>CM033121.1:2389118-3064042 GCA_019321725.1 Paulownia fortunei
GAGTACTTGATGGACAAATTTGGATATTTACATTAATTTTTTGATAATGTCAGTAATTTTTGTCAAATCAAGTAACGACTGGTGCAAAATGTAAGACATATGCAAACCTCATGAATGATTTTTATAATTTTGAAACTTACTTGTATTTTTTGTAGTTAAGTTAAATATTATGAATAATTTTTATAATTCATCCTAGATAATGTTTGAATTTTCACATATATCTTTAATTAATTTTTTTTTAGGGAAATTTTAGAAGATTTTTTTATTTCTACGAAAAAAATGAATTGTAAGTTGCATAATTTAAATCAATTAAATTGACATATTGATTTGGCACTTTATTTGTAGAAATAAAAAGAGCATCTTTATTTTTTTAAAGCTCTATTGTCAGTGACGTTTTTTAATTTTTAAAAATGAGATATATATATATTTCTATATATATATGCTCTAAAAATAAATATTGCTTTCTAAACTGTTATAATAAAAAAATCAAAAAATGAGAAAAATCATATTTTTGATGTAAAAAGAGAAAATATACTTTACAAACGAATAAATTTAGAAAAAAATAAAAAATATTACAATCTTAGTGGAATTAATTATTTTACTCCATATGGCTATAAGATTTGATAGTGCGTTGTTATATTTTTTTTTATTTTTTGATTTAATAAAATAAATTAAAGAACAGAATCATCATTGGACAAAAAAGTTGAAAGAAAATAAACAAAAAAAAAAAAAATCTTATCAATATGAGACGATCTCCAATTTTCCCTTTCCCACTCCTTTTTCTCTAACATCATTTTTGTTGTATAAATAAATCTCACCTACAAGAAATGAATATTCCATTTTCTCTCTAAAAACATTTCTTTGAAAAACCAATTCTAATCCATTTATTTGTAGAATTTATTTTTTATCATGATTCTTTAGTTGCACACACATTGAATATGCTTGGCTCCCTATAAAAACTTGTAATAGCTTGATATGATATTATTAATCAAATAAAATCTTCTATGAAAAGGCATTTATAGTAGAAAATGTTATTTTCAAAGTTAATTCAAATACATTTTTCTCCGAAAATACATTACATCAACCATTACCGAACTCCTCTAAACACATTTTTCATTCTTCCCTAATTTTCGGAATTTTCGGATACAAACTCGCAGAATGAATTTTCTCCAAAACTGCTCAAAATGATTCTAAATGGAGCCTATTCTAGTCTTATTAGATTTTATCCGTAGAATTTTGCTCTTTTAATGTTCTGATTGAGCCATAATTATTTAATAGAGATGAAGTTTGTCACCACAACTTACAGAAATGTTCATTTAGACTTAGAACTCTTTTAATGCTAACTCATAGACTGTAAGAATTATCTTCAACTATATAATATTGAAATTGAGTCTTTAACTGTTATCAATGGACAAATCCACTATCATAACTTATTAAGATACAAATTTTCATGATGAGGTGAATCTAAGTGTGTAAATAAATTGAGTAAAATCAAATATATTAGTGTTAAATTTGTTTGAATTTTTATCAGAGTTTCAAAAATTATGTTTGAATTTAATTTGATTTTTAGTTGAATCGAATTTGAACGAGTTTTAAATCAAATAAGTTGCTTGATTATTTTATACATATTTTTTATTTTATTACTAATCGAATTAACTTCGAGTCGAGTTTCTTATTTTATCAAATGAAAAAATATTTTTAATTAAATTTAATTTATTATATTTAGCAAATTGAGATAAAATAATCTTTAACCAATTAATCTTATATGTTATATTTGATTTATTTTTCAACATCCAATATTATAGTTACTTAGCTGAGAAGAATTGGGTTACTTTTTCAGTACAATAATGTTGATAGGAATGATAACGAGGTTTGAGTCCCTTTTGGCCTATTCCCAAAATTATTTCACTCTTTCCACATATTGGGACCCATGTTAGAAATAAAAAAAACAATTTAATTACCATGAACCAGTTTTGACTCTTTTTTCGGACAATTCCCATAAATATTTCACATTTTTTGACATATTGGACCTACATTAAAAAATATTAAAATAATTTAATTACTGTGAACCATTATCATAAAAAATAAAATTAAAATACCTCATAGGTAGGGAATTTATGAAAATAACACATAACTATTTATTTCTTTCTGTGATTTATTTAAAAAGGCTGTAGCACGACAAGCATATTTAATAATAAATAACAAACAAAAATTTCCATCACAAATTAGTTAAGAGATCCAGTTGTAAATTAGTCAATCAAATCGAATTTTAGATAGAAATTTAAAAAGTATAAATTTTTGTATATTTTTATATTATTATCGAAGTTGAAAGTTAATACTGTTACATTATTATTCTTAATTAAAATAATAATCTAACAAAGTATTTTAAAAATAAAATTTTATTTTTAAATATTGCAATAAAATTGAGAAAGAGAATAATAAAAGTTGTGAGGTTTTAATTAAAATTTAGTGAAAATGAGGCAAATGAATGTATCACCATGTTTTACCCATATGTTTAACTCAAATCCCATTATTAAGTCAATCAAATCTTTTAATACTGTAAGAGATGTATAAAAAAAAAAAATCAAATACTAAAGGTAAAAGTTGTGAAGTTTTCATCAAAATTTAGTGAAAAACGAGAAAATGGTCACCTTATTTTCATCAAATTGTTAATTAAAAGTCACTCGTACATATAACTTTTATCAAGTATCTATTATCCATTTTGAATTGAAACAAAGTTTTAGATAAAAAGTGAAAAAAATTGAGCTTTTGTTAATTAATTTTGCCAAATAAGATTTTAGTGAAGAACTACTATCATACTTTTGGAAATAAAATTTTTAATTCGAAATAGTATTTAAAACGTTCTAATATACAAAAAATATTTCCTTACCAAATAGATGTATAAAGTACTTTTTTCTAAATTTTTTTATTTAAGTTCTTTTTATACTGAGATTTTTTTCCTGACATCAAATTATAAATGAGAAATGTAATATTAAGATGGGGTAATAAGTGTAGATTTTTTTCCTTTTTTTTTTTTTTAAATGAAAAAAAGGGAATTAATTAATGGTGAAAATGATGAAGTTTCCTGTTTGATGACAAAAAGTGATAATCTACTCCTCTCTATCATTGGATGATGGATAAATAACAACGTAAGACTCCATACATCGGCATACAAATAGAAACATTAAACTACTCCTGCATAACATGGAATCTTTGCCTCAACACTGTCTAAGCAACGGAAAGAACCAAGAGTCCTTTTATAGTAGAAAGAGAACTATATTGACTTGGATTACAGTGAGTCTTCTGCCTTCTCCACCTCCTCTTCCTCACTCTCTCTCTAAAAAAAATATATTAGCAATCACAGAGAAAAAAGTTGAATCTTTTCTTGTAATGGGTCTGTTTTTAAGTGTGTAAGAAGCATCATATAATCGTTCAGGAATTCTTGAAAGCTCCAGTTTGATAGTGAAGTAGTTCCACCTTCCCACTTAACTCTGTTTGTTTTCTAGGTAATACTCTCTCTCTATATACATATATATGTGCACACACACACACACACACACACACACTTTCAGAGATCCAGTAGCCAAACTGATTCTTGCTGGGATTGTGACTCTAAATAGATACTTGGAATTTATCTTGATGTGTATCTAAAATGAAGTGTCATGCTTCGTGGGGAAAATGCATCAACTTTTTCTTGGGTTCTTTTTTAATTGTCATATTTTTTTCTGTATATAATACATTATGGTTTCACCCTGCTTAGTGTTCATTGTTCGGTAGCAGGACAGAGAGAGAGCAAACATTGTTGACTGGGAGCATTCCTGCCTCAGTAAATTTGTTATCTTCAATTTATCCCTCAGCAATTTCGATCACATATTCCGTACTGTACAAATGATCCATTAGGAAACTAACAGTTGATGCCTCCAATTTTATAAATGAAAGTTCTTTATTTCTGAAAATTGATATTTTTCAACTTCTTAAGTTTTATTATCACATTAGAACCCATCCAGCAGACAAATCAGTTGCTTTTTTCCTTTAGACCCCTGTTTTTTTGTTTTATCCTCACAAGATGTCATGGCTTGGAATTGTGAAAAAAAATAAATGATTGAATGGTGATGGAGAGGCTTTTATGATTGAAACTTTTGCCGTTTTTGTAATTTACCATGTACGTTGCAATCTTCAGGTATTGCATTGTGATATTCAGTTCATTGCAAGCATAAGAATGGAGCATATGGTTGATTGGTTTGAAGGACTGATAAGTGATACCTAAAGTTTCAGCAAATTTAGTTATTTTATGCACCAACGTTTAAGATGCACTACTTTCCTTGAAATCTTAAAGTTTTGATGGCTGAACGCTATCAGCATGGTCTGTGTGTGTGCATTTAATATGATATATACCGAATGTCTGTCTTTGCTCTGATTTAAAGGGAGGTATAAATTCGTCATGTTTTGCAATAGTTATTCAATGTGAATGTGCTACTCTATGGTAAATGCCATAAAATCATAGGAAGCAGTTTTGAGTTATGAAATAAGAAAAAAGTGGATGACAGGATCCCCAAAATATGGCTTGCCTATTATTGGCCATGATGAGAAAGAGAGCTTAACTTTCAAATCAAGAAGATTTGATAAAAAATTAGTGTTTTATATGTTTTTCTGGAATAGGAACATGTCATGCTTGCTTCCTATTCATTCAAAAGATGCTTCATTTTATGGTTCTCTTTAAACACTTCTTCATTCTTGAATATATTGTTTGAACAGACAAGGAAGGGTTTAATTTTATTTTTCTGATCAAGGCAATAAATCTTCATATTTTCAGTTCATTGAACTCAATGCACAGGTGATAGGCTCATATATATTGTTGCTTGATGCTCAAGATATCCAGACTTCTAGACCAGAATAATTGATTCTTCTTTTAGCTTTCTTGATTTCTTTTTATGATAAAAAGAATTCTGTGTCCTGTAGTCAATTTTAGATGGACAAATGATAAATGAACTTCGATATTAGAATTTTTATCTCCATCTCTGTGTGTTAATGCATGGAAATCAGAAGCAGATTTCCTCCAGAATAATGTTGTACAACCTTTTATCAAAGCAATAAGAAATGTATGAACATGCTAATAGGATAAACTGAGTTTCTTAATTGAATGAAAATGACAAAGTGCTACAATCTTTTCCATAATTGCTGAAAGCCAATTATATCATGAAGTTTTAATCAGTCTTTTATCTTTGATTGTTGAAGTTAAAAACAGTTTCTTAAAATTGCATCTAATGAGGTGTCTAGATTCATAGCTACATTAAACGATACATTTTTTTTATATTTCTTGATATTATATTTATCATTTTTGTGTTGTTGTTGTTGGAAGTTATGGAAGTTATAAAGGAGTAAAAAAGGACCAAGCTGAAGCAATGACCCGCTCAATTTCTACCTGAAATGATTGGCACTTTTCCCCTCTCTCTGTCTCTCTCTCTCTCTCTGTTGTGAAGATGATCAGTGATTCATCTAAGCTAGTAGCTCAACTATTGTTTCTTTAGTTGAAACATCAAACTCAGATTGTCTGTAGATAACTGATACATATTATGGGACCAATGGAAATGCTTCTGTTTTATTACTAATCCTTATTCATGGTCAAACTGCAGTTGGCGTTCGGCCAGATGGGAAAGACAATTCAGGTGTCTGGCTTCCCTTCTCTTATTTGTGCTGAAGTGGTTAAAAAGTTCTTAGAGCAGTATACAGGCGAAGGAACTGTAGTTGCTTTAGAAGTAAAACCATTGAAGCGGGGTACAAGGGTATGCCAGAGTCCAATTTACAAGTAGCAGATGTGCTGAGATGATTATGAATTTGGCAAATGATCGCCTAAATTATGGTACTTCTTATTTAAAGGCTTGGCAATCGGATATTGACATTGTACAAAATCCAAGAACATATGTGCATGAAATGGAGCACGTAACTTTGAATTTTGGATGTCAGACATCGAGAGAGAAATTTGCAGTGCTGTGGAAAGGGACAAGTGTTTCTGTTAAATTTGGAACTGGGCTGAAGAAAATGCACTTCCTTTTGTCCCATAATTCAGTTGAATACAAGCTTCAGCTCTCTTACGAATGCATATGGCAGATTGTGCTATATAGTCCACGTGGTCAAACTGCAAAGCTTCTTCTCATACAGGTTTAATTAAATTATTTTAAACATGATTTGTTATCTTAGTGAGCTTTGTCCAAAATCAATCCCTTATCTACTATTTATATATTTGTGTATATATGAGTCTATGTGCACATCAATGATAAGACCTATTTTCGTCCTAGTTTAGTGGGTGACTGATACAACTTCAATAGTATCAAACACACTTTGCAATAGCTACTTCATTGGTCGAGTGTTAATGGTGTCTCTGGAGAACCTCTAAGTTTAGGTTAGAAGAGAGAGATAAAGAGGGAGTTTTTTTTTTTTTGGGGGTGGGTGTGGGTTGGGGAGAGTTCAGCAATTTCAGACCAGCAGCCTTAAAGTTCATTGCATCTTTATAGAAGTATATATTATGCTATTCTGTTTTTGTGGTTCATACACATTTACATTTGAGGCGATTTCCATTATGAGCCTTGTCATGCAGTATCCAATATGCATGGGGCACGCTTTTAAAAACATTCTTGATCTTTTATTATTGCATCAATCCATTCACCCCCGCCCCCCACCTTCTAGCTTGTATACCCAAGGGAATTATTTAATTAGCAAAAAATGGCCTATTTGATCAAAGTTTCCAAATTTGTTGTTTTAAGTGTACCTAAGTATGTTGAAGCGTTAGTGCTTGAATACTTATGCAAATACACCAGGAACTCTGCGTAAGGCAATCCCTTTTCCAAGAGTTCTTGAAGCTGAAAGTAGAAGTTCCACTACATTAAATTGCTATGCGACATTGCGGTTACCAGGCTTCCAGTCGAAGACAACACAGTGACTTTACTGATGACATGTGCTCCTTAAAATTCATGGTCGCTCAAGTTTGCATAGTGTGAAAAATGCCAAAAACTGAAGCTTTGGATAACTGATTTCAACTGCATTGAGCAGTCTGAAATGAACTTGGTATCCTTGGAAAACTCTAAGCACTTGATAGATGCTTGGAAGGCCTTTGGCTGGAGATTTTGCTGACTCCATCTTCTCATTGCTTTTGCACCATCATACTTCCACTATAATTTCATCATGCTGTTATGGCAATATCATTGTTTGATCTACTTATAGATGAAAAGTAGAAATGGAAACTGATATGTTTCTCTCTTATCCTTCAGTTATTTGGTGCGCCTCGAATCTACAAGAAGCTCAGTGATTCTGTTCATAGCTATTTTAAGGAAACTCCAGATGATCAGTGGGTCAGAACAACAGACTTTACTCCATCATGTATTGGACAATCTTCTGGTCTCTGTCTCCAGCTTCCTTATGGCATGAGACTTCCAAATTTCAGAGACAATTTTGTTTATTTTAAGGAAAGTGAAAGCCCATTCCATTTGGAGACAGGTGTCCCCTTTTCTGATAATTTGACTCTAGTTCCGATTGTACATCCTCCCCGAGGACTTGAATTGCCTTATAGAATATTATTTAAGGTTTGCAGTTTGGTACAGACTGGATGTCTCCCGGGGCCCACACTAGATGTGCGCTTCTTTCAGTTGGTCAATCCAAAGAGATTCGATATTAGATACATAGAGCATGCTCTGGAGAAACTTTACTATTTAAAGGAGTGCTGCTATGATCCTGTGGCATGGCTTGTTGAGCAGTATAACAAATACCGAACGTTGAGAGAGCAACCAAAATCACCTGCTATTCGTTTAGATGATGGTCTGGTATATGTTCACAGGGTTCAAGTAACTCCGAGCAAAGTGTATTTCTCTGGTCCAGAAGTAAATGTGTCGAACCGTGTATTACGCCACTACCGAGATTACATTGATAATTTTCTTCGGGTTTCATTTGTGGATGAGGAGTGGGATAAAATGTATTCAACTGATTTATCCCCAAGGGTAGCTGCTGGGGATGAGAATAAAAGAACGAAGCTTTATGAGAGGATACTTTCGACACTTAGGGAAGGCATAAGAATTGGGAACAAGAACTTTGATTTTCTTGCATTTTCCTCAAGTCAATTACGGGATAATTCTCTCTGGATGTTTGCTCCAACCAATAACCTAAATGCTGATGATATTAGACGGTGGATGGGTGACTTTCGTTCCATAAGAAATGTGGCAAAGTATGCTGCCAGACTTGGTCAATCCTTTGGTTCGTCCACTGAAACCCTAAGTGTTGGTGAGGATGAGATTGAAAGGATTCCTGATATTGAGGCTGTAAGAGGTGGAACTAATTATGTCTTTTCTGATGGCATTGGGAAGATATCAGTTGAATTTGCTCGGAGAGTTGCTATAAAATGTGGGATTAAAAGTTCTATTCCATCTGCCTTTCAGATCAGGTATGGTGGCTACAAAGGAGTTGTGGCTGTTGATCCCTCTTCATGTGTGAAGTTGTCATTGAGGCCAAGCATGTTGAAGTATCAATCAGAAAATACAAAACTAGATGTTTTGGCATGGAGTAAATATCAGCCTTGTTTTTTAAATCGCCAAATCATCACACTTTTATCTACTCTTGGAGTCAGGGATCATGTCTTTGAGAAGAAGCAAAGAGAAGCAGTAGCTCAGCTGGATGATATTTTAGTTGATCCATTGAGAGCCCAGGAAGCTTGGATTTGATGTCTCCAGGAGAAAATACTAACATTCTCAAGGAAATGTTAAAATGTGGCTATAGGCCCGATGGAGAACCATTTCTTTCAATGATGCTGCAAACTTTTCGCTCATCAAAGTTACTGGATTTGCGGTTAAAAGCAAGAGTATTTGTCCCACAAGCTCGGCAAATGATGGGATGTCTAGATGAAACTGGCACCTTGGAATATGGACAGGTGTTTGTGCAATTTTCTGGTGCTGGACGGAGAAGGTTCTATGAGGAAGCTATTAAGTTTGACGACTATATGTCAACTGAGTATAATTACATTGCAACAGGAAAGGTTGTTGTGGCCAAAAACCCGTGCTTGCACCCTGGCGATGTTCGTGTTTTAAAAGCTATTGATGTGCGAGCACTGCATCACATGGTGGACTGCGTTGTTTTCCCCAAAAAAGGAATGAGGTAAACAGATTTATTTTTAGCTTCTAAACTAACCGTAGACAAAATTGTAATTTTTAGGGAGGTATTCACATTAACTAATATGAGTCTAACTAGTAAACTTGTAGTTCGAGTAAAGAGGCGTGCTCGCCTGCGAACACAATGCGTGCTAAAGAATTGTATGGAAGCATCTGACAAAGAATCTTACTTGTAGTACTATTGATTTATGGTTTTGGTGCTTGAGAATGGCATTCTTGTAAAGTACAAGTCTGGAATAACACATTAGCAAATTCTGCTTGAAGATAGCATGTGCTAATTATGACAATTATGTCTGATACAAAAAGATTATCTTCATTACCTTCACGTCCTATAAAATATCTGTGCTTATCTCTGAAATATTAGCTATATCTAACTGAACAAAACTGCATCCTGTTCATAACAGAATTTGGCTGAGTATTTCTTCTTCTGCTCTGGTCTATCAGTGGCAATATCTAAAGTTAAGCCACAAATCTCAAATTTATTTTGACAAGTTCAGTCTGTCAAATTCTTAATCGGTAAATGTAACTCTATCAAATCATTCTACCACAAACCACAAATAATGTGTGCTTAAACGATTTTAATTGTTTCTAAAAAAGGAAGCTACAATTGGACAAACCCTTACAGAAAGATTAATAGTTTGTACAAATTGCTTTAATGGAAAATGCATTGTTTCCACCCTTGTACTCTATCCATTATGCCTAATACAGTTTAAGTGTTGCGCATTTTTGTTTCTGTAATTTCTTCAAGGCTAATCTGTTCTAATAACAGACCCCATCCAAATGAATGTTCTGGGAGTGATTTGGATGGAGACATATACTTTGTTTGTTGGGACGCTGACTTGATTCCACCAAGGCAAGAGCCACCTATGGATTACAATCCCGCCCCCAGCACACGACTGGATCATGATGTGACAATTGAGGTATTGGTACTCTATGCATTTTAGTTCTGAGATGGCACTGAGCTCATGTTGTTATTAAAATTTTGAAATTAATGATGAATATTAACTATCATATATAGAGATATACTCTTGTACAGGAGGAAGCACATCTAAAGAAGCTAAAAGATGGCAAAAGAAACATGCATCCATCTGCTATCGGTCATTACACTTGTGTGTCATTGCCATTGTTAATCATGTTTTTGTGAAATCCATGGAATTCACATGTTCCACTCTTGTTGTCATTGTTGTTTGCTTCTCTTCCTTCCCTTCTCCGTGAAAATGGCATTCAATTTGGTAATTACTTACTTTTTAACTAACTGAAGGCTTATCATACTGTTGTTGATACTGTTGAACAACAACTTCATGTTCTCAGTGTTGCTGGAAGTCTCAAGTATTCGTACTTTGAGATATTCTATGGGCAAAAATGTTTGAATAGGATCAATTTAAGTTTTTAGTACTTTATGACCTGCATCTTGGCTGAAAATTGTACATTATCCTTCTGGTTAGAAGCACTTGGAATGTGTTAATTAATAGAAATTGTTTATTAAATTCTGTGAGATGTGTCTATCATCATTTTAAGGCCTGTGAGTCTTGAAGTAGTCATTCCCACCCTGTACACAGGTGCTGCATGATTTTTGCATGATACTGATAATTTCGATCATAAGATTACGGGTGTCATCCATGAGAATAGTTATATATCCTTCTGCAGGTTGAAGATAGCAAGTTTGGCGGTAGAACATTTTCCATGATGAATGTTTATTAAGAATGTGGAAAATTTTGACTAACTTTGAAACTTATGTTACTGGCTGATGTTCAGAGCTATCAGTAAAAGACCTAAATATTGGCAGAGTAACAGCATGTTGAGTGTTTTCTTCTTTACATTATGTCATGTCTTTTGTACCATTGTGAAAGTGATTATGAAAGTCTGAACAAGGTTCAAACATAATAGATAAATTCCAGTTTTGACACGATTCGATTAGACAGAGTAAGCAGAGCGGTGCTCTGATGTTGGAACTTAGACACTTGATAGTCAGATAACAAATTCATAGCAAATTAGTAGTTTCCAATGCTTTGCCAGCACATTTTTTTGTCTCACTTCACTGCATTTTACGTGCTCTCTGTGCTACAGGAAGTTGAGGAATACTTCACCAATTACATTGTGAACGATAGTTTAGGAATCATTGCCAATGCCCACACTGTCTTTGCTGACAAGGAGACATCCATGGCATTAAGTGATCCCTGTTTAGAGCTGGCTAGGTTGTTCTCAATAGCAGTTGACTTTCCCAAAACTGGCGTCCCTGCAGAAATCCCACCTCATTTACGTGTGAAAGAATACCCAGATTTCATGGACAAGCCTGACAAGACCACCTATGAATCTTACCGTGTAATCGGGAAGCTTTTCAGGGAGGTGAAAGATATTGCCCCTCACACCACCTCTATCAGGTCCTTCACGAAAGAAGTGGCAAGGAGGTCATATGACCCTGATATGGAAGTTGCTGGATTCAAAGATTACATTGATGATGCCTTTGAATACAAAACGGAGTATGATTACAAGTTGGGTAACTTGATGGAATATTACGGCATAAAAACTGAGGCTGAAATACTGAGTGGTGGTATCATGAGGATGTCGAAAACTTTTGATCGAAGAAAAGATGCAGAAGCTATTGGTGCTGCTGTGAGGTCTTTGAGGAATGAAGCTAGATCCTGGTTCAAGAGAGGAAGTGAATCAGATGATCCATATGCAAAGGCATCAGCTTGGTATCATGTGACATATCATCCTGACTTTTGGGGTTCCTACAATGAGGGAATGAAGAGGGATCACTACATTAGTTTCCCCTGGTGTGTGTACGACAAGCTGGTCCAGATCAAGAAGGACAACTCAAGAAGGGCTCCTAACATATCTTCACTTGAATGGAACTTAAGCCATCGTCTGAATTTGATGAAAATTAAGTTCTATCCCCAGGAGGTGTCAGTTATAGTTACTGTTTAATAGCAAGTATGAATGTGAATCGAGATGAAAAATAAGTTCTATCCCATGAGGTGTAGTTATGTTACTGTTTAATAAAGTTTGCCTTGTCAATGCCAGACCTCCTCATGTATGTATGTATGTGTGTTTGTGTGATAAAGTTTGCGTTGTCTACGGGCGATGTCCCGTTCATGAGCTGTGCTGGACATATAGCAGAACTATTGGATTTGGTGTCTGGAACTAATCCTCTAGAGTCCATTGGACTTTACCTAACTAGTTTTTAATGTTTAATACTTCTTGTTTTTCCCATCTCCAGGTGGTAAGATTAAATGCTGGTGGAATTGTGAGCATATCTAATTTCCAGTTTCCAGAAGGGATATTTCCAGGTATTCTTGCAATCAGTTCGAAAGTTGGTTAAGGTGTGCAACCAATGAATACGGCTAAACTCAAACCAATAAAAAGTTGCTTTAACCACTAGGAATGATTTATTTTTTTAACACAGTAATTAGGTCAGTGAGGCTATTACTTCCCAAACATAAAAACAGTGTACAAGCCTAACTAGGTGCACTCATCACGATATCTATGAACTTGGATCCAGAGCTGGGTTCTCGGACCTTTTTCGGATCCAAAAGCTTGGTTCTCGGACTATTCCGGATCCAACTTCGGTTAAGATACCGAGGATCAAATTGAACTCAATTTGCGAATTCAGATTTCAGCAGGAGATGGATGATGTACAGAGTTAATATCTTTCGTCTCTTTGTCCATCCAGACGGCCAACTTTACAGACCCCAAATACCCAGCTCACGGTGGTTGGTTGGTAGAATCCATACAAAAATAAGTTCCACTTTGTGAAACATGATCCAAAGAGCATTTTTGCGGCTGCATTCTGTCGAAGTAATTATCATGGCCAGTGAACAGCCTTAAAATGCCAGCACCGTTCTTATGAATTATTTAGTTGCACCACAAGGTGGCCACTATTAGGGATAAAAGCCTTCCAACAAGCAGAAAGATGTACTCCTAGTAAAAGAGTAACAGCAACACTGGGAGCAGTTAGAATGGTAAAGATCACAAGATAATCTGAAGGAGACACAATTTTAGGCAATATAATCTTAACTTTGTTCGAAGACTGGTGGTGAAAAATGTAAATAATCAATGGCAGATCCTATGAAGAACAAGTATACAACCGACTCTTCAGTGATTATAAGATACTACAAGCTTTTTGTTGATTTGTTCTTAGGACGGGGGGTGGGGAGATGGGGTTAGTTTTGGTTCTTATCCTCAGCGGGATTGTGTTTCCAGCTTTAGTACTCAAAATTCCAAGAAGTATGTACCAATCTTCTTGACATTCATTCTTCACTGATGATGATCACATTCCATGGTATATTTTTGCTCAAGCTGTAAAGGATATGTAAACCTACCCTCATTACTGCCTTCACTAGTAACTAATATAAAGAGTTACCCGCTTAATCACAGCATATGGTAGTTTTAGTCTGCAGTCTCTCTGTTTACGGCTCAATGGCCTCCCCTTAGCTGAGGGATCTCGATTTTCCCTCACGTCCGCCAACTTCCAAACGCAGCATCTTGATTCTGTTTCAATGGAGTCCAGAAAATACACTCCGTTCTTTTCTGGACATCTAGCATCTGCATCTTCCAAGTAGCTGACTACCATTGGCATGCCCCTGAACCTCAACAGGTCATCCGGTACTCTCAGTAGCCGATCCGCACCAGGACTTGATACCTTGAGAAGAAAATAAGATCCCAAAAGAATGTTGAGCAGAATCAGCTGATCCATTTGCTTCATTAAAAAAATCTTAATTGAAACAGCATAAAACCATTGTTTTGCAAATCTGAAAATAATAGACCTAGTCAAAGTATTACTTCAAGAGCTAAATCATCAGGGATTTCTCCTCTTGCACCAACTTCATCCAATTTTTTCTTAAATTGGCGACTGAAAGATTCGATCTCCTCCATGTTGGGACACCCATATCTGATTGAAGACAGACAAGATAGTAGGAAATAATCATACTTGGAAATCTGATTCAGAAAACAAACATTCTTTTAACATGGAAATCAAGAGTATAATGGTCATCCTTTTCCACCGACAAAAAATAAGTTTAATAATATAAAATAGGTGAATTACAAAAACTATCCCTAAAGTTTGACTTCATTACAAAAAAAACCCAACTAACCTTCAAAATTACAAAAACCACTTTTGAGGTTTGCATCCGTCTTAAATTTTGCACCAACCGTTAGTTGACCTAACGGAAATTGCCGACGTCATCAAAAAATTAATATAAAAATCCAAGTTTGCCCCCTTGAATTACTATTTACAAAATGTGTTTTGACAAAAATGCTCTTGAGGCTATTTGTACTACAGGGATATAATTGTTATAATTTTTATGTTCATTAGATATCACAATTTGAGTAACATTTTAATTCCTTTTGCATATTTTTATGATTTTTTTTATTTTTTTTATCAAAACATACTTATTTTATTGTACAAAACTTACTTTAGTATATTTTCATGATTTCTTTTTTTCACTAGTTTTTAAATATTAATAATTTGAGCAAAATTTAAAGCTTAAAGTTTGCTCATATTATATATCATAAACTAGATAAATTTAAATATTAATGCAAGTTTATATTTAAAGACTAGAATATATATTTAAATTCAAAATTTTAAAAAATAGATATACATATACACAAAACAAATAAAAAAATAAAAAATAAAAAAAGGTAAATTGCAAAACATAATTTTGATAATTAAATAAAAAATAATTTAGATAATATTTATAAATTATTTTTAAAAGTGATAAAACATATAAATATTAAAAAAATAAAAATAAAAATAAAAAAATTACTATTCATCTTTTTCATCACCTCTCTCCCACCTCTTCCCGCGATCCCCCCTTCCCTCCCCCCCAACACCACCTCCATTTCCCCCCTCTACCCGCTGACGCAATCCCCCCCTTCCCGGACAATTGATATTTATTTTGGGGACAACTCTTGAAGTTTAAGCTATTTACAGAAAAATCCATCTAAGTTTGTAAATTACAAATACCACCTTGGCATTTGTTTTTATTTTACAAATTACACCTACTAAGAGGGGTATTTGTAAAATAAAGACAAATCTCAAGGGGGCATTTATAATTTTGAAAGATAACTAGATTTTTTTGTAATTAGGCTAAACCATAGAGATAGTTTTTGTAATTTACCCTTTATTTTAACTTAAGGGCAAAGTTGTCTCTTCACATTTTTTAAAATTTCAGCTTTTATTAAAAAAAAAAATTGCAAGGGTAATTTTAATTTTTCGTCAATTTAGTTTGACCAGACTTCTGTTAGTTAGAAGGGAGTGTTTGTAATTTTGAAAATTAGTTGGGTTTTTTTGTAATTAGGTCAAATCTCAAGAGTAGTTTTTGTAATTCACCCATATAAAATTAATAGTCAATCACAAAGGATCACCAGTGTTGATAGCTTCTATTTATGCTTCACATTTGTTTTTCTGCTTTTCCACATTGAAGAGATCAACCACGGTACAAAGGAAAAGTAGATACTCCGTTTGCCCACAGTAGAAGGTCCTAGTTTGCACTGGCATGGAGTTTTAAATAGGAGTTGAAAAAGTGAAAATTTTATTTTACTCTCATAATAATGGTTGACAAATAACAGCAGCAGCTTCATTACTTTAAATGATGGTTCGTTCGGAATTTAAATTTCCATTTCAGGAATGCCACACTATTTGTGCAAATTACAAAAAGAAATAGGAGCATTTTACTTGGACACAGGGAGCATAAATCTGTATTTAAATGTAATGACCCAAACCCAATTTAATCCATCTAAACTTTATGCTCAATGATGCTCCATAATCTAGGAAAAGGAAGAAGAATAACCATGGTTGGGTAGCTTCCATGCATACTTCATTGCGTTTTTTATTGTTTTTTTTTTCTACATTTAAGAGAAGAAGCAAGATTATAAGAAAGAGCAAAATCAAATAGAAAACAGTAGTCAAATGGTGACATTATGAAACTCTAAAACAATTAAATTCCAATTTAATCCATCCAACATTTACAATAAGTTACACTCATTAGACAAGGCAAGGATCCATGGAACAGGAGGTGTTTGAGTAGCTTCCATGCATGTTTCACAAATGTTAAATGTTTTTCCCAATCCAACACAATTATAACAAAGAAAAATATCAAGTAATAAACATGATTAGATAAGGCTCGTCATAATATCGTTTCAGAAATATTTAGTATGACAAGTACAAATAGATCAAAACAGTGTAGTTATGGAGTTTCCAGTTATTAATGAAGAAAAATCAATCGAGATTCATAAGTGGAAGAAGAAAGCAACTACCTCATCAAGGACATGCTATTCAGAAAAGCAAGTTAATTGAAAGGTCTGTCCTTTGACAATTTATACATTTTTTTTATAACATTGTGCATAATCAAATGTTTACTCTATGTATGGGATCATCCTAAATTCAGGAAATATTGTTAAACAAAATAGAATATCTTGAGCCAGTTGGAAGTAAAACAGATCACTGGAAATGAATTGTCAGATTGATCATTCATGCATATTCTCTCTGAACCTTGGCATTAAAAAAGATTGGCTGCCACAAAAAAGTTTACTGGTCATTCATCACTAGGTCTTCATTATCAATTCACGTCAAGAACCTTTGGACGTCAACTAGAAGCCTTTCTATGGAAACATATTTTTCAGAGCACAACGAACTGCTAATTTTTAGAAACGCAAGTCTAATATAGGAAAGTCTAAGACTGATAGGACAAAAGACTTACTCATTTGAAAGTTTATCTAGTCTCACATAAATGTACCCTCGAGAAGAAGTTTTGAATGCATAGAGTTCCATGTCTTCACCAAACTCCTGCAGTACTTCTTGGGCTATGGATAGTGCTCTTTCACCCCAGGGGCAATTTTGCAGAACAACTCCACCACCATCACCTCCATCACCAACCTGAATTTTGTGATATGATGATCAATTGAAATGTTATGTAGATAAAGAGCTAAATTTGCGATTTGAGCTGCAAAATATCAAACATCAAACCATACCGCAGGCTCAGCTTCATCCTCTTCCTCCCATGAATCAATTGGTTCCACTTCTCCATTAGAATCATCTAAAGCTTTCCACATACATAAAAATGCAAGCAATGAAGGGAGGGATCAAAGATGAGAAGGACAAATGAAAGTATGATTGCACGAATGTTTTTTACCTAATGCAATTGAAATGGCATTGAGTATTATTACCAAACTTATGTCTATCACATAAGAACAACAAACCACCGACATGGGTAACTTCAGTGTAGTAGTTTAGGACTACCTTGTGCAATTGGATTATTTATATCCATTCACATAAGAGCCCATGGAGACACATGTTCACACACAAGCAACCATATAGCCTGGGCGTAAACCCAAATTCTTCTTTCTTACATTCCTGTCTTCCTCTCCTCTGTTAATACAACTTTGCTAACGCGTAAAATGCTTTGGCTGTAAGAATACAAAATCCATTTAAGTTCTGCATTAAAATGGACCAAGCCATCCATTTTCTCCCCTCGACTATTGCAAAACAAAAATAAAACCATTTTCCAGTCAAAAGCAAAGTTCATGTCAGAATCAGATATTCACTCCGAATATCAATCTTGCAAACACCATGTAGACAAAATATCAAACACATGGTACGCAAAAACACTACAAATGAATTAAAACATCAAATGAAGAGCTTACCATCACCTGACTCCTGGCGGGTTTCCTCAGTGATAGAAGAAGTAGCATGTAAATGACGAAGAGGGGTAATAGAAGCAAAATAAGACGTGGGTTTCAGAGAAACACATCCAGTTTCGAAGCTGTCAAGAATGCGATAAAGGCCTGGTTTTGGGGACGTTGGAACTGGAAGATCATGAATATGAGAAAAAAGAGTTGCAGAAAAGCAAATTTTTCTTAAACCTCTGTACTGTAAGAAGGAGTAAATTCTACCAGCAATTGAATTTCTCATACTTCTTGGTAGGGTTGGGTGTGGGGGTTAGGGGTGGTACGTTGGCAAATTCTTGCAATTTCTACAACTTTCTCGCGGTGGGAAGACAGTGAAGTTCGCAGCTTTCTTACAGTTCTGTGAAAAGGGTGAATTTTGTATAGATTCATTTATATTAATTCGAATAAAGTACTATAAAATATAAATTATGGCATATGTTTTGTGATTATATTTTTTCCTTGGCAAATTAGTAGTAATAATTATCTTTTATATAGGCATATGATTAAATCAAAATATTATAGTACTTCCTCCCAAAATGACTACTTGTTTGACCAATTAATTTGATTATTTACTGAATTGCAATTACTGCATAATTTAAGTTAATCTACATATATATACTATGTATAAAAATGTTAATTTTACGTGTATTTATTTCTATTGTGCAAAAAAAACATGTAATAAATTAAAAAACTTAGAGTCCTACATCAATACTATATTTTTGATAAAAATATTTTTATATTACATACGACTATTAAAAGGTTAATTAAAGTAAAATGAATTTCATTTTATTTATTTCAAAAGAGAAAAAAATTTAAATATGTGAATAGTAAGAATGTTTAATTTGTATAGACACAGTAACAACAGGTTATTACTTATTAACTAGAAAATAGATCTTCTATTTTTTATTTTTGACAAGACCAAAAATTTCAAAATTTAAAATAAAAATCATGATTGATACAATTTATTAAAATAGGAAGAAATTTTTTATATAAAAACCCAATACTATAAAATTTCTAAGCATTCTCTAAGGTTACATTTAAATTGATAAATTTAATTTCACGAAAAAAGTTTGAGTTAAAGATTTCAAATAATATCAATATTAGATAGATTTCAAATTCATCATATTGATCGGATACTGTGTCGAACACAATACGCTTGTGACACATATTCAACATGCCACTTAATGTGTTCATTTATTAAATAAAAAAGAAAGATTCCTACACAGCCAATTGTGTATCGGACATATCTCATATTGTGTCCACCGTGTCTCTGACACATAAGAAGTCTTTTTTTTTTTTTAAGATTATATTAGAAAGTATATAAGTAATAAAATCATTAACAAAAAAACAATGATTTTCTAAAACTACTAAAAATATGCAACTCTATCTAAATTCATTTTTATCTCTTTACATTTCTTTCTAAATTTTGTTTTTTTTCACAAAAGTAGCTAGGTTCCAACACCATACAAATCACAAGAGTAGGTTCTATTTTTTCTTTGTAATGGTTTGTTGTTCCTGCGCTGCTTGCATTTCCTGAAGTGGCATCTCTTCATATATAACACCTCCAACGAATATCAAACGAACCTAAGTAGGTGAAAAGCTTTGATTCATCACGGGAATGAGATCCGTACGTTTTGCTATGATAACATGTACATAGAGAAGGTTGAATGGAAATTCATACATTTTGTAGTATATGCTAATGCCTGAGCCAAGATTCATTAGAGTTGGACTAGAAGTAAGCCTCTGATATACGCATGGGGGAGGGGTACCTGTAATAAATCAGTTTATCCTTTATTCCTACATCAAGTACTCCCGAGGTAATATAAAGACCATCCTCAGGTCTAGATGGAACAGTACTGACAATGGCTTCATTTGATGTTGAACCTCGCCCATGCCAGTGGCTGAAACACACGAAATGACAAACATAATACTTAGAATAATATGCAATGTCCTGTGCTTGCGACGCCATTGATGCCCTGATTTGCTTTGCCTTCTCAATATTTGGCAGCATTGTTGATGATCCACTTCTACATTTTTTTCAATGAATTTGTGCTGCACATGAGCAAAAAGCAAGTAATAGACGTAAGAATTGGTTTACAAGAGACAAATTTAGTGCGTGTACAAAAGTTTATGGATACAACCCATCCCTCAAAGGCTTAGCAATTGGCCTTTTTTTAATTCATTTTAGTGCATTCTTTCTCCCAGAGTCATGCAGATATTCATCCATGGTTAAATATAAAATTGATTTCAAACAGAATACACAGAAGATGTACAGGAATCTCAATTTAATCATGGGGATGTGTTACTCATACTCATAGGCCTAGCTACATGTATATGGTTTCATACTTCTATGACAGGAGTCAAACCATTGAGAAGTAACAACCACTCCATATGAAGAAAGCCGTTAATTATTTACATTCAAGAGGATTCATGTACATGTCTTGAAGATGGCAGTCAATGACGATATGATCATAGTTGTGCAAAAATTAACCATTAGAGACTAAACAATAACATGTCTATCAAAACATGGAACATAATTTTGTGAAAAACTGTAAGAAAGTTTCCACTCACTTGAGGCGTTGGTTCAATTAATGTGGAATTGCTAACAAGAGGAGACTTTCAAATTGAATGAATTGTATGGTAGACACATCTAAAATCGCACATGAAACACTCCAACTTACAAAAATGACAGCATGGGATTCAGTTAGAGCTGAAAGGGTGAGCAACATCAAAGAATTATGAATACCTTCAGCATTTCAGCTGCTGCAGGCTGAAGTCGTGGGTCCTTCGTCAGGCATTTTGAAACAAAGTCGTGGAACACGAGTGACCTGTAACAATGAATTATCAAATCTGTAGACCACAAATATTTAATGCATTACACATGCACACTACCTTATCCAAACAAAAATGTTGATTAGAACATCTGATGTATGAACATATAAGTTCTATCAATAAACTGAATGCCCATTTATCAATGTTTTCCGTATTTATTTTCCAAAAAAAGAAATGATTACGCGATTGCAACACATGGATACGCAACTGGTTACTAAGAAATAGGATGCTAGCAGCCAGAATCATTTGCATTTTGTTTTACTATTACCAATTATATACAGGGTAAGACTATGTGAATATGGACCTCAAGTTCAAAGATTTTGAGTTCAAAAACCCTAATTTTTAACAAGACAGACACGAAGAATCGGGGTTTCAAATTCAAATACACTTCCTTTATCCACAATTGAATGCTCGTACTTCCTTTTGGGTGCATCAAAGAATAACGTTCCATTTCCTAAAATGGCAGTTTTCTTTCCAAGAGTATCCTTTCACGAATTAATTTAAAGGTTGAGAATGTAAAGATATACAAAAACACCCAAAACTCTGTGTCAATTCAAGCACAATAGAGGTTATATTGCATTACAACTCCCGACACAAACTTTCAGGATTGACTGATGTATTATATCCTTTTTAGAACTACAAATTCATTGCAAAATTAGTGTTTCCAGTGCTTTGGCAGCACAAATTTTTGTATCACTGCACTGCATAATACGTTCTCTCTGTGTTACAGGAAGTTGAGGAATACTTCACCAATTATATTGTGAACAATAGTTTAGGAATCATTGCCAATGCCCAGACTGTCTTTGCTGACAAGGAGACATCCATGGCATTAAGTGAACCCTGTTTAGAGCTGGCTAAGTTGTTCTCAATAACAGTCGACTTTCCCAAAACTGGCATCCCTGCAGAAATCCCACCTCATTTACGAAAGAAGTGGCGAGGATGTCATATGACCCCGATATGGAAGTTGATGGATTCAAAGATTACATTGAAGAAGCCTTTGATTACAAAACTGAGTATGATAAAAAGTTAGGCAACTTGATGGGCTATTACGGCATAAAAACTGAGGCTGAAATACTGAGTGGTGGTATCATGAAGATGTCGAAAACTTTTGATAAGCTTGATCCTGGTTCAAGAGAGGAAGTAAACCAGACGATCCATATGCAAAGGCATCAGCTTGGTATCATGTGACATATCATCCTGACTGCTGGGTTTGCTACAATGAGGGAATGAAGAGGGATCACTACATTAGAGTCCATTGAATTACTAAGTTATGTACCATTACCTAACTATAATGTTTCCAACTATATATTTCTTGTCTTTCCAATCTACAAGTGCTAAGATTATAAATGCTGGTGAAACTTCGAGCATATATAATTTCCAGTTTCCTGAAGGGATTTTCCAAAAGATGGGTTCATGGAGTATTTCCGGATCCAAATTCGGTTCAAATCCATAAAATATCTTGCTCAGAGTTCTAATGTTCTTTCATATTCTTGTTTGTTTTTGGAATGAATAACTGAAAATCGACTTATCAAAAATATATATGTGTTCTTGTTTTTGGTACGATTTTTAAATTAATTTAAGGAAAGTAATCCAAATCCCACAACCCAAAATTTGAATTTCGGTAATTCCTTCGTGTGTCCGACTGATATTGAAGGGCAAAATTGTTATTATATTAAAATTATCATATTTTGCTTTCTAAAATTTGTACACTTTCTCAATTTATTACCCCAACTTAAAAAATTATCAAAAAGAGTATGAGAATATGATATTATATCATGAAATTCTGGTCATTTAACTTCGCAACTTGTATGTATCAAATTAAGTTATTATACAATTTTTTAAATATATAGGTAATGTTTGAATTTATTTTCACGTATATCTTTAGTTATTTTTTCTCTGTTAGACGATTTCTTTGATTTCTGTAAAGAAAAGATGAAATGTAAGTTGCATAATTGTAATCAATTAAATTGACTCCTTGATTTGACATTTTGTTTTTAGAAACAGAAAAGAGTGTCTTTATTTTTTAAAGTTCAATTGTCAAAGACGCTTTTTATTTTTTATTTTTGTTTTAAATGAGTTGTGTAATTTAAAAAAATAAATATATATAATATAAAAATCAATATTTCTTTCTAAAATTTTATAATAAAAGTATCAAAAAATGAGAAAAACCATAATTTCGATTTAGAAAGTGAAAATAGATTTTACAAATGAATCCGACTTGCTCATCTACTTATGTTTTATTTTCATATTTAAAATTTTATTATTACTCTATGTCGCTATAAGATTTATTTTTTAAATCAATTAAATTGACTCATTGGTTTGACATTTTATTTCTTGAAATAAAAAAGAGTGCCTTTATTTTTTAAAGTTTTTTTTGGGTAAGGAGTTTTTTTTAGTTCTATTGTCATAAACACTTTTTATGTTTTAAAAAAGAGGTATATACTTTTAGAAAAATAATATATATATATATATATATATGCTCTAAATTAAATATTGCTTTCTAAAATATTATAATAAAATATCAAAAACGAGAAAAATCATATTTTTTATTTAAAAAGCAAAAATGTTTTTTTTACAAATGAATCCGACTTGCTCATCTACTTATTTTTTATTTTCATATTTCAATTTATTATTACTCCATATCGCTATAAGATTTGATAGTATGTAGTTATAATTATTTGATTTTTAAGATTTGATAAAATAAATTAAAGAAAAAGAATCATGATTTGACAAAAAGTTGAAAAAAAAATATATAAATATTTTCAATAAGGGACGATCTCCAATTTTCCCTTTCTCGCGCATTTCTCACTTATATGGAATGAATCTTTCATTCTCTCTAAAAAGGTTTTCTTTGAAAAATCAATTCTAATCCATTTACTAGTAGAATTTTTTTTTTTTATCATGATTCTTTAACTGCACACCATTGAGTGTGCTTCGCTGCTAGTATATAAAAATTGTAATAATTAAATATGACACTATTAATCAAATAAATCTTACATGAAAAGTTATTAATAGTAGAAAATATCATCACCAAAGTTAACTCAAATGCGTTTTTATTTAAAAATACATTACATCAACTATTACCAAAAATTTATCTAAACCCATTTTTCATTCTCAACGAATTTTCAGATACAAAACCCCAAAATGAATTTTGTCCAAAACTGCTCAAAATGATTCAAAAGGGAGCCTATTTTAGTATTATTAGATTTTATATCCATAGAATCTTGCCCTTATAATGTTCTGATTCAACCATAATTATTGTATACAGACTGATATGTTCATTTAGACTTAAAACTCTTTACACACTAACTAATAAATTACAAGAATTGTCTTCCACTATATAATGTTGAAATTGTGTCTTAACTGTTATCAATGGACAAATTCACTATGATAACTTAATAAGATACAAGTTTTCATGATGTGTTGAATTATATGTTTAAATTTGGTTTTGTTGTTAGTCGAATCGAATTTGAATGAGTTTTAATCAAGTCGAATATGAGCTCAAGCAACTTGATTATTTTATACATATTTTATTATATTATTATTAATCAAATTGAGCACGAACTAAATTTCGATAAGAAAAAATATATTTTCAATCAAACTTAATTTGTTATGTTTAACGAGTTGGACGCAAATAATCTTTTATCAATCAATCTTACATCGAATAATTTAATTTATTTTTCAATCTAAAATTCCATTATAGCGTATGCTTACTTAGCTGAGAAGAATTGGGTTACTTTTTCAGTACAATAATGTTGATAAGAATGATAACGAGGTTTGAGTCTCTTTCGGCCTATTCCCAGAAATAATTTCACTCTTTCCACATATTGGGACCATGTTAGAAAATATAAAACAATTTAATTACCATGAACAAGTTTTGACTCTTTTTTCTGACAATTCCCAAAAATATTTCACTTTTTTTTACATATTTGATCTACATTACAAAATATTAAAATAATTTAATCACCGTGAACCATTATCATAAAAATAAAATATAAAAAACCCCATAGGTAAGGAAATTTATGAAAATAACACATAACTATATTCTTTAAAAAGGCTGTAGCACGACAAACATATTTAATAATAAATAGCCAAACACAATTTTCCATCACAAATTCGTTAAGATATCCAGTTGTATCAAATCAAGCTTTAGATAAAAATTAAGAAAACTATAAATTTTTGTATATATCTACACTATTACCTTTAAAAGGTAGTAGTTGAAAATTAATAATATCACATTATTATTTTTAGTTAAAATAATAATTTAAAAAAGTATTTTAGAAAATAAAATTTTATTTTTAAATATAGTAATAAATTTGA
The DNA here is from genome assembly GCA_019321725.1 of Paulownia fortunei. Classification (NCBI taxonomy): domain Eukaryota; kingdom Viridiplantae; phylum Streptophyta; class Magnoliopsida; order Lamiales; family Paulowniaceae; genus Paulownia; species Paulownia fortunei. The sequence goes on from CM033121.1 coordinate 2,414,087, forward strand.
GAAAGAGAATAATAAAAGTTGTGAGGTTTTTATTAAAATTTAGTGAAAACGAGGCAAATGAATGTATCACCATGTTTTACCAATTGATTTACTCAAATACCATTATTAAGTCAGTCAAATCTTTTAATACGATTAGAGATGTATAAAATACTAAAAGTTGTGAAGTTTTCAACAAAATTAAGTGAAAACGAGGCAGGGTCAAATTGTCACCTTATTTTCATCAAATTGTTAATTAAAAGCCACTCATACATATAACTTTTATCAAGTATCTAGTATCCATTTTGAATTGAAACAAACTTTTAGATAAAAAAAGTGAAAAAAAAATGACATTTTGTTAATTAATTTTGCCAGATAAGATTGTATTGAAGAATTACTATCATACTTTTGAAAAGAAATTTTTAAATCGAGACAGTATCTAAAACGTCCTGAATATACAAAAAATACTTCCTTAGGAAATAATTGTATGAGGTACCTTTTTTTCTAGAATTTTTTATTTAAGTTCTTTTTATAATGAGCTTTTTTTTTTTTCAGAAATATCCTGACATCATTATTTTTCAATTATCTATATTATTATAAAAGTGTGAATATTTTTTTTAATTTTTTATCCGACTAAAATACCCTTTTAATATTATTAATTTTAATTGTAGTTATGTAAATTAATAATTATATAATTTAGAAATAAATAATACTTATTTATTTAATTGATTATAGGATAATTACAATAAGTGAACAACAATAGTTCAAGGCAAACTCTACTTTCATTTGTTTGATATTTCGAAAACATATGTGAAATTATATTTATAAGTATTTTACCTTTTGTTTTCTCTTTTGTCCATTTATATGTTCATATTTCGATTTAATTAATTTGTTAAATGATTTTTTTTAAAAAATAAAAAATTAAATAGTTAAAATTTAAATAACAATATCTAGTTGTATTTTGAATTTATTATTTTTACTTTAGTAAGTTAAAATTAAAGAAAAAAGTATAAAATTAATTAATAAATATAAAATAAGATATAAAAATTATTTATAAAGTTTGTAAAAGTCAAAATTTGATATTGGGTATATTTCAATAAATTGAAAAAATAAAATACCAAAATTAAACCAAATACCAAATTTTTATGACAATAAAAATCAAATACCAAATCGAATTTTTTTGTTCGACTTTTATAAATAACGAATTTTTAGTTTCGATTTGATTCCGTCAATTTATCGAATTGTAGTCACCCTGTAAAAAGTCACATTGAATTAGAATAGTAAAAAATATGACACATTATACTATATAAAAATTATTTTATTATAAAATATATCTATTTAAATAAACTAAATATACCTCACAATAATAAATCTAATATTCATTAAAATTAATGAGAGAAATAACATCTATTTTTTTATATCATTTCAAAGGCACATTCTACTGTTGTATTTATAATTTTAGTTATTCTACTTATTGGGGAAAAAAAATAGAGCAAAATCTATATATTAAAGTGCATTCATGACTAATATTGGATATTTTCCAAATTATGGGATTAAATTTGTAAGACTTTCTCAACTAAGAGACTAAAAGTGTATTTTCATGTCGTTGGAAGATACAAAAATAATTTTATCAATTAATGAGATATTTGATTCCTTTAACATATAATTTCTCAAGCCACCCACATCTAAGTTTTATATCATTTTTACCAATTTGTTAATTTATTCTGAAAATATATGTGAAAATTATTTATAACTATTTTATCTTTTGTTTTATCCTTGTCCATTTTTGATTCAATAATTTTGTTAAATGATTTTTTAAAAAATAAAAATAAAATATTTCAAATTAAATAATAAAATCTAATTTTATTTTGAATTTATTATATTTTAGTTTGGTAAGTTAAAATTAAAATAAAGTATAAGATTAATTAATAAATATAAAATAAGATATAACAACTATTTATAAAAATTATAAAAATTAAAATTTGATATTTTGTATGGGTCGACAAATCAAAATAAAACCAAAATCAAACTGAATAACAATTTTTTTATGAAAATATACCTCACAATATCCAGTCTAATTAGATTCATTAAAATTGGTGTAAAGAAAACATCTTATTTTTATATCAATTGAAGAGTACATCCCACTATCATATTCATATTATTGGTTATTCTATAATCTAAAAAAATAGAATACAACAAAATCTAAAATGCATTCATGACTAAAATTGGATTTTTTTCAAACTGAGACTAAATTTACAAGACCTCCATAAACTATTTATATCTATAGTATTTATAAAAGTGTAAATGATTCAAAAGGTTTCTTAAAATTTTTGAGATATCTATTATACCCTAATAAATAAATAGTAGATAGTTAAAAAGAAGAGTATAATTAAACTTTAATTATTTTAATAATATTGTTTGAATATAATTTTAACTATCCTTTTATATACCAAATTATTTTTCAAAAACTCTAAGTCTTATTTTTTTTTCTATATTATTACCTTTTGAATACTTTAAATTTTTAAATAAAATCAGTTTCATATTCAATAGATTTCGAAAGCTTTCCAACCATATCTTATAAGCATATATAGAGAAATCCATATGATAAAATTATGATCGTTTAAAGTTGAATATTATGCACAACTATATATTGATTTATGATTTTCTCTATAATTTGATATATTTCTATTATAATTCTAGAGAAAAAATAAGATGAATTTACAGCAGAAATAAAAAATATAAATGAAAGTTAACTCTAGAAGTTTTGATGGTAAACAAAAAGTAATTGTTTTAAAATAGGCAAATTATAATATGCTATCAAAAATTAGAGTAAAAGTTATTTTGGTATCTAAGTTTTTCCATTGATCTTTATCTAATTTTTCTTTTGTAGTGATAGATACATCCTTTAACCTTTTATTCATAATTTGGGTTCAATCATCAATTTAATTACTTTTTCATGATACATTCTTTTGATTAAATAAATTCAATAATAATGACAATATAAATTTAAGCTTGAATAATAACAAATATATTAAAAAGAACATAAATGCTTATACTCATATAAAATTAAAAACTAAAAAATCAAAATAACCTATATGAGAGCTATATTTTTTTAATATTGAGATGATATTTTAAAATTATTTTTATTGTGAAAGTTTAACAAAAAGAGTAGAGAGGACAAGAGAAATATTTATTTTATTTTTATTGTATTTTCCTAGCATATTTTGTTTTATTTAGACCTTATGAATAGGATGAAAAAAAAGTTTTAAAAAAAGAAGGAAAAAAAAGAAAAAGAAGAAGAGAAGAAGAAAGAGCATACAAATTTGTTGCACCAAAAAATATCACTCTAAACTCTAAATAAAGAGTTAATATGATTTTTACAAATCTTATTATATATTGCACCTCATAAGTTTTAGTTTCAAAGTTGATATTCTTTTTCAAAATATATTATAATCTCAATATCTTTTGTTCTATCATAAAAATTTTAATTTTATTTATATGGAGGTATATTGTTAAAGAATCTTAAATCTATTTCATCAATAGATAAAATTTGATTTAACCAAATGAAATATAACTTAAAAAATTGAAACAAAAATTTAAAGTAAATAGAAAAAAAATGGTATGAATGTCATTATAAGAAATTTAGAAGAAGAGTTAAAATACTTTTATTCAATATGTAGCAAATTGATATTTACGGTAAAACTCGGGTCACTTAACACCCTTAAAAATTATAAAAATTCAAGTACCAATATGATATTCATAATATAATTGAAGTAACAAAATAATTCAATTTAACAAAATAAAATATATTATGAAAAATTAAAATTGGATAAAGTCTAAGAGTGTGTATATGCCAGCAGGAAGAAAAACAGAAAGAACTTCATTTAGTATGTAGCAATTTGACATTACAACAAAATTCAAGTATTTCTTAAACTATATGTTAATTATATTCACGGTAAAAGTTCATTTAACAGATTTAGCCTTAAAGTTTTAAATGCTAAATCTTGAATAGTAAATTTAAGATGTTATTTGTACATTGATATTTAAATCTTTGGCAACGACATCACCATATTTGATAAAAAATTATAAGAGAAATTTATTTAAATATCAAAGTAACTTATCCCTTTATTTTTGAAAAAAATGCGTAACTCATAAAAAAACTAACTGGTTGTTATCTTTTATAGTAAATAATTTTATAAAAGATTAAAATGAATAATATCAAATCTAAATTTTATAATCTCTTCAACAATATATGAATATAGATTATTCTTTTTTATATAAAGAATAATTAGAATTTTTATATTTGTATGTGGTTCATAAATTTACAACTGTATAATTTTTATAATAAAATGAAAGACTCAAGTTCAATTGTTAATTTCATATTTAATAGTATAACAAATTGTATACTTTCAAGAAAAAAATCAAAATGAGTTATTTTTAGATGCATTTTTAATTGATAAATAATAATACATATTATGTATATTATTAAACCTCATGATTTAGATTTTGGTCTAATATTATGCATTTTAAAAGATGACCCTCACTTAGTGTTTTTAAAATTATGTATATTTCAAAAATATAAGAGTAATTTATATCTTTTTTTTCAGTAAATATAATTGAACTTTAATTTTTGATATTTCACTTAATTCTAATAATTTTTGCATTTCAAAAACTCTATTTCTTTTTCATTAGTATTCATTATTTTTATTATATCTGAATTTGCGTGTTCTCTTTAAATATTCAAGAAGATATAATTTAATTAAAGTTATTTTTTATTTTAAAATATTCATTCAAAAAACTTTAGTTTTTGTCTCAAAGATAAAAGTTAATCAATATTATTTATAATAATTGATGGTTGCCTCGAAATTAAAATGTTGGCCTCCTATTTTGTTTTTAAAACTACATAAAGTTTTATTATTTAATAAATTAAGATGTTTGGTATATAATTGAAGAGAGTTTCAAATTTTAAAATTATTGATGATTGCCTCAAAATTAAAATTGTCTCCTATTTCTTTCTTAAAATTATGTATAATTTTATTATATACTAAATTAAGATATTTAGTATTCAATCGAATAAAGTTTCAAATTTCAAATTTTGGCTTATAATATTTTTTAATTTTTTATTTAAAACCTGATTTTTAATTAAAATGATGGGTTAATATTATATATGTTTAGGTTCTATTGAAATTTTTGACATAATAGGTTAAAGATATAGTTTACTAAAATTGCAAATCAAAGGAAAGTGGAATTCAAATAATCTTAAATTCAAGTGAATGATAATGATACTCACATGATTATTAATAAACCCTTAGAAAAGATTTTAAATTAAACTTTAATTTTGATCTTTTACTTATTTTTAATAATTTATGCATTTGAAAAAAATATTTTTGTCATTAGTATTCATATTTCTCATATATAAATTAGTATATTCTCTTTAACTATTGAAGACAATAGAATTAAACTTAAGTTAATTTTTATTTTAAAATATTCATTTCAAAAACTTTAGTTTTTGCAAAGTTATTTTTAACTTACTATTTATAATTGTTGATTGTTACCTCAAAATAAAATATTGGTTTCCTATTTTTTTTAAAAATTATATATAATTTTATTATTTACTAAACTAAGGTATTTGGTATACAATCGAAAAGAGTATCAAAATTTAAATTTTGGCCTAATATATTTTAATATTTTTATTTAAAACATGAGTTTTAAAATGATTAATTATTTTCATTTATGTTAGGTTATATGTTTTTGCTTGAAATACAATTTTTTAGAAATTTTAGAAAGATGTTTTTCTAAATTTGCAAACCTCATAAGTGGATTAAGATAATCTTAAATTCAAGTGTTACGATATAATATTTACGTGATTGTTAATAAAACCTTAGAAGATAATTTAAATTCAATTTTTAAAGATTGAGATTTAAGAAAAGAAAAAAGAGTAGATAGAATACGAGAAATATTTTTTTTTTTGTTGTGTTTTTCTCATTGTTTATTATAATTAGGTCTAATCAATGAGATGAAAAGTCTAAAAAAATTAAGAAGAAAATATATTTAAACTCTAAATAAGATTTATTCTTATTTTCACAAATCATATTTTATATTGCACTTCATAAATTTTAGTTTCGATATTATATTGTAATTTCAATCTATTGTGTTCATTAGGGGTGATCATGGTGTGGTTTTGCGATTTTTTTCACTAATTTCAAACCGAATTTCCATATGCAATTTTGTTGGAAAATAATTTCAAATTGCGGTTTTGTCAAATAAAATGAAAATGCGATTTTAAGTGGTTGCGGGCAGTTTGGCGGTTTTTTACCAAGAGAAATTATTAAGCTCTAAAAAATTAAAACATTAATACAAAAATCATTTGAACATGAAAATAACACCATGATATTTTGACTTTTGGAGACTTTTGAATTGTTGAAAATCAAATGGGAGATGCCCTAAAGAGGGAAAAATGATGATTTTGCCCTTACTTGTCCGCCTAGGCGCTGCCCATTTTGTCCAAGGCAGTGCCTGTAGCGCCCAAGATCCGACTCTGCAGTATTAATGGCCTCTTTCAACTGATTTTTCACCACGTTCATGCATATGAATTGTAGCCCTATGTCTTAGCTTTTTATATCTTCATGTATAAGTTCAATATGACATCTGTGGAATGAGTTATGCCAAAATACCAAGACGCGTCATATCAAAAATTTTCAGTCAAGTGCAGCCTATTTAATTTGATTTTTCTCATTGAAATAGAAATAACTGGATTTCATGGTAAACATAAAAGTTATATATCTATCTCTTGGCTTTCCAATGGTTTAAGAAACAAGTCAAAATGATATTGGAGCAAAAAGTTATTATTGAAATATGAACACTGCCTTCAATAGCACCAAACAACGGATTATTCAAAATTTTAACCAAGTTTTATGTTTCTTTCCATTTTTTTCTCATTTTGTTATTACCTACAATATTTCAAACTAAATGCATAAAAGTAACATAAACACTCGAAAACTAATCAAAAAATTAAGCAAATGATATTCAATTAATGAGTATAAAATTCACTCATCAATAGTTGTTGCTCTTGTTTTTTATTTTAAGTCTTAAGATTGAGAGATGTGAGTTAGAAGAAAGAATAATCAACTTAATTATTAAAATTTTGAATAATAGATTAATTACAAAATTACTCTTTTAAGGTATAAATAGGCGGTTCAATTTTTATGATTTTTTTAGCTCCCAAACCGCCACCGCATTGCTAAAACGGTGCGGTTTTTGTTTCGTATTTTAAATTACAGTTTTTGTGATAAATCAATATTAACGGTGTGGTACGGGACGGTTCGGGCGGTTTTTTAAAAATTATGATCACCCCTAGTGTTCATCATAATATTTTTATTTCTTAGTTAGATGGAGGTATATTATTAGAGAATCTTAAATCAATATTAATAATATATAGAACGTAATATAACTAAATGGAGCAAAATAAAAAAATAAAGGATAATTTAAAATAAATAGAATTAAAAAGGGTATACATGTTTTTGTTAAAAAAATAGAAGAAAAATTAAAAGAATTTTATTTAATATGTATTAACATTTATGGCAAAAGTTAGACCGCTTTAAAACTAACATTTTTTAAAATTGTAAAAATTTAGATAATAATATGATATTTATGTCAATACTAGGTAATAAAATAATTTAACCTAACAAAATAGAAATATAATATAAAATATTGAAATAAGAATTAAAATTGGATGGAATATACACACACACACACAAGTCACTATAACAAAAAAATAGAAGAACTTCATATAATATGTATCAATTTGACATTATCTTAAACCATTTGTTAATCTAAACCTAGGAGAAATAAATTCAAATAGCCATAATTTCAAGTTTTATGATAAATATATTTATGTGGTTGCTAAATGATTGAAAAAAAAATGAAAAGTTAATTTTTTAAATAGATCTTTTATATTTCAAATTTTGTTTTTTGTTCTTTGTTGGAAGGAATGAGTGAGATAATGAAGTGAATAAGAGGATTATGTAAGCAAATGGATAAGATTAGCTTTTATATATTTTTTAAATTAAATAATAATTATGAAGAATATTATGATATTGTACTTGATTTTGACAAAAAAAATATTTAGTTCACTTGAAAGTTTTTGATTAAAATGTGACACTTTGTAGTATATTTTTTAGTATTTTCTCTTAATTAACTTGAATATTACATTAACTAAAAATATGGAATATTATTGCAAATAGTTGAAAAAAAAGTACTTATTAATTTTTAGCGCGTGAAATTATTCGATTTGATTGTGTATAATGTATTTAATGCAAAAAAAAATTGTGAAATCAAGTAAGAAGAAGACTTTTCCAGCCATCAAAATCAAGCAAAATGATGGCTATTGTGATCATAAATTTATGTAAGAACTTACTTAGTTATATTATATATTTTGAAATTATCATTGAATTTAGTTCTTTAATTATTTTTTTAATTATTCATATCGATCTATACTTATTGATAATAAAATATTTAGAAGTACATTGAAATATTTTTATTTTTAATTAATTAAGTATTCAATTAATATTTCTCTTAAGTTATTAAATAATATAATTATTTTAATAAATTTAGATGAATCTCGTGCGTTTAAATTTTAAATGAGAAATGTAATATTAAGATGGGGTAATCAGTGGAGAGTTTTTCTTTTTCTTTTTTTTTTTAAATGAAAAAAAGGGAATGAATTAATGGTGAAAATCAATGTTGTCAAAACTGGACCGGACTGACCTTCAATTCCGGTTCATGGTTGAACTGGGAACAGGAGGTCGGTCCGGTCCGATTAAGCCCAAAAATTGATTTGACCGGTCAAAACCAATCAACAACGGTCAAAACCGTCCATAACCGGTTAAAACTAGTTTGACCGGTTTTAATGTTTTTTTTTTTAATTTTTTTTTTTTAATTTTTATAAAGGTTTAAATTTGATATTTTGTTATATTTATGTGATTATTTGAATTTTGTGTTTTGTTATATGTGTTTTTATGTAACTATTTATTTTATTTTTATATTTAAAATATATTACATAACAATTAATTTATTATATTATTATTTTATATAATAAATAAAAAATATAATTAATTTTCATTAAATCGGTCCGATCGCCGGTTGAACCAATCCGACCGATTGAACCACTTTTTAACAAAATTGATTTGATCACCGTCCAATTATCAAAACATTGGTAAAAATGATGAAGTTTCCTGTTTGACGACAAAAAGTGAGCACATATTCCTCTCTTTATCATTGGATGATGAATAAATACAAACGTAAGACTCCAGCAAACAAATAGAAACATTAAACTACTCCTGCATAACATGGAATCTTTGCCTCAACACTGTCTAAGCAAAGGAAAGAACCAAGAGTCCTTTTATAGTACAAAGAGAACTATACTGACTTGGATTACAGTTAGTCTTCTCCCTTCTCCAAATATTAGCAATCACAGAGAAAAATGTTGAATCTTTTCTTGTAATGGGTCTGTTTTTAAGTGTGTAAGAAGCATCATATAATCGCTCAGGAATTCTTGAAAGCTCCAGTTTGATAGTGAAGTAGTTCCAACCTCCCACTTTAACTCTGTTTGTTTTCTTGGTAATACTATCTCTCTATATATACATATATATGTGCATATATATATATATATATATATATATATATATATATATATATATATCTCACACACACACACTTTCAGAGATCCATTAGCCAAACTGATTCTTGCTGGGATTGTGACTCTAAATAGATACTTGGAATTTATCTTGATGTGTATCTAAATCGAAGTGTCATGCTTCGTGGGGAAAATGCATAAACTTTTTCTTGGGTTCTTTACTAATTGTCATATTTTTGTCTGTACATAATTCGTTATGGTTTCACCCTGTTTAGTGTTCATTGTTCAGTAGCAGGACAGAGAGAGAGCAAACATTGTTGATTGGGAGCATTCCTGCCTCAGTAATTTTGTTGATTGGCCATGATGAGAAAGAAAGCTTAACTTTCAAATCAAAGTTTTTATCAATCTTTTATCTTTGATTGTGGAAGTTAAAAAAAGTTTCTTAAAATTTCTTCTAATAAGATGTCTAGATTTATAGCTGTATAAAACCATACATTTTTTTATGTTTCCTGATATTATATTTATAATTTTTGTATTGTTGTTGTTGGTAGTTACGGAAGTTATAGGGGAGTGAAAAAAGGACCAAGTTGAAGCAATGACCTGCATAATTGGCACTTTCGGTTACTTTTTATTTTTTTGTTTCCTCCTAGATTTGTTCTCTCCTTTTACCTTTGAGTTCAGTAAGTAGGAGCTCTCTCTGTCTCTCTGTCTCTGTTCTGAAGATGATCAGTGATTCATCTAAGCTAGTAGCTCAAATATTGTTTTCTTTAGTTGAAACATCAAACTCAAATTTTCTGTAGATAGCTGATACATATTTTGAGACCAATGGAAATGCTTCTGTTTTATTAGTAATCCTTATTCATGGTCAAACTGCAGTTGGCGTTCGGCCAGATGGAATGACAATTCAGGTGTCTGGCTTCCCTTCTCTTATTCGTGCTGGAGTGGTTAAAAAGTTCTTGGAGAAGTATACAGGCCAAGGAACCGTAGTTGCTTTAGAAGTAAAACCATTGAAGCGAGGTACAAGGGCATATGCCAGAGTCCAATTTACAAGTAGCAGATGTGCTGAGATGATTATGAATTTGGCAAATGATTGCCTAAATTATGGTACTTCTTATTTGAAGGCTTGGGAATTGGATATTGACATTGTACAAAATCCAATAGCATATGTGCATGAAATGGAGCACGTAACTTTGCATTTTGGATGTCAGACATCGAGAGAGAAATTTACTGTGCTATGGAAAGGGGCAAATGCTTCTGTTAAATTTGGATCTGGGCTGAAGAAAATGCACTTCCTTTTGTCCCATAAATCAGTTGAATACAAGCTTCAGCTCTCTTATGAAAGTATATGGCAGATTGTGCTATATAGTCCACGTGGTCAAACTGCAAAGCTTCTTCTCATACAGGTTTAATTAAATTATTTTAAACATTAGCTTAGTGAGCTTTGTCCAAAATCAATCTCTTATCTACTGTTTATATATTTGTGTATGCATGAGTCTGTGTGTACATCAATGATGAGACCTATTTTCGTCCTAGTTTAGTGGGTGACTGATACAACTTCAATAGTATCAAACACACTTTGCAATAGGTACTTCATCGGTCTGAGTGTTATTGCATCAATCCCATTCCCCCCCGCCCGCCCCCCACCTTCTAGCTTGTATACCCAAGGGAATTATTTAATTACCAAAAGATGACCTGCTTGATCAAAGCTTCCAAATTTGTTGTTTTAAGTATACCTAAGTATGTTGAAGTGTTAGTGATTGAGTACTTATGCAAATACACCAAGGTGTAAGAACTCTGCGTTAAGTGCAATCCCTTTTCCAAGAGTTCTTGAACCTGAAAGTAGAAGTTCCACTACATTAAATTGCTATAGAACTTTGTGGTTACCAGGCTTCCAGTCGAAGACAATATAGTGACTTTACTGATGACATGTGCTCCTTAAAATTACGTAGTGTGAGAATGCGAAACTGAAGCTTTGGATAACTGATTTCAACTGTATTGAGCAGTCTGAAATGAACTTGGCATCCTTGGAAAACTCTAAGCACTTGATAGATGCATGGAAGTCCTTTGGCTGGAGATTTTGCTGACTCCACTCCTCATTGCTTTTGCACCATCATACATCCACTATTATTTCATCATGCTGTTATAACAATATCATTGTTTTATCTACTTATAGATGAAAAGTAGAGATGGAAACTGATATGTTTCTCTCTTATCCTTCAGTTATTTGGTGCACCTCGCATCTACAAGAAGCTCAATAATTCTGTTTATAGCTATTTTAAGGAAGCTCCAGACGATCAGTGGGTCAGAACAACAGACTTTACTCCATCATGTATTGGACAATCTTCTGGTCTTTGTCTCCATCTTCCTTATGGCATGAGACTTCCAAATTTCAGAGACAATTTTGTTTATTTTAAGGAAAGTGAAAGCCCATTCCATTTGGAGACAGGGGTCCCCTTTTCTGATAATTTGACTCTAGTTCCGATTGTACATCCTACCCGAGGACTTGAATTGCCTTATAGAATATTATTTAAGGTTTGCAGTTTGGTACAGACTGGATGTCTCCCGGGGCCCACACTAGATGTGCACTTCTTTCAGTTGGTCAATCCAAAGAGATTTGATATTAGATACATAGAGCATGCTCTGGAGAAACTTTACTATTTAAAGGAGTGCTGCTATGATCCTGTGGCATGGCTTACTGAGCAGTATGACAAATACCGAACGATGAGAGAGCAACCGATATCACCTGCTATTCGTGTAGATGATGGTCTGGTATATGTTCACAGGGTTCAAGTAACTCCGAGCAAAGTGTATTTCTCTGGTCCAGAAGTAATTGTGTCAAACCGTGTACTACGCCACTACCGAGATTACATTGATAATTTTCTTCGTGTTTCATTTATGGATGAGGAGTGGGATAAAATGCACCCAACTGATTTATCCCCAAGGGTAGCTGCTGCTGGGGATGAGAATAAAAGAACGAAGCTTTATGAGAGGATACTTTCAACACTTAGGGAAGGCATAAGAATTGGGAACAAGAAGTTTGATTTTCTTGCATTTTCCTCAAGTCAATTACGGGATAATTCTCTCTGGATGTTTGCTCCAACCAATAAACTAAATGCTGATTGTATTAGACAGTGGATGGGTGATTTTCGTTCCATAAGAAATGTGGCAAAGTATGCTGCAAGACTTGGTCAATCCTTTGGTTCGTCCACAGAAACCTTAAGTGTTGGTGTGCATGAGATTGAAAGGATTCCTGATATTGAGGCTGTAAGTGATGGAACTAATTACGTCTTTTCTGATGGCATTGGGAAGATATCAGTTAAATTTGCTCGGAGAGTTGCTATAAAATGTGGAATTAAAAGTTGTATTCCTCCATCTGCCTTTCAGATCAGGTATGGTGGCTACAAAGGAGTTGTGGCTGTTGATCCCTCTTCATCTGTGAAGTTGTCATTGAGGCCAAGCATGTTGAAGTATCAATCAGAAAATACAAAACTAGATGTTTTGGCGTGGAGTAAATATCAGCCTTGTTTTTTAAATCGCCAAATCATCACACTTTTATCTACTCTTGGAGTAGGGGATCACGTCTTTGAGAAGAAGCAAAGAGAAGCAGTAGCTCTGCTGGATGATATTTTAGTTGATCCATTGAGAGCCCAGGAAGCTTTGGATTTGATGTCTCCAGGAGAAAATACTAAGATTCTCAAGGAAATGTTAAAATGTGGCTATAAGCCCGATGGAGAACCATTTCTTTCAATGATGCTGCAAACTTTTCGCTCATCAAAGTTACTGGATTTGCGGTTGAAAGCAAGAGTATTTGTCCCAAAAGCTCGGCGAATGATGGGATGTCTAGATGAAACTGGCACCTTGGAATATGGACAGGTGTTTGTGCGATTTTCTGGTGCTGGACGGAGAAGGTTGTGTGAGGAAGCTATTAAGTTTGACAACTATATGTCAACTGCGTATAATGGCATTATAACAGGAAAGGTTGTTGTGGCCAAAAACCCGTGCTTGCACCCTGGCGATGTTCGTGTTTTAGAAGCTATTAATGTGCGTGCATTGCATCACATGGTGGACTGCATTGTTTTCCCCAAAAAAGGAATGAGGTAAACAGACTTACTTTTAGCTAATATGAGTCTTTTGTAATCGCTGACGTGTTCCCTCAAGGATAACTAGTAAACTTTTAGCTAATATGAGGTAAACAAGACTTAAAGAGGCGTGCTCGGCTGGGAACACAATGCGTAAGCTAAAGAATTGTATGGAAGCATCTCACAAAGAATCTTACTTGTCGAAAAAAATTTAAAATATATGACTCTAAATTTTATCTTTTAAAAGAAATTCATTATAAAATTAGAGACGTAATAAAGATTTTATTAAATTTTGAGATGTTATAAAGAAAACTCTCAATTCTCACAAACACTCAAACTAATAAGACTTCACTCTTATATATAAGACTACTAGTTTTATTTTTTTTCTTCACTCCTTGATAATTTACAAGGTTAGGAACTTGGGTATTTATAGAAGAAAAAATGAAATACACACCACACATTTAATTAAGCTAATTAATTTTTTACCACATAAATTTATAAAAACCTAATTAATTTGAATCCACACAAATTGCAATACACATAACATAATAATTTAATTAATGGATGATATTGATTTTCAAGACTCTCCCTCAATGTCAGCTTTCATTCTCTACATTACGCCGAGTTGTTGACAAAACAATTCAAACTTACTAGTCTCAAACCTTTTGTCAACAAGTTTGCAACTTGATCATCTATTTTGATTTGTCTCACCTCAATCTCTTCCTACAAAATCTTTTCTCTGATAAAATGATAGTGCATTCAACATGCTTAGTTCTTGCATGAAAGACTGGATTCTCTGCCAAACGAATTGTCAACTAGTTGTCACAGTACAATGAAATTGGATAATCTAATAACTGGTGTAGATTATTCATCAGCTGTATCAACCATGTATTCTCTTGGTCTGCCATTGCTGATGCTCGATACTCAGCTTCAGTGGTTGATAATGATACCGTCGGCTGTCTCTTACTATACTAAAAAATTATTCCGGAACCAAGCTTAAACACATACCTAGTTGTTGATCTCCTGGTGTCATGATCTCCTGCATAATCAACATCGCAGTAACCAACTAACTTGCAGCCTTTACCTTTCTTGTACAAAAGACCATAGTCAATTGTACTCTTCACATATCTCAATATTCGTCGAACAACTTCTAAGTAGGACTTCTTTAGATTCTGCATGTATCGACTTACAACGTCAACTGCAAATGAAATATCTAATCGATTTAAATTTAAATAAACGTGCACACAACTTAGCATTGACTTCTATTGGTGTTGAAATAAGTTTACAATCAAGCATCCCAAATCTCTCCAGTAGGTCTCTCGCATACTTTTGTTGACCAAGAAACAACCTTACTTTTGTAGGGTCGACCTTTAATCCCAAAAAGTGCTTGAGTTCTCCAAGTTCCTTCATCTAGAAACGAACTGATAAATTCTCCTTCGTTTGAAGAATTTCTGTTTCATCATCACCAGTTATGATTAAATCATCCACATACACTAGCATGATAGCTAGATTTCCTTCATTGGCTTTGACAAACAAATTGGAATCTGCAGGTGTTATTGAATAACCACTCTGTATTAGAAATTCAGCAATCTTACCATACTACGCCCTGGGTGCTTGTTTCAATCCGTAGAGTGCTTTCCGCAGCTTACACACATATTCAGGTTGATCTTGGTTCTGAAAGCCCATTGGTTGGATCATGTAGATCTCTCGATCTAGCTCTCTATGAAGAAAAGCATTCTTCACATCCATCTGCCACAAACTCCAATCTTTGTTGGTTGCAAGCGCAAGTAGAACTCGTACAGTTGTAAGTTTTTCCATAGGACTAAACATTTCATTATAGTCTAGTTCGTATTGTTGGGAGAAACCATGAGCAACCAATCGAGCCTTATACCTCTCAATTGACCCATTTGGACGACGTTTTATCTTGTAAACCCACTTGCAGGATATAGGTTTCACATCTATTGGCTTAGACATCAGATTCCAAGTCTGATTTTGCTAAAGTGCATCAATCTCTTCTTTCATAGCTGTCATTCACTCAGAACTCTGTGATGCTTCTTCGAACATCTCAGGTTCTATTCTAGTTGTTTCTTCAACTATGACTGCATTGGCGTATTTGGGATTTGAGTTTCATGTTCTTGTTGACCTTCGGAGTTGATATTATGGAGTTGATTTCTCCATTTCACTGGGCCCACCTTCTTCATCTGATTGTTGATACACGCCAGTTTGCTAAGGATTTTGAGTCGCTTTTTTCGACATCATCGTTGTCTGGATCTCCTGATTCATCCAAAATTGGTTGGAGTTGAACAGTGTGCTCCCCCATCTTTTGTTGCACCTTGTTTCCAAATTCTCTGGAGTCTGGCAAAACCTCATTCTCTGAACACCACCAAGAAGATGTTTTATCGAACACTACATCTCGTAAAGTGTAGCATCTTCCACTTATTGGATCGTAATATTTCTACCCTTTTCTCTTGCTGTCGTATCCCACAAAGATACATCTAACAACTTTCATGTCAAACTTGCTTCGTAAATGATTAGGAACAAATACATAACATACACAACCAAATACTCAAAAGTAACTAACTGTAGGTTTTATATTCCACAATTTCTCAAAGGGTGAAATAAATTCTAACTTTGGTTGAGAAAGTCTGTTGATCACAAAGGCTGCAGTCTTCATTGCTTCAGCCCAAAACCTTCCAGGTACATTCTTTTTATGTATCATACTCCGACATTTTCTGCAAGATGTCGGTTCTTTCTCTCCGCTATACTATTTTGTTGTGGTGTGTTGGCACAAGTGTACTGATGACGTATTCGACATTCTTTTAGGTATTATGAAAATTCGCTAAGTTATATTCTCTCCCGTTGTCTGTGCGCAGATCTTCTTTCTCATTTCTCCTTTAGCTAACTCTCTAAACTCTTTAAATTTTGAGATGTATCAGATTTTTCTTTCATAAAGAAAACCCGTACATACCTTGAGAAGTCATCAATGAATGTCACCATGTACTGCATGCCACCAATTAACGGTTGCTTAACAGGTCCAAACACATCAGAGTGAATTAACTCTAACGGTTCTTTTGGTTTAAACTTTGATTCCTTGTATGGTAATTGGTGACCTTTACCATACTGGCATCCTGCACATATCGTGTATGTTCACACGTTAAGTTGAGGAAGCCCCTTAAGTATTAACTTTTTCACCATCTCACTTAGCTTGGAATAGCTAACATGGCTCAACCTTATATGCATACTCTGTTGAAATTATATAAATTGACTCCAACCGTCACCCCTCCATTGTCGGTGTTTATGAGATTTTAAAGTCACGATACACCTTCACATTTTGGGGACCGAACAAGACTTAGTAGCCTGATGATATTAATTGAGCTACAGATAGCAAGTTTTCTTCATTCATGGGACATGGTAAACATTTTGAAGTGGCACCTGGTTAGAATTATATCGAGGTGTAACTATTGCCTTGCCAATGTGAGCTATTAGTAACCTTGAGTTGTCAACTGTCACCACCATACGACTTCCTTTGTATTCAGACAGGTTTTTGCAACTTTTGTTTATCACCTGTTATATGATTTGAGCAACCTGAATCTACAATCCAGTCATTCTTATAGTCAATCTGTTCTGATGTTGTCACTCTGAGAGCTAATTATTCTTATACTGTAGCAAATAACGCTTCGGTGTCCCAACCATCTCCGTTATTTTCCTTAGAACTGGAAGTAGCAGTATTACTTTCAACATGCTTTTTCTTGGTCCAATAATCTTTCGCCATATGGCCCGGCTTCCAATAGTTGTAACAATTACCATCAAACTTTCTACTATTATCGCAATTCTTTGAAGCTCTTCAAGGACGAGAGTCTCCCTTTCTTTAATGAATTTTCACTTTATCACCATCATTTTTAGATCCATTACCAGTGTGCCGCTTGAAATTGCCTTTGATTTTATTAGTGTATAGGGCTTCCTCTTCACCCTTCAGCAAGACTCATCCCATTTGCTTGACCACAGCTTCTTGACTTGCAAGTAAATTTTCAAACTCAACAAGTGATGGTTGTGTCGGCCATCCTTATACAGCAACAACGAACCCTCGATATTCGGGTCTCAAACCATAGATAAATTATTCTTTTTATCTTGGTTTCCCCAACAGGAGTTGTTGAATCTAACTCTGAAATTTCATGGCATATCGATTTCACCTTGTGAAAGTATTGGGCAATCACCATGTCACGTTGCGCCATCGATAACAGCTTGTTCTCAAGAAGTTGTAGTCTTGTATCATTCTTCCTTGAAAAAAATGTAACAAAAGTGTCCCATGCTTCCTTTGGTATTTTAGCATCCCTAATGTGCTCCAACATTTCTTCTTCAATTGTGGTCTTTAAAGCAAACATTGCTTTGTCTACTTTAATTTTCTATTTTTGCAAGATGCCATTTGCATCTTCTGTCGCTGGTTGTGTAGCTTCACTATCGTCGACGACCTCTTAAAGATCTTGTCCTTGCAAGTAGGACAACATGCACGTAGCCCACACGTTGTAATTTTGGTTGTTGAGTTTCTTGATTTCTCCAACTACTTGAAGATCTCCCATCGTGTCGGCAAAATTTTTATATTATTGAACAAGTTTCAACAATAAACTTGCAGGGCACTGAACTCCTCACGACTCAAAAAAACTCCCTCAATAACAATCTCAAAAAATCTTTTCTGATGTGAAAGTTCAGTCAAAGCTGCAACCACAGAGCATACTTAGAATTTCAAGAGATGCGACACCCCTGCAGTCTCAGACGGTCCCGCTCTAGTATCAAATGTTGAGAAAAATTTAGAATATATAATTTTAAATTTTATCTTTTGAATAAGAAATTCATTCTAAAATCAGAGACACAACAAAGACTTTATAAAACTTTAAGATGTTACAAAAAAAAAAAAAAACTCTCAATTCTCACAAATACTCAAAACTAACAAAACTCCACTAGACTACTAGTCTTATTTTCTTCTTCATTCCTTGATGATTTACAAGGCTAGGAACTTGCGTATTTATAGAAGAAGAAATGAAATACACACCACACATTTAATAAATTTTATTAATTTTCTACCACACAAATTATAAAAACTTAATTAATTTAAATCTACATAAATTGAAATACACATAACTTAATAATTTAATTAATGGATAACATTTATCTTCAACATTACTTGTAGTACTATTGATTTATGATTTTTGGTGCTTGAGAATGGCATTCTTGTAAAGTACAAGTATGCAATAACACATGAGCAAATTCTGCATGAAGATAGCATGTGGTAATTATGACAATTATGTCTGATACAAAAAGATTATTTCAGTACCTTCACGTCCTATAAAATATCTGTGCTTATCTCTGAAATATTAGCTAAATCTAATGAACAAAACTGCATCCTGTTCATAACAGAATTTGGCTGAGTATTTCTTCTTCTTCTGCTCTGGTCTATCAATGGCAACATCTTAAGTTAAGCCACAAATCTCAAATTCATTCTGACAAGTTGAGTCTGTCAAATTCTTAATCGGTAAATGTAACTGTATAAAATCATTCTACCACAAATAACATGTGCTTAAACGATTTTAATTGTTTCTAAAAAAGGAAGCTACAATTGGAGAAACCCTTTAAAGAAAGATTAATAGTTCGTACAAATTGCTTTAATGGAAAATGCATTGTTTCCATCGTCGTACTCTATCCATTATGTCTAATACAGTTATTAAAAGTGGTATGTATTTTTTGTTTCTGTAATTTCTTCAAGGCTAATCTGTTTCAATAACAGACCCCATCCAAATGAATGTTCTGGGAGTGATTTGGATGGAGACATATACTTTGTTTGTTGGGACCCTGACTTGATTCCACCAAGGCAAGAGTCACCTATGGATTACAATCCCGCCCCCAGCACACGACTGGATCATGATGTGACAATTGAGGTATTGGTACTCCATGCATTTTAGTTCTGAGATGGCACTGAGCTCGTGTTGTTATTAAAATTTTGAAATTAATGATGAATATTAACTATCATATATAGAGATATACTCTTGTACAGGACAAGGAGAACATCTAAAGAAGCTAAAAAATGGCAAAAGAAACATGCATCTATCTGCTATCGGTCATTACACTTGTGTGTCATTGCCATTGTTAATCATGTTTGTTGTGAAATCCATAGAATTCACATGTTCCACTCTTGTTGTCATTGTTGTTTGCTTCTCTTCCTTCCCTTCTCCATGAAAATGGCATTCAATTTGGTAATTACTTACTTTTTAACTAACTGAAGGCTTATCATACTGTTGTTGATACTGTTGAACAACTTCATGTTCTCAGTGTTGCTGGAAGTCTCAAGTATTCGTACTTCGAGATATTCTATAGGCAAAAATGTTTGAATAGGATCAATTTGAGTTTTTAGTACTTCATGACCTGCGTCTTTGCTGAAAATTGTCTATTATTATTCTGGTTAGAAGCACTTGGAATGTGTTAATTAATAGAAATTGTTTATTGAATTCTGTGAGATGTGTCTCATCATTAAGACCTGTTAATCTTGAAGTAGTCATTCCCAACCTGTGCACAGTCCTGCATGATTTATGCATGATACTGATAATTTCGATCCTAAGATTGCGGGTGTCATCCATAAGAATAGTTATATATCCTTCTGCAGGTTGAAGATAGCAAGTTTGGCAGTAGAACATTTTCCATGATGAATGTTTATTAAGAATGTGGAAAATTTTGACAAGTTTGAAACTTATGTTACCGACTGATGTTCAGAGAGCTCTCAGTAAAAGACCTAAATAGTGCCAGAGTAACAGCATGTTGAGTGTTTTCTTCTTTACATTATGTCATGTCTTTTGTACCATTGTGAAAGTGATTTTGAAAGTCTGAACAAGGTTAAAACATAATCGATTAGACAGAGTAAGTAGAGCGGTGCTCTCATGTTGGAACTTAAAACACTTGATTATCAGATAACAAATTCATAGCAAATTAGTAGTTTCCAATGCTTTTGCCAGCACATTTTTTTGTCTCACTTCACCGCATTTTACCTTCTCTCTGTGCTACAGGAAGTTGAGGAATACTTCACCAATTACATTGTGAACGATAGTTTAGGAATCATTGCCAATGCCCACACTGTCTTTGCTGACAAGGAGCCATCCACGGCATTAAGTGAGCACTGTTCAGAGCTGGCTAGGTTGTTCTCAATAGCAGTTGACTTTCCCAAAACTGGCATCCCTGCAGAAATCCCACCTCATTTACGTGTGAAAGAATACCCAGATTTCATGGACAAGCCTAACAAGACCACCTATGAATCTTACCGTGTAATCGGGAAGCTTTTCAGGGAGGTTAAAGATATTGCCCCTCACACCACCTCTTTCAGGTCCTTCACCAAAGAAGTGGCAATGAGGTCTTATGACCCTGATATGGAAGTTGATGGATTTAAAGATTACATTGATGAAGCCTTTGAATACAAAACGGAGTATGATTACAAGTTGGGTAACTTGATGGATTATTACGGCATAAAAACTGAGACTGAAATACTGAGTGGTGGTGTCATGAGGATGTCGAAAACTTTCGATCTAAGAAAAGATGCAGAAGCTATTGGTGCTGCTGTGAGGTCTTTGAGGAATGAAGCTAGATCCTGGTTCAAGAGAGGAAGTGAATCAGATGATCCATATGCAAAGGCATCAGCTTGGTATCATGTGACATATCATCCTGACTTTTGGGGTTCCTACAATGAGGGAATGAAGAGGGATCACTACATTAGTTTCCCCTGGTGTGTGTATGACAAGCTGGTCCAGATCAAGAAGGACAACTTAGAAGGTCTCCTAACATATCTTCACTTGAATGGAACTTAAGCCATCATCTGAATTTGAGATGAAAATTAAGTTCTATCCCCAGGAGGTGTCACTAATAGTTACTGTTTAATAGCAAGTATGAATGTGAATCAGACTGCCAAGACCTCCTCATGTATGTATGTGTGTGTTTGTGTTTGTGTGTGTGTGTGTGTGTGTGATAAAGTTTGCCTTGTCTACGGGCGATGTCCCGGTTCATGGGCTGTGCTAAACATATAGCAGAATTATTGGATTCGGTGTCTGGAACTAATCCTCTAGAGTCCATTGGACTTTACCTAACTAGTCTTTAATGTTTAATACTTTAATCTTTCTTGTTTTTCCCATCTCCAGGTGGTAAGATTAAATGCTGGTGGAATTGTGAGCATATCTAATTTCCAGTTTCATGAAGGGATATTTCCAGGTATTCTTGCAATCAGTTCGAAATTTGGTTAAGGTGTGCAACCAATAAATACGGCTAAACTCAAACCAATAAAAAGTTGATTTAACCACTAGGAATGAATTATTTTTGTAACACAGTAATTAGGTCAGTGAGGCTATTACTTCCCAAACATAAGAACAGTGTACATGCTTCACTAGGTGCACTCATCACGATATCTATGAACTTGGATCCAGAGCTGGGTTCTCGGACCTTTTTCGGATCCAAAAGCTTGGTTCTCGGACTATTTCCGGATCCAACTTCGGTTAAGATACCGAGGATCAAATTGAACTCAATTTGCGAATTCAGATTTCAGCAGGAGATGGATGATGTACAGAGTTAATATCTTTCGTCTCTTTGTCCATCCAGACGGCCAACCTTACAGACCCCAAATACCCAGCTCACGGTGGTTGGTTGGTAGAATCCATACAAAAATAAGTTCCACTTTGTGAAACATGATCCAAAGAGCATTTTTGCGGCTGCATTCTGTCGAAGTAATTATCATGGCCAGTGAACAGCCTTAAAATGCCAGCACCGTTCTTATGAATTATTTAGTTGCACCACAAGGTGGCCACTATTAGGGATAAAAGCCTTCCAACAAGCAGAAAGATGTACTCCTAGTAAAAGAGTAACAGCAACACTGGGAGCAGTTAGAATGGTAAAGATCACAAGATAATCTGAAGGAGACAAAATTTTAGGCAATATAATCTTAACTTTGTTCGAAGACTGGTGGTGAAAAATGTAAATAATCAATGGCAGATCCTATGAAGAACAAGTATACAACCGACTCTTCAGTGATTATAAGATACTACAAGCTTTTCGTTGATTTGTTCTTAGGACGGGGGGTGGGGAGATGGGGTTAGTTTTGGTTCTTATCCTCAGCGGGATTGTGTTTCCAGCTTTAGTACTCAAAATTCCAAGAAGTATGTACCAATCTTCTTGACATTCATTCTTCACTGATGATGATCACATTCCATGGTATATTTTTGCTCAAGCTGTAAAGGATATGTAAACCTACCCTCATTACTGCCTTCACTAGTAACTAATATAAAGAGTTACCCGCTTAATCACAGCATATGGTAGTTTTAGTCTGCAGTCTCTCTGTTTACGGCTCAATGGCCTCCCCTTAGCTGAGGGATCTCGATTTTCCCTCACGTCCGCCAACTTCCAAACGCAGCATCTTGATTCTGTTTCAATGGAGTCCAGAAAATACACTCCGTTCTTTTCTGGACATCTAGCATCTGCATCTTCCAAGTAGCTGACTACCATTGGCATGCCCCTGAACCTCAACAGGTCATCCGGTACTCTCAGTAGCCGATCCGCACCAGGACTTGATACCTTGAGAAGAAAATAAGATCCCAAAAGAATGTTGAGCAGAATCAGCTGATCCATTTGCTTCATTAAAAAAATCTTAATTGAAACAGCATAAAACCATTGTTTTGCAAATCTGAAAATAATAGACCTAGTCAAAGTATTACTTCAAGAGCTAAATCATCAGGGATTTCTCCTCTTGCACCAACTTCATCCAATTTTTTCTTAAATTGGCGACTGAAAGATTCGATCTCCTCCATGTTGGGACACCCATATCTGATTGAAGACAGACAAGATAGTAGGAAATAATCATACTTGGAAATCTGATTCAGAAAACAAACATTCTTTTAACATGGAAATCAAGAGTATAATGGTCATCCTTTTCCACCGACAAAAAATAAGTTTAATAATATAAAATAGGTGAATTACAAAAACTATCCCTAAAGTTTGACTTCATTACAAAAAAAACCCAACTAACCTTCAAAATTACAAAAACCACTTTTGAGGTTTGCATCCGTCTTAAATTTTGCACCAACCGTTAGTTGACCTAACGGAAATTGCCGACGTCATCAAAAAATTAATATAAAAATCCAAGTTTGCCCCCTTGAATTACTATTTACAAAATGTGTTTTGACAAAAATGCTCTTGAGGCTATTTGTACTACAGGGATATAATTGTTATAATTTTTATGTTCATTAGATATCACAATTTGAGTAACATTTTAATTCCTTTTGCATATTTTTATGATTTTTTTTATTTTTTTTATCAAAACATACTTATTTTATTGTACAAAACTTACTTTAGTATATTTTCATGATTTCTTTTTTTCACTAGTTTTTAAATATTAATAATTTGAGCAAAATTTAAAGCTTAAAGTTTGCTCATATTATATATCATAAACTAGATAAATTTAAATATTAATGCAAGTTTATATTTAAAGACTAGAATATATATTTAAATTCAAAATTTTAAAAAATAGATATACATATACACAAAACAAATAAAAAAATAAAAAATAAAAAAAGGTAAATTGCAAAACATAATTTTGATAATTAAATAAAAAATAATTTAGATAATATTTATAAATTATTTTTAAAAGTGATAAAACATATAAATATTAAAAAAATAAAAATAAAAATAAAAAAATTACTATTCATCTTTTTCATCACCTCTCTCCCACCTCTTCCCGCGATCCCCCCTTCCCTCCCCCCCAACACCACCTCCATTTCCCCCCTCTACCCGCTGACGCAATCCCCCCCTTCCCGGACAATTGATATTTATTTTGGGGACAACTCTTGAAGTTTAAGCTATTTACAGAAAAATCCATCTAAGTTTGTAAATTACAAATACCACCTTGGCATTTGTTTTTATTTTACAAATTACACCTACTAAGAGGGGTATTTGTAAAATAAAGACAAATCTCAAGGGGGCATTTATAATTTTGAAAGATAACTAGATTTTTTTGTAATTAGGCTAAACCATAGAGATAGTTTTTGTAATTTACCCTTTATTTTAACTTAAGGGCAAAGTTGTCTCTTCACATTTTTTAAAATTTCAGCTTTTATTAAAAAAAAAAATTGCAAGGGTAATTTTAATTTTTCGTCAATTTAGTTTGACCAGACTTCTGTTAGTTAGAAGGGAGTGTTTGTAATTTTGAAAATTAGTTGGGTTTTTTTGTAATTAGGTCAAATCTCAAGAGTAGTTTTTGTAATTCACCCATATAAAATTAATAGTCAATCACAAAGGATCACCAGTGTTGATAGCTTCTATTTATGCTTCACATTTGTTTTTCTGCTTTTCCACATTGAAGAGATCAACCACGGTACAAAGGAAAAGTAGATACTCCGTTTGCCCACAGTAGAAGGTCCTAGTTTGCACTGGCATGGAGTTTTAAATAGGAGTTGAAAAAGTGAAAATTTTATTTTACTCTCATAATAATGGTTGACAAATAACAGCAGCAGCTTCATTACTTTAAATGATGGTTCGTTCGGAATTTAAATTTCCATTTCAGGAATGCCACACTATTTGTGCAAATTACAAAAAGAAATAGGAGCATTTTACTTGGACACAGGGAGCATAAATCTGTATTTAAATGTAATGACCCAAACCCAATTTAATCCATCTAAACTTTATGCTCAATGATGCTCCATAATCTAGGAAAAGGAAGAAGAATAACCATGGTTGGGTAGCTTCCATGCATACTTCATTGCGTTTTTTATTTTTTTCTACATTTAAGAGAAGAAGCAAGATTATAAGAAATTACAAAATCAAATAGAAAACAGTAGTCAAATCGATGGAACAGGAGGTGTTTGAGTAGCTTCCATGCATTTTTCACATATGTTAAAATGTTTTTCCCAATGCAACACAATTGTACCAAAGAAAAACAACAGGTAATAAACATGATTCTAGATAAGGCTCATCATAATATCATTTCAGAAATATTTAGTATGACAAGTACAAATAGATCAAAACAGTGTAATTATGGAGTTTCCAGTTATTAATGAAAAATAAATAAATGGAGATTCATAAGTGGAAGAAGAAGCAACTGCCTCATCCAGGACATGCTATTCGGAAAAGCATGCTAATTGAAAGGTCTGCCCTTTGACAATTTTTACGTTTTTCTATAACATCGTGCATAATCAAATGTTTACTCTATGCATGGGATCATCCTAAATTTAGAAAATATTGTTAAACGAAATAGAATATATTGAGCCAATTGAAAGTCAAACAGATCCCTGGAAATGAATGTCAGATTGATCATTCATGCATATTCTGTTCTGAACCTTGGCATTAAAAAAGATTGGCTGCCACGAAAAAGTTTACTGGTCATTCATTACTAGGTCTTCATTATTATCAATTCATGTCAAGAACCTTTGGACGTCAACTAGAAACCTTTCTATGGAAACATATTTTTCAGAGCACAACAAACTGCTAAACAAAAGCCTTACTCATTTGAAAGTTTATCTAGTCTCACATAAATGTACCCTCGAGAAGAAGTTTTGAATGCATAGAGTTCCATGTCTTCACCAAACTCCTGCAGTACTTCTTGGGCTATGGATAGTGCTCTTTCACCCCAAGGGCAATTTTGCAGAACAACTCCACCACCATCACCTCCATCACCAACCTGAATTTTGTGATATGATGATCAATTGAAATATTGTGTAGATAAAGAGCTAAATTTGTGATTTGAGCTGCAAAATATCAAACATCAAACCATACCTCAGGCTCAGCTTCATCCTCTTCCTCCCATGAATCAATTGGTTCGACTTCTCCATTAGAATCTAGAACTTTCCACATACATAAAAATGCAAGCAAAGTGAAATGATATAAAATCTGAAAATGAATGAAGGGAGGGATCAAAGATGAGAAGGACGAATGAAAGTCTATGATTGCATGAATGTTTTTGACCTAATGAAATTGAAAAGGCATTGAGTATTTCTACCAAACTTATGTCTATGACATAAGAACAACAAACTACCGAAATGGGTAACTTCAGTGTAGTAGTTTAGCACTACCTTGTGAAATTGGATTATTTATATCCATTCACATAAGAGCCCATGGTGACACATGTTCACATACAAGCAACCATATAGCCTTAGATATATGGGCGTAAACCCAAATTCTTCTTTCTTGCATTCCTCTCTTCCTCTCCTCTGTTAATACAACTTCTTTGTTGACACGTAACATGCTTTGGCTGTAAGAATACAAAAACCATTTAAGTTCGGCATTAAAATGGGACCAAGCCATCCATTTTCTCCCCTAGACAATTGCAAAACAAGAATATCAATCTTGCAATCACCATGTAGACAAAATAGCAAACACATGGTACGCAAAGACACTACAAATGAATAAAAACATCAAATGAAGAGCTTACCATCACCAGACGCCTGGCGGGTTTCCTCAGTTATAGAAGAAGTAGCATGTAAATGACGAAGAGGGGTAATAGAAGCAAAATTAGACGTGGGTTTCAGAGAAACACATCCAGTTTCGAAGCTGTGAAGAATGCCATAAAGGCCTGGTTTTGGGGACGTCGGAACTGGAAGATCATGAATATGAGAAAAAAGAGTTGCAGAAAAGCAATTTTTTCTTAAGCCTCTGTACTGTAAGGAGGAGTAAATCCTACCAGCAATTGAATTTCTCATACTTCTTGGTGGGGTTGGGTGTGGGGGGTTAGGGGTGGTACGTTGGAAGACAGTGAAGTTCGCAGCTTTCTTACAGGTTCTGTGAAAAGGGTGAATTTTGTATAGATTCATTTATATTAATTCGAATAAAAGTACTATAAAATATAAATTATGGCATATGTTTTGTGATTATATTTATTCCTTGGTAAATTAGTAGTTATAATTATCATTTTATATAGGCATATGATTAAATCAAAATATTATAGTACTTCCTCCCAAAATGACTACTTGTTTAACCAATTAATTTGATTATTTATTGAATTGCAATTACTGAATAATTAAAGTTCATCTACATATATATACTATGTATAAAAAATGTTAACTTTACGTGTATTTATTTCTATTGTGCAAAAAAACATGTACACCCAATAAATTAAAAACTTAAGAGTCCTACATCAATACTATATTTGATAAAAATATTTTTATATTACATACGACTATTAAAAGTTTAATTAAAGTATAATAAATTTCATTTTATTTATTTCAAAAGATTAAAAAATTTTAAATATGTGAATAGTAAGAATTTTTAATTTGTATAGACACAGTAACAAAAGGTTATTACTTATTAACTAGAAAATAGATCTTCTATTTTTTATTTTTGAGAAGACCAAAAAATTCAAAATTTTAAAAAAAATCATAATTGATACAATTTATTAAAATACATATAAAAATCCAATGCTTTAAAATTTCTAAACATTCTCTTAGTTTACAATGGAATTTGATTTGACAAAAAGAGTTTAAATTAAAAATTTCAAATAATATCAATATTAGGTGAATTTTAAATTCATCGTGATCAACAAAATACTTAAAAAGAGTGCTAAAGAATTTAAAATTTATAATAATTCAAATTATGTAGATAAATTTAATAAATTTGTTATTAATCATTTTAAATTTTTAGCTCCAAATTATTCAATCCAATGCATCTTTATATTATATGTTACTATGGGCGCGTATGATAAAAGGATGCTAAAATTTTAAACTAATTGCATATACGTAGGTTGAAAATAGACTTAAGTACAAAGGAATAATTATATTTTCAAATTAAGTAAATCAACAGGTTGAAGGAGGTTGAAGGACCAGTTAATAATTGTCATGCATAATAAATACACAATAAACTAATATACTCAAAATGTAGAAATAAAATAAATACACAATAAACTAATGTACACGAAAAACTCATAATTAAAAAATTATTAATATTATTAAAAGGGTATGTGTTCTAAAAAATCTAAAAATGAGAGAACATTTGGTTAGTTGGCTTGGTTTTAGTGTCAGACTATTTTTTGTACATTGTTATTGTCAACTATCTTTTATTACAATATTATGAAGGCATAATAAGCAAAAAATGTAAATGCAAGTTTAAATTAGAAGGATGAGATATACTATTTAATAGTAAAAATTAATATCAATTATATAAGTAGAACTGTAATATAACAGAATACATTAAATAAAATAAAATATAAATTTACGCTGCAAAGACAAAAGATTCTATTCAGCAAAAGAGAAAGAACGTCAATCTTATACAAAAACATGTGTTTATACAAAAACATGTGTTTATGTAAGAAATTAAAAAAAAATGATAAATTAGTACAACGATATTTTAAAGAATTATTCATGTTGTATCAAACACACGTAGGATGCTGTATCGAATATAATATACTTTTGATACATATTCAACACGTAATTAACGTGTTCATATATTAAATAATAAAAAAATTCCGACACAGCTGATGGTGTGTCGGACATGTTTCATATTGTGTCCAACGTATTTCTGACACATAAAGTCTTTTTTTTTTTCAGATTATATTAGAAAGTATATAAGTAATAAAATCATTAATAAAAAAAATTGATTTTCTAAAACTACTAAAAATTTGCAACTCTATCTAAATTCATTTTTATCTCTTTACATTTTTTTCTAAAATATATATATATATATATTAACAAAAGTAGGTTCCAACACCATGCAAATCACAAGATTAGGTTCCAATACCATCACTGACATGAATTCATTTTTTTTTCTTTGTAATGGCACTGATGTCTCCATGAATTTATTACCAATTATATATATACATGCATATTTATATGTAAAGATTTTTACATAAATACTTGTATAAATTTATAAATATTGGATGGTCGTACCTAATCCAAATCATGTAAAAAAAATTAAAAAACACATTGTATCCCATGTCTATATCGTATCTTTTTTACGTCTCTGTTTCTGTGTAAGTACATCACAAATGGTATATAATATTATGAAAAATAAACAAGTTAAAATTTAAAACCAGTTGAGATAGAAATATACTTGATATAAGCATCATAACAAAAAATAAATTTATTTTAAATACTAAGGACTATTTGATGTAGACTAATTCCTACTAATGTTAACCTAATAGATTCATATAGTAGTGTACCAATACCCCCTTTATACATTGTAATTGTATACAATAACAGTGAAACACTAGAAGCTTGTCACAAAATTATAATCCAAGATTTTGAGCAAAGTAATTATTGCCGCATCCTTCTCTAAAATCATATTCCAAACACATGCAATACACGTGATAATATCTGATTTACATAAAAAAATGCTCAACTAATATTAAATACATAGCAAATAATGTTTGAAAAATTTATTATTCCAAAATGGTTAAATACAAAAGTAGAATAATTCCGAAGGGTAAACAAAGTAGCCTTCAGTCATCATAACCTTAAACCTATGCATTGGACCATTGGTACATACACTAGGTAGTGCTGCATAAGAAATACAGAAAAACAGGGGAAGAACTTATATAGAGTAAAATCAAAATTCTGTCAAAAAATTTAGATAACTAGAAACGCAGAATAGTTCGAAGGGTATCAGAAAGGTTTTGAATGGTTTGTTGTTCCTGCGCTGCTTGCATTTCCTGAAGTGGCATCTCTTCATAACACCTGCAACGAATACCAAACGAACCTAAGTAGGTGAAAAGCTTTGATTCATCACGGCAATGAGATCAGTACGTTTTGCCATGATAACATGTACACAGAGAAGGTTGAATGGAAATTCATACATTTTGTGGTATGCTAATGCCTGAGCAAGATTCATTAGAGTTGGACTAGAAGTAAGCCTCTGATATACGCTTGGAGGAAGGGGTACCTGTTATAAATCAGAGCTATTACCCAAATGCAGAAAAAATAACATTAATCAAGAAACAAACAAAACTGGAAAACAATCGTTAGCATTAGGAGGACAAAGAGAACCTCATTTTGTCTGCTTCTACCCTTCTTAGGCTGAGCATCGCCAGAAAAAAGCTCCTGCATTGCTTCTACAGCTATGTTTCCACCGTTATCCTGCTGCCATCCACTGAGCACATTGTCGGACAAAAGCGCAATGGGGGATATGTCAGTTGCCCTTAAAAATGGAATTGGCACTGTATTACCAGCAGTGTATATGGACCAAAGCTGTTCCAGAGATCGTACAAAAGAAGCATATGTTAACAACCATAAAAGCATCTGTCACCAAAAGAAAAAATGAGAACTGCATTAACTAATGCGCAGAAATTGAACTTGGAATATCAGAACTACCTTGTCTAATGCTTTTCTACTGACAGTCTCACTAGTAACTACAGCGTCTGTCAAGCTAGGACCACTGCCAACAGTCACTTGGGGAATGCTATTTGCCTTGATGTTTTGCTCTGGTGATTGCAATCCTGCAGGCGGGGTTCCTACATTGGCAGGACTATCCATCCTGACAAGTTATTATTCATGAGTTGGCATATACTGAAAAATTTGGTATGCAGTTTATGCATGCTCAGTATCCGAAGGAAGCTTGCTAGTTGTGTAAAATCGCAGTAGCCAGAGAAGCAAGCCCACTAATCCAGCCAGAGATAAATGTTAGAGAAAATTAAAGCAAGCACAAAAACATATGTATATCAGCAAAACATTTAAGTTAGAAAAATATAAGGCAGAGAAACCACCCATATTTTGATAGTCACCAAGTTAGCAATTTGGACCAGCACCTGAAAGGACCAAGAGTTCAAAGAAGCACTAAACAGGACACAATTTTGAAAAAATACTGAGAGAAACAGAAATACGAATGAGGAATACCACAAGTCAGATAACTCAATATCATCTTTTGCCCTTCATTCTGTCACTCATTCAAGTGTTTTCGATGGTTATGAAGTAATGAGAAACCAGTAGAACACATCATTTTAGAGAAATCAGGCAAGCTAACTTGCAATACAGTATTCTGCTAAAAATAATTGTTAAGTAAAGTGCAAGAGGAAACGTGTTTCATACTTCTCTACTTTAAATTTTCCGTGTTTAATACTAATATATGCATGTATTCACATATATGCAAAATCACCACTATATATGCTGATAAAGCTCAATGAAAAAAATAGAAAAGAAAAGAAAACTGTAACCACTCTGCTTTTAGAAGTGAAACACACTGTTAAACGCTTGCATCCAAACTTAATAGCTCCCAGATGTGGGCTAAATTGTGTACTCCAGCCTCTTCTCATTGAAGTGAGAACAACGAACTTTTATTAAAAAAGTGTTCCTCGGGGAATGAAGTTCATCAACCTGTAAAATTAGTGCTATATCGTAGTCAAAAGGGCCCAAATACAAAATTGTTTTCAGTGAGACAGAAGGTTTTTCTTTTTTTCTTTCCATTTTCAAATCATTTCACCCAGAATTAGGAGAAATAAAATAGATCCATTGGAAAGGGCCAAAAAGTGTGGTATTAGTTATCAATGGAATCAGATGAAGTTCAAGAATAGTTGTCTAATATTTAGTGGTTATTCCATACAGCCCACTCAACCATAAGCTAAAGCATCTGAATTCAGCTTTGCAGGCTATGCAAGTCACTGGCGACATATGAAAATCATAAGGCTTTGAATCCAAGTCTTTTCAGCAGTCTCAGTCAATGCTAGGCCGTAGAATTGAAAAACAAGATTTAAGGTCTTTCCAAGATTCAACACAGATCAGAGAAGAAAGCTT
This sequence comes from Paulownia fortunei, assembly GCA_019321725.1. NCBI lineage: Eukaryota > Viridiplantae > Streptophyta > Magnoliopsida > Lamiales > Paulowniaceae > Paulownia > Paulownia fortunei. Next base: position 2,446,495 of record CM033121.1, read on the forward strand.
AACCCACCCTCCAGGTGAGCAACACAAAAAAGATCATTTTATGAAACACATGAAAATCAAATGAAGTGTTAAATAGATTTCATATCTGCAAGCAAAAGGGAAATAGAAAATTGATCTAATAAAGGAGTGCACATTTGAAGATGAAAAGTTTTGAGTAATAGAGGAGGAGTACCAAGAGTCTATGGCTTTATCTCCAAGCCCACTGACTGAAGGTCTTCCAACATGTCCCGTAGCAGGAGAGGATTCTTCTGCTCTTGTAGATGCTGGCAGAGTAGCTGTTTTACCAATCTCAACTCTATCATGAATTATTACTGTTCCAAAATCACCTGGTCAAAAACTTTCCGATCAGTGCACTAGCAAAAATAAAGATTCATGTTCTTCTCTTAATAACTGCAATAGAGAGAGAGAGAGAGAGAGAGAGAGAGAGAGCACAAAACAAAGAAAAAGCTAAATAACAAAAACAAAAGCAAGGAACAATTAGGCCTAAGTAGACTGGTTTCATGTGGACCATATTTTTCTATCTAGAAAATAGTAGATCTCTTTGAAATCCTACCAACTTCAAGAAACATTGCACTCACCCTTTTTTTAAGTTACTGATTCACTGAAAAAACATTTTGTTAAGCTCATCAATAGAGCTGTGTGCACAGTTATAAACCCAGCCTAGGAATCAACTGCTAAGGAGGCTGTTGAATAGGTGATGGCGAGCAGGTTTTACAGTTAAAAACTATCATAGTTATATTTACAAATGTTAGCTGCATTCAGAAGGATGAAGAACTAGTCGAATAAACTCAATTCATATTTGGGGTTATTGGATAACCCAGGTTGTAAATTAATCCAATTTGTTTTTTCACAATTTTCAAATTAGTCAACCTTTTTTGATTCAAACTCAATCATGCTCAACATAAACCCATAATATTGTGTAGAGTGACACGGTCGTGTCTAAATTGTCATCCCTACTTGTTTATGTCTTGATGTAGTACTTTATACTGATGTTATAGAAAACACATCCCTATAAGATAGGTATCAGTTTCTCTTCCAGTGGTCTCTCTGGACCAAGACCATCCCTTCCAGCATTAGCGCACTAGATCCCAATCTTTTTTGCCAGGATATTGAATATCTTGGGGACTGAGAGTGCCAGGCTGATACCAAATATAAGGGAAGATTACCTTCTACGGCAGTTCGTACTCCATCAGGTGGAGACAGTTTATCCTTTATGCTAACAGCAAGTACTCCCGAGGTACTATGCAGACCGTCCTGAGGTCTAGATGGAACGGTGCTGACAATGGCTTCATTTGATGTTGAACCTCCCAGTGGCTGAAATACATGAAATGACAAATATAATACTTAGAATAACTTGCATCTGTCTTCGTGTCGGATAAGAGACAAACAAGGATGTTTTCCCTTCTACATTTTGTATGAGAAAGAGACAGGGATTGACAATTGAACCACCAAACTTTAAATAAATCAATTTAAAATTAGTTCTACCCCTTCTCTTGGCAGTGTCGTGTCTGATACAATGTCCTGTGCTTGAGACGCCATTGATGCCCTGATTTGCTTCGCCTTCTCAATCTTTGGCAGCATTGTTGATGCTCCATTTCTACATTTTTCAATGAATTTGTGCTGCACATGAGCAAAAAACAAGTAATAAACGTAAGAATTGGTTTACAAGAGAAATTTAGCATGTGCATAAGTGTACAAAAGCTTATGGATACAACCCATCTCTCAAGGCTTAGCAATTGGCCTTCTTAAATTCATTTTAGTGCATTCTTTCTGCATGTTCACCTGTGCCCAGAGTCATGCCCAGAGTCGTGCAGATATTCATCCATGGTTAAATATAAAATTGATTTCAAACAGAATACACAGAAGATGTACAGGAATCTCAATTTAAGCATGGAATGTGTTACTCATACTCAATAGGCATACATGTATATGGTTTCATACTTCTTGACAGGAGTCAAACCATTGAGAGTAACAACTACTCCATATGAAGAAAGCCACTATCTACATTCAAGAGGATTTATGTACATGTCTTGAAGATGGCACTCAATGACGATATCATCATAGTTGCGAAAAAAATAACCATTAGAGAAAAAACAATAGCATGTCTATCAGAACATGGAACATGATTTTGTGAAAAACTGTAAGAAAGTTTCCACTCACTCGAGGCGTTGGTTCAATGTGGAAATTGCTAACAAGAGGAGACTTTCAAATTGAATGAAGGCATAGTAGACACATCTAAAATTAGACCCGACCATGGTTCAGAAACTACCGATTCCACGGTTCGGGATTTCCCAACCCTTAACCATAACCAGCCGGTTACGGTCTGGGTTCCGGAACCGGCCGGTTTTGGTTCCGACCCTTGGATTTTATTTTTTTTTTCAAATTTTGAAAAAAAAATAACTTAATTTTTTGAAAAAAAAAATTGTTAATTTTTGAACTTAATGAAAAAAAATTCACTTAAATTTGAAAAAAAAAATCGTTAACTAAAATTTAAATTATCAAATATTCTAATTATAACAAATTTAAAAAAAAAAAAAAAAGTGATGCTCAACTTGAAATCTTAAAGTTTACACTTAAATTTCAATAAAAAATTTGCACTTAAATTTTTAAAAAAATATTAGCCAAAATTTAAATTATATAGTTAAAAATAATTTTTAAAATAAAAAAGGCTTGAACTTAAATTGAAGAATGAATAATTGAAGATAAAAGAAATGAAATATGAAAAATGATTTAATAAAACAATTGAAATAGTATAGAATATAGAATATAAAATTGAAGAATGAATAATTGAGAGTAGAGAATTAGAAAATTGAGAGTTGAGAATGTACAAGTGTGAAAAAAAAATGAAGAGAGGGAGAGGTTTTTATAGGGAAAAAATGCAAGAAAAAAAAAAATTGGGTTGGAACCGCCAGTTCCACTATTTGACGGATTAGGTAACCCTAACCCGTAACCGATCCATGGGTTACCCATCAACCCGTGATCAACGGTTTTTGACCCGTTGACCGCGGGCTGGTTTACGGACTGGATCCGGTTCCTACCTAACCCGTGGTCACCTCTGTCTAAAATCACACATGAAACACTCGAACTTACAAAAATGATGCATGGGATTAAGCAACATCAAAGAATTATGAATACCTTCAGCATTTCAGCTGCTGTAGGCCGAAGTCGTGGGTCCTTCGTCAGGCATTTTGCAACAAAGTCATGGAACACAAGCGACCTGTAACAATGAATTATCAAATCTGTAGACCACAAAAATTTAATGCATTCCACATACTACCATATCCAAACAAAAATGTTGATTAGAACATCTGATGTATGAACATATGGGTTCTATCAATAAACTGAATGCCCATTTATCAATGTTCTCCATATTTATTTTCCAAAAAATAAATGATTACCCGATTGCAACACATGGGTACTCAACTGGTTACGAAGAAATAGGATGCTAGCAGCCAAAATCATTTGCATTTGTTATTACCAATTATATATAGGGTAAGACTATGAGAATATGGACCTCAAGTTCAAAGATTTCTTATAGAGTTAAAAACCCTAATTTTTAACAAGAAACACGAAGAATCGGGCTTTCAAATTCAAATACATTTCCTTTATCCACAATTGAATGCTCATACTTCCTTTTGGGGGCATCAAAGAATAACGTTCCATTTCCTAAAATGGCAGTTTTCTTTCCAAGAGTATCCTCCCACTTAAAGTAATGATTTGACCCAGCTGACTCCCAAATCACGACTTTAAAGGTTGAGAATGTAAAGATACACAAAACTTCCACTAGTTCAACTCTCACCCAAAACTGTGTCAATTCAAGCACGATAGAGGTTATATTGCATTACAACTCCCAATACAAACTTTCAGGATTGACAGATGAATTATATCCTTTTTAGAACTACAAATCCTATTTTATCAGATCCAACAAAAAGCAATCTTTCTTTACATTTTTTCCCTTTTCATGAGTGTATTTTTGTTCATTTGACAGATACTTGTATTGTAGGAAGGTATATAGTTCATTAAGAACTTTAACACATTACTTATAACACCAATGATGGAATAGGTAATGTTGCTGAACAAAACTTGCCCATAATGAAGTAGACACTGGCTCCGATACCAGTTAGGATTTCTCCGCACCAATGAAAATTAATGAGGTAGACATCAATACCATTAAATTTCTCATTGATATAATTGGAAGTGGTTACTTTATTTTTGTTTAACTATCTGTTGATTTTTATCTATTTAACAACATACAATATTTGGATATATTGTCCAATAAAGAAGGTTCAAGTGATCTTACAGTAACAAGTACTCTAATAGAGCAAAATACAAATGCTTTCTGTGGCATCATTAATCTAACTGACTTGTTTAGAGCATAAATTACTGAGCTAGAACTGACGAAATGACCAGCATAAAAAACGAAGAATAATAGTATTGAGATGGTGATGGGCAGGGGTAGAAACTGAATACAAGTACCGGCAAACACCATGACTTAATTCAGTATGTATTCCAGTTGTAACCCAATAAATACAGACCTCAATCATTAGAAAGACCAAGATGCAAGGAGGACAAATATGGCTTTTTTAACAATGTCATAGAAAAAATTTAAAGATACTTCAGCGTGATGGGGGTTTAATTGACAGCAAAATGAATAATCGTCATTAAGAAATCATTAGTGACAACAAAATTCTGAATAAAATATGTATAAATAAATGTCAGCACTTCATCACTGCAAGAAAATTTTCAGGGAAGTTACTAAAAACTAAAAGAAAGAATAAGAAAGACAAACCATTTCTCTTTATCCTCAAGCATTGGAGCAGGTTCAATGGAAATCATAAACAATACCTACCACAAGTTTTGAACTTGTTAAGCATCCAAATGTAATACATCAATATCATAAACAAGGAGAGGCTAAAGAGTACAAGCTAGGTCATGTCACCTAACTAACTGCAAATGCTACAAATTTGTAGGGCATCTGCACTCACTTAATCACTTATGCAACAGCTATAACATAAACTTTAGTGCACAAACTTTGTGCAGGATGAATTACACTGGGAGTGTTCTAATTTACTCTAGTACGTTAACTACGTGAAGTATATGAAAATACAAGAACCAGGAAAGGAGATGTCAAATACAAATAGTGCATGCGCACCAATAGAGTTGCAATGTAACCACTGTAAGCATCTCTGATAAGTGGTCAAAGTATGGAATATTAGAAGCATTTGCACAATCAATCTGGAAGGCTATATCATTGTAAGGTCCTAAAAATATTTGAAACAATTACAATACATAGAAAGAAAAACGGTGCAGGCATACAGCATTACATTTTTTTCAGTAAATACTAGGAAAGCGATTGCTAAGCATGACACTAAACAATACTGTATAAATACTTGATGCAGTAAGCTAGGACTTAGCTCATCATGCACTTTTTTTCCCTCAGATATTTTCTTAACAATGAAGTCTTAGACTACAGTATTATTATACTCCTTCATCCAGCTTTAGAAGTCCCCATTTTAATTGATGGAGTTTCAGGTGAGAATCGAAAGGTCAATGTTATCCTTTTTAACCCCAAAAATAGTAGCCAGAAATAAGTGTGTCCGATCATGTACTTAATCAAAGTTTAGATTTCAAAAGAGAAAACTTTCACGATAGAGAACATTCTTCTCAAGCATCCCAAAAAAAGAGGACCTTAAAGCCAAATGGATTTAGTATTATTCTCTCAGCTGCTGATAGGTACTTTTGTAGGTGGCAAGATGTTACATTTGTCAGCCATTCTTTTAGCCACTATTTGCTAAATTAGTTGTTAATTTTCAGCATTTCATTCGTCATAACATACAATCTGAGTGAAACTTGATGATAATTAAAATTTTATTATACTATTTCTTTTCTAGGGTTCCCAGCATCTTGGCTAAAAGTCTTCTAGCTAGTCTGCTGGCCCCTTATTTTCTGCAATCACACATTTTGAGCCTGTTAATTGCCATTGATTTCAGCATGTTACTCATAAAAGTTCCGGTCTGCGCATTCTTCTCATCCTGTCGAATTTAATCTTAGTATAGTCAGCTTGTTGTTTGCTGGAAAACTAATCATGGGCATATTTTCCCTGCTGTTTCAGCAATTCATTCTCAGCACATCAGATTTTCATCTGAGATGGCATCAATACTGCATCTGGTTTTAGGCAATACCATAAAACAGATGCAAAGTCAAAATCATATACTAAAGTCTGTGGGCTTACTCTCATAGGATGAACAGTTGCCCTCGGAGGAAGTCCCTGGAAGCACCACGTTCAGACAGTCAAGTACTTAGCATCAATTATGATAATGAATTAGTGCAACATTGAGTAGGATTGCCACCCACAAGAACAAGAGGATAAAGGCAAACTAGACCAAATAGATGAAACATACCTCCGCCATTTCAATTGCAGAAACTCCAAGAGCCCACACATCCACCTGGGAAAAAGAATGACAGATGATATTTAAGAGTAAAAAACACATCCTTCCATCCCGGAATGTATATTCAATTCTGAAAAAGAATGGCCTGTCAAAGACTTCTCTCTCATTCACACTTATGAGCATCAAGACAGAGAATATACCTTTCCATCATAACGGCTTTCTTGAATAACTTCAGGAGCCATCCAATGTGGTGTACCGATGAACTAAAAAAATTCAATGCTGAAAACCTCAATGATGAAAAAGACTAAAAAAGTGGAAATTTGCAGTAGAGACTGGTATTTAGTTAGACAACATAAAATCGCATGTCAAAGACAGAAAATAATTTTTAATAGCATTCGTCTCAAATAGACCTCTTACTGAAAAAATTATGACAAATAATCAAGTATGGATTTAACTCTTCTCCGTGAACCCAACTAACTGAGAAAGGCCCCCTTTACTAGTATCGACTACCACCATTTTCGTATACTTCATTTCTAGCATTCCACCTTTTCTTCAGGGGTCTCAAGATCTAAAAATGAGAGCGCCAAGCCAACTGCAGTGACTGGACCTTGGGTGAGGTCTAGGAATGGGCTAAGTATTGTGCTACAGAAACACCCACCTCAAGCCCCAGCTCCTGATTACAAGTATATACTTATGATGTGGCCTAACTGGATCAACTAGTAAATATGTAAATATACATTCTTCAGAAGATCAGTGAATCCGACCTATGTACAAAACAAAATAATCAAAAACATTTGTGTTTTTTAACCCACTCCACACCATCTATTGCAAGAAGCTCAATTGTAATTTGTAGGAACACAAGAGTATATGCCATAATCAGTAAGAGACTTAGCTGGAATAGAATAGGCCAGGCTTCAAGGAAATTATTAGCTTGGCAATTTTACGGGCTTACATATACAGCAACATTTGTTCTTTATAGAGAAGTGGGACAAATAATTATAAGCGAGATAATTTGATCAATCCTGATTAGGAAAACTAATACAAATTGTCAGGTGTACCGTGTTTCGCTTGGACATAGTTCTTGTCAACTGTGCAGCAACTCCAAAATCACCTGTAGATGTTATCTATTCTTAGTTACGGTAGCATGAACATTGATTCAATGACTCGGGCAATAAAATATCAACTCTAAATATCCAAACTGAAGCCCATGATCAAGTCAACTATTGACAACTTGGTTTCCAAGCCCAACAAACAACTGCAAAATTTTCAGGCAATTGGAAAAGAGAAAGGTTGTTGGACACTTATAGAAGTGGTAATGTTAAGACTTACCCAACTTGACCTCTCCTTGGTCAGTCAACAAAATATTACCACCTTTAATATCTCTATGTACCTTGAAAATTGAATGCAGATACGACAGACCCTGCAAGAAAAGATATATTCCCAGAAGTACGATATAAGAAGCAGCCACAGCAATACATTCGGCCTGCCCCAAAATAATGACAACTTTTTTATACAAATTACAATTCTTTACAATTCTACTCTTCATGGAAAAAAGAAAAAGAAAAAGAAAAAAATACTCACATCTCACTTTTTGCACCAAAATGAAGAGCAGATCTTACTTATCGGAATCAAACTTGGGAATGAATTACTAGCATGTCAATTACGATATAATATATAGATTTTCCATGGAGTATTATCTCTTGAAAAAAGTACTCACATTTTTCATAAAAAAATGCAAATATATATGCAGTTCATCATAAAACAAAATAAGCCTGTCAAAGACTTTATTAGCAAACAAGGTCCATAGAATTACAGGTACCTTCAAAGCTTCTCTGCAAATATATGCTATTTGATACTCCTCAAGTGGCTCGTCAGTAATATTCATCAAGTCAGCCACACTTCCACCCCCACAGTACTCCATTACTATCTGCCAACAAATCCAAAATTTCAACAGACTTGATTCAATCTAATATTTAACAGTTATCAACAGAATCACAACCTCAGGCAGAGGTGGCACACAATGTGAGGGTTGGTACTGCCAACCCCAATGCCCACCCAAAAGAAAAACAACACCACAAAACAGCCACAAACAGCATGAAGAAACAAGTATAAAGCTGACGCTCTTCTTCATACCCAAAGAAATTCTTCTCCTTGGTAGCTTCCTAGATAGCGAACAACATTAGGATGACTACACTGCTGCAACATCTCTATTTCACCGCGAATTTCTTCATAACCCTCCTCCTGGAGAACATATAGCATTTTGTAATTTGAATACTGTTTACTTAATCAAAGCAATATCAGATGTAGGGACAACATGTTGCAATCATACCCCTTCAGACAATGATATTACTTTGATAGCAACTAATTCTGAAGTCCTTATATCTCGAGCTTTGTAGACTGCCCCATACGAACCCTTCCCTGTTTGATAAAAGTGTCCACTTTCAATCAACTAAAATTCACATACACATTTATCGAAATAAAAAATAAGCAATAAATTCACAGAAAGTTCATACTCCTTCTCTGGTGCAGTCAACTGTTCAGGTATTGAATTTAAACCTTGTAAATTCACACATTTTTCAAGAGATATTTTTGGGGAGTGCATTTCGTGGAAGCCTTATTTTCCTCCTCTATTGCAATGAAGCCATTGACGTAATAATACCTCAACCTGGTCAGTAAAACTACAAGAAATCTAATGTAATGAATCACTTAATACCTTTTATTGTGAGCTTAAAGAAGTCAGTAATGAATAAAGAACATGTAAACAGGACTAGCTTGGGTATAAAGGAAGTGAAACTGTTGACACATGCCAAGAAGAGTTCACACTCATTTCGTATACTAGGAAATGTACGTCTAATTGGTCTAACTGTTTTCATATTTCCTTTTCCAGATGTTTCTAGTACCACGTGTCCTTACTTCTGCATGTGAAAGATATCCTTCTCCCCATGGACTGAGCCCACCATAAAGCTCATGTAGGACGGTATTCATGAGTCCCTCGCTTTTAGTTCACAACTCAATCCTACCAATTACAGCCTTCTTGTCTGGCAGCTACAGTAGTGATCTGAGTCTCACTCAGGCTAATAAGGAAAGTGAGACTAACCCGCCCAGTACTCCAACACTACCTCCTATAGTTTCTATGATCATTACGATAAACCCAGCGAGGAAAATCAAGTAGTAAACCAGACACGGGACTTAACCAGGGTCCCTTACGGGGACCTAGGAGCGAGCCTTAGGTGATTGAGAATACCTTGTTATCTCTTCTACTTCAGTGAGTGCCTTTCAGGTAATAGAGGTTAGCCAATATATTTGCAATGCGTGACAGATAAAATTTGTGCTTGTGAATAGAATGGAGGCCATTTATGTGAAACCAGCTTGATGTGCCCTCTACTCCAAGTACCACAAGGCCATGGTTTCACTTGCGGCGCACGGTACTCCCAGCCTGGCAAGGGTAGGGCAGTGGATAGCTACTCATGATCCAGATCGTCTCATGTATGCATCACTAATTACCTTGATATGCATAAAAAATTCAAATCCATCACGACAATACAGGAAAACATGACCTTATTTCTGCATTTATTACCGACTAACTACCACATTTACACTTATTAAAATCCAATCCACTTACTCAAAATCTGGAAACAGTACATTCATCCATAAAACTATCTCCAGCCAAAATTACAAATCTAACTACAACTGCCTTAGGCCAAAAGTACTAAACATTCAGTCACTAAATTATCACATATAGTACATAATTCAGCAAATGATTCATATTTCCATATCAACTTGCAGATCAAAAAAGGAAAAGCCCACCATCTTTCTACCAATAATACAACCACCATTGAAAAGAGATTTAAAAGCAAGCACTTAAAGCTCAAAACTTGAATCTTTACCGAGCTCATGGAGCAACTCATACTTAGTAGAGGGATCCTCTCTGGTCACATACTCGGGTATCGAGCTTGATGACACTTTCCCACTCCCCTGTTGCCTCAATTGCGCAATTCCACTGCCACCACTCCCCTCGCCACCGCCACTTCCCCCCCCACCACCACCACTGCTTTTCCTCCGCCTACCGTACCCCATTGCTCCAACCTCCCCGACCTTCTGCATACTTTCCACCGCCCTCCTCATCGTTCCCCCTCCTCCACTACCACCTCCCCTCCTCACCATCGTCCCCATTCCGTCTTCCTCCTCCTCCCCCTCCTCCATTTCTTCCTCATCCTCTCTCTCCCTCACCACAAACGTCGAAAAGTCCCCAGCATTCTCCTCCTCTTCATTCCCAATTTTGCCCGTAGGGCTTCTCCTCTCCCAAAACGGAGTAGCAGCCGTACTCCGCGGCTTCGCATACGGCGAAGACACATTAGCATTCATCCCCGAGTAATTCGATCTCCTTCGATCAGTTTTTACAATCATTGTTCCGGAGATAGACGCAGCTGCGCTTTGGTCATCGTCAGAGTCCGCGATGTCATCTCCGCCGCCTCCGAAGTCCTTGGGGAGGCGCTTCAATAAAGGAGGCAGTGATTCCTCCTCGTCTTCAAGGACATCGTCCTTGTACACCATCGTGGCGTATATGTCCGAGGATCCCGAGTCGGGTTCGGGTTCTCTCGATGCCACGTCGTCTTTGTCGTGAATCACGACTGTGGAATACAAGTCGGAATTCTTCGGCGGCGGGGGCTTTCGCGCTCGCCGGGACCTGGGCGAGAACTCCATTTCTGTTACTATCTGTGAATCAATGTGTGCGCGCGTGAGCTGGAAAGTGGGGAAGTTTACTGCAGTTCTTCCAGTATAACGTTGTTTAAAATCGTGGCTTTCTTTAAAAGGCGAAATCTAAAAAGCGACATCTCAAGAACCAGCTAACTATTTTCTTTTGCCAAAAAAAAAATACAAGATGTAAATTTTTCAAATTTTTCAGGGCAACCAGCTAACCATATAATTCTTTTTTTTAGTAAACTACGATTTCAGTCCGTGCATTGCAAAAACTTTACATTTTTTTTTTTTTTACACAAAACATAACTTAACTTGCATTTATAAAGTATTTATAAAGTGTGATGCATTGTAATAACGTCATTTGTTTGGTACAATATATTATATAATCGACAAAATTTTATATGTAACATCCTTGTACCAATTATCATAACATATAAATTTTACAAATAAAATTTTATATATAATAAATAATTAATATAATATAATTAAAATATAATAAAATTTACGGTAAAAATCTCGTAACCACCTAAAACCTTGAATGTCATTTCATAACTTGAATATGGTAAAATAAATTATCACTGATTTTGCAAGTTACAACAGGAATCTTATTGTCCTTATTATTTCATTCACTTAACTATGAAAATCTGTGATTTCCAAGTGGTCGAATAAAACACATGATACAAAACCAAAACCATAATGAAACTATTGATGCTAACATTTCTATATTTGAGAAGAGATTAAATCTAAGTAAAACAAAATTATTAGCTGTTACATCAAACGTAAACCCTCCTGGCCAGAAACAAGTCGACCAACATTTGGCTCCTCCCAACCGCACCTTGGCGGATCTGCCGCATCAGCCACTTGTAGTACTCCGTCTCCTTCATATGTCTATCTGCCTCCATGTACAAATGATAAGCAAGTAAATGACTGCTCTGCCCTATCAACTGAAGCCCAATAACAACTTGGCTCATATGATCTTCTTCATCTTTCCCATACCAGAAGCCCCACACAACAAACCCGGTTATATACAAGATAGGATTGTAGTCACCAGACACCGGCAGCACCTCCGGAATCCGGCAGGGCTTTCGGAACGTGGCGACGAAGGCGGGGACCCCGTATACTAGCCAAGCAAACAGAACAACCCTTTTGTATCCCAAGTGAGAAAAGATTGATATAGAAAGTGTGACAATGAATAATTCTAGCAAAATGGACTGCATGATTTTGGGTTTGTTTTTGAAGAAAGTTTCGTGGCGGTAGGCATCAGAAAACACATGAACATGGTAGAGAAGAGCGGCGGCTACCGTCGCCAAGATTGGAAGTGGGAACCAGGAGGAAAAGAGCTTTCTGAAGATGAGGTATAGCCCGAATACATTGTTCATGATGGCAGTTATAAACCAGAAATCTTCTTCCCATGGTTTTGCCATTTCTAGTGCTTAGTTGTTTACGGACAAGAACCCGAAAGTTGTAGCATTGATCTGCATGGTTTTATTGGTAGTTTGGGTTAGCATATTCAATTGTTTGGGCAGAAATAGTTATATATAGCAGAACAGACTAGAGTTGGAATAAAAGAATATTCACTTATAGAGAGACATTAATTATAGCTTAATCCAATGTTGGTATTTAGATATGTATTGTCATTTGTCGATTAAGATAGCAAGACAAGATATATGCCTTGTTTTGAAGGGTATCTTGAAAATACATGTCATGAATTGAAAAGGCATGAATGGGAAAATTTTGATATGATCGAGCACTTTTCTTGATTCAAATGATATATTAATTTGTCAGGTACGTTAAGTAATGATCAAATCAGTCATTAGTTGCCTGTTCCCTGGCGATTATATCTTAATATTGCTCCCCTTCATCTGGTGATTATGTCATTAATGTTGCTCCCCTTCGTCTGGTTAGTGTATCATATGTCAATTTTATCAGTTCTATACATGCTTTGGAATTGGTTTTTTTCTCATTTAACTTTATACCAACTATATACTTCTTGTAGCAACTGAAAAAGAAGTTATCCCAGACAAACACGCACTTGTAAAGACATCAAAAACTACAAATCATGATTACCTTGTTCATCTATGTGTTGTCTACATGGCCCTGTCCAAATAAATCATTCCCCCTGTGGTTCCATACACACTTGCCTAATTTATCAACTTTGTCGTGGTTCAGGTTTAGACTACTGCTCTCATTGATTCATGTCTGCTTATTCATAGCATGGAATGAACCAGGACAGTGGCATTAAAAATTGTTCTAGTGGCACTAGAGTTCAGAAGTAAAACAAGAATGCACACAGCGATATACATTTTTATTCCATGAGCCTATGTGAATCTCATGTTAGTGGCACTCCACATAATGTTAGATATCAGATATGCATTTGGAGTGCCAATAATCTACTTATACAGACTTAGATATCTTAACTGTATACATGTAATGTAATAAAGTCCTTGTCAAAATTAAACGAAACGATGTTGTCCTGGTAAGTACACTCCCCTTGCCAGAAACAAATCAGCCAACATTTGGGTCCTGTCAATGGCACCTCTCCTAATCTGTTGCACTAGCCACTCGTAGTACTCTGTGTTGCGCATAACCTTTTCCGCCTCCAAGTATAGATGATAGGCGAACAATTCTGAACTGTGCCCCAACAAGAAAGATCCAACAGCAACCTGGCTTATATGACCATTATCGCCATACCAAAATCCCCGCAGCACTAATCCTCCTATAACCAAGAAAGGCTGATAATAGGCCGGCAGAGGAGGCGGAATGTCGCAGGGCCGCCTGAACGTGGCCCAGAAGCTGGGGATACCGTAGGCTAGCCATGCCAACAGGGTCACCCATTTGTATCCCATGCAAGTAAACATTGATTCAGAAAGTGACACAACAATGATTTCCAGGCAGATGGATTCAAAAATTTTGCGTTTGGTTGTGTAGTAGTTTTTGTGGCGGTGGCTGGATGAGAATAACAGCAGGCGGTAGAAAAGATCGGCAGCTACCGTTGCAAAGATTGGAAGTGCAGGTAACCAAGAGGAGAATAATTTTGTCAAGATAAGGTGCAAGCCAAGTACTGTGTTCAAGATGGAACTTATTAGCCAGAACTCTTCTTCCCAAGATTTCGCCATTTTTCTTTCCTGTCTAGTCCTCGTGGGGAGAAATAGGCTAAGTTCGCCAAAATCTGCCAAGTTTCAATAGAGAGCATATCAGGGGATAAGGTTTCAAGGTTGTAGTCTAGGATTAATAATCAAGAATGGTCACTGTCGTTGCATTGTGATGGTACTTTATCGACATATGATCTGCACATTAAACTATGTGCTGTTCTTGGATGTTATGGATGGCAAGTTCTACGGTAGCATCAACAACCGGTGCACACCATAAGTCGGACAGATTAAAGTAAAAGAAAATTTACATAGACAAACATCGACACATAATAGATATATCTATCTATATATATTGATATGAATTTTGTGTTTGTGAAAATAACAAAAAAGCTAAGAAAAATAGTATGAAATATGTCATTTTCTGGATCAAATAGAACACAATGATGCAGGACCAGAACCATAATGAAACTATTGATGCCAATATTTCCACTTTCAAGAAAGATCAAGTTTAGCCAATTTCATTACTATTTTTGAGAAAAAAAAACAGTGTAAATTGTGATTCATGAGATTCTGTAACTCCTTGGCAAGTCTTGATTGGAGTTATTAGCTGTTATATCAAATCCAAATAGATAAAAGTAATATGATATAATCGTGAAAACAGAGTACTAATAGCTTCGATTGTATTTGCTTGTAAGAATTTTTTGTAAAATCTTCATTAAGAAAATTATTTTGCTCCAACATTTCTGAAATTTTTTAAATAATATACTATTTATTCACTCTCACTTTTCTAATTACCAATCACATCCAATCATCATTTTCCTAAAACAAAATATCACATCTTTACAAATTTTCCAAGTAATATATTCCAATCACCAATTACATCAAATCATTGTTTTTCCCAAAAAAACAACTATCACATCAACTATAATCATTACACTTTTATCCCATATACAATCTCACCCTCAAAATCAATTCTTCTTTTCTCAATTACGCTATTGGTTTCTCAATAGGCTAGTATACCACTGAACATCCCCATCAATATGAATAACTTAATCCATCAACAGACATTCCAGTCAAAAATCGGATCAGTATATAGCAATTTTGCCAGTGTGATCAGAATCATGCTCCAGTCCTCCATGGAAGTTTTAGAACAAACTCCTTGCATTTTTCTTGCACAAAAAATGGCACTCCCAGCAAAAGTTAATGATGGTTAGCCATTTTCCTGCCAATTGTAAACTTCATGCTTAGCCTACAGTGCAAGAATTTCGATTAGTCCGACTTATTTACTTGTATTTGTATCTTGATCTCATACATAAACTCATATCAAAGAGTTTTATACAAGATAGGATGCAGCGGCAGCACCTCAGGAATCCGGCAGGGCTTTCAGAACGTGGGAACCAGGATGAGAAGAGCCATCTGAAGATGAGGTATAGCCCGAATTAATACATAGTTCATGAAAGCAGTTATAAACCAGAAATCTTCTTCCCAAGGTTTTGCTTAGTACTTAGTTGTTGGTCGACAAGAACTCGAAAAATTGTGGCATAAGTTGAACTTACTTAGAATTGTAATCACGAAGATTGGTAGCTGCCGGCTGTTCATGTCATAAACGGCGAAGTTGATGTACGTGCTTTTATTGGTAGTTTTGGTCAGCATATTCAATTCTTTGGGAAGAAACACTTATACATAGTTAAAATAAAAGAATATCCAGAAGAGAGAGAGAGAGAGAATTATAGCTTAATCCAACGTTGGTATTCAGTGTATATATATATATATTTTTTGATAATTCAGATTCTGACTTTAGCGGATTAGTTCTTAACTTTCTAAACACCTGCCTCTAACACGAAAGGATAAATCGCCAGATATGCTTCAACCAACACCTAAGTTTCCAATAAAAAATGTACACTTCTACACACAAATAATTCAGACATCTCAGTCGCAGGATTCTACTGACTGTAAAGTGATTGCTTTATACTGAAATGTATTCATAGGTTCCCACCAGAATTCAAGCCTCCACCCTACCGCTGAAAGCAAGTCCAACTCAATTGTTCCTACCATTAATGATTTATTTGCAAAAATATGAGTAAAAAAAACATATGATCTCATTATAACTGTATTTAAATATATGAAATTATTGAGTATATTCAATTTAAGTAATTAATTAAGTAAATTTGTTATCTGTAAACTAAATAAATCTTTTACTCTATAAACCATAATTTAATTTAATTTTTTGGTTGGATTGGTTTTTTTTGTTTTACTTTCACAATTCTAGATATTCTCTTTTTATTTGGTTTTATAGAATCTTTACCATTTTTCTTTTTGAATTTTCTGTTATGTTTTCTTCCTTATTCAAAATTTAGTTGTTGATTTGATATTTTTTTAAATTGATAAAATAATAACAACTGAATAAAGTCAGGAACAAAATAGAATCAATTAATTTTATAAGTTTGATATAAATTAATATCAATAAATATTTTTGAGACAATGAAGGTAAAACTAAAACAATAAATGAAGCGCTTGCTCGTTGAATTTCATATACTTTTAGGTATCTTGAACAACTGTAATCCACAATTAACAAATTGCTATAAAAAAATTTAATTGATTTTCTTCAAAAAAACCTTCATCCATATTGTTGAATTTGATTGTAATATGAAAACATAGGCAAAAATATATTTTTGGTTCTTTAATTAGGTTTGCTTTTATTTTGGTGTTTTTATACGTGGGTTGACAATTTATATATCTTCTTTCAAAAATTGACAAATTTAGTCTATTTTTCATCACATGCCTGAAATATGACACATGAATTTGGGGAGTTTCAACAATAGATGAACAATTATTGATGTAGATTTCTCTATTAGTTGTTTTTATAAGAAAAAAAATGCTAAAATTTCTCTTCAATTTAACTTTCACATATTTTTCCTTCAAAATATGAAAAATAAACAAGGAAAAGGAAGTGGAAAAAAATTATTCATTGAAATGTGTAATTAATGAAGAAATCTCCTAATTGAAATCTAACTTGGATCGAATTGCTTCAATCAACTTTTTTTTTTATTTTAAAATACAACCAATATGAATAATAAAGAAAAAATCTTATATACATTTAATAAACTTAAATATATTTTTAAGATGAATCATTTTATACATGTCATTTAAGTATTCCTTGGATGATAAGCAATGGTATTCGACTTTGATAAAATAAATTAACTTATTTATTTTATGACAAATAAATATAATAGTAAAATAATTTTAAACCCTTACTGAGGATTAAATAATTGAAATTATGGTACGTATATATATGTATATCTCATAATATTTTACAATATTGTCCGGGCACATTCAATAACTAACTAACTAACATGGCCTTTAAATTGTATAGTAAAATATTTTAAAGCATTTTAATAAAATCTAATAGTGATAAAAATGTTATACCCATGTAAATACCATATTAAAAAATTATATACATATATGTAATATTTTTAGCTCAAGTTTTTCCATATTTTCATTTCTTTTGAGAGAAAATATGTGAAAAATTATTTGGATGGAAATTTAGCATTTTCAATTCAAAAATAACCAATAGATAGTTTCACATAAGTTAACTTTTCCTCCATTATTGAAAAATTCTCAATTTTAGTTGTCATGGTCTGAACTTGTGACATTTTCAGGCCAAATTTAATTTTTTTGGTGAATTTATCAATATTTGATAAATGATATATGTAAATTATCATACCTACCTTTTAAAGGAGAAAGAGTAAAAATAGGTCGAGTTACAGGACTAAATATTTATTTGTCTAAACAAAATTATAAAGTTTTTGGGATTGTTATTTATATGAATTGAGAGGATCTAATTTCAAAATAATTATTTAAGCATTGTTCGTTATTTTGGAAGAATAGAGGATTTCTTTATATATATATATATATATATATATATATATATAGAGAGAGAGAGAGAGAGAGAGAGAGAGAGAGAGAGAGAGACTAACAAAGGTTATTTTTTAAACTAAAAAACAAATAAAAAAATTATAAAAGAGGTCCCTTGCTCCCTTGCTAACCTAAATAAACATGTGTTTACTATTTACTTGCACTACTTGTATATCATCTTATATGAAACAATTTTTGTTATAACTTCAAAAATCAATAGTATAGTTTAAAATTGTTAAATTTAGATGACGACCTAATTAATTTGAATTTTTTTTTAAAGATTGTTTAAGGATACCAATTTAGATTAATAAGTATTCACGAAACATATTTCATAGCCAGTTTAAACATTTATTTTATTACGTATGATGAATTTGTAAACGTAAAATAAATTAGAAGTGTAGAAATCCACTCTATTTTTTACTTACTCAATTGTACTTTAGTAAAAATCTGAATTTGTATTTTTTTTCTTTTTATAATCTTTAATTTTTAGATAATAAAGTGTCAAATCAAATTTTCTTAGTTATTTTTTTCAACTTAATTGAATAGTTCAATACTTAAAGAGATAACTAAACTAATTTATTGAAACAATTAGAAATAATCTAAACTAAAGTACACTACGAATTAATAAATTCAGTTTCTAAAACGCCGATTATTGATATAAAATTACTCGTATTATATGTAACTATAAATGAATCACGAAGTTAATAAGTTATATATTTTTATTTTATAACAAAAAAATTACTAATAATGAATAGAATATAACTTTGTTAGTTTATTTTTTTGACCAATCAATATAATACAATAATATAATTTAATATTTATTCATATACACCATTCAACTAAATATAAAATTAAAAAAGATTTTAAAAGAGTTAATAGATATTGAATTAATATTAAGTATGCACATAAGGTTACCTACTAAAAAATAAGTTATTAATAGATCAGATAAAACAAAAATAAGAATTCTTAAAACTTTCACTATAGATTAATCTAAATAAGATTTTTAAAATATATTATTATGTATGCAATTCTTGCATTGCATTATATATTCTTAGTTGTTGTTTTTTTTGGATGGGGTGGGGTGGGGTGGGGTGGGGGGGGGGGTTAAGGGTAATCTTCTTACTAATTAATCAAGAACAAAAATAAATATTTTACACACATTTAATTTTAAATAATATTTCACACACATAATTGATTTTTCACAATATTTCAAATAATATCCGAATTTCGCCACAAAAGTTATAGATGATGTCGATTTAATTTTTCTTTCAAATGGCTTAAGTACAATGACACCTAGTAATCTATTCATTTCTGCTTCTGATTGTTCTTTTAAATATGCATACTATATTATATTCCTTAAAATTAACTACTATCATATTGATAACATATACTTAAATTTTTTTAATAATATACATCTACCTTTATATAAGTAAAATATATAAACACTACGATGAAACAAAATAGATTGAAATTATAATATAACTGAAGGAAGAGCAATAATTTTAATCCGACGAAGGTTTAGCTTAATCCTACTTTGGTGTTTAGATATGTATTTTTGTTTGTATACATGATTTGCAATTTTTTATTTAATTCATTTGATATCAACTGCACATTGTACAGCGACTGAAAAAGATGTTATCCGTACACAAACAAACACCTGAGACATCAAAAACTACAAATCATGATCATATACACTAATTTAACCTTAAAACCTGAGGCATGCTCTCGTTTAATGTCTTTGGAAGAAAGAAGCCCTTTTCTTTTATCAATGAAAAATGCTTCTATTCTACACACCTTGTTCGTCTGTGTGTCTGCATGGCCCTGTCCAAATAAATGTGTTTTCCTACATACTTGACTAACCTACTGACTTTGTCGTGGTGGCTCAGGTTCATTCAGGCTAGTGCTCTCATTGATTCATGTCTGCTTATTCATAGCATGGAATGAACCAGGACAGTGGCATTAACAAATGTTCGAGTGGCACTAGAGTTCAGAAGTAGAACAAGAATTTCACATATCAATACGTTTTCCATTGATGAAACTTCTCTGCTGGCCCATGTGAATCGGGTCATGTTACTGGCACTCCACATAATGTTAGATATGAGATATGCATTTGTAGTGCCAATAATCCACTTATACAGACTTAGATATCTTAACTGTATACAATCAGTTCCTTGTCAAAATTAAAGGAAGATGATATTATCCTGGTAAGTATACTCCCCTTTCCAGAAACAAGTCAGCCAACATTTGGGTCCTGTCAATGGCACCTCTCCTAATCTGTTGCAGTAGCCACACGTAGTACTCTGTGTTGTTTATAAGCCTTTCTGCCTCCAAGTATAGATGATAGACGAACAATTCTGTACACAGCGCCAACAACTGAGATCCAACAACAACCTGGTTTATATGAGCATCATTCCCATACCAAAATCCCCACAACGCGAACCCTCCTATATCCAAGAAAGGTTGATAATTAGAGGCCGGAAGAAGCTGTGGAATGTGGCAGGGCCGCCTGAACGTGGCCCAGAAGCCGGGGATACCATAAGCTAGCCATGCAAACAGGGCCACCCATCTGTATCCCATGCCAGTAAACATTGACTCAGAAAGTGACACAACGATGATTTCCAGGCAGAAGGATTCAAAAATTTTGGTTTTGGTGGTAAAGTAGTTTTGGTGGCGGTAGCTGGATGAAAATGAGAGCAGGCGGAGGAACAGATCGGCTGCTACCGTTGCAAAGATTGGAAGTGCAGGTAACCAAAAGGAGAATAACTTTCTGAAGATAAGGTGCAAGCCAAGTACTGCGTTCAAGATGGAACTTATTAGCCAGAACTCTTCTTCCCAAGATTTCGCCATTTTTCTTTGTTGTCTAGTTCTCGTGGGGAGAAAAAGGATAAGTTTGACAAAATCTGCAGAGTTTCAATTGAGGGTATGTGAGGGCGATAAGGGTCGAACCTTGTAGCCTAGGATTTATAACCAAGAATGGCTATTGTAGTTGCATTGTGATTGTAATTTATCGACATATGATCTACACATTAAACTATGTGCTTTTGTTGGATGTTATGGATGGCATGTTCTATGGTCACATCAACAACCAGTTTTTTTCTTTTCCTTCCTTTTGAAAGCCACATCAACAACCCGTTCATACCATTAGTCTGACAGACTAGAATTTTAAGTACAAGAAAATTTACATAGACAAACACTGATATATATTTCTAGCCACAGTATCTATAATACCGGTGCATACCATTAGTTAGACAGGACTTACCTAGTTAATTTCCATTTTATCAAGATAAAATCAAACCTTCAAGCCTGTCTGATAAATAGAAAAGTGTAAAAAAGTCCTTGACTCCCTTGCTAACATTATTAATGGTTTACCATTGTGCAGACTGCAGCCTTTGAACTTAAAATCACACTATGAAAATGAGCGGAAACCAGGCATATATATGGTTCTGACCTTCTGAAAGATGATACTGATATTCCTCAATCTCTCAGGTAATTGAGATAAAATGATACATTCCATGACTGTGGTTGATCGGTTCCAAGCAGAATCCTCTATTCCAAATCAAGTTCTTATTCAAAATATTGACAGGTTTGTGGAAAAGAAAAGATGAAAAAGATAAACATAGTGCAGCAACAATCAAAATAAGCCATAAACTGCATTTTTCCTGATATACATCAAATGAAAAACTTCCATGAAATTTCTGCAATAGGTCAGTGTTTGATATCCAGAAAAAAGATACAAACAAGGAAAAATATCGACAAGTATTCATTCGTTCATAAGTTCTTGTAAACTATCAACTATCCACAAAAAGGGAAAAAAGCAAAGAAAAAAAAATTGAAACTCTTTCTATTTACAACCTTCTTCCAATTTCCATTGGAATACATCAGTTTTAACAAAACAGGGCCGCCTCTGTTTCTGATTCGATGTAGCATCCTTGGCAGCAATCATCTCTCTATAACAATTCAAGAATGTAACACTCTCGTCCACCATGAAATACCCAACAAAAATTTGGTAAAACTTGTAAAACCGTTCGCCAAACGGAAAAAACCAGGTGAAAACAAAGAAGAATCCCTGGAAAATGTGCACGACGATCATGGCTCGGAACAAGAGCTCCACGGATAGAGGATGTATCAGGTTATTAATCGCAGGCTTTTTCTTGGGATGCATCTGTTTCAACCTGAGATACTCTTGATGCAAATGGGTGCTGAAATAGCCGCCGTGGAAGATGGAGAGGTTGAGGAGGAACGCGGCGGAGAGGGCGAATTCCCAGCCGTTGTCTTTGAGGGAAGTGACGAGGAATTGGCAGAGGAGGGAAATGCAGAGGTCGAGAGCGATAGGCATGGCGATTTTGACGCTGAAGAAGAGGCGATAGGCGATAATGAAGAAGACGGCCGCGAACCACGAAACCGGGTAATCCAAGAACCGCGTCATGAATAGAACCGACCCGTTTGCGTTGGATATCACGGCGAGGAGAAGCCAGAACTCCGTCAGCCATGGCTGGTGAGCGCAGTTCAGGGGTGTCATTTTTTTTTCTTTTCTTGAAAATGATGGAAAACATAAAAAAGAAAGGAAAATGCAAGAAAGATTGTGAAGGGAAAATGGAATTGGATGGTTAGAGAGATTTTGTTGATAGAATTTGAGGGATTTTATGCATTTTTGTTGTTTCTTGCATGAAAATGGGATGGAAAACTGGGGAGATTGTGGAATTGGAATTTGAGTGTTTGGCTTAGAGTGAAAATCGGTAGTTTCTTGATCCAGACAGGGATTTTGAGCTGAAAGTGAAAAGTTAAAAACTAACAAAACTAACCTGGAATGGGAGTACTGGATCAGGATCCATCAATCGGGTCCGATCCATTTACTTGATAACTCGTGGATCCAAGTAGAGTCTTATATTGATCCGGGTAGGAATTTGAAAAACCAACTTAAAAAAACAAGTTAAAGAAACAACTGAGCAAAAGTGGATCCGAATGAATCCAACTTGAAAAAACAGGTTAAAGAAAATCAGGTTAGCTTGGAAAAGGAACTTCCAATGAAGTACATCATAAAACTCAATTTTTGCTTTTATTCAATTGGGTAAAATCTATAGATGCCCTTTGTGTTATACTCGAAATGCAAAAAGATCCTTGTAACTTAAAAATGGGCTAAAAGGCCCCTCTTATCTTGGAATTGATATTTTCATATCCGATTGCAACTGGTATTTTCATATTTTATTACAATATCACCAATATGTATTAAATATATATTATTAATATCATCAGGAGTGTGTATTTTGTGATATCCAATGCAAAAACCATTGTTTCATCACAAATTAAAAATACAAAATACACTGAAAAATGTAAAAATAAATTAAATAGTGTTGTTGACGCACTCAAAATCAAATTCGAATTTTACATATAATGGGCCCTAAATTCACCTTCAGAATATATCACTTCGAGTTTTCTATTGCAGATTACATATTCTATTGTAGTGCCATCAATGAATAACAATATCAATGTATTATTTACGTGTATTAGTGGTACTGTAATAGAAAATAAAATGTCAATTGCAAAGTAAAAATATTTAAGTTAACAATACAAATTATATTAAAAAATATAAAAATAAATTAATAACTAATTGGATGAATTTCGCTTTGCCCCCTCAATTATATGCATATAACACTTTGCGTTATCAAACTATGAAAATATACACTTTACCCCCTCCAACTAAGAAAATGAAGTCAAAAACTTATTGTATTTGAATTTAATAATATAAAATAATTAATTTAAACTAGATCAACTATAAAATGACATAATGAAATCTTATACTAAGTAGTAATTTTTATTTAATAAATTAACTTTATTCAAATTATAGTAGATATTTTTTAAATAATTAATAAAAATATTTAAATAAATAATAAATTCATTAAAAATCGACACAAGTAGATAGATAGAGAATAATGACATCACAAAATTCGACAAAATAATTCCATAATTTTAAAAGAATGATCTACTCCACAAACACGATTTCAACAAGTTGCAGAGGGATAATGCTTAGTGGAGGAAAGTAGTAACTTGCCCTTATTCTTATTATTTATTTTCACAATATTTTTTTATTTTTCAAACGATGATTTTATTCTTATTAATCTTATCATTATTAATTACTTAATGTCTATTTATGACAATTAGAAATGAAATTAATGTAAAAAATAAAACTTATTTTTTAAATAGTAATCTAGAATTAAAAAATTCAAATCAAATTAATTTATAGAGCAAAACTTATTTTTAAATAGTAATCTAAAGTTAAAAATTCAACTATAACAATTTATAATTATTTTTAATTAAATTTATAATTTATATTACCAAACTCAAACAAAAACTCCATCATTTCAACATTTTCTCAAATATTATCCAAATGGGGGTAAAAGAATAAAAAAATAAATTATATTTTCGTAATTAGACATTTTGTATACATACATATATATATACACATATATATATATATATATATATATAAATAGTTGAGACCTTGAAGGGGCAAAGTGAATCCTAATTAATTCTAGAAAACAATCCAACGGGGAGCGGTACGTACCCACCCCACCGCCAAGCTCCGCCGTCGTCGCAATTAGATTCGCCACCAATCGCCTCCCAACCCCCATTTTGATACAAGCACAGAGTGTCTTATCTTCTCGGCGGCTCTTGTTCGCATCTTCTCCCTTCCCTCTGCCGACAGGTGAATCGAAGGACAACGATTGTGTTCTAAATCCGTGATATCTATATTCTAAACGAGGTAATTTATATATTTTACCGGTATCCTCTATGTTTAATTGGTTCATTTTTGCGATTCTGATGCAAAATCCCTCTGTTTCCTCTATGCAATTACCAACAAGAAACATTTAAATGAGATCTTATACCATGGAGTCAGCAAATTAACGCTGTAATTTCTCTGTTTTTTTTAGTTCGTTATTATTTTATACAGTATAGATTTCTTTACTTGTAAATGGTAAATTTTGCAATTGATTTCTTGGTGCATGCCCTTGATGTTCAAAGGTTTTTTTTTTTTTTCTTTTGGGTAACTTCATGATCATTCCTACAGTATACATATGTTGTTTTGTTTACATACTTATTTTGTTTGAGTTTGATAAACTTATTTAATATATCAGGGAAATGATCGAGGGTGCTCGACTGAAGGGATGGCAGCAGGCTGCCGTTGCAGTTGGATCAGCCGTCGGAGCATTGCTAGATCCACGAAGAGCTGATTTGATTGCTGCGCTGGGGAGACAACTGGAAAGCCTGCATTTGAAAGGGTGCTCGAGAGGATGAAGAGGAGTCCAGAAGGCAGGGTGAGCTTTTTGTTAATTAGAAAATGGCAGTTACTCTTCAGTTTGTTAGCATGCTATTGATAACACTTGGGCTTTTACATCATCATATCTGAGGAAAGGAATTTTGTTTTTCAAGTGTCTTTATTTGATTTGCAGTTTTATATTTGGTCATGACTTGCTAGTTGCAAGGCTTAGGGATTGAACTTTACTTTAGCACATAATATACATGTTGTAATTCGTCCCATGATGGTTAGTACGTTTGCTGTTATTAATTCAGATTAAGTAGAATTAGCAATCACTCTAACGCATCAACAGATATCTATATAGCCTGGACCAGCATGCTGTTTTACTGAATGTGGGAAGCTTCAAGCTTTTCAAGCTCATTGAAAACCATTCTTGTTCATTTAATATTGCAGAGGCCTTCAGGAACAAAGCATGTTGGGGAATAGAGAGGATGTGATATAAAATTGCAGCCCCTAATCTTCCCCCCGTCTCGGTTTCAAATATGTGTTGGATCTTAATTTCAATCTAATATGGAATAGTAGAAATTTCAGCAAACAAGAGTTTACTGAATGTGTGTATATATCTGGCCTTAGCAATAAAGTTAGCTGGCATCAAAGATGTTTCTTGAAACCTTTAGTTGCAAGGTTTGCCGTGGTTTCTCCTTTGAGGATCTAGTTGGCTATTGATAAAGAATACTAAGCAATCTTGTATGCAATTTTACAGTGCCAGCTTGTAGAAAGATTGATTTTTGAAGCATTGGCCTCATAAGCATCTTGATTTGTTTAAGTCATCTAAAACGTCCTATGGGAGAAAGCGCAGTCAAGTTTGCTCTCTTGCTCGTAGTAATTTTTAGGGATAGAAATTTGCTTTTAGACATCATGTGCAAATTGGATGGACAAAAACAAACACTAAGTTCTGAGCATCTATGGGAAGAGGCACACAAATTTGGAGAATTACCCATGGAATTTTAGGTCCAACTCTGTGTTGATTTTTATTATCTCAGTTGATGAAATAAGCTTCATAAATTTTTCTCCCTCTCAGGCTGTATTATTGGAGCACCCTCGTGTTATTTCTACTAATGTAGGGCATGCATGGGACCTTCCACCTAACACATTTGGTGCTGCATATGCAAAGTTTATGGGATCCAGGAACTTCTCCCCTGATGATAGGCCACCTGTCCGGTTCATGGAAACAGAAGAAATAGCCTATGTTGCTACCCGTGCGCGTGAGGTACATGACTTCTGGCACACCCTGTTTGGGCTACCCACCAATTTGATCGGTGAATCGGCACTGAAGGTTATAGAATTTGAGCAGATGCTACTCCCAATGTGTGCCCTATCTGTTGTTGGGGGTACTGCTAGATTCAGTGAAAAGCAGAGGAAATTGTTCTATCAACATTACTTCCCTTGGGCCCTCCGGGCTGGTATGAGATGCACTGATTTGATGTGTGTGTATTATGAGCGCCATTTTGATGAGGACTTGGAAGATGTTCGTCGAAGATGGGGAATCATTCCTGCTCCTCCTCCTCAACCGCATGCAGCCTGAAATTGATATATGATGCACCCTATCATGGATTTTTTTTTTTTTTCAACTGAGATAAAAAAATAAAACAAAAACTTTTCTTGCATAAAGATTATTACGTTTATGTTGAGAAAGATTACTTGTAGCTAGTAGCAAAGGACTTGTCTACAAAAGCCTTTTAATTTGTATGTAATTTTACTCATGCGCAAAATAAGTCGTTCTTTAAGATGGTTACTACATCTGTTATGAAGTGACATTTGCATTACTCAGCATCGTTTTGTCTTTCGTATACTCTTGAACCGCTCTGTTTGAATATAAATTCAGCCAAGAATTATGAAAGGGCAATCAAAATAATAAAAATTGACTTTCATCACTTTTTGGCTATTGCAAAAGTCTTGTCTTAACTTTTAAGGCTTTTTTTATTGTAATTGAGTAGTTTGTGCAAGATAGAAAAGAAAGTGTTCTGTTAATACTAGAGTTCCCATTAAGAAGGAAATGAAGTGGATTATTACATTAATGTAACTATGTTGTTAGCTTGTGCAAGCCATTCCATAGTGATTCTCTGAACAATTGTTATTTGATCACAAATACATCCTTAACAAGAATAGTGACTATGTTTATCTTGGACAAAGGTCAAAATATAGGTCACACTCTGAGGGGGCTCATACAAATAATGAAATATTCGTACAAAAATAGTACAAGCTTTCTTGATACTGCTTTTTTTCTAAATTAAAACTTGGGTTTTTTTGTGGGTGGGTGGGGGGGTGGTTATTAAGAGTCTTTCACAATTGCAAATAATAATACCCTGTTCAAGTACTGATAAAAGCATAAGATGCAACAGACAATATAACTTGGCTTTTTTTACAAACGGAGCCTTTCGATAGATGCTTATGCACATGACAATACACGCATTAAGTTTTTGACAATCATAAACATAAAGGTAAAAACACCATCTCATTTACCCACAAATTTGACAGAAATTAACAGATCACTTCATGAGGCTTGCAGCCTAGCCATGCAGGTTCCTTAATTGCAGCCACATTTACCCACAAATTTCACAGATATAACCAACACACTTGATAAGCCTTCAGGTGCCTTAGTTGCTGCCACCACCAAACAGGTAACCCAAAGAAGAACCTCCTCCAGGGGCAGCATGGACCTTGGTTGACGGTCGATCCTGGGACAAATCAATTATTCTAATCAAACCAAATGTCAAGCATTTGATACAGGGAAGTTGCAGGAATTGGTACAATGACATCAAAGTAATGAGAAAAGATAGGGAAACATACATAAACTTGCACTCACTCCACAAGTTGTATTTATTCTAAGACTTTGTCCTAATTTGTTCTTTTTCGCTTTTCTGTTTCCTTTAAAACAAGATTGTCATTTAAAAACCACCATACTATAATTGCTATTAGAGCAATATGTATTTGTTCGTGCAACAATTATTTTAAAATCAAACTTTGTGAACAGAAGCTATTAACACAAAGCCATTTACTTTTTTGTATCAATTACAGAAAACCATCACATAAATCTCTCACGAATCACATGCTACAAGCAACTGCTTGGGTTGTAAGCAATGTAACTGAAAAAAGCGATGCATAACACCGATAAATCACATCAAGAGGTGCAAGAATATGATGGCCACCCAACCCTACAATGTTTTATGCCAAAATTGTCAATGGACATTGGCATGGGGTGGAAGATAATTTCGATTCCTTAAATGTTTGACCTGTTCCATCTTGAACCAGTTCAAAGATCTTTTCTTCAAGCTTAACAAGTCAAATCCTGGCTCAGCTTTGGTTAATTCACAACTCCAAGGGTAAAAGTTCATGTTCATAACGGAAAAGGAATGAGTATAATGCCATTAGATCTAATATGATATTTCCTCACATCTCCAATATTAGTCATTTTGGATAGACTTGCACAGCATAGATGCCCACCAAATAACAGAGAAGGGAGAGAGAACAAACAGCAGAATTAACAATACTTAAAATTGCAATGAAAGGTGAAGTAACGACAACAACAATGAGATAATGTCTTTGCTATCAACAAAAATAGTTACACTTTTCAAAGAATAGCATAAGGACCTCCCCATGTAGTTGTTTCCATTAGACACATAACATGAAGCAGGTCTAAGAGTTGTGCTCTCTAGAGTTAATGAAGTGGATGAGGGACAGGTACAGTATGAGCTTTCACGTTTTACTAAGTTTTGAGTATTTCATAAAACAAGAGGATGAATAATCTCCAATATTCATAGTAAAAGGTCAACAATTAAACATACAAACTTTACTTCAGGTCTGGACTAAATAAATACTGCAAATTATAGCAATGGTGTGACATGATTCATGCATCACTGAGCATTTTTGTCGTGCCAGATACCAAGCAATTACATTGCACTTAGGCATCATCATCCAATTAAGATAACAAAAGAAGGGAAAACGGAGAAAATGAATTGAGATAAAGGTCAAAATTGTCAACACCCAGAATTTTACATAGTGAAGGACATTTATTAATGGTCATTATAACTTTCAGTTTTTATTCTTTAGAAACATTATAATACCAAAATACCATGATGAAGGAACTTAATCAACACCTAACAAACAGCAAAAGTTGTTCCATAGGAGACGTACTGTGATGAAATTGCAAGTATTTTGACCATCTGCTCTGAAGTAGTTGTTGTTTGTGCTACTATGGATGCCTGCAGGAATCTGCTTGTTAATGTCTACTGGCTGAGGAGCGGCATTAGGCTTTGGTGAAGGTTCTTTACTTGCAGCCTTACTTTCACTTGGAGCAGCTTGGGCTTTCTCCATGGCTGGTTTTGGAGCCTCACCACTCCCAAACAAGTACCCCAATGAGCTCTGTCCTCCACCACTGCTAACTCCACGACCCATGTCTCCTATTCTTCCCAGAACAGGAAATACAAACCTGATCAGAGCAAAGCAGATGGAAGCAGCAAGCAGAAGCCAATCAAGACTATCTTTCGTATTTTTAGATAAAAATCCCAAGAATGCAAATCAATGTGCTATTTTGAAAAGGATAATATCATTAAGTCTCACTTCGGACATAAATATAGCACAAGCACTTTCTTTTAAATGAATTCCATCTCTACTAAATCCAAACTGAACATTCAACCAACAGCATTAATTTCTAATAGTTCATGTTTGGCTTCACAATCATTATATTTATAAGCAATAATACCTGCAATTCGAAGCACATGTTTAAAGTTGAAGAAGAGCAAGCATTCATCAAGATCCTAATCATTCAATAAAAGGCTTACTTTCAATTGAACTCAATTTCATCACATAATTAATAATCTAAAAAAAATCAACTTTATTCAGTTTCTGAAAACCATATTTGGAATGTCAACCTTAGGCAACTGTTACACCTCAGATGACAGTGATGATAAAAGGCTCAAGATACCAACTATTCAAAACATTGGGTTCTTCTAAGCTCTAAGACAACTTCCTAAGAAATACTATATCTCCTTGTTCGACTTCAGTATTTCTATTTCGTGCATCAATTCTTGCTAACACCTATCTTCGCTATAATTATAATCAAGAAAACATAAAACCAATAAAAATCAAGCTTCATTTGTTCTTAAACATCAACCTACAGCTGAAAAAATGAGTAAATCAATTGGAAATGCCAAAAGAAGCTTATTCCAACATCAAGAATTGGGCAAAATGAATTCTTTTTATGATTTCCTAACATTGCATTAACCACCAAAGTGGCATCATAAATCAAGCATGATACTGAATCAGCTCAAATGCCCAAGAACATCCCATCAAGAAACACCACTATCATAATCAAAAAAATAATATTGAAAGCAACATACAATCATACCCCACAAATCAAATCAGCAACTAAACACTTTAAGCAAAAAACTCAATCAGCATATTAAGATAGATACATCCATACATAAAGTGTGTTGTGTGTGAGAGAGAAAGAGATGTGTGGATTCAAGATTTTTCTTTTTCAATTACCTATTGCCTGTATGAGATCAGATCTACCAGAGGGAGAGAATTTGAGTCTATACTACTGCGTATGGAGCCATGAAAGTATTAATTGAGCAAGATATTTTGCTTCCAGTCATTTATTGACTCTTCCAGGTAAGGTGGCACTGTAGAGTCTGGAGTTTAGTGGAGTGAGGGTCGGTAAGTGATGAAGTGGGAATGGAGTGGCTAAATTTGGAGTGGAGATAGAGGTTTTCTGTAGGGACACAAAATACAAAATACATACAGGGAGGCCCTCACGTTTTATACGTGCATGAGAGTAATGATTTAATTTGGAAATCCCCTAAAATAAGTGATATATCAAAAAAATCCCTAACATAAGTGAAATATCACACCCCCCCCCCAAAAAAAAAAAAAAAAAAACAAAAACAAAAAAAGAGCTAACTTTTACCAATCCTAACAAATGAAATATCCAATGACTCAAAATAGAGATAATAAATAATATATGGAATGTTGAGACCCAAGACTCCCAAATTTGATTTTATTATTAATTTTATCTTTAAAGTTTGTTTAATTGTTAATTGTTATAATCTTAATGTATTAATTTATTCAAGTTTTTTCTAAAAAAATGTAATAAGCCAACGTCTCAAACCAAATCTCTTCTATTCATAACATATTTATAAGAGATTATATTAAAATCCCGAGTAAGATAGAGTATTTGCATATAGTGAATTGGAGAATTTTTTTTTGATGAAATAAATAAACACAAATGCAAAACACAATTTTTTTAGGAAAACTCAAAGATGAGATATGAACTTGAATAGATTTATCAACTCATTTATCATTTAAGATTCTTTTTATTATTTTATTTTATTTTATTGAAAATTTCTAGCATGATGAACTTTACTAGATGTGACCAAGAGCCCTTGTTTCACTAGTAGGGTAGGCATTATTGTTGGTTTTAGTAAGGCAACCCTTTTTGGTTGTACCCTCTTTATCAAGGGATGCTTGAGAGTTGGGTATCCCTAACTTAGTGTTGACTTCGGTTCTTTGTTAGTATCCCTAACCTTTTGGAGGCTCAAAATTCATCTCACATAAAAGATCTCCAATAGTAATGGCAAAAAAAGAATTAGATAACAATTATAATATATTTTTTTTCATTTCAATTTCATTCTGCCGAACATTTACTTATTCTCCTTTATTTAACAAAGAAATCAATGATAATAACACGAAAAAAATAATATTAGCGAAATAAGAATCTGATACTTTAGTAATATAAATATATTCGTTAAATAGATTTTATAGTAAATAAATATTTATGATTAATTGGATTTGTGGACGGATCCATATTTTTGGTAGTTCACTATTTAAATGTACCTAAATTTTTCATCAATAAACCTATCAATAAGCTGTCATAGTCTAATAGATGCAAAACTATCATACGTACACATGTTACTTAGTCAAGCATATACTTAGCATATGCCTTAAATCTTGATAACCTTAGTCCACACATTTCAAAAATTAATTTAAAATTCAAACAAAATAGACCATATATTTACCTAACTAATAGTAGGAGAATAAACTATATAATTTTCATTATATCTTGAATTAATTATGCGCGTAATTTCGATCTTATGCCATCTATATTACATTAATAACTTAGTCAGTTTTTCTAGTAGGTGAAGGAATCAAAAGAAGTGATGGGGGCAAAAATTTTGATATACCACATTGTGAAGACCAACATAATTAGGTTTTGGCAAATTATGCAAAATTAATTTTGACCAATTCACTCTCAAAGCTTATCCCAAATAAAGTTTGGCCCAACTGATTAATAATTACTTATATAACTCAAATACTTAAATAACAAATAATTGTGACAATATTATGTCAAGCACATCATTTATATACTTTACATATTCTATCTCAAATCTTGATGTATGAGAATGAACAAAGAAAAAAGATCATGGGCTAGATTTTTTTTTAGGGTTGATTATACTTACCTCCCTGTGAAATAATAAATTATTAACTTCTCTTTTTTGTTTTTTATAATTATAAAAGCTCCCTTTAAGTTTGCTCGGCTAGACCAAATATGGATTGACCATTTTACTCTTGACATAAAATTTTTAAAAACTATCAAATTATCATCTTATCAAATCATATTAATCTAAAAAATTTAAAATATATTAAATATATATATTTATTTTTGGCCCCCAGTTATACAAAGAGAGTTTTGATCTTAGAGTTGAGCAATTAGAATATACCTAATCTCAAATTTTATTGTGTTAGGTGTACAAATAAAATCCCACTTTGATTAGAAATGAGAATAGTTATGAATTTATAAGTGTAAATAATATCTTTATTTGTATGAGGCATTTTGGATGAAATCCAATAACAAAATTATGAAGGTTTAGGGCTAAAATAGACAATATCATATCAATATGGATATAGATGATGTCAGCGGGTTCCCAAATCTTGTATCAGAATATGGATATAGATGATGTCAGCGGGTTCTCAACTCTGATATCAGAGTCATGTCCTAAAATTAGTCATGTGGAGAAAAATTATCAGAGTCGAACAAAAATGATGAGTCTAGTCGAACAATGCGATTATGGTTGGATTGACTCTCAAGGTAGGTTCGATGGAGCAAACGTGGTGAAGATAAGTTAAGAAAATAAGCTCACTATTTTTATTAATTTTTCTCCACACGGCTAAGTTTAGCCCCGTTGATGTTACATATTTTTACATTAGTATGATATTATCCACTTTGGGTTTAAAGCTCATAATTTTACTCTTAGAATTCATCCAAAATGTTCATACTAATAAATATATTATCCACACTTATAAACTCATGATCATTGTATTTCTAAATATTATCCACTCTTATAAATTTATTATCATCGTATTTCTAACTAATATAATGCTTTATTTATACATTTAACCTAATGTTTTGATCCAATTTAAAGAGGTTTAATCATATGAAACCTAAATCGACTATCTCCCTCCGTTACCTCCATCACCGCCATCCTTCCTTTCTCTCGACCTCACTATCACAACCCATTTGTCGTATCTCCTCCTCTCTCGACCCCTTCCCATTCTATCCCAATCATATTGCATTTCTCTCTATTTTTCCCTTCGTACTCACCCTTTCTTTTTCATCGCCCTCTTCTCTGTTTCCCTCACTTTTCTCTCTCCATCACTTTCATTTTTCGTACCTCTCTCTCCCATGTGTTGCCCATCCCAAGCTCTCTTTACCCTTACTCCAAGTCCCTCCCTCATCTTTTCAAATTATGCCTTGAAGAAATGAAAAAAAAAAAGTCATAATAGAAAAAGGAGAAAAGAATTGAGAGAGAAAATAGAGAAGAAAAGAAAAGAAAATAAAGAGAATATTTTTAATTACTTTTATGTATAAATTAAATTTCATTATGTTTAAAAGTATTTTTTTTAATTTTAATCCTACAACACTAAAAAAAATACTTTAATAGGTTATTTCTTTTAATAAATGCAAGAATAACTATTAATTTGTTATATAATTGAGAGAGCAAAAAGATAACCACCAACAATTAATTTTATGGCCTCACACGACTACTTGTATCAATCAAATACTTATATTTTTTAAATAGTATTTTATTATTCTTTTTTTTTTTATCTAATTATTACATGTACACTCGTTTAAGTTTCACAAGTCTTACAAGGAATATTTTGGTCAACAAAAAAATAAGGATAGTTCGGTGAGGAAGAAAATAGAAAGTTCACTAATTTTTTTTGTTGATGTTATCATTTGGACAACATTATAAATTTATAAAGAAGATATTTGTAGTTATGAAAAAAAAAAAGGAGAAAGAAGATGGTAATTTAGCTATTTTAGAGGGTAAATAAATATAATTAACCTTTATTTCTATAATTTTTGACTGAATACTTATTTCCCTTGCAATGAAGGTCAAACTTTATGACCCTCTCCTAAATTATTCATGCCAAACTC
Source organism: Paulownia fortunei (assembly GCA_019321725.1). Taxonomy (NCBI): domain Eukaryota; kingdom Viridiplantae; phylum Streptophyta; class Magnoliopsida; order Lamiales; family Paulowniaceae; genus Paulownia; species Paulownia fortunei. Next base: position 2,481,343 of record CM033121.1, read on the forward strand.
TCCACCAATTTAGTAGGACTTTTATGGAAAAACAGAACAACTCTTAACAATTTTCACTCAACATATGGGGAAAAAATGATTTTGAAATTTGTCTCTAATACAATTTCACAAAATCACAAGGAAAGTGTATAAAACTAAATGACTTAAACTAGGACTTTTTACCAACATCGGCTATGGTTCTGTTCAAATCAACCACATAGAAATATATATTTATATGTACCTCGTATTCTTTTTTGTTCACATCGAGGACAAATGTTATTGTTCCTACTCTGATACTACTGTCCTCTATTTTCTTTTTCTTTTCTTGACAATATAAAAAACTAGTGTAGGTTAGAATTTTTCGGAAAATAACAGTTTTTCACCATTACCAAGAAGTCAACCATCTCAAGAGGCAAGAGCCCACGTAACTCGGACGACCTAGTTAAATCAGAACACTGTTTAATAATGACTTATCAAAATATTTGAGTATAGGCTGTAGAGCAGCAGTAGTATTTTTGAACAAAAATACATTATTATATAAGTTTCCGTTTCCATGTCTGACTCTGCCGGGTTTTGGTATGGAGTGACCTTGAAGGCACGCTGATGTATATATCTCACAATATAGTTGTAAAATCAGATGCTTGGCTGTAATCTTGCTTAATCTTCAAGATTCTTCTCTCTTTCTCTCTCCAGTTGGTAACGTTAGGTAAAACACAATGATAATTGCAAGCATGATTATTACTTGTTCATTCCCATTAATAATTTTTTTCCTTAAATTACTTGAATATTTGTCCTTTTTTGTTTTTAATTTTTGGATTTTGAAAGTGTGACTTATGTGCTGTATATAAAGGTGAAGTCTTTGCAATTGTTGCCACTGGAGTAGGAGAAGTGTTCTAGTTCCAGCGATAAGTATTAACAGGTGATCAGCCCTTGATTTTGCTCAATTTTTTTCCCCTTTAAGTAAATATTTATCTCTTTGTGTTGGGATATTATGTGATTTGTGTTGCAGACTGATTTAATTTTCTGAAGACAGAAATCTTTTTTGGGTTGGAATTATGATCAATGTGTCAACTTACATTAGAATGTAGAGAATTTTTGTTGGCGTTTTCTTTTTTTTGTTGAGTGATTAGAGTTTGATTTGCACCAAAGATTTGATCTTTAGGGTGTTTCACTAATAAGAGAGATTTGGTTTCCTCTTTTGAGTGTTCAAATCTATTGGGGCATGAACTGAATCTGCAATGAAAGTAGTTAAGTTTTGAATGGGAATGGTTTTACTTTAAATTTTCATTTTGTTTCCTCTTCTGGGTTCTTGAAATAGTGACTGTTGTTTCTTTTTTATGCTGTTGGAGTTTGATTTGATCCTAATTTGCAGTAAAGATTTGATTTTTTTCAGCTGTTTTACTAATGGAAGAGATCTGGTTTCTTCTTCTGAGTGTTAAAATGCCCCTAGTATGATAAATCTGCATTGGAAATGTAAAATTTCTGAGCGGAATTTTTGCAGTTATTTTTTCATTTCAATTTCTCTGTTGGTTTTGGAAACAGAGATTAATATTTTTGTTTCATCAGACATATAAACATGCAGTTATTAGTTACTTTAGAGATAAAAAAAAAAGAAAAAAAACTAAAGAAAAAAGTTCCTTTTTCATCTGTCTTTTCAAAATTTTGAACAATGTACCCGACAATCCTAGAAGATTTAAATTGGACAATCCTGTTGAATTTGCTGATGGGGATAATAGAAGGCTTTCCTTTTCCTTTTGTGGATCAAACATTGCATTCTGGATGATTCAGATCAATAAATTGGAGTGTAAAATTGAATGCATTCTGAACTTTTGTGTGATTGTTGTTTGTATGTGGATTTGGTTCTGACTTGATGGTTATTTTGATCTAATTGGTATTGAATTCAGAAACTGAAGAAGGGGTCTTACAATGGCTAAGGAAGTATCGAACGGGGGGAACCATGTGACCACCAAGCCACCTCCTGAGCCTTCACCATTGAGGAGAGCAAAATTTTTTAAGGTATGATATGGATGGTGCTTTAGAACATTGTGTTTCTGAACTTATTTCATTTTGAAGAAATTCCTTATTTCTTTGGGGCTGGGCAACAAGGACTTTTAACGAGATATAAGATCATATGAAAAGTTAGATGTATATGTTGATCAAACTTTAGTGGAAAGCATTATTGTTATTATCATTATTGTCCTTATGGGTACATGATTGTCACAAGCATCATCATGTCATTGGTTTGAAGAGGCACAATGGAGTGATTAGTGGGGGTGATTGGGAGTTTGGAAGCTCGGCGAATTTGGTATCCCTCATTTTGTATGTCTACCGAAAGATGAAGAATAACTGTGCTCTAATGGAAAAATGCATTGTTCTGTGTATGTCTTAAAATTTGGGTTATGTTTTCTTTTCTGTTTATTTCGGAGTGACATTCTTTCTAGGCATCAGAAATACTTTTTTTCTTTTTCATTTTTCATAGATGCAACAAGTAATCATTAGTTTCTGTTCATCAGAAGTAGTTGAAAATCATCATCCCTTTTGTAATAAGAATTTTACCTCTGTCAATGTGAGTAGATGTATGGTACATGGTACACTAACTAACAACTTGATGACAGGCAAACATGAGAATTTTGGTTACTGGCGGAGCTGGATTCATTGGCTCTCACTTGGTTGACAAACTGATGGAAAATGAGAAAAATGAAGTGAGCACTTCTTACACTAGCATGTTGAACAGACAGTTAAGTTTATATGTTCCGCAATAGGCATATGTCATCTAAAAATTTTTTGTTGGGTTTTACTCAGGTGATTGTTGTGGATAACTATTTTACTGGCTCTAAGGATAACCTAAGGCAATGGATTGGTCATCCACGATTTGAGCTTATTCGACATGGTAGATATTCTTTGCAGTTCATCAGTTATCAAAAACTTTAGTTTACATTCTAATATTATCAGGGTGTGCTTCTCAGTTGTGTAAGGGGCCATGGAAGGTTTAATGTTAGACAATTAATGTAATAAGTTGCATGGAAAATTCAAATGACCTGTATAGTTCTATACATGCAACTCCTGATGAAACACCAAAACAGGAATATCTTTGCTTTAACTCCATGCTTAGCTGTTCTTAGTATCCTGTGGGATATTGTATTCTGGATTCTACAATATATCCTTTAACTGCACAAGAGAAATAACTTGGGAATGCCAAGGTCACTCCATCTTATGAAACCTTTACTTGATAGCCCAGCACGAGGGGTGGCCTATAAGTTTTAGCTCCTGCATTTGCTATTTCGTGAAGAGAATCTTTCTAGAATGAGAATTTTCTCATGAATTTCTTGAGAAATTCTGGTATATATCCTTAATGGCTACTGTTTTAGTTGTAATTTCCTCTGCCGAAATTGGTTTTTGTGTTGGTCTTTCTAGTAGTTGGAACTAAAGGTTTTAAAGGGGGCCTAAAAGTCAGACCACATTTTGTGTCTCTTGTGATTGAGTTATGGTGATCCTTGGTTCTTCTTCTTGTTCTTCATCTCTTCTTTTCGAAGTACTAAGCATCTTGACTAGCTTATTAAATTGAGTTTTTTCGACAACAACGTGTTGCATGGCTTTCTTTGTTTTTTATTAATCCTTTTCTTTTGCAGATGTCACAGAGCCTTTATTAGTTGAAGTTGATCAGATATACCATCTTGCTTGTCCTGCTTCCCCAATTTTCTACAAATACAATCCTGTGAAGGCCAGTCTCTGAGATGAAACTCTCTCTCTCAGTTTATATGTTAGCAAACACACTATGGAAATAAAACCCAATATGACAAGAACTTTTTATCACTTAAGAATCTCAAAATTTCTTAAACTTCATAATTTGTAAAATTTATTTTCTTCACCAATGAAGTACTGATCATTATGTTGATTTTTTAACCCAACAGACAATAAAGACGAATGTAATTGGAACGCTAAACATGTTGGGACTTGCCAAGCGAGTAGGAGCAAGGTTTGGCCATTCTTCCAGATTTCTTTTTATTTTTGATTTTATTTCTTTTGAATCTGTTAATTTATTTTGTTTGTTATTTCAATAGGATTTTGCTGACATCAACATCAGAGGTTTATGGTGATCCACTTGTGCATCCTCAGACTGAAGATTACTGGGGCAATGTAAACCCTATAGGTATTGTGGTGTTGCTAAGAGTAAAAAGCTGAATGAATATCTGTACTGATAAAAGGGGACTTGCTCAATATCTTGATAATGTTTAAATAACCCTTTAAAGTTTATTAGGCTAATGATTATATAGTATGTTTTCCATGTCGATAAAGCATAATTTTTTTATTAAGCCTGATGATGCATTTGACAAACAGATGAAACACCCATACATGGCATTTTCATTATTTAATGTGGCATTGCAGGAGTTAGGAGTTGTTATGATGAGGGGAAAAGAGTAGCAGAAACTTTGATGTTTGATTATCATAGACAGCATGGAATTGGTATTAGATTCTCTTTTACTACTAATTTTGTACATCTCAAAATGGTGCTACAGGCAACAATGTTATGCATTCCTAACCAATGTGAAATGCTAAATTTTCAATAGAGATACGGATTGCAAGGATTTTCAACACTTATGGACCCCGGATGAATATAGATGATGGTCGGGTTGTCAGCAATTTCTTAGCTCAAGCAATACGGTAATACTCTCCTGCAAAAGTGCTATCTTCTCCATAAAAAAATTCCAAGCTTGATTGTGGCTCCCCCGCACACCCACACATGGTGTACGGTGCACTATGTGAACACCCCCATCCCACCCCACCCCCACACAAGAACTAGACGTGAGAGAGAGAGAGAGAGAGAGACCCCATTTGTGATACTTTGAGCTCCGGCTCTGCACTCCTTTTCATCTCCACTTTCTTAAATACCACATTATGCAGTGATGAACCTTTGACAGTTCAGTTGCCTGGAACACAAACAAGGAGCTTTTGTTATGTTGCTGATATGGTACGCGACAGGATCATTTTGTTTTGGCTATGCAATTAGAAGTGCAAAAATGCTTCTTATGACCTTATTTTATTTGCTTTTGAGGAAGGTTGATGGTCTTATTCGACTGATGGAAGGAGATAATACCGGGCCAATCAACCTTGGCAATCCAGGTTATTATCATTCCCTTTCTGTCAGACACTAATTCTGGTGCTGACACACTAATCTTAAACTTTTTATGCTTTTAATTTCCAATTTCTTTCTATCCTTTAACTGTCTGTGAAACCCTTTGCCCCAAAAGTTACTTTCATATAAGTACTCACTGAGAATTTTACTATCAGGTGAATTTACAATGACTGAGCTTGCAGAGACCGTGAAGGAGGTAACTTTCTGAACTTTTTTCCATATTGTGGTTACACATGACGAAGCCCTACTGGGAGCCAGAATTTCTTACTTATCTCTTTGCATTTTGTTGTTGTGCCACATTAAAAGTAAAATCGAAAAATAGTTTCTTGTCATCTCACATAGAAAAGATCCACCAGAACCAGAAACTTTAACCATAATCTCAGCCCAAGTCGGTGTTTCAAACTTTCTGAATTTACATTGGGGTGGCCTTGCAGATGATCAATCCAGAAGTGAAAATCATAAGTGTGGAGAACACCCCAGATGATCCTCGCCAGAGAAAACCAGACATTACAAAGGCCAAGGAGTTGCTAGGCTGGGAACCAAAGATCAAGTTGTGCGATGGCATTCCCCTTATGGAGGAGGATTTTCGCAAGAGGCTCGGAATCCTGAGGAAGAATTGAACTCCTCTGGCTTAGTACGTTATAATGATACTTCCTTCAACATGGACCTGTGAGAGATACTTCTATGCGGCTTCCATGGGTTTTTCTAAGTCCATTCCCTGTTTTTTGGTTTGCTAAATTTTGTGATTTTTGTGGTGCCATAATGCCTGGTTATTGTTTTTTCCTTTATAAAAGGCCAAACATATCCTTTTATGAAACTTTATTTGGTACAATAACATATTGGAACTAGTTTGACATTGTTATGTCAAACTGTTTTTGTGAACTTATATGAGTGATTCTTTTTTTCCCAATATCATATATCAATATTTACATTCTATGTTTTCTCCCCTTCTCCTTCCCTTCACTTGCTTTCTTTTTCACATCCATTACACTACATAAAGACTATTTTTTGGTAACATCAAGAATTTTTTTTTATAGCATGCACAAATTGAATGATAAGAAGTTTCAATAGCTAACCACACTCTAAATAGAAAAATTTATTGAAGATAGAGTGTTTATCACAAGCAGAATTTTTAAGTTTTCCAATGACAGGAAGAAAATAACTATATTAAAAAAAAATCCTTAATTTTTTTTCTTTCTGATCTTCTTAGGTAGTATTTTTGCTAGTTGGTGGTCCTTGTATTTGCATTGCTATCAATGATAAGAAGCAATCTATCATTGTCTATGCTGAAAAGGTTTGAAGTGTTCTTTGTAATTTGCTTTTGCTATAATTATGTCTGCAATTCTACTTGCCTTCTTTTATTTTCTCTCTTTCAATGTTTGATGGCTAAGTTCATCATCTTTTTATGCATTCTCATCAATCAGTTGATGCCATTATTCATTTTGTTGGATTTTCCGACAGTATTAAGTTCTTTCTTAGTACTTCTTCAGTCTCAAATAAGCAGTTTGACTGGATACAAAAGTTTAGAATAAGAGTTGAAAAAGAAAAAATATTTAGCATATTTACAAAATTATTTTAAAAAAATATACTTATAAAAAAACTATATATATCTATTAAGAAATGAGAAGTCTTGCTGGTTGTTACCTGCATTTGAAGAGTAACATTACTAGGCAAATATACAATTCTTGTGAAAAAATAATGCTAGAGAAGAGCAACTTTTAAATGTTCTGGATGGACAAGATGATAATATGGCGGGTTTGGGTTCTATCCCAATCCGCTTGGAACAGATTTTTACTATTGCGAATGGGTCCGAGGGTTCTAAAATTTATTTCTTTTTCAAAACCTGCTCGTCCCGTTAATTTATTTTTCATTTTTTTTAAATTATTATTATATATATTATGTGATATTTTTAAAAAATATATATTCTTCTAAAATGTTTTAGTATATTATTCTTTAAAAATATATTTTTTAATATTTTAAAATAATAAAACGGATTTAATGACTTTAACGACTCTAACTAGTCAAATTCAAATTTTAATTTTTTTTTGATATTACAAGTCTCAAATTTGGTCAAACCTACGTCTCTACTTTGATAAATTCAGGCATATATAGACACAAATTTCAAGGTTGCCTTTTCTACTTTAGAATACTCCAATAATAGATACTAGATAGTAGTATATACTGAAGTGCAAAATGCACTTATTCCTTCTAGTATAATGTCTCGAGATCTCACATAAAAAAAATTAAATTGTTGCTTGAATTGAGGTTATTTTGAATTACAAGATTCTTTATATCACGTGAAATAATTACACCAACCTCCCCTCTACTTCGGGGTAATTACCCCTCATCATCCCCTCAAAGTTTCGAAATTGCTAAGATTTCCTTTATAAACTCTTACCAGCATTACAATATTCCCCTTCTGTCTGAATTTGGTGGTGGTCTTCTTCGTACACCAGCTGACCTTTTTCTTCATGTTTGTTGTCTTCTAAGCCCACGTTTCAAATCTTTACTTCTGTGGGAGGTTTGATATTTCTGTTAGAAGCCTGTGCAGTGCCTGAGGCCTGGAGAAAAAAGGCGAATGATCTGAACCTTTCAGCTGAAAGACTTGCTTAGGGGGACTTGATTGTATCATGGCCTCCTGAAGGGGTTGAGGAATGGCGAAATCGTCGTCTGTTTTTATGTAAAACCTTGAGATGGAACCATAGTTTGATGCAGAAAGGGAAAGCTTCTCTGTCACAGCTGCAAATGGTACAGCCCTCATGGATACTGATGCTAATGCAAGGTCCTGGATCAATATATATATATATATATATATATATATACAAGTTAGGATGGCAAATCTTGAAATGATAAAGGTTAAAAAAAAGAAGGAGAGACTCTCAGAATTCATCAACAAATCTTGAAATGATACAGGGACAGAGCCAGAGTCATTAATCTTGGGGACGAGATAGATATTTTGACTCACACGGGAATGATTTTAAATTTTAAAGAGAGGCAATGCAATTTAAATATAAAATGTGAAATTATAGACCAGTCCCCTACTGGCTCCGTCTCTGATTACATATACTATCGTACCTTTGAAGGGGTTCGATTAAACAAGAAGTCTTCCAACAGTGATTTGTCGAAATCTATAGCAGTTGGCTGATGATTCTTCCCATTTGCATACAGGAACTTCTGAGCACGTTGGTTTAGGTCACTTAAGCATGACTGCAACAGCACGAGTAGTCACTTAAGTGAAACATAAACTCGAAAATATTTCAAAACCTTACATTAAACTTAGGTGGAAGTACAGAAAAATGCAGAAACTTGTCCAAGATTTGCAATTCATTACATTAACACTTAATTTGCAGACCTGTTGAGAGAAGACATCAAGGGCACTCTGGCCATTAGCCAGCATAGTTGCAGCAACAAATATGGCTTTAGAAACTTTGGTTGGATACAGCTCCATTGCATAAGAAATACAAGCTCCACCTAGATCATGTCCTACCAAAATGACCTGCACTCCTAAGTATTGATCATTAGCATAATTGAAGAAGAAAACTATTCGAATTAATCAAGACTCAAACAATATACTTTCTCTATCCCAAACTTATCATTCTTATCTATTTATTGGGATATCCCAAAATAAGATTTCATATAGAAAATATCATCTCACTTAAAAATAATGATGTGATGGTGCTAATTTTCAATCACTAAGTTTGAGGGTACTACTATAAATTTATACAGAACTTTATTTTTCAACTCTCATCCAAAATTCCGTATACTATCAAAGTAGATGCATAAAAATGGGACGGAGAAAATAATGATTTATACCTTTTTATTTTTTACGATTAATTTAAACAACTTTAGAAGATGATATATTTGCAAAAGAGATGAGAGAGAGGAGATATATATGCATACCTCTTTGTTATCAGCAAGATTTGCTAGGAAATCAGTAAGAGGTTTGGCATATTCAGGTAGAGTTGTGATGGAATTTATGTCACAAAAGTTAGCTCCAGAACCAGTGAGGTCTATGGCATCAACTTCACATTTGCCTTCTTTTAAGAGTGCTATAATTTTGTACCAACACCATGCCCCAAAACCTCCCCCATGAACCAGCACAAAATGCTTGCTCTCTGGGCCATCACTTCTTGCTACATCCTAAAATCATTGGGACACAAACATCATATAACATAAAATAATATTGAAAAAAAAAAAGAGTTTGAATTGGATTTTTTTATGAAAAATATATTCAAATTTGAATAGAAGTATTTATTATTCCAATTTTAAGGCCTCAGTTCTTCGATAGAAATGTAAGTACATTTTACAAAATAATGTGTGCTTAGATATAAAGTTGAGAGATGAACTGGAGCATTAATTTTGTTTAACTTTATAGTACAGTTAATAGATTATTTTTTCCAATTTTTTTTCTTCTTTATAGAACATTGCTTGGCCCGCGTCGTTAATTTGAATTATAAAACAATAATTAAGCACATTTTGTAGAAGATTATAGTCTACAAGAGATAATTTTACTATTAATGTACTTAGCCTCTTGTGAAGAAATAATTCTCAACTGGTAAATACCATTAAACTATTGTTTCAATTTCAGAAGTTGAATTTATTCATTAGATGATTCATGATATCATTAAGTGTGTAAAAAAAAATTAAAATAACAATGGGGCCAACCCATAATTACACTTAAATATGTAGCCCACAAAGATATCTAACAAAATAATTCACATTGATGTGATGCACTCCTATCAGATAACAACACATTTTTTCAAAAGTCAACAAAATTTTATTGAACTTAATTAGTCATTTATTATCTAGCCTAAAAGTAAAATTTCATTCAAAGACGTTGCCTTGCAGTTGGATATGACAATGAAAGTATGAAACCTTCAAAATGAAAAACACAAAAACACAAATATATATATATATATATATATTTCAAGGCTGGTATGCTAAAGAATGTATAATATACATAATCCTTTAAAAAGATTGAAAATAAAAACCAAAAAAACAAGCCAAGAAACATAACACAATTTAATAATTTTTGTAACATGCATAAAATATGTTGGGATGAAAGTGAAAAAAATAAAAATAAAACATATGAGTGTTGAAATTTGAATGTGAAACCTGATTAGGGAGCTGCAAAGAAGACAGAGGAGTAGAACAGGAAACAGAGCGCGATCGCCTGGACAACTTCTTGGGGTTCTTGGAAGAAGATGGAGGGTTCTTGGTGGATACGGAGCGGTCCAAATGAAGAAGAAGATCACCACCATTGTTCTGCAAGTGATGGTGATAAAGCATGGAAGCAATCTGGGCTTGTTGCTTGATGTAGGAATCATGGAAAACATCCGAGGTTTTCGATGGGGAAGAGGACAGTGGTTTTCTTGATTTTCTGTGGGCAGCTGATGAGGAGGAAAGCCATGGAGGAAGAAGATCTTTAGGTGATGATTTGTGTGTTGTTGTTGGAGAGAAACATGCAAGTGAATTTCCCATTGTTTTTTTCTTGGTGCATGAGGTTCTAAGTAAAATGTGGTCTGTTTATAAGACATTTCTAATGATCAAAGTGTGTGTGTGTGTAAAAGTTGAATTGGTTTGCATGGAGACTTTTGAATTGGACCACACATTGATTTTGGCATTAGGTGATTGTTGAAGAATTGGGTACTTTTTAGGTTCATATTGAATAAATGAAGAGGGCATATTTGTAATCTTGGCAGGTGCAATGAATTCCTCAATTATACTACATGTGCATTACTAATGATGAAATAATAATAGTTTACATAATCCAAAAAAAGTATTGACTATTTGTCTATGAATATATAACTCTTTTTCCATTTGAATATTAAAAATATTTTCTTTTATCTATTATGAAGGAAAATGAACCAAAAATTAAATGAATGGTTGAATTTATGAATATATTCATAAGAGGTATTTTTGACTTACACACCATTTCAGTTATTTTTCTAATAACACTCAATAAAAGAATTATTTAAAATTGATTCTGATATTGTCCAAAACAAAATCGATATAATTTTCATTTTTCTTTTTCTTACTAAAATTTAAATTCAAAATTGCCATACAGCGTTCAAGAGGCAACAATAATGTTTTAAAGGGTCCAACTTCCTATTTCATACTTGACTTGGGGGTGCCCATTTAAATCAATAATTGAACCAATTATAACAAAAATACAATTGCTAGTCTTTACATACACCCTTGGAGAATATGTAAAGAAAAGAAATCAAAATTGAACCAATTATAGAAAATATAATTGCCAGTCTTTGCATCCACACCCATGAATAATATCTACACAAATGAGCTGATAAAAATTTTCAAAGAGTTATTATTATAAAGATAGTTCCTTCCACTCTATATTTGAACCATTATCTACCAATTTATTTTGAAAATCTTATCTTTAATGATATCATTATTTATGCAAGATGGCATGCAATTTCAGAACTGAAATTACTTATTTACTTCTAGATGGCTGTCAAATGATGTCCCTGAATGACCAAATAAATAAAACACTAAAAAATCTACTTGATGCAAGAAAAGTCTTCATTGACTATTACATTACATTCCAGATAAACCAGTTTCAATAATAATATGATGGCTCCAGATCCCCTCATTCAATTGAGCAGGAGACAATATAGAAGTCTGACCAAGATAATGACACATGAAACTTCCAACACTTTGTTATTTGGCAAGAATATAATACCACCAAAAACCAATAGACCAGACCTGATAAAGATGTCACATTCACTACTCTCATTGATTGACTACAGAACAAGGCTCAATTGAAAATAAAAATAAAGATGACTTCATAACATCCAGAAAATATGTTCTTACAAGAACTATATTTTGAGGTTCCTATGTCTAAGCGAATCCGCAGTTGGTGTACAGAACATGGAAAAAGGAAAAAGAGTCCATTATGAAGTTAATGTTGCTGCCGGGAGAGAAGACGGTGTAGAATCAGCAAGAGACCATAAGAAACCACGCACCTGTTCTCGGATGATAAATGAATAAACACATGTTTTAACTTTCACCTGCAGCAATTGCATTGGAAAACAGGGAAAAGCACTAGCTTTATTATGCCACTTCTCCAAATTATGCCAGTATTCATAAGCTAAAGCAGAATCTCTGTCGCATTTGGAATCATCTATTTGTCCATCTACAGGGATAGATTAAAGCAGGCTATTTTGATCCCCATCTAAAAGTCCATCAAATGCTTGCCTTCCTTTGAAAACATGGTTTGAGAACATTGTTGCAATTCCAAGAATTTCCTCTAATTCAATGTCCCTTTAAGATGACCTGTAGTATAAAATTCAGCTATGAACTTTGATGCATGCGCCCTCCCAGTTATGGGCAGAGACTTGCATATTTGTAGTCTCTCCTTTGCTGCTGCAAAACAAAGTGATCATTAAACCTTTAGTGTCGTAAGGAAAGAAATCCCATAATCGGCCAGAGTTATCTTTGTCCCCACAGCACTCCAACTTTAATCATTTCAAGAAAAACTGAAAATTACAAGAGTTCAGCAGCACAAATATACATCACGAGTTCAGCAGCACAAATATACATGTATTGCAAACAAAATCTTCAAACCAACTATAAAGGAACAGTGAACCAAGGAAACCACAACATTGAGTTGCAGCAAAACAGTTTGCAAGAAGCATGTGATGAATTTCAATTCAACTCACGCCAGCGCTGATTTCAAATTTTAAAATTTTTGAAAGATATCAAAGATCTTTGCCATTACAGTTCCGAAAGGTATAGCCATCAATTAAGCGGATGATCATGCACACATGGGTTCAGTAGACATACCAGAGTATTTCCTGTAACCACGGGACACCTACACCTATTCCTGCAAGGCATAACATTGAGGAGCCAGCTCAGCTAACCACAAGTAATCTATTCTAGAAACGTTGCGGATATAATTCTGATTAGTTCGGACTAATTCGTCAAAGATTATGCACTCTGGTTTCATCCGGAATAACACAGACGAAGGGTGAATTTGGACCATGAGACCACTTGACAAAGCCCTGTCAGTTGATGAATTCAGAACTTGAGGTGTGAAGGAAGCGTTATCAAATCATTGCCGCTTAGAGAGATATCCACTTATTGATCGACTTTGAGCATCTTGACATCTTAATAGACGCCATGATACCTGTGAAATAAAATTAAATGATTACCTGTAAGTACCATCAGGCTGCTTCAAAGCTGCATTAAGGAAAAAGGAAGCAGCTAGGCATCTGCGGAGTGGAAGCATGTCATCTCCACATGAAGTAACACGAAGACCCATTTGTTCAGCATTCCTCCGTATTTGACTACAAGAGAGCACAGAATCAAATTAGAGAGATGTATCAAGAGATATTTTAAACAAGGTCCAATCCTTTTTTCCCCAAAAAGAGGAGGGGAAGAATACAAAAAGATCAAGGCAGCTTAGTTGGCCAAATAAACATCGCATTTTGAAACTAGAATTGAAGGGCTGCCTGCATGGAGACACAATCCATTATGGCACCACCTATGTCGAAAGCATTTTTTAAAGAAAATGAAAGGAACTGTTCAGAATAACCACATGGTTTGCCTTAAATGTATGCCAAGTAAACCATAGCAAACCTGTGGATATCACGAGCATGCTTTAGGGAGCGGCTATTAATAAAATTCTCTTTGCACCACTTTCTGAGATTCTTTTCAGCCTTTTCTTTACTGCTTACTAGCTTGCTCTTCTCCAAGAACTCGTCAGAAGCACGATATGTGTTTAGTAATGTCATATGATCTCCCTCAGGACTTGAGAAGCTTCTCAAAGCAGTTCGCGACTGCATAATAGAGAAGTTTAAAATATCAGCTCACAGCTGGTAGTGCAAGGAACTAAGTAACACATCAACAGAGTCAACAGTGAGAAGCAGCGCCAGACCAATATAACAAGAATAAAATGACTTTATAAAAACAAGAACTTGCTTGGGGTAAATATTGTATCCCCATTCTGCCAACATTGAATGTTTTATAAACTTAAAAACTATACAATTTTTATTGCCTAGTCAGTTGGGGACAAAAAATTGAACCATCTGCACGCATCTATATAACTGTTACATAACAGATTGTCAACTTCAAACTATATAAGCAAATACGCCAACTCTAAATTTAATCTTCTCATTGAGCCAATTAAAGTAAGTATTTTAGTTGCACTTTGCTACCTCATCTTCGCTACCTACTTACAGCAAAGGTAATTTGGTTTCTCGAAGTACTACATGCTTAGACTATTATTATCAATCAAAAGGTAGGAGACAAAATAGCTAAACAAACTGATAAATAAGGACATCAACAATGTAAGGTGGCTACATGAAATTGATTAGCAAAAGAGGAACCTCATCTGAATTCACCTCAAAGAGGTTATAAAAAAATAGAAGAACAGCATTCCTCTTAAAGATGGTCAACCAAATCCGTCAAAGAAACCTAAAAGATTCTACTTAACCATCTGGCAACCTTTTCCCCTTCTCTAAAAGCACTCCAGTATATGAAACATGAAGCCCATACCTCCACCTCACCATGATAGAGACTGGAGCTATGGCAGGCTTAGCTTTTGGAAAGAATGCAAGGCCACTAACAAGAAAAATAAAATGAAAGGTCATTCTTTTCTCGCTCATATTGTTCAACGTACATGCATTCTTCACAGTGCATCAGACTATATGCTTGCTTTCATCTCATATTTAAATAGATGGTGTCCTCTTTTTGCATGTTTTCCCAGCAGACTATATTGTCACTTTGAAGAATACGCCATTGAGCATAGGAATATGTCGCAAGAGAAGGCTGCAGCCATACCTCTTCCAACTTTTCACGGGGAGCATAAAAGATAGATTCGACCGACAGCATTGCAACAACTATTAACATTTCTTCCAAGCAATTAAATTGACTGGCAACAATGAGAGCCTTAGAATAAATAGGATCCAGTGGAAGCCTGGCCATTTGATGACCAACTGGATCAGACAATTTACTTGAGTCGGTAAGAGCACCCAACAAGAATAACAACTCCATTGACTTGATGATGGCCATCCTGTATGAATAAACGCAGGAGACAGTGAATTGTTTAGGCCACTTCATAAAAGCAAGCAAAGACCAAAAATAGATGACTTGCAGCAACACTGACCACTACACAAAAGTGGGTCATACAAATAGGGAAAGAAAAATACAAGGACCATTAGGCCATTGAACAAGGACATCAATATAAAGAGAAAGTTAAGAGATAATGATAAATATTTATGAATTAACATGTTTTGTCCACATTAGTTTATATAGCATAAGAACTTCTCATCTTTAAGCCTCTAAATAATGCACTCACCTGCTCAGCCAAAAAATATTATCAAAACAGTATTTGCTTTCAACAAAATTCATCCAGCAGTTTTCACCAGTAAAATTACTTCTAGAATTGCTTTTTTCTATCATTAAATTCAGCGCTCTAGATACAAGCAATAGAAAATTGTTTCCATAAAATTTCAGCATCAGACGCCAGATCCCTCAGCAGATGGAAGGGGTATCTGTCAATTCCAAATGGAAAAGTGTGACTGGTTCATGCAATAATTGGGATACCCTTTTGGGCAAGAGCTTAGCCAACTCAGTAGGGATCTTCAAGTCCGTCTGGAAGCATGGATAATGACGTGGGCCTCTTCCCCTTCATGGGGTGTGTCATTAGATGGTTGGAGGGAACAACAAACTCACAAAACTGCCTGGAGATTACATAATTCCAGCATGACAGAAGACACAGAACTCTAACTGATATGGGCAAAAAGTTCTCTTCACTAGATTCAAATAGGAGAACTATTATAAATTTGGTGAATCTTGAATAATTATTGTATCGACTAATGTAAGATAATGGTTGACAGCCATCCGACCAATCTCAACCTATCCTAGAATTGATTAAAGGACCTTTTTCTACTGAATATATGAGGAGACCAAAGTGCAGAACATTGCCAACACTATAGTGCCTTAGAAGTGAATGGATTTAATGAAATTACAGAACTTCAAACATACACATGTCTGTCATGTTTAAAGAGTGAAAGGTCAAACCCAGAAAACATACTCCAAGACAACTGAATCCACATTGAGCATATAATGCAGTACAAAAACTAGGCAGGGCAACAATCTAAATGCAGACCCAAACTCCTCTGTTTACTGAAAAGAGAATATTATGCATATCTAACGTTGATGCTTCCAACTCTCCAACGAAATTAACAAAAAGCTAAAGCTCGTAGCTGGGTGCTCATTCTTTCTTCAACTTGTCTTCAATTCAGGTGTACCAAGGAGAGAGAACAAGAATTAACAAACTGAGAATTTCTGATTTTCAATAATGAAGACATGAAGCTTTTCACTTACATCTAAGGGTGAAGTTTAAACATGAGGTGGTTCATATCTTTCAACAAATTGCAGAACATAATTGAAAGAACAACATACTGATGGGATCTTCATCTCAAAATGTTCCATAACTGAAACTACTTTGTTGAATCATAGAGATTCATCCTTGAATTTTCTTTTTGTGCTATCCATAGCTTTTCACTTAGATTCATCAGCTTGCATCTAGAACCCAGGAAGAAGAAGAAACTGTATATTCCACAAATCAAATTTGGTGGCAAGAGACTTTTAAGAAACCATGCAAAAGGTATGTCCAGGAGAGAACAAAAGATGAATGGAATGAAGAGTATCTCCTGAACTTAAAATAAGATCGAGGAATGAAAATAATCAGGAAAAGACAGCTAAGCCCATCAGAAAGAAAGAAACTCTGAATCAATTATTTGGTGTTTTTATCTAATATAAGAACACAAATCCTTAACATGATTTATCCCTTCAATATTCATTTAATTGGTACACTACACATGAAGACAGCATATATTGTTAATTTTAAATTATCTATGACTGTTACAGTAATCTGTTAATGTCATTAAATGAATAGATATAAAATCCCTACTTACACTAAGCACGGATTCATGTATTAACATAACAAGAGATATATACTTGTGTGTGCACACGAAATAGAAAGCAAGGAGAGAGAGAGCAAAGGCAGGTACAAAAATTATGCACAGGTATGATCATAATTTGGCATAATTGTTGAAGAGTAAACCACAGAAGGAACACTCAGTATTTTTCAGAGCTGCATTTTTTGTTCTCTGTTGTCATAATCACCTGTCTGGTTCTTCAATGAAGTCAAACCCTACAATATCATCAATGCCTAGAGCTTTAAGCTGCAAAATAACATTTGAAAGATTGCATCTTTTTATTTCTGGTGTTGTGGAATCTTTGAGCTTGTAAAATTCATTCTCTGGATAAAGGCGGTAGCATTTCCCAGGTCCTTCACGGCCAGCACGCCCACTGCATTCGAATGTCAACAGTTTGTCACTGAATATAGATATCTTCAAACAAAAATTGGCTCTTTGGCTGTTTCTTTTATCTGGAAAAGGGGAAGACAGGTCGACAGTGCCATTTCACTATTCCTAGGTACCCTTTTTTCACTCAACTCATTATTAACAAGTTTTCAAACCTACAAACCTTAGACACTACAAAATAAAGCCATTCCGCACAATTTAAGTCAGGCCAAATACAAACTGTAACTAAGCTACACATAGTTCAGCTGCCTCATTTGTTTCTTAGCAACCCACTTTACAAGAATATGCAACTTACAAAGTCATCAAAGATTTTTAAATGGAGTAAAACCATTTGCCTTAATGTACCAGACCTCTTCTACAAAAAGACTGAAAAAATGTAAAAAGTTTGACTACATGGTGCGCAAGATAATACAAATCTTATTTATCACCTCTTTCCCCCTAAAGTTGGTGAATTGTCCGCAAGGAAAAGACAAAAAAGAAGAGATAGAAGTAAGCAACATAGTGTCCTCAGAGAAAAAAATAAATCTGTAGCGCACTTTACAAGCATAAATTTATTCCTATGGAGATTCTGTTAGGATCGTTTCAATTGCTCTACCTCCTCTGAAGTGCTTGTGCTTTTGAGGTTTTAACAATGATCAACGGCTCAATCCCTGTAGAAGGATCATAAGTGCGTACTTTAACCATTCCTGGGTCAATTACATACTTGATTCCAGGTATTGTCACTGATGTTTCAGCAATATTTGTTGCTAATATTACCTAGACAGCAAACAAAAGCAAGCAACTTATGGTCAGATATATTGACCAGATGAGATGTAGAAGAAGCAATTATTGAAGATGGAAATGCTCGCACTTCCAAATAAAATCCAAGAAGTTTTCTCACTCTCCAGTTTTTATGCCATAAGAAAGTTCATTAGCAATGAACTAGACAGCTTCTGCTTAGACATTCAATCCACATTATGCTCGAATTACAATCCATACATGCCGTGTATCATTGAATATTTAAATATCTGAGTTACAAATAACCTATAGAATGGATCCTGCCACACCATTCGATAAAGGGATAATACATTGGTGGAAACTATCTGATCAAATAGATTATAAGAATTAACTATCTTTTGTGTTCTCCAAAATCATAATAAGATTACTTTTATTAATAAAGGGATAATGCATTGGTCGAAACTATCTGATCAACAGAAAGAGTTAACTATCTCTTGTTTTCTCTAAAATCATACTAAGATTACTTTTAATAAATTATTCATCCACATATATGAATATTTTTAGAGAACAATACCCACAGAAATTCATATGCTTCCAGGTGTACAGTTCACGAGGTTATGTATACGATATCTTGAGACAAATAAAATAAAAGAAAAAGATCAACCTTACGAAACCCAACTGGTGGAGGCATAAAAACTTTCATTTGTTTCTCTGATGGAAGAGATGCAAATATTGGAATTACTGAAAGCTTGCGTTTACTCTCAGGTAACTTTGGGAGGCGCTCTTGGACAAGCCTCTCAATAGATTCTATTTCTTCTTGGCCAGTCAAGAACACAAGTATATCACCTGGCCCTTCCTCCAGATGGATCTAGAAGGTCAAAGAAAAAAACTAACTATTATAACCAAAATACACACCAATGAGGCCCAACCAGACAAAATTACACCAAAAACAAGTGGAGCCTGTCAAAATTTACTCAACTAAAACTATCAGAATCCACAAGAATTTAACTCTGAACCAGAGAAGCTAGTTTGAGAGGGAAATTAAAAGACCTCCACAATATCATACCGGAAAAACAAAATCTCATAACTAAACAATAAAGACCTGTCGGAAAGGAAAAGAAGTACATAAGCACAACAGACCTAATGGAAAATATCCTCCAACATAAGATCAGGGACGACGCTAGGAATTTGCTCTAGTGGGCAGATGCACTATAATGCTCTCTCCAAGGCTGCGCTTCACTTTTCAAAATCTTCAGACTTTCAAAGAATATAGCAATTAATTGTTTTACTTTTACAGTGAAAGATAGCCCAAATACTGTATCATTTTACGCCATCAAGACACCTTTTAAGATATAAAATAATTTTAAGTACTTAAAATTTTTTTAAAAAAAAGCTGGCTTAGTTCTCATATCTAGCCTTACATGTTCGCTTTCTTTTCTAAAAAAATTATAAGTTTCTGATAAAGCAATTAACAAAAAACAATGCAATATTCTTATGAAACAATTTTGCCAAAAAAAAAAATATGAATCAAGCAGGGGTAGGGGCACTTGGCCTTTGCCTGCTTGTATTTGCCCAGAAAAATCAAAACTTAGCATAAGATAGATGTCAGCCAAAAACTTTACAAGAGTGATTCAGGCAATAAATTATGTAATCACTATTAAAGAGGAGATGTTGTATCAACCTGAAATATAGTAATCAAGGCTGCATCTATGTAATCAGTCTCAGGTTGATGAGTGTACAGTATATCAACAGGATATTGTCGCCCCTGGACATGCACAGCCCTTGCACCACCAAAATACTCGGAAAAGGTTTGTGCATCAAGACTGGCAGACATGATAATTAATTTCAATGGGGACAACTTTTTGCCTCGACTGTGCTTCAGAATGCTGGTAGATTGAACACCATTCTGTTTTTCCAACAGTACACCATTCTCAGATTTTGTAAGATCACTATTTACCATGTCACTGGCACCTGGAGACCTTGTTTTTTGTACAGTCTTCAACAGGCCGAGTAATACATCAGTGTGGACAGTTCTCTCATGAGCCTCATCCACAATAATAACTGAATATTTAGAGAGATAAGGATCCAATAATGCTTCCCTGTAATCGTAATTAAAACATCATCAGTTAGTTTACAGAGGGATTCTTGTTCGAGAATAACTAGCTCCAAACATGAACCCAATATTTTAGTAGATACTCTATGCACCTAATTTATATATACAAGAAACTGATTACCCTATGATTTTGCCTTAAAATAATTTGTGTAAAGAGGCAACAGAAAACAGGCATGTTCTTCTTTACCTCAACAACAAGCCGTCTGTCATGTACTTGATCCTTGTTGAGCTGGAAGTCACATCCTCAAATCTAATGGCATATCCCACCTTTTGGCCCAATGTAACTCCACATTCCTCGGCAACCCTTTTTGCAACAGTTACAGCAGCAACCCGTCTAGGCTGAGTTATCCCAATGATTCCACCATTGCGGCAGAACCCTCCATTAAATAGATACTGGGGTAACTCTGTCAAAATATTATTACTTCATATAGATTAAATGTTCCGACTCAAAATAAATGAGTAACACTGTGCAGATAAAAGCAAAGGCACAGTAATCTGCAACAACTCAAGATAAGATTATCAATAGTCTGGAAGTCCTAGAGAATACAAGTAGATTAACTTCTAACTGTCTACGCACAAAAGCACGGGCATGCATGCCATTGCATGTATATAATCTACATTGAACCCCAAGGATCGTCAGTTTAGGTTGTTCAACACCATACAACCTCGTTCCTAATTCATAGTTAGCAAGCTGATAAAACCAACTACCATATTCGTTATTATAAGAGCTGGATAAAGGCCAAAGATGCCAACCTAACATTGGCCCACCTTTGCATTGTGGATAAGATAAGAGTCAACGGCTAAAGGTACAATTTAGGTGTACCCACAAATTATATTCTGCAAACATTTCTGGCAACATGGTATACCTATTGGGAACTACACATGCAGAACGGAAAAACCACAAGACAAACCAATAAGTTATTCACGAAAATTTGGGCATTAAATAGGTCCATGGTGGCAAACTTTGGTCAAGAAATTCTTAATAGGAAAAGAAAGAAGAACTCCCTTCTTCCTTTAGTGACTACAATTGATTGCATTGTAAGAGAAGGTGCAGAAATCTATATCTATCTTGCACTGATATAGAGTAACAAAACCAGGAACACTGATGGTCATCAAAAGAAAATTTCGAGTTAGAACTTATGGTCATTCAAAACTTACGTGTTGTCTTCCCACTGCCAGTTTCACCAACAATAATTAGTATGTCATTATTGATAACCTCCTCCAAAAGTCTCTTTTCAACTGCATAGTATTTAAAAATTCAAGTAGATAAAAATAATTAGCATGGAAATCAGAATTTTATAACATCACGAAAATGAAATAATGTCTCAAACATGCAAAGACGAACAGGATAAAATCTTAGTTACACCTTCCAAGGAAGTGTAAAGGTGAAAAAATAGTCAATTCTAGATCTGTTTGTATGTCAATTCAACTTAAAGCCTAAACCCTAATCATATAAAGATTTGAAAGAGACAACCCAAAGGAAATTAATGATGATAACAACAGAACATATGAACTTAACCTACAACTCCACAATCATACACACGTAGGTTATTGGGAGGGGTACAGCACGAGACCGATAAATTCACATACGGGTCAAATAAAGTGGCACGATAATAGGCATTAGGCAATATTTCATCAATTGGGAAAAAAAAAATAAGAAGAAAAACTTATATTCCCTCTGTTTATTGCAAATAGACACAACTACTAATATTCAACGAGGATAAGGAAGAGATAAGCTAGCTATCTCTTTCCAAAGAAGGGAGGGGATGATCATCCAAATCTTTCTTGTTGTAATCAAAAACTGCCTTCTATTATTCATAAATTATCTCAAAACTCTAAACGCTGCAACTTCATTGGTTAACTAATTGAATAACTACTAATTATTGAACATATAAAATATTTTTATTAATACAGGATTTCCTAATGCTTCTGAACTTTTTGCCTCGCCTTCAAAGAATAAACAATAGATTACATACATACCATCCTCTCAAACTAATTCTTCCCATAGGGCAGGAAAAATCAACATCTGCAAATTGGAAACTCGTGTCGAAATATTACTAATTCACTACTTACAAATTTTTTCCCTACATGAATAACTTTCAAATTTTCTGCATAATGCAAGTCAATCAAGTGCACTAAAACCACCTTAATCCACTCATATCCTAGGGCAGGAAAAACCAACATCTGCAAATTGAGAACTCGTTTGAAATATTATTAATTGACTACTCACAGTCTTTCTTCACTATTTGAATAACTTCCAGAATTTCTGTGTTAATGGAATCAATCAAGCACACTAAAATTACCTTGATCCACTATTATACTAGGGCAGGAAAAATCAACATTTGCAAATTGAAAACTTGTTTGAAATATTACTGATTGACTACTCACAGTCTTTCCTCCCTACATGAATAACTTTCAAAATTTCTGCCTAATGCAAGTCAATCAAGTGCACTAAAATAAACTTGATCCACTAACACACTAGGGCAGTCTGCAAATTGAAAACTCGTTTGAAATATTACTAATTGACTACTCACAATCTTTCTTCACTATAGGAATAACTTTCAAAATTTCTGCATAATGCAAGTCAATCCAGTGCACTAAAATCACCTTAATCCACTATTATCTACATAACTCTGCTCCACCTTCCAGATATCGTTCAATCAGAAGCAAAAGCTTTCTTTTAACTTAAAAACTACACTTTATATCAAATTGCAACCCAACCCATGACATTTTAAACTTTAAAAAACATCCCCAAAATTGTTACCTAATTAAAGATTAACCTCCTTTCAAAAGAACAAATTTTGAACCCAACTAAATTCCAATGCAAGCTAAGAACTTAATACCAAGCCAGCAACAGAAAATACACCCAAAGAAATCCTAAGCAAACGGGTTAAAGTAAAAACATTAGAAGGTTTTACCAGCAGCAATCGGCAGAGATTTCCTGTGCTGCTCAATCTTTTGCCTCCTGCGAAGTAATTCAAGTTATACAAACATTGATTTGCCAACAAATACCACTGAAAAGCAAATTACATAACTATTTTATATGTATGTGTGCGTAGAAAACCTGGCAAAGAAGTCGGATTTGGGTCCGTTGAGTTGATTGATTTTCGCAGTGTGTGTGGAGTTATTGGAAGCCATCGAAGGCATGGCGAACCAGAGCTTTGTGTGTGTGCGCGCAGCAAAAGTTGTTTTTGGGCTTTGGAGGAGAGGGGTTTTTAAGAATTCTGTAATTGGCAAGTAGGCATTTTATTTGTTAAGTGGGCATCTTGTAATTTCAATCAAATTTGGCTCATTATATTTCAGATTAATTCAATATAAAGGATTTTGATAAGATATATATATATATATACACATATATATATTTAATAGTTATAAGAAAACAATAAATAGATTTAAATGTGTTATAATAAAATTCTTTGATTGGTTCTTTCCACAAGCAAATGAATCATCCTTTTTTTTTTTTTTTTTTTTGCATGATGAAAAGGCCAAAAAACAATTAATTATAATAAATATATATGTGATACTCTAAAATAAATAATAGAATAGAAAGAATAAAATTAAATAAATTATAACGCTTTACCTAATAAAATTAGATAGTTTTTTTTTTTTTTGGAGCCCCAGACCCATGTTATAGTATAACGCATCGCGCTAAGCCCCAATAAATCAAGCAACAAAAGTAATACTGTAATACTAATGCAATTAATGTTCTTGAAAAAAAGAAAATAATGGCTAAGTTGTCCAAATATTTCGCTTTATTCATCAAGAAAAAAAAAAGAAAAGAAAGTAGCGATAGTCTTCACTAAAGCAAGTAGAAAAATTAAGTGGAAAATATAAAAATTAATATGTATTTATGCTTAAGTTTTTGTTGATTATGAACACTTAATATGCTAAGGATTGACTTGGAGTCCTTTTAATTAGGATACAGGTTTCAATTTTTTATGATATATCAATAGAAATAATAAATAGAGATAACAAAATAAATTTTGAATAAAAAAATAATGGGCTCTGGGGCAGTAATCAAACATTAAATGGTGCATGCTTTAACCATTTTTTTTTTAACTTTTCCTTTTCTTAGTTCATTTGTTTTGTTTTTTTCAATAAAAGTAATTTAGTTACTAAATTGACAATAGTTAGTATGAACTGGTTTGGATATATATGATCATAGGAATGATATTGTGGAGTTTTTCCAATATTCTTGTTAGGATTGACATATAGTGCAAAATCTTTTTTTAGTTCTTAATATGTGTCACTAGTTAAATGAGGTACAAAATTTATAAAAGATAATTTTCTTTACTACGATTTCTTTAAATTATTACAGCCAATAATAATGATATATTTTTACAACGAATAAAGTGTTTAATATGTGACAATATTCTTCATATTAAAAATCAAAACAAATTTAATAGTTACTAGTTATATTACAAATGCTCAAGTACTAAAAATAGATATATCATTCATTGCCTACCAATCGGTAAATTTGGCTCGAATGTAATATAAAAGTAGCAGAATTTTATAAGCTCAAAATTACATGCATTTACAATGAAATAATACTTGCATAAGTCCTGAGACTCCTGGTTTTATGCGTAAAGGGCAAAAAAAATAAAAATAAAACAGTCGCCATTAACAAAGTTCTGATCACTGTTGAAGTTGAATATCCATCTCTACACACACGTGGCTAATGTTCATGTCCTTGCGAGTTCGCTGGTGGTACTATCAGTTTTTACAGAAATACCTTTCAGACCAGTGTATAGAATTATACTACCTATAGCAATTACAACGGGAGCTGCTGCAAGCATTAGACTCTTGATCCCCCTGCTTCCCTGTTCGGAGCTTGATTCAGATGGACTATAGGGCCTTAGGGATGGATTCTTCAGAAATGAGGCATATGAATCAATTTCTTCTCTGGTAAGTGCTGGCTTTAGTGATCTCATTACGGCCTGAAAATGTCTGTTGCACACGACTGTGGCAGATATGTCTTCCCTCAGAGCAACGATTCCTGCTTCTTTGCATAGCCCCTCCAGTTCAGCTCCCGTGAAGAGCTCAGTATCTTCTGCTATTTGTCTGAGATCAATATCATTATCTACTTTCATTTTACGTGAATGCACATGAAGGATTTCGTATCTAGCTTCTAAATCTGGTGGTGGGATGTAAAGCACCTATTTGACAGAATAGACCAAGCTATGTAAGATTCCAGGGAGCAAACTTAAACCAACATATTAGCTAATCAGGATTAACCTGAACTTTTATAATGCACAGCCAAGGAAATAAAACAAGCAGTGAATCTTGACTTTTATGCAGTTCAAGTGACAGGATTAACAGTTGCCAAACATCAGTCACTAGGAAGCTCCTAATTAACAAGAAAAAGTAAGAAAGAGGGTCTAAAACTGAAACTTTTTATACTGTTTGAAGGCTTCATTAACAAATATTTACCAGTGGAGAGCACAGACAACTTACTAAATCGAAGCGTCCAGGACGCATTAGAGCAGCATCAATTGCATGAGGACGATTTGTAGCAGCCAAAACAAGAATTCCCTGCAAAAACCAACGGACATCAAGGGAAGATATTAAAAATATGACTCCAATTCATCATGTTTATATTTCGAATATGGACAGGAAGTAATGATATTATAGTTCACTTTAGCCTGCTCTAAGCCATCCATTTCAGTCAGCAAAGTAGAAAGAAGTCTTTCCCCAACTGTTGTGCTTCCATTTGAGCTTCCTCCTCTGCCATTGCAAATGAAAGTGCAGAGAATTTGGGAAATAATGAAATGGCAAATCTATACTGCAAGAGAGCCACATAAATCTGACATGGCACATAGACAAATTGCTGTAGACATGCTAGTTTTACACCAGGCAAACAGAAAGTTAGCTGTAGAGAAGCTAGTTCAATAACAAGCAAACAGAATGCATGAAGCAAGCCTATTACATCAAAGATGTAAAATTAAAAAGGTAAGAAATCCTTCAGACATTGGGTTAACTTAAAAGCAATAAAACACTAATTTGAAGAAATTTACACTTGGATGGATGGATTTGAACTTGGAAATAATTGCATGTATTAACTAGTAACTAGAGGCAGTTTTGCACTGAGCAACTAAGCCATCATTAGCCAAATGATAGGAGCCAAGAGTGATTGATTAACAAAGTAGTCTTGAGATCTTCTTAACGTTACTAAACTAAGAGTTGAACTCAACATATACACTAACAGAAAATATTACATGTTTCTCAAGTGAAAGATTAAAAACTCGGATCATGTTTAGACGGTTAGTGGGACTTATGTATGATACTCTCAGCAATTGTACAGTGCTTTTGTAAAATGATTCTTACTTTATAACAGTAACATCTATAAACTCACATGCCTGAACTTGACTGCAGATGCTTAGACACGGGGGATATAACGCTATGAATATTTCCATGAGATTTATACAAGATTCAAGCAAGCTGAATATATGGAGGATGACCCATTCATTAAAGTCGCAGAACTTTTACCAAATAAACTATGGAAATTCACCTTTTCGCAGCAACCACATCAGCCTCGTCAAAAAATATTATGCTTGGCGCCACAAGACGAGCTTTTCGAAATGTGTTACGCAACAAAGCTTCACCCTCACCAACATACATGGAATACAGTTCTGCACCACTGACGCAGGATATGATCTCAGGCAATAAAAATACAGTAAGCTACAATCAAGATTCACAAGCAAAATATTGATTATAGATAGGCTTGTCGAATTTTAAATATAAGTTTGTAAAACTTAGTAAACCCGCTACTTATCTGTAATGTTGACCAGAAAATTAAGCATTACTCTTCTTCAAATAATAAACCATAATGTCATGCATATAAATTACAAGAAATTACTCTGGATAGGAGAAGAATGTATTTCCGCCACTTTCAGGATTAGGATCTATTTACGCAATCAAAACATGGAAAAGTTTCTTTGTATGCTAATATGGAGAGCAGGAAATGTGAGAAGGAAAAGCTCATATGCATTAATGATTATCAGGCGTATATTTTGTAAAGAGAATAATATTCAGATGTGGCTTTAAGTAATCAGGCGTATATATCATGAATCATCATTTTGTTACCATGATCCAAAAAAGTAGCTTGACATACAAGTTTGCCAGGTGGCAATCCAATAAGGACATCTGTTTAATCAACATGTTTCCTCCCAGTTTCGATATTCAAGGATGTCAAAATCTTGGGAAAGTATTTCAAGTTAAAATATCCTACAATTCTCTTTTTTGACTTGGGTTAGACCTTCATCTTGAAAAGTTGCAGAAGACTGACGGTAGAAGAGTCATTGAAAGATGGCTAAGCAAACCTTTGTTGCCCATCCATAAGTTTCTTTTTTACTTCTAAAACTATAATTACAATAATCAGTCCAACCATAATCAAGTAGAATTTAGAGGAGACCATACCTCAAAGAGAAAAAAGAAGCCTGGGCAGCACAAGCAGCAGCCTTCGCGAGGGTTGTTTTCGAGCACCCTGGAGGCCCATGAAGAAGAATACCACGGATGGGTGACACTCCAAGCCTTGAAAATGCTGAAGAATGTTTTAAAGGCCACTCAACTGCTTGCTGAAGCTTTTTCTGTTCCATGTATAAAAAAATATGATCAGATTTAGCCAACGCTAAATGGTAAATCAGTAATATAATGGCTATGCTTCACACCTTCACATCTTTCAATCCTCCAATGTCATCCCAAGAAACCTTAGGAATTTCCATAGTAACACCTCTTGTTATACTGGGACCAACCACAGATTTAGCCTGCTTCCAGTCATCCATTGTTATACTACACTTATTAATATCTTGATGTACATCAGACGATTTTTTCAGCGCAGACATGGCAGCCTCACGACATAAAGCTTCTAAATCTGCCCCAACATAACCATTGCAAGATGCAGCTATACCTTCTAGGTCAACATTTGGATCCAAAGGAAGCTTCTTTGTATAGAGCTGAAATTTTGAAAATGAACAACTATTAAAATCTTAATTTCTCTAAACTAGATGAGGTGGCTATAACTGCAGAAATTGGAATACAGTAACTTTTAAAGGCAAATGACTGGGCTTGTGACTAAAGAATACACATGCTGCATAGAGTCACATATGGTACCTTTAGTATTTGAAAGCGTTCATCTTCATTGGGCGTGGAGACTTCAACCTCAGCATCAAAACGTCCTGAACGTCTTAGTGCAGGATCAATTGCATCCACTCTAGACACAAAATAAGTGATTTCAAGGAGGCACTTATAGGGAAAACTGTATTTATGAACCCAACGAAGAGTAATCAACAAGAGGAAAAAGATTAAAAAACTTGCAATACAGGTTCATTTTGAAAGCTAGTCATACGTGTTTGGGACATAACCAGACTACTTCTGTGAGTGCCAAAGATGGAATTAATAGAAGACATCCACTCGCTCAAAATCGATAAATCTGATATCTATGCCACTCTGTCATTGGACCATTAAAAGAGACAAAAGTGTCGTATTTATCAATTGAAATATTTTTATCTTAATAAAGGTAGAATATACGCATGAAAACCAGCCAAAACATAAAGGCACTCAATGAAAGCTCAATTTTTTAAGAGACTCGAAAAAATGCCTTCAAATCATGGTAAAAGCAAAAGCAAAACGAAAATTTTTTCCATCCCAGCTGTGCTGCTACTAAAAGCAAAGCTGTCCTAACCCATAACAAAGAAAGAGAAAGGACTCACCCCCACATAGTAAGAGTTGTCCAACTATTCCAAAAAAAAAAAAAAAAAAGGTAGCAATTTTATACATTTGAGTGGACCAACTAAAAGCTATCAAAGCACATGTCCACAAGATTTGAATTCTTAATATCTCTG
Source organism: Paulownia fortunei (assembly GCA_019321725.1). Lineage (NCBI taxonomy): Eukaryota > Viridiplantae > Streptophyta > Magnoliopsida > Lamiales > Paulowniaceae > Paulownia > Paulownia fortunei. The sequence continues at coordinate 2,510,479 of CM033121.1, forward strand.
GAAGCCCCAAAGACACAAAAAAAGACAAACAAAGGAAAGAGGCTGGATGGTGAAAATATTTCCCACATATTTCAAAGAATCTTAACCATAGCTCTGTACAGAAATCTGACAAGAAAAAATGGGCAATGTGTTTCAAAATGCATAACAAAAAAGTAGATGTCAGAGAAAAACAAAATCCTATATTTCCAAGTTAATATATTTGTTCAACTGGAAAAATTGCTATAACAAAACTGCACCTAGGGACAAGAAATTCAAGAAAAACAGGAAAGTTTGTGATCCAAGAACCACCTGTTAGTTGATGCGACCACCACAACATGTGATCCAAATTTCAACGAAGATTTGTTGGAGTCCATCAGCAAGAAGAGCTGGGAAGCTATGCGAATATCTTGTTCTTTCCTGCAATTGAAGATACAGTGTGTCAATACATTCACATAATTTATACTGATACCAGGCGTTAACAAAACTAAACAACATTTGCAATAATATTTTCCTCATCTTTTATCTGAAAGCTTCTGAGTATAACATCCAACAGTGGTTTACATCATATGCCATTATCCTACTCTCTTTCTTTCTTCCTGCTTATTTTATCTCTGTCCATTTCAGAGTCAAATGCATCTTCTCTAGTAACTTTAGCCTCCACTTAAAGAGTAAGAAAAGTATCATGTATTGAGTTCACGCACATAACGCTAAAACAACAGAACTAAATTCTCTATTCAAGATGGCTGTGAAGTTTCCTTATCATAGAAGAGTAAAAGACAAGTCCAATGGTCAAAACTTTGTTTAATTGGCAGGTACCTCGAGTCCCGACGAGGGCAAAGTGCATCTATTTCATCAATAAAGATAACCGAAGGTTTTCCCAATTTTGCGTGATATGCTGCTTCAGCAAAAGCGTCCCGCAAAATTTTCTCACTTTCTCCTGCATGTGATTTGTGAACAGAGTGAGGGCTGCAAGAAATACCCAGCAATCAATAAGTGAAAATAACTATGGAAACAAGTAAATAACTTTTCATCTAGAAAACTTGGACAGGTTTTAACTGTTTTCTCCCTTACAGAGATTTGCTTTACTTCAGTGTCTCATATGTCAGCAATCATGTAAATGCCACAAACTTAAAATGATTACCCTAATGTCCATTTGATTTTCATCTTCAAAATTTCCAGCTTATCGAAACAAAAGAAAGGTAATATTACGAATAATACCAATACATCAATACAAACATAAAATTACGCAAGGAACAAGTAAAAAATATCATCACAATTCACACTCACAATGACAGACTAACATTACCTAATAACGCTCAAATGCGCATCACATTCGCGAACAACTGCCCGAACCAAGCTTGTCTACAAATCCCAAAAATTCATAAACTAAGAAAAACTTCAATTCGTACCTATATATGCATTTGGACAAGTACGAGAAAAGCACGAGAAACTTAATATACCTTCCCCGTGCCTGGGGGACCGTAGAGTAGCAAACCACGAGGCCACTAAAGAATTAAAAAGTACAAAAAAAATTAATAAATTTAATGAAGTTTCTCCAATGATATGAAAATGGAAATGATTGAGTGCGACTGGGCCCGTCAGTGAGTGTGTGTGTGTGTGTGTGTTAAAGTTGTACTTTGAGGCCGAGTATTTTGGACTCGCGAGAGTAGAGTATAGGGTACGAGATGAGCTCCCGAAGAGCTTGTAAAGCTTCGGAGTTGCCGGCGATAGCCTCCTCCGCCCTCCACCCGGCGGCGCTGCTGCTGCGGCTACTCGTCTGTATAGTAACAGTGTTTTCGCTTGAAATAGCCATGGATTTGTAAAATCATAACCACTGTTTATTTATAGGTTATTCTTGAAACACGTCTAATGCTTTAGCAGAAAAATCGCATGAAGAAATAAACCACGTTTTCCATTTTCTCTTTTGCCCTTTTTCAATTTTTCTTTTTTGACTTTTAACTTATATTTATTTATTGGCAGGATAACTTAATTCTGATCCAATTTTTCGTTTATATACAATTGAGCCACTTAGAATGGATGAAAACTCTATTTAAATTTTAATTAAAATATAAGATAAACAATACTTTACTACTTAAATTTAATTTTTTTTTGTATATTACCCTTCAAAAATTATTCTTAATCACTTTGTGCCGTCAAATTTAATCATTTTGACATTTTACCATCAAAAATAACTTTTAAGTACGTTGTCCCTTAATTTATATTTATTATAACATTTCATGTCAATTTCAAATCAAGTTTTCATCAAAATATTTTTTGTCCACAGCCATTATATATTTTTTTTCTTACATCTTTTCATGCAAAAATTAAAAAATATACATCATAGTATTTTTATTTTTATTTTTTAATTGTGAAATCACAACAAATGATGATACTTCATTACTTTTTACATAGATAATATTGATTATAGTACAATTGGCAAAAATATTACTATTTATTTATAATAAAAATATTATTATTTTATCATGCCTTTAATCATTGTAATGGTAAAAAAATTGTAATGTATTTTTCTATTGACTTATCCGCGAAAATGAAAAAAAATACAGATGGCAACTGACGAAAAATATTTCAATAAATAATTTAAAAATAATAGTGAAATACTTGTACTCCATTATAATAAATGTAAATTAAGAGAACATAACCCTTCTAATTTACTATTATGGGGTAAAAATATTAAAATAATTAAATTTAAAAAAGTAAAATATTTAAAATTTACTTATAAGATTAAATTTGAGAAGATAAAATACCATTTACCCGAAAATATATTTCATTTCAATGTTGAAAATTCAATTCCATGATGTCTAACACTACAGAAAAATTTAGACGAAGTGCTTAAATACTAGAGGCGTTACTTGAAAAATAAATGTAAACTATTTAGGTAAAATAAGTTCCAAAAATGAATAATTAACGATAAACATCTTCTTCTTCTTGTACAGTAAATGAATCTTTACATAATACTTTCTTCAGTCAAATAAAGAATCTGATTATAACGTTAAAACCATACATTTATTTTCTTAATCAAAAATATTATTATTATTAACGTAACAATCTTACTAGCAAGAAAGATGCTTTTTACCTTATAAAATATGATTGAATCTATAATTTAGCACAGAAAATTGAAAATATCAATACTACTTATTCTGATAGTAGTTTATTCTAACAACTTGATCATGTCATGGACTAGTGAAAGGTTTCATATGTAGTTAACTAAAAGCCTGCAACAAATATTTGAAGGCAAGAATAGTCCTGTAAATGTGCACAACAAATCTCAGACAAAATGGAGTCATAAAACGACCAATTTGTTCATGTATCTAATAGGTCTGAATGGCAGAAAAAATCGTAGAAGCTCAAAAGTTTCTTTCACAACATAGCCCTGAAAAAACAGGGCTACAAGCAATTCTGGAATTGCAGAGACAGGCTTGTGCTTTTGGGAATTCAGGCAATGTTGTTGTCTGATGACCCATATATCACCACACTTCCTGCAGAGGCTTGGTTTGCTGCTCGATTACTTCCGAAATTTTTCCTGTTTGATTCCCTTGCAATCCTAGAGCCAAACTGAAAAGGTGAAGAAGAAAAGAGTAAGACAATCGATAAAACGTGGCAACTCTGCAAGACATGTTCTCCTTATATATGCATAGGATATTATTTTTTTTTTCTTTCTATCTCCGTTATTTTGCTTCGAAGTTCATGTAAAAGGTCAGAAAAAGAGAATGATCAACCAATTAATGACTTTGACTGTGTTGTCTGGTTACAGGGCAGGCACTAATGTTCTTAAAATTGTGACTAATATATCTTTCATCTTGATGTGATTATTATTTTCTTAGGTCCATGTTATTTTGACATCAAATTCTGAAGAACATTTTTCACACCTACAGGCAGAAACTTTGCAAAGAGTTGTAAATGGTAATACGAGCAACTTCTTTGAAACTCGGCTCATCTTCACCCCCATAAAAGAAGGGAAGAGATATGCGTCAGAAAGTAAGAGTATAAAACAATGATAAAAACTAGAATCAGGAGAAAAAGGTATAAATCTCATCTAAAGCTTTGATGCAATTAGAATCAGTAAGAGATGCTAGACATTATATGACAATTAAGCGGCAGATGCACACCTGAATTGCCCTTTTGGGCAGAACAGCTGCTCCATTCAGACCAAGTAATCGGGCGACCTGCAATAGTGTGACAAAAATATTAAAGCATGGCTACATAGAAAGTACCACCAGCATATTTTGAAACATTTATCGCATAAACAAAATCCTTAGAAGGCCAGATATCTGAATATAAATAGCACTGCTATATATTTTTTGAGTCAGCAAATACATCCAGCCATGTGAACCGCCATTCCTGTTGCCCCCAACACTTCATCAATAATGCCATCACACTGAACACAACAAACTTCTTGTCTAAACCTTTAGAATAAATCTTTTGACTCCACATAGTCTCTAGCATAAAGTTATAGCTATAATCAACACAAATTGACACAGATTTATCTTTGTTGTCACTTTTTAATTTACCCGCCCTTTTTTCCAAAAGGTTACTACTTCCTCTTCTCAATTTCACACACATCTTCAGATCTCTAATTCTTATCTCCATTGGTTTTAGCATGCCCTATTACCCTGTCGGCAGCCCTGGGTCAAAAAAAGTTTTTACCTAGACCAAACACTTAATCAGGCGCCAAGAGACGCCATTATTTTTAACACAGTAAACCAAGCTGTATTGTCAAAATCTCTCAAAAGAAGAAATTCCATAGAAAATAGATGTATAATAACAATGAAATTCATACCTCCCTCAGAATTTTCTTATCACCAACTCCACTTGGTTGATCAAGGTCCGCAATCTCCCATAGAGGAATATCAAGCAAAGTCCTTATGACATCTTCGTCCAAAAATGGAAACCTCGCCTGATGAAAACAAATAATCAAATGAGTAATACTGTTTTGGATACAGTTACTACAGTTACAATGACTCAAAAACAAGATTGTATATATTCAAGTTATTTCAGCACCTCCTTTGCATTGTCAGCTATGCATCTGTCATCTCTCCCTAAATTCCTCTTCCAAATTCTTTGCATGTCTAATTTCATTTCCTCATGGAGCCCAAGCCAACTGGTAATATCATGTTGAAGCACCATGCAAAAGAGAAAAATGGGGGAAAAGTGAGCATGCTAAAGCACCCAACTTCAAAGTACAAAAACACATATCACCATCACTTAAAATACGAGGTTCAGAATGGGTGAAAACATAGGAAAAATGAAAGCCAAACAAGAGCAAAGGAACAACAAAAGAAGGAAAGCAAATATTGCGGAAGACTTGTGTCTGTGTTCCCATTGAGGGAAATATTCAAAATCATATTTTGAGACTTTCAGATTGCAATAAAACGCATGCCCTTTATATAGCTTATCGTGGACACCATATATTAACAACAAGAGACTACCTTCTATTTCTAAATTTTGTCTTATGCCGACCATATCCAGCACATTGTTCATCAGCACCAGAACCCACCAGAAGAATCCTGGCCACAGACTTGTACTTGACACGTTGGCATTGTGCACCATCAATGCTGCTCGTCTCCTCATAAAGCCACCCATCTCCTCCAGCAGCTAGCCATAATGCTATGCCTATGTTGAGGTCCTGAAACAATGAGAAAAAACACTAACAGATTTCAGTAGGAATACCAAATGAATAGAGCTAACTGTTTATCCCGTTCTGTTCTTGTCTTATTCTTTACTCTTATTTTATATATGATAGGAAGGGAGCTTCATAAATAATTATACCAGGCAACATGAATTTGTTATTTACGACACTTCTTTTAACTTGACTGCACTATAAAGAAGTCATAAATAGACAATATTGAAGAATATAGTGAACATTGCAAGTATGCAAGCTACTAACACACATATAATGCTTAATATAAACATGTTGGCAGAATCTCAAAGAACAAGAATCATCAAAACCATGCTTAAATGCTCCTACACAAAAGAACAATACCATGTAGGTTTTAGCAGGATTTATAAGTGCCATGACATGCTTCATCTCAGAGGTCAACTTCAGTAAATCAGCATCAATTTCTATAAGGTTCCATCTGAAAATTCGCAAGGCAAAAATAAATAAATATACATACAACGGAAAAAAGAAAAGGATTATGATCATTACAAAGGGACCCCAAAGAGCAAGAGAAAGGCAAATCAGAATAGAACCAGTACATACATAATATCAATTTCATATCCGTGGATTAATTGCAACCATTAATCCAATCCATTCACAAGAAACTCAGAGGAAGGCAAGTCAGAAACAAAAACATTTCTGTCAAGCTTGTCAACTGACTCAGAAACTTGAACACTTTCTGATATTAAATATTTGGTGAATCTTGCATCACAAGTTTAGATCTAAATCCACAAGCCTAGGACCAAGAGTATTTTGATAAATTGGTAGCCAGGGTTCTAAAAGCAATTTAGCCCTACTAAACAGAAATAACATCTGAACCATTAAAATTTTAACTAGCAGACCTCCTTGATGGTGCAATCTTCTGAAGTTCCTTCAAGCCAGCCCTCGCTGAGATTCTATCGGGCGCTGACTCGCCGTCAAAGCTGACATTAAGCAAATCAATTGCATCTGCAGTCACAATTTTCAGAAGACAACAAGGTCTTGATGAAACTTTTTCCAAAACAAAATACTATACGACAACTAATACAGATATATACTATGATCAAGAGTTCTTGTTCATCATCAAAGTTCAGCACCCTGTGAAGGTGCATTGGAAGACAAATTATGAGCCACGAGTTTCGATTAATCATCAAAGTTAAACACCCTGCAAAGATCCTATATGGGGTAGATGGGTTGCACTGAAAAGTCAAGGAGAGTGAAGCTTTTATCAGAAAGAGTACTTACAATCAGAATCAATGCACTGATGCAGTAACACAGCAATAATCATAGAATCTAAACCACCAGAAAACAGCACTGCTATTGGAGCATATCTCTCTTGTGTATGATTTCCCAGAAAAGCCTGAGTATGCAATGCAATAATCAACCAGACAAGGCTTAAGAATTTGTATATAGAATGGTACCCAGTGTCTAAATTTATTTATTTTTTAAAAAAAGCAGATAATTAAAATGAATACGAAGGAAAGAGAACAGCAAGCACTCCGTTTAAAGTAGAAAGCAGCTTATTCAAGCAACCTAAGTCAAAACATTCCAATCTATTCTTTACTTTAATTGAAAACATCCCAAATGTTTCCCCAGCAAAACCATACGAACCAATCCAGAACTTCAAATGTGCAAGTCAAACAACGCTCCAAACCCTGGACAGCATGCCTAAGTTAAAGAGAGAATTATAACTAATATTTTATGCTTCTGCTTGTCGCACCAAAAGGAACCTCTTCCCTTGCTTACATGTGAGACGACGGCTTGATAACCTTGCTTCCAGTGATGCCAAATAGATAACTAGTTGTGTTGAAAAAGGTGAATACTCATAACATTTGATAAAAAAATATTTGTTATTTGTTATTTCTTATTCATTATGGGAATGAAAAGATGTTTTTTAAGGGGGGAAAGAAGATGAAAAGAAGATGAAAAGCAGTTAATCTCAAGCATAAGATATGGATTTAATACCAAAGCTCGAAAGCAAGAAGAAGCCAAGCTGAAGAGAGAGAATATCATTTTCACTTGTTATTTAAAACAGAATAAATCTCTAGCATTTTTCAAGAGGTCAAGTGCCTAAGACTCAACTAAAAGGGGTATAATGAATACTTTGCATTCATTCTAACACTAGAACACAATTTCACCAGCAACCTATAGCAGCAGGTTTATACTTTATAATAATCCTAATCCTCAGACCATAAATTTAGACATCATTTCATAGCTAGATTAATGTTTACTCATTTAATTCTTAAGAGAATAGTGCAAAATCAAGATCAAGCAGGCTATTGAAGAAATGCTCAAAAACCTGGTAGATTTTATTCAAAGTGGTGCGTCGCATTACAGATTCTCTCAAAGCCATCAGCACTTTATGAGATGTTGCTAAAGGTGTACTTAGTACAGACCCTGTGGCAATTAATCAAAGAGAAAATGCAAAGAAAAATAAGTTTATATCCTTGTACAATTAGCATTCAGGATTAAATAAACCCAAATATAGGGTACAAAGATTTGTGAAAGAAAGAAAGGACCGACAAGTCAAAATAGAATCTGATTACAAAGAATTGTGTGGGAAAAAAAAAGTTGCACGGAGGTTTTAGCCACCCTCATGGCTTGATACTGACCTAATTCAGATGAAAAATCTGAAAGCATGTCTTGCTGCATGATCTCAACTTTTCTTAAGTGAACACTTAAATTCTCAGGTTTAGGTTCGATGGAAGTTCTCTCCCATGTCATCAATTCTTTTAGCTCAGAATCAGTCCACTCATGTTTCTTAACTTCGCCGATTATATGTCCGTCCAATTTTATAGGAGACATGGAGATACTATATACACCACATGACAGCTCCTCCCAGAAATTTAGTTCAACTTTCCCTTTCTCATCATCAATATCTGTTTAGAGATCCAAAGAACAAGTCAGTAAGATGTTGTTCCTTAAACTAAAACAGACTAAGAAAAGAATGTAGGCAGCACAGAGAAGCTCTATACCAAGTTAGTGAAGACTAAATTTGGTGAAATGAGTAGCAAATAAATTAAGATGAACTAATTGCAGATCAGTTGCTGAATAAATACGGTGCCAATACAAGATCAATAAGCATTGTCACCATGTGCATGTGATGTTGAGAGAGTAGACCCAATTTTTTGATCTACATATATATTTCAATCGTGCAAAATGTCACAGGTATTCACTTCTTGACACTGACACGTGATTCCACTATTTACACATTTTTCAAACAAATGCGAGACACATATAATCAAAAAGGACAAAAAGAGTATGGATCTACTCAGCAGTATGTACCATAATGTTGTTGAGTAGGAGAAGGTGGTGACACAGAAGATAGCAGTAGCCGAGAATCATGGTGTGTTGGCCAGTGGACTAGAAGACTTCGCCTTCCAAACGCATCTCGACCAAACCACAAAGTTTTTGAACTATCCTACATGCAGCAAACAAGTAAGCCGAAGCAGCTGATTATAAAAATGGCAAACCCTTTATTTTTAGCATTTTTTGGAATCATAGAAGAAACTTACCACGAAAAGTTACCTGCCAATAGATCAAAGCCCATGGCCCCCTGATTCTTGATAGAAGTTCAGGAACAGATTTTTGGCTTCCTCCAGAACAGGTAGAAGATCTACTCTCTTCATGGGAAACACATGAGCAGCACTGTCCCAGAGACTGCATAAGAATCTCTGTGTCATTGCCGTCACTGCCAAAATGAATCCCTCCAAATATTTCACCTAAAAATCATCACATTAAACTAATAAACAAGATAAATAATTTTCAGCATATGATTTATACAGAGAAAAAATCCGTGAATAACAATTCAAGGTGAAGACGACAAGATAGGGGTACAACAACACAAACCCTCAACACTGATTCAAGAACGGTATGGAGATCCCTGAATAAGTCAAAACCCACCAATATACATCTTACATAACTTTGAGAAGCAACAAATGATATTCAATTTCAAACTGTAGATAGAATGCTGGACAAGTAGATTCCAAAAAGATAGAAAAATAAAATAAAATAAATGTATATAAATCTCTTAGTTTCATCGCAGCTCCAGCCCATTAGAGCCATCCTATCACTGTCCTGCCTCTGAATCTAATATTCATCAAGAAGTAATCTTTCAAGCAGTAAAGCATGGAAAGAAGCCCTTTTATTGGTGATGGTGGTGTGATGACCGAATGGAAATTTTATTCTAGATTAATAAAACATAATGCATTAAAAATGCTCTTGACAATAACATAATGCTGCTGCTCGATAACAAGAAGTCAGGACAATCAACTAACAATGTGACATTCACATTCCCAAAAAACAACTCAAACTTACAAGAAAAATCTCGAAACATAAAGCACCAAAGTAAGTTATACTCGTACCATTATAAACAAGAACATTGCCAAATGCATCAGTCAAAGGTTGAAAAACCGGATTCACTCCTCTAAGTTGCAACGTTGCACCAATAAATCGCAATTCCCCATGCAATTCACTCCCACAACCATTTTCCACTGCCCCTTCTTTTTGAACAAAAGATTGCACAACAAAATCTTTCCGTTCATCATATGCAATTTTTGAATAAAGATTAATAGTGTTAGCTCCTAAGCTATCAGGGCCCCTCCTTTGCAGAGCCCCTTTTATGTCGTCCTCTGAAAAAAAAGGCTGCACTTTTAACCACAAAATTAGAAACATGGAGAAAAAACTCAGTCTAAAACCACTGGGAAATTGAAACTACACCAAAAAAAAAAGAAGGGAATTATATTGGAAAATTACCGGGTGCACAATTTCAGGAGATGGGCAAGTGTAATTGGGAATTAAAAGAGATAAATCAATTTTAATTCCAGATACAATCAGTGCTATCCCACACATCTTCTCTTCACTCAATTTCCAAAACCCTAGTTTCTTTCTGCAGTTCGGTGCCCTAAATGACGAATTGGGATTTTTCAGATACATTTTTTAATTAAATAAAATATAGGCAAACCTACAAATTGCCTCCGTAGCATAGTGGTAGTGCGTTCGCTTCGTAAGCGAAAGGTCGCGAGTTCGATCCTCGCCGGGGGCTCCTGCTATTTTTTCAGTTTTCCAATAATTTGGTTTTGCTAGCTGCTAATATGTTATATATAAACCCTACTTGTAGATAAACAACTAAGCATCAACACATACATTTAAGATGTTTTCACCCACCCACTTTTTTTTTTCTTTTTTTTTAATAGGGTAATAAAAATAAGAAACAACGAAAAAAGAAATATATATGATTAATGTGGATAAAATTTGTTATTTGCATTTTTAGTAAAACTTACAAATGTTTTTAGTAAAATTTACAAATACTCAGTAATCAAATTAAATACGAAAAATATAACTTACATGTTTTTTAATAAATGAATTAGTATGTCGTTAAAAGAGCGATGATTTTTCTCAACTTAATATTCGATGATCAAACTAAACACGAGAAACTAAATAGCTATCAAATTGAATACAAAAATTTAGATAATTTATATATTTCTTAGTAAATAAAATAGTATGTCGTTACAAGAGTTATGGGTTTTTTCAAGCCAAAACTTTTGGTGATCAATCATAAATTAGATAAATTACGTATTTCCAGTAAATGAAGTAGTATGTCGATAAAAGAGTTACGAGTTTTTTCTAGTTCAAAAATTTCGTTGATCAAATTAAATACGAGAATTTAGATAACTTATATATATATATATATATTTTACAACCCATGTTTTAGTAAATGAAATAGTACGTCGTTAGAAGAGTTATGGACTTTTTTTCCACCTCAAAATTTTAAATGATTAAATTAAATACGATAAATTAGATAAATTACATGTTTTTCATTAGGTGAAATAATATTTATAAATTTTAACCGCTAGTAAAATTATGATTAAGAATATATTATACTTTTTTTTCCAAAAATTCTTTTATTATACTTATACTTGCAGTAAAAAAGACAAAAATACGATTTAGTATAATACTTTTTACAATTTCGCTTTACTTATATAATTATTTTTTTTTTTACCTTATCTTAGTAGATAAAATATCCGCTTGTCTTGGCGAAAAATGTATATTTATTTATGACAATAAATATAATTGATCGATATTAGTACAATAATAGAAAGTTTGACAAATTTAAAATGCTAGTTTAACATAAATTTAAAAGACATAATACACTTGGATCAAGCGAAAAATTAATTTTGCTTGAATGTTAGTTTTCTTCTATAAATTTCAAAATTTTTATATGAATTTTGAAGTCGAACCCATTTATCCAAAAACATGACTATTTTTTGTGGAAATTAATTCTTCAAATCAAGAAAATCATAAACTCGCTCAAAGTAACATTACAAGCAATCTGGAGATTGGTTTTGAAAATATGACAATGGTTGTCACGCATGGACAATCCACCCACAATCAATGAAAATATTACTGTAATAATAGAGAGAGGTTTTCTCAAGTCTCAACAACAAACCAATACTATTTTATCATCCCTAAATCTCCACATAATTATTACAAAAAAACAATGAAAGAAACAGAAGAACAGAAAACATTATTTGCAGACCCCACTCACTCCCCAATTCCCATGCATAAACCTCAAAAAACTGGGCCGCAATCCAAATCTGCAGGCGGGTCCCACCTCTCCCCCTGCCAGCTAATCACCAAACGTGCCCCTAAACTCACAGAAGTTCCCTCCAAACATTGCTTTACACTGAAAAGGAAATATTTCCGGTGTGATTTGGAGTCAGAAATGGCCCGGAACCGCCTTTGGATTCTCTCTCTCTATATGGTCTCCTTAAAAAACCCTTTAAATTTGGTGCAGTAATTATTCACTCTCCTAAAAATCACGCCCTTTACTCTTTTTCCTCTTCTGCTTCTTTTCTCTCTTGTGGATTTTTATTTTTCCTTTCACTCTAAAAGGGCATTCACAGAATCTTGTTCACTTTCCAGACTTTCTTTTCTTTCTCTCTGTGGTTTTGAAGTCCTAAGAGGTAAAACCCATGTTTTGTAGGCTGTTTTCACTGCATATATGTATCTGGTCGTGGAATGTACATGCAGACTTGAAGTTTGCTTTATCAAAGATGTGATTTTTACTTGTACACATTGGCTGTTTTTTGGGTTTGCATTCAATTACTTTGTAACGAATGGATTTTTCATGTTTTTGTGGTGTTCATTTATGTTTCTGGATTGAATTATCGTTACCTGAATCCTAGTTGCTTGAAGAATGGGTTTTTTTAATGGTCGTTTGTTGGGTATAGATGCTTTCTTTGGAGAAAAATTGGGTTAGAGTTTGTGTGTGTTTTCTGGATTAAATGTCCGTGTTTAGTCTTGCTTAAAGATTGGATTTTTACCTTTTGTTGATGCATGTTATTTGGGGATGAAATCGGGTTCTTTACTCTTTTTTCATTACCTGGGATTTCATAAATCTCTTTGAACTTGTTTAGAACTAGTTAACACTTGGTTATTAATCAATGGCTTATTTCTGGCTGATAGTTGATTATGCATGGCTTATTTGTTAACAAAATCACGTGCTGTGTTTTTGGATATACTTGTGTTTTTTGTTATGTGCATGTGCCTGGCCTAAATTTTCCGTCATATTAATTCAGTTAATTAATGTTTGTATTGTTTCTTCAGAAAATCAACAGCCCTTTGGATTACTAATGTGAATCAACAATGTCATAGATATAATATCTGGTTCTGTGGTCTGTTTTGGGTTTTTCTTTTGTTTAGTTTGAAAATATCTTCTAATCCCTCTGGTAGCTTATTCTTACTGCGATTCCCCTTTGAAAGAAGGGTTTGAATTTCAAATATTATTTGTCTAACTAGTTGCTTTCTTTTTATTACGTCCAAGAAGAGTTTGAAATTTAAGTATTTAGTGTCTGGCTAGTTGCTTACTACATGAATTTGCTATATGCCTGACCTTTTGGGTGTCAGCTATGCCGGTATCCCAATTCAAAAGGTATAAGCAACTTTCCTTTTCAAAATGTTGGATCATGCTTTTTTCCGTCAGCTTTCAATCAATCTTGTATATGGCCATTGTCTATCTGCTTGTTTATGTTTTTTTTTTTTGTGTGTGATCTTTTTGATTTCGAATGAAGCTTTTATGGTTTTTCATTAATTGGTTTCTAGAGAAATATATCCTCACGATCTTATGAGTTCCACGGGAGACTCACTATTAGGTTACTTTATTTTCCCTTTTTATTGTATTTTGCTTCAAATTCTGTCTTGTTTCACTTTCCAACTTATGGAATTTCGTTTTGTTAATTACAGTTTTTGTTCCAAACTGCTCATGTCAACCATTAATGCATGCGAGCTTTTTGTTTTATGTTACTTTTAGATTCACAATTGTACATGAATTTTTTTCGCCTTCTCTTAATGCAGAAAAAAAATGCTTGTGATTAGCTATAAGTTTCTGTCCTCAATGTGGCTGAGTGTACATTATTCTCTGTCTTGTGTCTTATGTATATATAGATGTGTGTGTGTGTGTGTGTGTTACGCGAGCACATTAGAGCGTACATTATGCATTTGATCTTCTTATCTGTACATTCCGGGAATATCCTCATGACAGATGTCGTGTTCCTTTTTCTTATATAAAATGAATTATTAGTTATTGAGCATTTGTTCTTATTACAATTTGTCCTGTTAATTTTTTTACAGACATGGCAGTTAAGATGCTTCCTCAGAACGTGGCAGATGCTTTTGTGAAGCAATATTATGCGATCCTCAATAAATGTCCTGAAAATGTCCATAAGTTTTACGGGGAGTCAAGCCTACTAGGCTGGCCAGGGCCGGATGGTGTTGTGACACCTGTGACAACCTTAAGCGTAAGTATCTAAGGAAATTGCTGCTAAGTGCAACCTATGCATCTCCATAATTGTTTTTAGTTGTGTAATAGACAAAATGGTACTAATTATTTTGTTCTAATGCAAACAATCAATATGCTTAGATTTTTGGAAAAGCATAACCAACTTTTGGTTTCAGTTGATCAGATATTTCGAATTGTGAGATTTTGGCACTAACATTTTTAAAAAAATTAAATCTACTCGATACTCGACCTAAATAGTTGCTTTCATATTGTTGGTGCAGGGAATTAATGACAAGATTATGTCCTCTGATTACAAGAATTTCTCTGCGGAGGTCAAAACTGTAGATGCCCAAGAGTCTCAGGATAGAGGGGTAATTGTTGCAGTAACTGGTTCTTTGACTGGGAAGGATAATGCAAAAAAGAATTTTAGTCAGACATTCTTTTTGGCGAAACAAGAGAAAGGCTTCTTTGTCTTGAATGATATTCTTCGGTTTTTCGACATATGGTCAATAACCAATACTGCTGCCAATGATGATGGCATAAAGGATCAACCTGCACCTTCTACGCAGAGTTCTGGTAGAATCTTACACCCTACCATCAGTATAGTACTTTAGGTTTTTACTTATGCTTTATATGGTTAGTGGTTACTGTTAGTTGTTTTGTTCTTTTATGTAAGTCAGTTTCTGAAAAACCTGGCCTTGCCCTTTCCAGTTGCTTGCAATATCTCTGATAGCCCTACATCCTTACACACCAAAGCAACAGGTGAAAATGGAAAGGTCAAGGAAGCATTTGATCTTTCTGTCTCTAAGGACACTGTTGCAAAAGGTGCTGCTTCTGCATCTTCCATTGCTTCAGGTGAAAGAGTGCATTCAGTTGTTGCACCGGCTTCAAATGTTACCCAGAAAATGACCTATGCTTCTATGGTGTGTTATATGATGTTACCATTAAGATTCCTATTCTTGTTAATGAGAAACCATATGCCTAAAAAAATGTCTGGTTTCTGTAAAGGTGGCAAAAGAGACTCCTGTGACTTCTCCAAGAACTGCAAGAGTTACTTCAAATGTTTATAAACAACCAGTTGCTTCTCCAACAACCAAAGCATCAGCTTCTCTTGGTGATGGTGCACCAAAAGTATCAACTCCTGGCAGTGCCGCATCCAAAGCATTAGCTTCCTCAACCAAAGTCGCGCCCAAGTTACCAACAGGTGGCAGTGGTGCACCTAATACTAGTGCCTATGCAGAAGGTAATTTCTGTCTCGCGTCCAACTTGTGCACAGAGCTATAAAAATTTAGGATACTAATTCATACCCTACTGACTAATTTATTTGATGATCATCGCAGCTAGAGGAATATATATAGGAAGATTGCCTTATGACATAACTAAACAAGGAATTGTGGACGTTGTTAAAAAATTTGGGCCAGTTAAAAGAAATTCAGATACTGTCCAGATTAGAAGACATGAGGTCTGCTTTCAATTTGATTCAAGTATTTCATCTTTCATCTTCATTTTCTCTCTTCTTGTTTCTCTGACTTGATTCAGCATTTTTTGCCAGGATGGTTTTTGTTGTGGATTTGTGGAATTCGAATCTGCAGATTCTGCACGTCGTGCAGTGGAGGTACCTATTTTTTACCATTGAACGAACTAAGCTCATTAAATTTAGGCAAAGTTATTGTACAAAGTGATCACAGTTTCCGAATGTTTCCCACTTTTAATGACCTTTCCAGCCCCTTTTTTATCATGGACGTTTTCCATCTCCTAAATATCCAGTCATTATTATCATTTCCAAGATCCCACAAGTTCCGTAACTAATTTAGTTCTTTCCAGGCTCATCATGTTAGCTTTGGTGAAACGGAAGCCTATATCGCTTACAAGAAATCATCTTCCAATCGAGGTAAGTGGATGAGTTGTTTCCTTGTAGGTTGATGATTAGAAGTCATGCATACGCATCCAGCCATGTTGTTTCCAACCGTGTATAATTACACAACTTGTTATAATTTTGTAATCTGATGGTATTCACTTATGTTTCTTAGGATCTTGCATATTTATCTCAACTCTATATATTGAGTCTATTAATAACTTTTTGTTCTCAAAATCTTAAAATTCTGAGTTGCCAACTTTGTATACAGCTCAGAATTTGAAGCTGTGATATTCCATTTGTGACACTTTTGAATTCAACTTCCTGAATATGTTAGCCAAAATGGAGAATTATTTTCAATTGGTTTGTGCAGGTAATGATGGTGGATCAAGGTCTCCAACAAGGGGTGGATCTTTTCGAAATGGCAGTTTCAGGGGATGGGAAAACGAAGCTGCTCACAACGAGAGGTTTCAGAACGAAAACTGGACTGATTACAAAAAGGGCCAAGCGAAGGGTCCTCAACGGAGCAGACCCTCCAATCAGCGGCCAAGGGAGGCCAGTCGGGATCGCTTGAATTGATCTACCATCCCTTAAAAATCTCATGCTTACAGAGAATATATTTTGGCTGTGGATCAACACAGTGTTAAGACTAAAACATTTTGAAATTGCCTTAAGATGGCATTGTCTCCTTCTTCCATCTTAGAAACATCAAAAATAGACTGTGTTTTTTATTTTTTGGGCTTCAACCCAATGGACAACTCTATAATGACACCAAATGGGCCAAGAGTAGTTTTGGGCTGATGTGGGTTTACGGAATGTGGGCTAATTGGTAATCTCAGATTTTTTTTTTATTTTTTATTATTCTGTTTTTGTGGTTCACCAATTTAATAGTGATTTAACCTATTTAAATTAAAGGATTTAGGATTAAAATCACTTTACACCATAGTATAAGGGAATTGTTATCAATTACGTTAAATTTTTAAATATCCCTTTAAATTATAAAAAAAATGATGAAAAAATACTCCTCAGTTAAGAAAAATAATTAATTTACCTAGCTCCCTTTTATCAATAGTACTTTGCTTCCTCTATAACGAATTATCAATTACTTTTACGCCTTATACTATTCAATATTAATTTTATTAAATAAATTAGCCTTTAATTAGGTCTAAATTAGATAAACAGCAGCATAGAATCATTATTTGACGACTAATGAAAAACCCTCATACACATGTCATCGTGTGATATGCAATAAATAAAAAATTATAATAAAAAATTTAAATTAAATATTAAAGAAATTATTTATGTTAAGATTTTAAGTTAATATAAGACATGCATTGACGTGCCTAATTGAAGCAAATTAAGTATGGAAAATTATTAAGTAATTAAAAAACTTAAATGGTTTACAGTTAAACCAATAATTTTTTTCTTTATAAAGAAATAAAAAACTCAAAATCCCGAGAATTCATAATTGAGTTAAAATTATTGAAGAATTGTAGTCAACGGACCCTCTTGCCATAATATATAGTATAGATGTATATAAAACCAAATTGTAAATATTCTATATCAATAAAATCATATATGATAATTTAATTTAAAATTAATAAAAAAAAATTAAACTCACACCCTAATCATCGCTAAAATGTGTCGCTCAAATGGACACAAATTGAGTTGGTCAATTTTTCACCAATATATAATTTCTTTTCTTTTTGCAGGTCAGTTTTCACTTTTACCAAATCAAAAAGGGCTTTCTGGCACTAAGCCAAATTTCTAGTGCCAGGTGCCACCAAACCCTAATTCACACAACCAAAAATTGGACCCCACAATTGTCTTTTTTTTGACATAATTCATTATTTCTAACACGTTTGCGAGAATCTTTTAAAATCCTTTTGTCTTAATCAGTGACGTGCCCCCCTCCATTTCATCACCAAGAACCGCTTTTTTTTTTTTCACTTTATATCATTTTCACTCTTCTTTTTCCATATTTTTTTTACCACTCTTTTAATCAACATAAAGTGCCTAACTATAATACTTTATAATTTAATTTCACTTTGATCTAGGCTTTGTTCCTAACTCACTACAAAAAGACTAATATTTTTTTTTATTACATGTTCCTAACTCACTTTATAGAGCGAAGAGAGTCTGAGTTGCTGACAAGAGATTGAGATATAGTGTAAATACATGGTTTTGTATCTTCATAAGTTATAAATAATAATTTTTGATTTTTTCGATCAAGAATAATATGTTGGGAATCAGATAGGTGTAATATCAAAATAGGTCAAAGTATTTTGGCATAATATAATTAGAATCGAGACAATAGTTGGATTTTTTTTTTTAAAATGAAATTGCCCCTCACTTGGTATTTAAGGGATATGACAATGGTCTCCCAATATACAATAATTTTATATATTGTGATGATTACGCTATAAATCAAAGATCGTCGAACTTATCAAAGTATTTAGAACTCTCTATTCAACTTGAAAGAATGATAAAAAGTGAATGAATGAATGGAAAATAATAAAATCTTGGGTCTATTTATAATTTTCAAAGAGTTGTGGGTGCAATTTTTCGGTTCGTATCAATTTGACCCATACGATTGCATCCCTCTGTGTGAAGATCACACCTTTACAGTGAACTCCTTTGCAAGGATCAATTTCAATCATCCGATCGCAACTCTTTGCGAAGGTCCACATCCTTACATTGAACCCTATCAATCTCAACCGTCCGATCGCAACCATCTGTGAAGTTCCACACCTTACAGTAAGATTTTGCCAACTGAACGGAATATCACGATTTGATCCTCATAGTTTTTGAACGGCCTTGTCAGCAGCTGTGTGTTCGGTTACGCCTATTCAATTTCAACCGCACGTTGTCATGCCACGCGTACACTACAATGCATCTACAATCAACTCAATTAGGCACGTCACTGAGCAACCGAGCAAAGTGTGATACCCGAGCCTCTTACTACTCACATGGCCAAATATAATTCATGCATTACATGTTAATTTTATATGCTATTTGCATTTCTATTGACATTGCATAATTTATTTCATTTTATACGACATTCTTGAATATTAAACTTAATTCTGAAGCTCTTGCACGGTATTAGTTATTGAGTTTCCTAATCTAAGTAGTTGATTTTATATTAAAATAAGAAGAAAATGAGGTGGATCAATATTAGATATAGATGGGATATATAGGTTATAATTTTGGAAGTGTTACTAGTAAGCTTATACGGTTTAATTTGATTTGATCAAGTTATTTCAAAAGTATATATTTGTAAATTAGCATACTTGGGATATTGGACATGATATAATGTGATTTAAGTGTCATATTACAATGCCCATATGTGCATATGATCTTAGAAATGCAAACTAGATAATTCTTTAAGAATCGGATGCGAATCGGTTTGGAGATCGAATGAACGGATGTAGGAATTACCTATGGGAATGAATGGTGATTAAGATGAAGGTAGCAAAATAAAAATAGATGAGACACACAAGATTAGGGCTGCAAGATAAGAGAGAAAATCAGATTTGCCATTTACTTGCCACCTCATGCTTTCTTATTAAGCTTAAGCTAACATCTCAAGCTAACACCTCAAACCCTTCACCCTTAAGCAACGACCAGACCCTCATTTCAGCCATTTTCATCTTCCAAACACACACCTTAAGGTCTCCATGTGATCCAAATTGATTCCAAGTTGAAATAAAAGCAAGAAAAGCAAAGAAGAAGTGATTACCATCAAGTTAGCCTCAAAATCTGCATAGGTAACACTTATCTACGGTTTTGCCTTTGGTTTTCAGATTATTATGAATGGTTTTATGGTTTATTAAGCTTTCAATATCTCTTATAAAAGTGTTAGGAAGTTTTTAGTTAGACTTTGGTGCACAAAGAAAGGGTTTTTGATCACAAACACTTAATAGGAAATACTTGTGGCAGAAACTGTCATCTTACTGTTTTCTTGTGTTTTAGGCTTCAAAAGTGTATGGTATGTTGAATAAAACCTATAATTATTACCATTTACATGACCATTTATGAGTTAAGAGTATTGGAATGAAGTTTTATCAGTTGGAAATTGAAATAGAGAATGATATTGGAGAAACACTCAAACTGCCAAAATAGCAAAATCTGTTTTGGTGTGCTGTGAATGAAACTGAATTAAGGGAGCTAAATCCATTATTTTTGGTAATAATATGACCTGGTTGTCTCCTTATATATGTTATCTAAGTATGGTGAAAATTTTGGAGTGATTTAATATACTTAAGATGCCAAAACCATTAATGTCATGAAGTGTGCAAAACTGTCACGGTAGGAAATAATCTGTTTCAGTATGTTGTGAAGAGAGCTGAACTTGGGAAGCTATATCCGTGATTTTTAGCAATTCTATGATATGGTTACATTTATATACATGTTATATAAGTGTGGTAAAAATTTGGAGTGATTGGATATGCTTAGGGATGTTAAAATTATCATGCAACTAAACTTGACAGCAAGAAAATATGAAAATGTGAATCTGCCACATTTGATCACTTAGCATGTTTCAACCTTGATATGTTGCTATTGAGTGTTAACAATTAGGTACATGCTATTAGAGTTATAATACTTCAATTACATGATGTTTGCATGCATTTAAGATGAGAAATTGAGGTATTTGAGGGGCTATATTGGGTTCTAGTTTGTGAAAGCTTGATTGTTAGCTTATAGCTTGGTGTTTAAGGTCTAGTATGAGATTTTGTGCTTTCAACTTATCAAATTGGGAATGGTGCTTGATGTTGGGTAATATTACAGGCTATTTTACATCTAAGGTTGGAGAGGAATACTAAACAAATTTAGACTAAGCCACCAACCAAGTGAAAGGTAAGTAAAGATTCATTTGCAACCACAATGCATAGACATAGTAGATGTGTGAATTATATGTGATATCATAAATCATATGTGCATAGTAGAGGGCTCTCCATTGAGCATACATACATGGGCATTGTCATTAGCACGTGCATGCATCATATACGAGCATTGTGATAAATCTTGCATTGCACGGCATGATTCAGAGAAAGGAAAATGTTTTGCTGACCACTACTAGTGCATCGAAGCATGCATGGATTTGCATGGTTTTATGCATGGATTTGCAGGTTCGCGTGCATGGATTTGCATGCGTATGAGTATGCATGGATTTGCATGCTTATATGATTATTGGCCATTGGATTATGGCGGTGTACAGAGCTCTTTTCCGGTGCATGGGATAGTAGCGTTGGTCAGGGGCCAAGAAAGAAATGATTTTGAGAGAAATATTTTGATGCATAAAATTGCATTGTGAGCATAGCATTTTGAGTTGCATGACTTGATATTGTGGATTATTCTTTGACATGCATAATCTTTACTTGCTGAGCGTTAGCTCATATAGTTTATGCATTGTAGGTGAGTACGACGATGCTTGAAGCATCTTTGGCTGGTTGGTCGGCTGTTGGAGCTCCTGCAGGTGTTTGAGGGAGTGTGTACATGGATGACGACCTGTTGGGCTATTTTGTTGGCTTGTTATATTTTGAGTCTGGTGTATTATGTTTTTAGATTGGTACTATATTTCTCTTTTAAAACTTTACTGTAAATAAGTATGTAAATATTGTGGTCGTTATGGGTGTTGTGTTTTTATATAAATACTGATCCTTCTATTTTAAACAGGTTGTGTATGTAAGAAGTGATATATCTTTTCTTAAAGTGTTACAAAAAAAAAATATTCCATGCATGCACACAGGTTCTATCATGTCAAATTATACAATATATATGGTTGTGTAGAATGGGGGTGTTACAGAGTGGTATCAGAGCCCAGGTCTTGATTCTGTAGACTGTCCATGTACATAACCTTTGAAACTTGCAGAGCGCAGCCATGCCAGTAAGTTTTATATTATCATATATTGCATTTCATATTTCATAAATTATATTGGCCATATGTTGTCAAACTTGTATAAACAGTGCTGCAAAATGGTGAGAACTCGTGGTGAGAGCAGTGGTGGTGCCAGAGCACAGAGGAATGAGACACCCATCCCGGTTAATGATCGAGATACCATGATTAATCGGTTAACAGAATTGATTGAACGACAGTCCGAACAGATTCAACAATTGATTCGGCAGAGGGATAATGGTGAGCAACCACGGGTGGAGGTAAACCAACAGCGGGCAGACTATATATATATGGTGGGAGAACGATTTCGGAGACTGGATCCCCCAACATTTGAGGATGCTATTGATCCTACCGCTGCAGAGGACTGGTTGAGGACCCTGGAGAACATGTTCCAATACAGCAGGGTGCCAGTAGAGGAGAGGGTAATGTGTGCCACTTTCATGCTTCGCGGTAGTGCAGGCCATTGGTGGGACATGATTAGCAGTATAGAGGACATTACTACCATGAGCTGGGATAGATTCAAGGAGTTATTCCGAAACAAATATTTCACAGCTCCAGTTCGCATGATGAAGATGAACGAGTTTATACAACTGCGACAAGGAGCGATGACTGTTGGGGAATATATTCGTAAATTTGAACAACTGTCCAGGTTTGCTACGCACATGGTCAGCACTGAAGTACTGAAAGTAGAGAGATTTCTGGAGGGTTTGAGGCCAGAGTTATACCGGGATGTGAATATGGCGGGTACTCAAGGGGTGACATTTTCACAGGTGGCTGAGAGGGCGTTGGTGGCAGAACAGGGAATTGAGAATCGTTCGTGCACATGAGGCTCGACAGCAGTTCAGACAGCAGGGACAGAGATGGACTGTGGGGCAAAAGAGGCCATTCAAATGCAGAAGCCGATCCAAATACAGAAGGGGATTTAAATTTCAAGGAGAACAAGGCCAACAACAAGAAGGTCAAAATAAGAGGCCACGGGTCGAACAAGGAAAAGCACCAATGCCAGAAGCTGTGTGTCAGAAATGTGGTAATCGACATACTGGAGGCTGCTATATAGAAACCAGGACGTGTTTTCGATGTGGAATACCGGGACATATTGCTAAATTTTGCCCAGGTAAACAGAATCAGACCATCCAAAAGAATGTACCAGCCAAGGTGTTCACCATGACCAGGGCGGATGCAGAAGCAAATCCATCGGTGGTAACAGGTACACTTTATATTTCTAGTGTTCCAACACTTGTATTATTTGATTCTGGAGCCACGCATTCATTTGCATCCACTGAGTACGTGAAGAGGCTGGGTAGAATACCAGATGTAGCAGAAATCAGTTATAATGTAACAGTTCCCTCTGGAGATGCTAGACAAACCGATCGGATTTTGAGAGCTTGTGCTATACTTGTTGAAGGTAGAGAATTACATGCTGATTTGATTGTACTGGATATGAATGATTATGATGTTATTTTGGGCATGGATTGGTTGTCAAAGTATGGGGCTACTATCAACTGTAAGGAAAAGACGGTGACATTTCAACTTTCTGGGAAAGAGTCTTTCACATTTGCCAGCATTGTGAAGAATTTCAGATTTCCTATGATTTCAGCAGTGAAGGCACAACGATTACTCGATGATGGTTGCGAAGGGTACTTGGTGAGTGTCATGAACATTGAGGAACAACACCCACCAACTCTGAGTGAAATACCAGTGGTACGGGAATATACTGAAGTATTCCCAGATGATCTCCCGGGATTGCCACCAGATCGTGAAATAAAGTTTGTTATTGACATACAACCAGGAACATCTTCAATCTCAAAAACTCCCTACAGAATGGCTCCATTGGAGTTGAAAGAATTGAAAGTACAATTACAAGACTTGTTGGACAAGGGATTCATCAGACCGAGCTTTTCACCTTGGGGAGCACCAGTTCTATTTGTACGTAAGAAGGATGGCACCATGAGACTGTGCATCGATTATCGAGAGTTGAACAGGGTCACAATTAAGAATAAGTATCCGTTACCCAGAATCGATGATTTATTTGACCAGCTTCAGGGTGCTGCAATATTTTCAAAGATTGACTTACGCTCTGGGTACCATCAATTGAAAATAAAGGAAGAGGATATCCCCAAGACGGCATTTAGTACAAGATATGGGCACTATGAATTTTTGGTGATGCCATTTGGATTGACTAACGCTCCAGCAGCATTCATGGATCTGATGAACAGAGTGTTTAAAGAATTTCTGGATAAATTTGTTATTGTGTTCATAGATGACATTCTAGTTTACTCCAGAACTAAAGAGGAAATGCCGCACATTTAACACAAGTACTAGAGGTCCTGAAAGTGAAGCAGTTGTACGCCAAATTCAAGAAATGCGAGTTCTGGTTGGATCGTGTGGTATTCTTGGGACATGTTATATCAGGAGCGGGAATATCAGTAGATCCAAGTAAAGTTGAAGCTATCAACAACTGGATGCAACCTACTAATCCTTCAGAGGTGCGCAGTTTTCTGGGTTTAGCTGGATATTACCGAAGATTTGTGGAGGGGTTCTCCAAGATTGCAATGCCATTGACACAATTAACCAGAAAAGGGTGATGTTTAGATGGACAGATATGTGTGAGCGAAGTTTCCAGGAGCTGAAAAAGAGGCTGACTTCAGCACCTATTCTCTCAATTCCATCAGGTACGGGAGGATTCGTAATTTACAGTGACGCATCGAAGAATGGATTAGGATGTGTACTGATGCAGAATGGCAAAGTAATTGCGTATGCGTCCAGACAACTTAAAGAATATGAAAAGAATTACCCCACGCACGACTTGGAACTTGCTGCAGTATTTTGCGCTTAAAATATGGAGGCACTATTTATATGGTGAACGGTGCGAGATCTTTACTGATCACAAGAGCCTCAAATACTTCTTCACACAAAGAGTGAAGATAGCGGCAGCGAAGATGGCTAGAACTGGTAAAAGATTATGATTGTGTGATCAATTACCACCCAGGTAAAGCCAACGTTGTAGCTGATGCATTGAGCCGAAAATCCACACAAAGTACAATGGCTATGGCTTTAATTCAGAAATCGGAACTGAATGATTTGCAGAAAATGAATATAGAGATTTTACAGACAGGAGTAATAGAGGCAAAGTTGGCAGCCCTGACGCTTCAGCCTACGCTAATTGATAGGATCAAACAGGGACAACGAGATGATGAATATCTCATCAATATGAGAAAACATGTTGCTGCAGGGAAGTCTACTGAATTCAAGATGACTCAGGATGATATTTTACAATTTAGAGGGCGGTTTTGTGTGCCAAATATTGATAACATTCGGGAAGACATTTTAAAAGAGGCACATTCAACCCCTTATTCAGTACATCCAGGGGCTACTAAGATGTATAGAGACTTAAAATCGCATTATTGGTGGCCGGGTATGAAAAAGAACATCGCCCAGCATGTGGAGCAATGTTTAACATGTCAGCAAATAAAGGCCGAACATCAAAGACCCGCAGGGACTTTACAACCTCTACTTATTCCAGAATGGAAATGGGAAAGGATCACCATGGATTTCGTAACTGGTTTGCCAAAGACTACTAAGAGTCATGATGCTATTTGGGTTATCGTCGATAGATTGACCAAGTCTGCTCATTTCCTTCCCATATGTTCTACCTATTCCATGGATCGCTATGCCCAATTATACATTCAGGAGATTGTCAGACTTCATGGTGTGCCATTGTCTATTGTTTCTGATAGTGATTCAAGATTTTTGTCTACTTTTTGGAGGAGTTTACACAAAGCTTTGGGAACACAATTATCATTCAGTACAGCATATCATCCTCAGACGGATGGGCAATCTGAACGAACAATACAGACGCTGGAGGATATGCTCAGAGCCTGTGTATTAGACTTCCAAGGTCAGTGGAGTAAATTCCTACCTTTGGTGGAGTTTTCGTACAACAACAGCTATCAGACTAGCATTGGAATGGCTCCCTATGAAGCATTGTATGGCAGAAAATGTAGGTCTCCGATACACTGGGATGAAGTTGGTGAGAAGAAACTTTTGGGCCCAGATATGATTCAAGAGATGACAGAAGCCGTGTTACAGATTCGACAAAGAATACAAACTGCCCAAAATCGACAGAAAAGTTATGCAGATCGACGAAGAAGGACGTTGGAGTTTGCGATAGGAGATCAGGTGTTTTTGAAAGTAGCACCAATGAAGGGCATCATGCGATTTGGGAAGAAAGGAAAATTGAGTCCCAGATACATTGGCCCATTCTCGGTGATTGAAAGAATTGGTGATGTTTCTTACAGACTAGATCTGCCAACATCTATGTCCCAAATACACAATGTATTTCATGTGTCTATGCTGAGGAAATATATTGCTAATCCTTCTCACATTCTGAAGAATGAACTAGTGGAATTAAAGACAGATTTGAGCTACGAAGAAAAGCCTGTACAGATTTTATTACGAGAAGTGAAGCAGCTAAGAAATAAACAGATTCCATTGGTTAAAGTGTTATGGAGAAACCAATTAGTAGAAGAGGCCACTTGGGAAAGAGAGGATGAAATGAGAACTAAGTATCCTGAACTTTTCGGTAAGTGAAATTTCGGGGACGAAATTTTTATAAGGAGGGGAGGATGTGATACCCGAGCCTCTTACTACTCACATGGCCAAATATAATTCATGCATTACATGTTAATTTTATATGCTATTTGCATTTCTATTGACATTGCATAATTTATTTCATTTTATACGACATTCTTAAATATTAAACTTAATTCTGAAGCTCTTGCACGGTATTAGTTATTGAGTTTCCTAATCTAAGTAATTGATTTTATATTAAAATAAGAAGAAAATGAGGTGGATCAATATTAGATATAGATGGGATATATAGGTTATAATTTTGGAAGTGTTACTAGTAAGCTTATACGGTTTAATTTGATTTGATCAAGTTATTTCAAAAGTATATATTTGTAAATTAGCATACTTGGGATATTGGACATGATATAATGTGATTTAAGTGTCATATTACAATGCCCTATGTGCATATGATTTTAGAAATGCAAACTAGATAATTCTTTAAGAATCGGATGCGAATCGGTTTGGAGATCGAATGAACGGATGTAGGAATTACCTATGGGAATGAATGGTGATTAAGATAGGTTGCAACCAAATAAAAATAGATGAGACACACAAGATTAGGGCTGCAAGATAAGAGAGAAAATCAGATTTGCCATTTACTTGCCACCTCATGCTTTCTTATTAAGCTTAAGCTAACATCTCAAGCTAACACCTCAAACCCTTCACCCTTAAGCAACGACCAGACCCTCATTTCAGCCATTTTCATCTTCCAAACACACACCTTAAGGTCTCCATGTGATCCAAATTGATTCCAAGTTGAAATAAAAGCAAGAAAAGCAAAGAAGAAGTGATTACCATCAAGTTAGCCTCAAAATCTGCATAGGTAACACTTATCTACGGTTTTGCCTTTGGTTTTCAGATTATTATGAATGTTTTTATGGTTTATTAAGCTTTCAATATCTCTTATAAAAGTGTTAGGAAGTTTTTAGTTAGACTTTGGTGCACAAAGAAAGGGTTTTTGATCACAAACACTTAATAGGAAATACTTGTGGCAGAAACTGTCATCTTACTGTTTTCTTGTGTTTTAGGCTTCAAAAGTGTATGGTATGTTGAATAAAACTATAATTATTACCATTTACATGACCATTTATGAGTTAAGAGTATTGGAATGAAGTCTTATCAGTTGGAAATTGAAATAGAGAATGATATTGGAGAAACACTCAAACTGCCAAAATAGCAAAATCTGTTTTGGTGTGCTGTGAATGAAACTGAATTAAGGGAGCTAAATCCATTATTTTTGGTAATAATATGACCTGGTTGTCTCCTTATATATGTTATCTAAGTATGGTGAAAATTTTGGAGTGATTGAATATACTTAATGATGCCAAAACCATTAATGTCATGAAGTGTGCAAAACTGTCACGGTAGGAAATAATCTGTTTCAGTATGTTGTGAAGAGAGCTGAACTTGGGAAGCTATATCCGTGATTTTTAGCAATTCTATGATATGGTTACATTTATATACATGTTATATAGTGTGGTAAAAATTTGGGAGTGATTGGATATGCTTAGGGATGTTAAAATTAGCATGCAACTAAACTTGACAGCAAGAAAATATGAAAATGTGAATCTGCCACATTTGATCACTTAGCATGTTTCAACCTTGATATGTTGCTATTGAATGTTAACAATTAGGTACATGCTATTAGAGTTATAATACTTCAATTACATGATGTTTGCATGCATTTAAGATGAGAAATTGAGGTATTTGAGGGGCTATATTGGGTTCTAGTTTGTGAAAGCTTGATTGTTAGCTTATAGCTTGGTGTTTAAGGTCTAGTATGAGATTTTGTGCTTTCAACTTATCAAATTGGGAATGGTGCTTGATGTTGGGTAATATTACAGGCTATTTTACATCTAAGGTTGGAGAGGAATACTAAACAAATTTAGACTAAGCCACCAACCAAGTGAAAGGTAAGTAAAGATTCATTTGCAACCACAATGCATAGACATAGTAGATGTGTGAATTATATGTGATATCATAAATCATATGTGCATAGTAGAGGGCTCTCCATTGAGCATACATACATGGGCATTGTCATTAGCACGTGCATGCATCATATACGAGCATTGTGATAAATCTTGCATTGCACGGCATGATTCAGAGAAAGGAAAATGTTTTGCTGACCACTACTAGTGCATCGAAGCATGCATGGATTTGCATGGTTTTATGCATGGATTTGCAGGTTCGCGTGCATGGATTTGCATGCGTATGAGTATGCATGGATTTGCATGCTTATATGATTATTGGCCATTGGATTATGGCGGTGTACAGAGCTCTTTTCCGGTGCATGGGATAGTAGCGTTGGTCAGGGGCCCAAGGAAAGAAATGATTTTGAGAGAAATATTTTGATGCATAAAATTGCATTGTGAGCATAGCATTTTGAGTTGCATGACTTGATATTGTGGATTATTCTTTGACATGCATAATCTTTACTTGCTGAGCGTTAGCTCATATAGTTTATGCATTGTAGGTGAGTACGACGATGCTTGAAGCATCTTTGGCTGGTTGGTCGGCTGTTGGAGCTCCTGCAGGTGTTTGAGGGAGTGTGTACATGGATGACGACCTGTTGGGCTATTTTGTTGGCTTGTTATATTTTGAGTCTGGTGTATTATGTTTTTAGATTGTTACTATATTTCTCTTTTAAAACTTTACTGTAAATAAGTATGTAAATATTGTGGTCGTTATGGGTGTTGTGTTTTTATATAAATACTGATCCTTCTATTTTAAACAGGGTTGTGTATGTAAGAAGTGATATATCTTTTCTTAAAGTGTTACAAAAAAAAATATTCCATGCATGCACACAGGTTCTATCATGTCAAATTATACAATATATATGGTTGTGTAGAAATGGGGGTGTTACACAAAGTGCGCCTCAAAAGCGCCCAATGCGACATCGCGCGTGTACAGGTGCAGGTGGGGCTCGGATGGTGCTACGCACCATCCTCGTAGCTCATTGAGCTAGCTAAAACTAGCCAAAAGATCACTAAAGCGTACCATAGTAGAGCTCTACTTGATTACTCCTTACTAAAGTAAAATTCTATATATGTAAAATAAAGTTGTTCCACTCTTCTAATATTGGATTGGTGACTTTTCACATTCCCACATTCCATAATCAAATATTTATTTAATTGACTTACTTTATCTATTAATTTATCATTTACCCGAAATTAATTTTGAGAAATCAAATATATTAAACTTATCGCATAGATTATGTTTAATCAAATTATATCTATTTTTATAAAATAGAATTCATTTTATTAATAGTCAAAATTGGGTCAAACCTAATTTTTCAAACCAATTTATAACAAAACACTATGTGTGAAATATAATGAAACTTGAAGACATCAAGATCCATCAGGAAATAAATTACATGTAATAGGTGCAGAGTCTAGGAACGA
This sequence comes from Paulownia fortunei, assembly GCA_019321725.1. Lineage (NCBI taxonomy): Eukaryota > Viridiplantae > Streptophyta > Magnoliopsida > Lamiales > Paulowniaceae > Paulownia > Paulownia fortunei. The sequence continues at coordinate 2,540,674 of CM033121.1, forward strand.
AGCGAGGGGCTGACTCAAGTCTATATAAACAAAAAAATTATTTAAGATTTTACTCCCTCTAAAATTAATAATATTATCATTCACATGATTAAAAATATCTCTTTATTTATTGTACTTAAAAAAATATTCTCATTCTTCAAGATTAAAATTTTGGACTATGTCTGTGCTATTGAGTTAGTTAATGAGCAAATATCTTTCGTATTACCGCTGGTAACTTTAAAACTTTGTATTTTTGAACTAAAGATCTAACCTTTTAACTTTTTTTTCTCGACAATATATATGATTATCTACGTGACTTAAACCTTTAAATATGATTTGAAAAATAAGTGTATCTGGGTTCAGATTGAGAATAACTCACTCTTGGATAATTTGATTTCGAAAAGACTTGAAACACACAAAGACTCGTTAAGCTAGTTGGAGTGGCCTCCAGTGAAATCCTCCAATGTTTCTATCACTTCAAGTCAAAATATCGTAATGAACTGAATGCCGAAAATAATATGAAAATATCAATTATCTTATAATAACCAAATAATGAGGTATTTATAGTTGATGGTCCATACATCAATGGATATAAATATCGTAATTTTATCGATCCAGCGATCACATCTATTGATAGACGACCCTAATATTAGGTTATTCCGACCCGATACCTCAAATTAGGTCAAGATCCACGTAAACACAAACACAAAACTTGAAATATTTTAAAATAAAGGCCTGACCACATCAATGGCAGTTTAGTTCAAAGGCATCTAATTCACTGTGTCGAATCACATAAATAATTTCTCTAATAACTTTTTAATTTTTTATCATAACCTCATGTCATTGTTATGAGTAAATATATTCCAAGAGAACCTTCTTATAAAACTTGGATGAAGTGATGATTGGAATCCCCATTATTCTTACCAGCTACAGCGTGACAGCTAGACTATAAATTATTACAAACAAAAAAGAAGATGGATAACCCCTGTAGGCTGTAGCTCTTATCAATAATGTAGGCCATCCCCATTTTTAGGCAATTTTTCATCAATGGAATTTCCCAATTTTGTTTGACCCATGAAAGACTTTTTGACACCAGCAAAAAGCTTACTAGTACCCATTTTTATCACTTTGCTACGTGTCCTATCCAATCACCAAACCCAAACTTTTGATTATCAAATCATATGTAACTATTATCTTATTATCAACCTTATTAAATCAAGATATTAGGTAGCATTAGTTAAATTAATGGTGGACACCTATTTTTGTTCCATAAATAAATTATGGGTCCGTATTCGTTTTTTGTAATAGTTTATGAACTAATCATATTTATAAAAAAAAAAAAATTTAATCGGATTGATATCTTATTAGAATTATAATAAAAAGCTTGTCCGGTGGATAACAATAATGTAACTTAATCGGAACATTTTTCTCAAAAGAGTTAGATTCTTGATAAGTTAGTCGACCCTCCTCCGTCTTTTCTAATTAAATAAACTTATGGAGATATTTTACAATGTTCTAGATCATATTCATGTAAGGAGTACAAATTATTTAAATAAAAATAATAATAAGTCATGTTTGGATTGAATTTGTCTGAACTTATTTTATAAATAGACTCGTAAGACCTATTTTATAATTTAAAAAATATTAAAAATAATATTTTTAAAGTTAATATATATATAATTTTTTTTAAAAAAAAAAAAATAGATCAGATGTACATCGAATCCAATTTGTACCATTCCTATGTCTAATCATGCTAGTTTATGTAGGAAATTTTCAATCATGTGGATGGCAAATTGCAAGAGGATAAAAACAAAAAAGAAGAAAGGGTTTGAATTATATGGAAATAGACACAAATGGGGCTACCTAGGACTAATGTGTGAATGGCCAAGGCCTTACCTACCTATCCTAGTTGCTAGATAGGCTCCTATTTCTCAAAAGAAAGTTTGTTCCTTCAAAGTCTTCTTTTCATTATTATATATATATATATATATATATGTATGGATTAGATATTGAAAACATTATAATTTACTCAATAATGAAACATTATAGAAGGTGTTGTATTATATTTTTATATTTTTCCCTTGACTATTGGATCCAATTTTTTGCTTTTAATTAATCAAACTCATAACTAATTTCCCTAGACAATGATGAGTAAAGTCTATGTATTCCTTATGAATCTTTTATTTTTTTATGATCGATCAAATCACAAAAATAAATTAATTTAAATGTGGTAGAAATTAATCTAGACTTATACAGATGGTACAAATTATTTTATAGAGCGTGTAATTATCAAAGTTAAAAAATTATTTTATAGAGCGTGTAATTATCAAAGTTATTCCTCTTATTCTTTTAGGATCTCGCAAAATAAAATTTTATTCTTTAAAATATATTTAATTAAATATTTTTTTAAAAGTGAAAATTGTATTAAAAAATTATAATATAAAAATTGCGCTAACTCTCAACAACTATTTTTTATAATATATTAATTGCATATTTTTTTTTAATTTTATAATTACACATTGATATGTCATGTCATGAGCCAAAAATAGGCTCAAAGACTAAGTTGAATAATTCCGTCTAAATTATGGGGCGAAATAAAAACATGATCCAATTGATCAATTTCATGGGCTCCATAAAATAATAAAATAAATTGGACTATAATGCTCAAGTTAAGCCCATTAACCCATAAATGTCAATTCCCACGAAAATCCTAAAATCAACACTATAAATACCCCCAATTTTCATTATTGAAAGGTACACGATCAATTATGCACTTATATGCTCTCAAGATTTCTGATTTGCACCTGTTTGCTCTGGAACTGACTTGAGTGTTAGAGGATTTTCATCGAGTCAACTCTGGATACCCCTAATAACTTTTGTGATATATGCAGTAAGCCACTCAACAACTCGAGTTTAGTAGGAATACTACTAAAAAAAGTAATATCACATCACAGATAATAATTTTTCTTTTCATAAATATCTTTTACTTAAAAGTAATTATACGACACTAATTCTCGAAAACTATTTTTAATAATATAAAAATATATAAAGAAATTTCATTTTTACAAAAACTCGTATTGGGTTAAACTAGATTTATTTATTATTTAAAAAAAAAACAGAATAGATAAATGCTGGTCCAGGACACAATCCTTGGACAGGTGAGCTGAGTGGGGACTGAAATTATTAAATTTGGTGAACAGCGCAAAAAACACAACAATGTTTGCGGCTTGACGAGGCTGAGCCGATCCGAAACACGTGGCGGCTCTTTACTGATCCCATAACTCCAAAGACACGTGTCGGTGTCCGCCTGCTGCCTTCCACGATATACACGCGTCGCTTCTTCCGGAATGCGTTTTCTCTCTCTTATTCAGCTGGGTGGTACTATCGTGGACCCGACCTCACCGTATTCCTCTGCACCTCACCCACTGTCTTTGACTGTTGTTGGTTGACTTAATAGGGGAAGAATGGATTGACAAATACTAGTTGGTAATTGTTGTTTTTACCATATGCTTGGATGAAAAATGTCAAAATAAATTATTTTTCATCTCATTATCCTATTTAAGTTTTCTTATATAGCATAACTTTGAACATGGAAAAAGTTAGAAATGGAGTTAGAAGTTTTAGTTTTGACGAGTAAAATTAATCTTTTTAGTATATATCATATTGAAATTATGAAACACTTTTAAATTTATATTGAATTTTTTTTGAGAGTATGATAATTTTATATTGAGTTTGAAAGTACGATAACTTTTCTTTATGTTTAGATGTACTAATGTGATGTCACTAAAAAATTACAAAATACTATCATGGTGTTAATAATGAGTTATAAATTGGAAAAAAAAAATTACTTTTTGAGCATTAATTAACTTTTAAGCTTTTGTCGAAATCACCAAGATTTTAATAATAACTTGCATTTATTGCCAAAACAAGTTTTATGGATTTAAAAATGCAATCCGTGATGAAAAATTATTATTTGATTAAAGTGACAAAGATAATCATCATCCATTTTTTTTTGCTTTATTTTATTTTCATAAATATATGTACAATTGGTTACATTAGCTACTCTTAAATTTGATCTTGCTATATAAGTAATCCTACTGAATTTATTGCATGTGTTGTGAAGTTTTCCTCAATTAAAAAAAAAAAACTAGACTTTGAACTTAAATTAAATAAAATGTAATAAAACTTCAATTAACACACATTTAGTACAAGTGCATGTATATTCAGTATTATGGACCACTCAAATTCAAAATAAAAACCTTAAACTTGGTTCAAATAAACATAATCACTATCTAATTCATGTTCATTCAATACAAGTGAACGAGCTTAAATTACAAATAATTATATGTCATTTTCAATTTAAAGTTAAAACTCCTAACTTCGATCACAAACGTAATTCACTTTTAAATTAACGTACATACATTAACTACACACGCTAATAAGCTTACATTTCATGTTTTGAGTTATTGCTTTTGCATATAATTATATCACCCCTCAATCCTCATGTTTAATATTAAGCTTATGAGATGCCGACTACTTAAATATTATTAAGCGGAGTTGTGAACGGTTGATATGTATAGTAATAATAATTAAAATTTTATTTTATAATATTATCGTATACACATTCAATTATTTTTGTCAAGGTCAATTTCCTACTTCAACCATACCCAAATATAGTACGTATTCATTTGATTTTTCACAAAAAATAGCACTATATAGACATGATCGGACCGTGGTAAACAGGTCAGAACTCGTTGACCACGGTTCATGAGTCGGAACCCGTAACCAACTCGTGAGTTTACGAGCCGATTACGAGTTTGGTTCTATCCAACCCGTGAACCGTCGGGCCCGACCCAAGATTTTTTATTATTTTTATTTTTTAATTAAAATATTAAAAATAGTGTAAAAGTGTCCTATACAGTTTTTGAATTTATGACCTCCATGTTATTTGGAGAACATTCTAATCAACTAAGCAAATGGGTCATATGTCTATAATTTTAAATAAGTACATAATATCATAATTTATTTTTTTTCATTTTTTTCCCCTCAAATTACTTGTCTTGTTTTTGAAAATTAATATAATTGGTGTTGTGCTCCTCCTTAAATTTAATTAATTAGTTGCAACAAGTTACAAATCAAGTTATATATTTAAACATTCTACATTTTATTTTAATAACAAGTAAATTTTAAAAATTATCTAATGATACTACTTTACAATTATCTTAATAATAAGTAAATTTGTAATTTTTTAAAAATATTTAATGATGCTACTTTACAATTATCTAATGTTTATTCCCCAATTTCTCATTTAATATTATTAAATTATTATAATATTGCATCGATTTTACATAATAACATTAACTCGGAATACTAAAATTTAGTAAATGTATTTTATCAATACAGTGTAAATAAGAAAAATATTTTTAAAAATTTCAGAAATTAATTTAGTTATTTTTGTTTTTGATTATATACTTAAATTTTAGTTATTTTTTTTATTAATTTTAAAAATTAAAAATATTTTTTATAAATTTAAATTCATAATTTTTTTTAAAAATAAAATAAAATAAAATATAAGGATTAGAATTCAAATCGAAATTAATTCTTTCGAAACTCGAAACATAATTAATCTTGATGGTTAAAATTAAGAACCAGAATTTTTTTAAAACGTGAAATCAAGGATGATTGTGGTCAAATCTAGTGCTAGAAATACACCATTTCCAACACTAGTGTACTCTTCTCAAGACTCATGATGATCAACCTCACCAAAGACAGGTGTATAGTGCGTACCAAATGATTGTATGAGCTCAACCGCAGTGTAGCCTTATCCATCTCCAACACTTTCTATCAAAACATCTTTCGTTAGAGACACTACCAAAAAGGGCCAATTAAGTCAGACCCACGTGTCACCCTCCTCTCTCTCTCACTTCTGCCACTTGTCCCTTCCCAGTACTTCCTCTTCCTACCAATCCCCTCCAAACAAGGTCATTTTCGTCATTCTGTCCTTCCCCTCTTCCGAGCGCTCTCTCTCTCTCTCTCTCTCTCTCTCTCTCTCGTTTTTCCTTTTCCTCCTCTATTGGTTTTGCTACACACACACACAAACACACACACGCTCTATATCTCTCTCTCTGCAATGTCTCTCTTCCCCTTTCTTTTTGCTATTTTTTATTGACTTCTATTGAAGTCTTTGCCATTTGTCACAACCCAGTTTTCTTTTCCATTTTTTTTTTCATTGTGGATTTATTGATTTGAGTCTTAATCTTCGAGTTTCCTCCTCTTATTCTTTGAAAATTTTGATTTTCTCTGAAGTGGATTACTGGTTGAGTTTGTGCTTGGAACTGAAAATCTTGCTCAAATTTTGTATAAAAATCCAATCTTGGACCTTCTGGTCGTTAATATGCAGTTAAAGATCAGAGTTTTGCATCTGGGCTCGTGTAAATCAGATCATGGAGTACTTAAACATGCATATACATATCCATGTAGTTGAGCTAGATACTTCTATAGTGTTTCTGGGAGCTGGGTTCTTCGTGTGTCCTATGGGGGATGGTGAAGATAGTAAGAACATTGCAAGAACGATAGAAATGGAGAATCTTTCTTTGGATATTTCAACAAATAGGTCTTCAAGAGACCTGTTGCAGAGGTTTATGGGTACTGCTAGTGAATATGGGGCAGTGAAAGAGGAGGGTGAGGAGATTGAGTTGAATCTTGGGTTGTCATTGGGGGAAGATTTGGTGTGGACAAGAATTCCAAGAAGTTGGTGAGGTCTTCTTCTATAGCAAGTTGCTTACCTGAGGTGAGGGATGATAGTGATGTGGTGGCACCGGCGCCGGTGGTGTATACGGGCTTGATGAGAACCTCTTCACTGCCTGTGGAGACTGAGGAGGCGTGGAGAAAGAGGAAGGAATTGCAGACCTTGAGAAGAATGGAGGCTAAGAGGAGGAGGTCTGAGAAGCAGAGGAATTTAAAGAGTGACAAAGAAGGGGGTGGAAGTGGTGGCGGAAGTCTGAGCTTGGAGGAAAAAAGGGAAATTGAGGTGAATTTGAGGGAGAGATTGGATAGGGAGAAGTCTTTGTCTGCGGTGAAGAGGCCAGGTTCATCGGTGGGGCCACAATTCGGGTTGTCTACGTGGACAGTTGCCGCTGCTAGTCAGTCCATCCTTCGAAGTGGGATTGATGTGGCAATGGCAAAAGGAAAGGGAAGTTATGTAGGAAGTAGTGGTGGGATGCAAGGCTTTGGGCAACCAGCCTCCCAAGGGTCTATGGAATCAAAAGGGGGAAGTTCTTCTAGTGTGACGGATTTGGAGAGTAAAACTCTACAAGGTATTTCAACTTTTTTGAAGAAATTAACTTGCCTGGGTAAATCAAATTATGTGCAATGGAAAATCGAATTTCATTGTGGGACTAGCTGAAATATATGTCCAATGCTGTTGTCTGGATAAAAAAACTGAACCTTAATATTCTTGGCCATTTCTTTCCGTGTTTTTTGAGTTCTTACAACATTTCTGATTTCTTGCATGTTCTGTCTGGTATATGATCTCAGACTAGTTATCACGATCATTAATTTTTTTAATAATTTATGTGAATTCCGAAGGTCAATGAGCAATGCTGGCTATATTTGTTGTCTCTGGACTATATACAGCATTCCTTTTCTCTTATTATTATTCTTGTGGGATGGATGATTGATTAGTATATAATACTATGAACTTCTTATCTCCAATAATTTTTTCTAAAGATGTTTTTTCTTGCTTTAGTTAAGTACAATGATCATGACATCCATTCATATCATACATTAAACAAAATTTTCTGGTTTAATATACATTGTGATTGCTCTGTTGGAGTTACTATGTGTTACTTCTGTTCTTCTTGTGTTTGATTAATTCTCCATTTAGCAATAAGCAGTGAGGTATTTAGATATGATACTTCCAATGCAAAAGGTATAGTTTTTTCAGTAAGGATTGCCGCGAAAACTTATTGCAGGACAAGGATAGGTTAAAATGCCATGAGTTGGTTGATATATTATGAACACCAGGTGTCTATGGGGACTTCATAGGTTGAAGTGAAAAACACAAGAATGCCAGAATTTGCAAATTTGGACGGGTAATTCATGTTATGTGTGCAGATTTTAAGAATGCAAGTGCACGTTATCGTTAACAAGTAATAAAGTGATGAGTGAGTATCGTTACCATAAGGACTGAGATTTACTAAGTACCGAAATTATGTCAACTCTAGTTTTATTTGAATAAACACAAGAAATTGTTATGATTGTAAACTAAACCTAACTAAACTAAACTAATAATCAAAAGCAATTAAAGATAAAATTCAATAATTTAAAAACCTAGAATTTATCTTGTCACCATAATTTGTCTGAATTGAATAATCTATATCATCAATCTCAATTTATTTCCCAAGTGATAGTCGAGAGTTACTAAATTATCCACTAGCCTCTCCCAAGGTCTAACAGAAATATCATCAATTGCTAACCCACTATATTCCTATGTGAATTAAAACAATCAACAACTCATTAAGTTTTATGGATCTTATGTAACCATGTAAGTATATTCCTATCTCACATGCAATTTATGATATTGTTTACTATGAACTAAACACATAATTCACCTCCCGGATCCTTATGATTAACAATCATCTAATTAGTGATCAAGTAATTAGAAGCATTAAGAACAAATCGAAAAATTAAATCAAGAATTGAATTGATAGAAATATTCAAAACATTCTAATTAGGTTACATCAAAATTCTAGAAAAGAGAATTAACCTATAACCATAAACATAGAATATTCATAGACAAATTCACTTTCATCGTAAAGGAAAAAGAAAAGAGAAAATGGAAAGAAGAAACTCTTCGAATCTTGAAGATGGAATCCCCTTCTTGAATCTTCAAGCCCTTGCCTTTGTTTTCTTTGTTGTTTCTCTAAGTCTCCTCAAGTTCCAAGAGATCCCCAAAGTCTTTAGAAGTTGGCTTTTATTTTCACAATTAGTGTCCGAAATCCGAGTCAAAAAGGTGCCATTCCTCAAATTGCAGCGCCTAGGTTCAGGTAGGATCATTATTCTTGCAAGCCATTTTTGAACTCTTTTTAGTCTGAATTGGATTTTCATGTCTTCTAATGAAGAACTATTGTAGCTCTGTGTCTTGGCTTTCCATAGACGCGTGAATCAACTCTATATGAAATCTGTGAAGAGAGTTATACGTAAAATACCAAGATGTGTCATATCAGAAAGTTTCAGTTCTGTGCTGACTCTTTAACCCGGTTTTCCTTAGTGAAATCCAAAGAACTGGATTTTGTGGTAAACATAAAAGTTGTAAATCTATCTCTTGGTTTTGCAATGGATCAATAATCAAGTCAATATGATATTAGAGTAAAGAGTTATGATTGAAATACGAACACTGTCATCAGTAGCACCACAATACGGATTCTTCAAAATTTTGACCAAAAATTTCAACCAAGTTTTTGTTTTTTTTACATTTTCTTCTCATTTTTTCATTACCTACAAGATTTCAAACTAAATGCATAAAACGAAACATAAAAACTTGAAAACAAACCAAATGTTAATCAAAAGGCATACGAATTGTTGGTACTCAACATTATGGTTTGCATGTGATGGAAGGAAACATTTCAGCAAGGACTGGATACAGAGGAGTTGAATGTCACTTAATTGTGTGGCTTCCACATTCCTATCTATGTTGGCTAAAACTTAGAAAAGAAAAGCAACCGGAAGTTGAGGCAACGAAAGGCACCTTTTGATTTCTGGTGTTATTTCATTTAATAATACGACACTTGAGTCGTAACCATCTATTATACTCTATTGTGTTTTGAAGATACTTCCCAAACATGTTGTTTAAGAACTATTGAAGGCATTCAGTTTGTGGGATAGCTTGCATTTAATGAAAAGGATGTTAAGGTTAGTGCGACTGAATCAATTGATGTGTTTTACTTTTGCTTTTTTAAATGTATTTTTCTTGGTAACTGTTTAATGCAGGCCAGGGATTCAGTGACTTATATTATCTTTGTGAAGCATTTAGTAGGGATATGAACTAAGTCGAATAAATCAACCATACCTATGCAACGTAATGAGTTGGTACTGTATTTCAGGCTATAGTAGTCTCTTACTGGCTAAATTGTAATGAGTTGGAACTGTCTTCTGACTATTTTACCTCCCAATTTAAGATCCTAGGCTTTGGGTACCATATTTCTGGCTATAGTAATCTCTTACTGGCTAAATTGTGGGCCAATTTGTCATAGGCGTCCTTTAGCTTACTGTGGCTTTGATCTTAACTGTGAAGTTATCTTTTCTTTCTCTGCTGGGAACTTATGATGCATTTAACCTTTTGTTGACAGTAACTTTTAGCTACAAAATAATCTGACTAGTTAGATCTAATGAAAGTTATTTCATCCTTGGTAAGTGTTTATAAAGGAACTTTTTGGAGAGAGGGGGAAAGAAACTCACCCGCAGACATTAACCCAAGAAGTAGAGATTTCATCCTAGGTAAACAAACACAATACCTTCTGGAGGGATAGGGAAAAGAAACTCACCCGTAGCCATTAACCAAGTAATAGATTCCCAAGCTGTCACATAAGTAAAGATGATTAGCAGAGGAAGAACATGAAGGGTTCTACAAAAGTATGGTAAAGAGATGATTTATGTCTTTGTCTCTCTTAGTCAATTACTTATTTGTCAGGTTAATCCAAGACAATAAGTTAGAGCATGAAAGGTTTTGGCAAAAGGAGAGCATGTGTGCCTTAAAGTGCTAGCTTAGACAGCCCACTCTTGTTGATCGCAGGCCAGGCTAATCGTTTGGTTAATGAATTGGCTCAGTAATGGTTTCATCTGTTCTGGTCTCAATTGGAGAATTTAGTTGTGAAATGCTTAGCATGGATCAGAAGCATATATTATGGTGTATCAACTTATTTTTGGTATGTCATTTAGGGACAGAACCAGATTGATAGTTGATGACATTGTATCTAAGTACATTTATTGGTTAGAAATGTAAACCTTTAACTTCGGTTAAGAGAACTGCAATTCCATGCTTAATTTCTGAGTTCAGGTTGGAAGCGAACTGCATGGCTTGCTTCTGCTAATAAGTTTCAAATATATTGGCCATTTGTTGATTAGTTGCTATGATATGTTATTCATGATCTTAGAATTGTGCATCTATCGTACCATCTTTCTGGCAAAAGACCAAAAAAGAAAAAAAAAAAAAAAATGAAAAATGTCTTAGCACAAAAGGGCCACTAAAAAAAGTACTTTTGTAAAGTCAATGACGTGCATAACAAATAAATAAGTATATATACACACATCACATGTACAAGTTCATATAGATCTATTAATATTCAACCTTTGGGATGTGGAGAAAAGTTGCTTTCTTAAGATTCTCTGAATTATGAGATTATTGATTTATACCCAAAAAATTAAAAAAAGGAAGTAGATGTTGCAGTTTCATAAGTATTCGGTCAGCAATGTTATGCAATAAGATAGGATGAGTTGGTTTCCACACGCATTCCGGGACTAGGTTAATTAAGGTGAAAAACCAAAAGCTGTGCATTGGGAGACTCACAAATTTTCAATAAACCTCAGTACCACCGTACCTATGCCCACTTACTGAAAGTTGATGACCTATAGTCCCCTCCAGTGGTCCTAGACTACCTTTTTGTAGCCTTACTTCAGTTCACTGGTAGACTGGGAGCGCTTGCACTCATGGTTAGGATGAAAATGTTGGTTTTTTTTATTTTCCTGTGTGGCATGTTGATGGAGGGTGTGGGGTATGATGATTTCTCTGGAGAATATTGTTGGCAAACAAATGTTCTATGCAAGAAGAAGATGCTAGTTACTTCAATATTGAGCCACATATGGTGGTGGCGCAAGTGTACTTTCCATAAGCAATGCTGAAGAGATCTGTAGAGATGCTTCAAGATGTACATTGAATCAGTGCACAAATAGAGTAATGCACCTGTAGGTGAACCTTTACGAAAAGTACAATGTATCCTCAGCAGTTACGCTGTTTGTGGATCCTGGATAAGATTAAAAGACCTGTTCTATGCTTGGCAACAGAAAGAAATATGAGATTATATCGAACACATGCTTCCGCTGATCCAATTCTGCAAAAACTTTGTTACTTAATTGGCGCTCATGGTTTGATTTCAGATCCCAGACAACCTTGATTCAAACAAGGAGACTTATTGCGATTACGAGCGTGAATGCTTTCTGATTTTACCTGAAAAATTGTTTATGTTGACCTTCTCTCTCAATTTGTTTTTTTGGGGTTTTCTCAAATTTTTCCAACCTATGTTCTCATTATGGCCTTCACCCAGCTTATGCTTGCCCTTCTTTCCTGTTGACGAAGAGCTCCCGAATGAATTCTTTTTATGTGATCAAGAGGGTGGGTGGAATGGAAGGCGACTCAGGAATTGTAGTTTTTTGCGTCATATTCACACATATCCCTCCTTGATTTCCAATGCGATCCCTGATATCTTTTTAAGTTGAGATTCAAACTGTAAACAAGTATTCTAGCATTCTCTTCTCTTTCTTTTTTCATTCGTTACGCCAGAAATGTTTTCACTATAATCTTTTCGTTTATTAGATGTCTCTGCTGTTGCAACATGAGGGATCTAAAAGAGGGAGGTAAATATCTTGAACAGAAAAGGGAGCACTTTTGGAATGTCTGTTCCAAGTAATTTATGTATAGATATGAACTGATCTGGCAAATAATGCTTATAATATGGTGTAGAGTCTTTTGAGATCATGCTAATATCTGTTTCAGGATCCAGTGGTGAACTGAGCCCGGCCAGCATCCAGTCCTTGCAAGAAGCAGGCAATCAGGATGTTGGATCTTCTGCAACAAAACCAAGAGAACATATGAGCAAATCGGCAGGATCTGACATGGAGAGTTCGTCTAAGAGGTCCGATGCCTCAAGAACCCGAGGAAGGGAAATTGGGACAAACTCAAGGGATGATATGCCTTGTGTTTTCACAAAAGGAGATGGCCCTAATGGCAGAAGGGTTGATGGAATACTGTACAAATACGGTAAAGGCGAAGAAGTTAGAATAATGTGCGTATGCCATGGCAGCTTCCACTCACCAGCAGAGTTCGTCAAGCATGCAGGTGGTACCGACGTAGATAACCCACTCAAGCATATCGTTGTAAACCCCAACTCTTCTTCCCTGTTGTAATGGTGGTTGTGTGCATGCCATCCTCTAAAATTAGGGGTGAAGTCCTGTCAACATTCATAGAGAGTAGCGGCTTTTCTATTTTATTTTATTTTTCAGTTTGGCTTTCTTTCCAAAACTAACTGATACTCATGTTTCCATGGGGGTATCATACAAAAAGGAAAATTTTGGATGATCTTTGCAGATTGTGTTGAGGAAATCCAGAGAAGGAGAGCTAGCAATGAATAGCCTTCTTTATCATTGCATTGACTAACTTGAGCAGTGTGTGTTGGGCAGGAAACTTCTTCATAATTTGGCATTCCATTACAGCATTTCATGAACAGCATCATGAGCAGGTTTAACTCTTCTGAAATGTCGAGATTTCTATTTTGATGATGATGTCTGAAAATTGTCTTGTTTGTTTCATTACAAGATAACTAAATTTTAGGTAGCAAGGATTGGAAAAGACTTAGTAATGCTGCAATTAAGACGTCTGCTTGACAACTGATTCTAATATTAATGTCAAGAAAGGATGCAATGCAAATGTGGGCTGGTTTTTCAAGTTGTTGGGTTTAGCAGTGCAAAACATGCACAATGAATGGCATTATGTGGTTTTGTTTTTGGAGATATTTCATTTTTGTTTGATAAATTAGACCAAATACTTGAATGTTTTCATCTCTCTTTTCTCCTAAAAAACAATTTAGAAAATTTTAATCATTATTATACATATACATATATATTCAGTTATTATATATATTTTAGTTATTATATATATATATATATAAAAGTATAATATATTTATATCTGAATTCATGTACATATATCGTTAAACCGTATATATCTTTAAATCATATATATCTACTCGTTATATTATATAAAATGATATATAATAATATGAAAGTTAGATGTAAAACTACTAATCAGACAAAAATTATATGGAGAACATCCACAACAAAAAATGTATCCCCATCCAAAACCAATACCAAATATATTTTTATTCCTTGCATATTTTTAATATATTTTTTTAAAATATATTTTTCAAATTTACACCAAAAGAAAACAAAAAAAGCCAAGCTTTTTGGATGCGTTGATTGGTTTCTTATTCTTTAAAATTGATTCTTGGAGAAAAACATCTGATAAAATAGTTTTAAAGAAATAAGAATTATTTGGAGAACGTGTTTGATGCGGATAAATATATATACTTACAAATGACGTGATATACTTTTTTTGGGAATCATATAGATATATTTTTTTAGAATAGTATATAAATGAAGAATAAAAGTGTAATAACTACAATTAATTTAATATATTTTTTGTTTTTTTTTTTTTTGTGAAAAAGGGATTTGGATGTGTATATATTTTAAAGAAATTTTTTGGGAAGAAAAATGCAGTCAAACGCATATTTGTGAAAAAAAATGCAGTCAAACGCATATTTGTGAAAAAAATGTGTTCTTATATGAATTTCTTTAAAATTATTTTACAAGCAATCATATTCATTAGCTTCTTTGCTTCTTTTTTCGATTTAGAAAAAAACGAAAATAAAAAAATAATAAAAATAAACCCAAAAAAGCAAAAGACGACTCCACTGGGGATCGAACCCAGAATCTCTGGTTTCGTAGACCAGCGCCTTATCCATTGGGCCATGGAGTCTAAACTTTACCGTCAGGGCCCTACCGGGTTCGAACCGGTGACCTCTTGATCTGCAGTCAAATGCTCTACCACTGAGCTAAGGACCCTGTTGTTGTTAAGGTTTTCAAAGTTTTTGATCATAATCTAATCAAGCAGCAATTCTAGGCAGAACGTGTGTGTAGCACAGACATTTATTGACAATGCTTAGGATTCTTGACAGTTGACACCAGTGACCCCCCAACTTCTAAAACTTGCATTCCCTCAAGTTAAACAAAATTGGGTCTAGTGGATTCATGGCATTGCTCCATAAAAGTTAAAACTGTATTTGGAAATGAAAGGAAACAAGGAAAGAGTGAAACAACTATTATCAGGGCTCAACCAGTTTTCAGATGTTGAATGCACAGACAAGTTCTTTTATGTCCTTCAACAGTATAGAGGTACATGGGGGTGAATGCATTACAAAACTGGAGATCAAAATAGTGATTGGTGCATGCTGAAAATAAAACAGGAAACCAAGAGAACTGAACTAAAAAAGGCAACTTCAAAATTGAACAAGGAACAAAGGAAAATGCAGGAAATCCTAGTAACTTCGATCCTCTCTTACATTCTAATTCTACGAACTCCATAAATGGCTGCAGGAAATAAGGTAGAAAAAGGAAAGGGGACAGATTTTAGTCCGTAATGGCTACAAAAGATACGAAACCTCATGTTGGAAAGTACATATTGAGTTTTGGCCTAAAGAAATCTGAAAATGCAGCAGTCTCAATCCTCTTGAATATGATGTTGTCTATTTTCGGTATCTGTTTATCAAGTTTTGTCTTGTTGAAGAAGAATATGAACTAGATTATAGTATTACGACACAAAAACTTTTCTGCCTTATTACATGGCGTTTGTACACTCATCAGAGTCAGAGATATGCGCTTCACAGTGAGAGTTTGTAGCTTAGCATCAATAAACTGATTTATCCCCACCTGTCATACACATTCATGGTATGCATTTGTGGTTCATGCCAGGATTTATCAGGAACTGGATCGAAGTATAAAGAAAGTTGTTGATGATTTCTGAACAATTTTAGTCATAAAAGACAATTTTTCATCAATATGGTTGAACTAAAAACAACCTTCTAGCTATCCTGAGTCATCTTTTATATGATGCACTAGGATTCTAAATTGAAGTTTACTTTATTTCTAATGTTGATTAGTTAAAAACTTCCTTGTTATAGCTAGCCACTAGGAGGTTGGAGTTGCTTCAGCCGTTGTACTACTTGCTTCATTGTAGGTCTTGCAGAAAGTGATTCAATGGTACATAAGACAGCCACATGCAACAGTTTCACCAGTTTATCCTGAGGACCTGAGTCCCATAGACTGGCTGTGAAAACATCCTTTGCCTGACCTTGATTGAGTAGCATGCAAGCCCATGAAACAATGTTGAAACCATCTTCATGTGAATAAAATGAGGGATCTAGAGCCCTCTTGTCTGACATTAATTCCAGCAGTACCACACCATAGCTGTAAACATCAGCCTTATTGGACACACGGCCTGTCAGTGCGTATTCTGGAGCTATGTATCCATAAGTTCCAGCTACACGAGTAGTCGCATGAGTCTCTGTAGTTGCAAGAATTTTGGACAATCCAAAGTCTGATAAATAAGCAT
This sequence comes from Paulownia fortunei, assembly GCA_019321725.1. Lineage (NCBI taxonomy): Eukaryota > Viridiplantae > Streptophyta > Magnoliopsida > Lamiales > Paulowniaceae > Paulownia > Paulownia fortunei. Next base: position 2,557,090 of record CM033121.1, read on the forward strand.
TGTTATCATTGTCCAGCAATATATTACTAGGCTTGATATCTCGGTGTAGAACACGTGGATTGCACTGGTCATGCAGATAAGAAAGCGCAGAGGCAATATTAAGGGCGATCTTGTGAAGTATGCTCCAGTCAAAAGCTCTTCTGGCTCGTTCCCTGATGAACCGGTCTAAATTTCCTCCTGGGAGATAATTATATATCAGGAACATTTCCGCTTGACTGGCATAGTACCCTATTAAAGTAATAAGATTTGGGTGTTTGATTCGCCCAAGAGTGCTGACCTCTGCATGGAACTGTGGAGCACCTTGGTGCCTTTCAGCAGTGAGCCTTTTAACTGCGACAATGTTTCCTGGAACAATTTCGGCCCTGTAGGTGGAACCAAATCCGCCATTTCCAATACAGTTTCTTCTGTTAAAATTTTCTGTTGCCTGAACAATGCTCTCATAAGTTAAAGGTACCCCTATGTCATTGAACACGGCAACTTTCTTTGTCTGAGGTGATGCAGAAATTTCAATCCTTGAAATCAGTCTCCCCTTTTTGGCATAACAGATTAGGGCCAGGAAAGCCAGAGAAACTGCAATAGCAGCGGATGCAGAAATAACGGATGCCACAACAAGGAGAGAAAGTCCATGACCGCCACTTCTAGAATGCTGTCTTGATTTGGGAGGAGCATGCCTTTTTGACTTCTTACGACTCTGCTGATGTATTAGCGGCACAGATACGAATACAGAAGTTAAAGGAATAAAGTGGTTGCCCGGATCAATGCTACAGATGATCATTTTCTTGTCCATCACCTGCATCTCACAAAAATCATTGAAAGAAAGGTTGCATGAATGAAGGGATGTCATTTTTACCAAACTTGAAGGTATCTTTCCAGACAATTGATTGCCATTGAGCAGAAGAACCTCCAGATTCTGCAAACTCATTAGATCCTCCGGAATCTGACCAGTCAAGTTGTTCCAGCTCAAGTCAAGCAAAGCCAGAGATTTTAGAGCCCCAACAGATTTCGGTATTGATCCAGAAATTCTATTCTTGCTTACATTAAAAGCCAATACAGCTGATGCATCACATTTCTGAAACAAGCTTTTACCTAATGATCCAGCAATGTTATTGCCACCAGCAAGAAACGCATATTCAATTTTCTCTGTGCATCTATCAGGGGCAATAGGAAGTACAGGAAGCGCACCACTGAACTTATTGTGACTAAAATCATGAATCATAAAAGGCCTGGTTTTGGAAAAGGGCAAAGCATATTCAGATAGCATCTTATTTGAAAAGAACAACAAGTAAGCAACAGATGGATTGTAGGGAGGGACAAGCTTCTTTCTGATGGAGGGCAAATGGTGGCACACATTGGTATTAAAATTGGGGATTGGCCCTGATAACAAGTTCCCACTAATATCAAACATTGTTATACAAGACACCTGAAGCTCTTCATCCAACCTTCCAGTCAGCCTATTAGAACTCAAGTTAAGATATTGGAGATCAGCGCATCCTGTAAACAGACCAAAAATCTCACCCGTAAAATAGTTTTGAGCTAAGTTTACCATCATTATGCTCTTACAACTGCCCCAATTTCTTGGGAAGTTGCCTTCAAAATTGGCACCAGGAGCCCAAATAATCTTCAGCTTTGGAAGTGTTGTAATCTCTTCAGGAATGGTACCTTCAAAGGAATTGTAGTCATCCAATGCTACACCAGGAAATCCGTGAGACGCCTCTCCACGTGGATACCTCTTTCCCAGAAGAACATTAAAGCGACTTGAGAGGACAAGAACTGACAGATCAGTACAGTTTCCTAGATTCACGGGGAGAGGACCACCTAGGCTGTTTCTCGAAACATCTAAAACTTCAAGGCTTCGAAGTTTTCCAAGCTCATTAGGAATAACACCATATAATGCATTTGAAGACAACAAAAGTGTCCTTAAATGGCTGCAATTTCCCAAAGCACGCGGAATTTCCCCCTTTAGGAAATTATCCGACAAATCCAAATGCTCAAGGTTCCTGCAATCATATCCCAAATTACTTGGAACATATCCAACCAACCGATTAAACGACAAATTTACCACTCTTAACTTCCTAAAACCGCCAACGTATCCAGGAATGACGTCATTAATTCTGTTTCCCGCTAAGTTTAAAATCCTTAAACCCCTACATTTTGATAGGGAAGGTGGAAACAGCCCAAAAATTCTGTTGAATGCTAGGTTAAGAACCCTTAATTTCCTCAAACCAGTGAATTCATAACCTAAGAAATCTCCAACAAAGTAATTCCCTTCAAGATCAAGCACTTCAAGATTTTTCAATCCCCAGAATTCAACAGGAATCTCACCATCAAGTTCATTGAATGGAAGTGATAGAACCCTAAGTTCTGTAAGTTTTCCTATAACAGCTGAGAGTCTTCCCCTAATATTCCATTTATTTCAGATGAACCAGAGCAGTTTCTTACTATTCCAAAGCCATGCAATGCTGACTCTGATTCCAATGAGCAAGAAGGAGCAAGAGAAAGGTTACCTCCTATTTTCAGCCCTGAAACTCTGAAATTTGAATTGCAGGACACTCCAAACCAAGAGCATTGGTTGGAACTACCAGAACTCCAGCTGTTGAGAATCCCATACGGGTCAGAAACTGATTTCTTGAATTCCAGAAGTGTCATTCTTTCATCAGAAAATTGCCCAGAAACTGATGACAGAACGCAGAGAAAAAGCAGAAAAGAAAGCAAATCCATTGCAGCAGACACCACAGAACCCTCCTTCCCCATTTCACCCAATGACACCATTCTTCTCAATCTTCAAGAAACAAGAAACAGAACCCCTGAAAGGAAAAAGAAAATTTATCCCCTCCTGTTGCAGAATGGAGGACTAATAAAAACTATATGGTATGCTTTTTCAAGCAAAATCTTGAAAATTGAAGCATAAAAAGACAGAAAAAGAGAAAGGAAGAGAAGAAGCAGCAGCAGCAGCAGAGAATCTCAAAAAACAAAAGTTTTAGTATCTTCAAAACACAATTTCAAAAACATCAAGAATTCTTCTTCTTTTTTTTTTCTTTTGTTAACAATTCTTGCAGTTGCAGAAAACAAAAATGATTTTTAGTTTTCAGAAGAAGAAAACCTTGGAGAGTTAGCAAAAAGAGGAAGATTTTTGTTTCTTCTCCTTCTGCAGCAGATTGATGTCACTTCTTCTGGGCTTACTATATTTTTCCCAAACAATCTTTTTCCAAAATATTTTTAACGTGAGAAGGTGGGGCCCCAAGTAGAAATTTCGGCTACTAGCATGGGCCCCACGTGGCAAAATCTGTACAACATTGGGCGGGCATTTGTTAGAATCGAACAGGGTTTTGAAAGTCATCCCATCTGTTGGTCCACGTGGCCTGACAAAGATACCTTACACGTGGAGTAACTGTCTGAAATGTAACGGCTGATTTAGCTTTGAAATTGCTTCCCCCTCCAAAACGACATCGTTTGCCTCAAGATTGTGGAATAAAGATTACAGCAATCTTGAGGAAGATGAGCCAGTCTGATGATACTAATCAATTTTTTTATTTTTGTAGGTTGTTCTCCAAAATCTTGGTTTTTGCAACAGATTCATGTTAACAGAAGGTTACTAGTTATTAGTAAGAACCAAGAACTGTGAAAAACATTAGAAACCTTTGTGGGGATTATTTTACATAGGATTACAGAACTTCACTGTTGGAATGGAAGGTGAAAATATTTGTTAAAAGTGTTCAAATGGTAACCAAATTGTAACTGAAGTAGTTCAAATGTTAAGTTGGACAATGGCATTAAAGTCTGGCTTTCTGAAATTTGAAATTGTAACGTTTGATTGCAGTAATTTTTTCATTTTTTTTAAGATTTTCTTAAAATCTTTTAAGATTTCAGGTTCAGAACAATCACAACGCTTATCTACAAAAAATTTGGGTGTAATTCAGTGATGATGCTACAGTCACGAAATTCTCGCAATTTTTTATGGGAAGAAGTGAGGACTTATTCTCGTAACCGCATTCATGAAACTCTTGTTCATAAATGCTGTTACTTTTTCTGGTGTGTAATCTCCTTCAGATTACTGGAATTAAGGAAGAGACACATCAGATTTTGGGACTGAATTACATGTTTTTTTCTCCTGATTACCAGAATCTGATCTGGGATTCAAGTATTCTGCAGTTACTCACTAATGCAAGAAGATTAAGTAAAGCCAAAACTTTCTTGGAATGGAGAAGTAAACATATGATATGCAGGGCAGGTAATGCATGTTGAGTCACATTGCTACAACTTCGTCTGATAAACTTCAAATAAATGCATCACTAGATTTAAAATCATTCCCAGAAAATAGTGACCAAAAAGATTTATGATTTTCAAATTATATCATCAAAATTGCATGGTTTGCAGATATTTCAGAAAGTTGTTCACCAGATCATAATATGATAGCACTCCATTTTTTTTTCTTAAGCAGAGAAAACCTTACAGATAATTACTACATGCCTCAAGAAAAAACCAATAGATTGACCTGTGAAAAGCCAAAAACTCGAATGAGATTCATTGATCTAGTCATATGACTATAAGACAATAAACTATATCATTAATAATAATAAAAAAAAAAAAGGAACACAGTATGGATATGTGCTTTCTTTACCAAAAATTACATTTCTTTAAATTCAATGAGTAGATTATCTCTTCACACAGTAACAATTCAGAATATCGTTGCCAGCTCACAATATTCATCCTTATATTGCCATGCATCCATGTTCCATCAACCAATATTGCCTTACATTGATCTAGTCATAAGACTATAAGACAATAAACTATATCATTAGAAAAAAAAAAAGAAAAACAACAAAACAGGAATACAGTATGCATATATGTTTCTTAACCAAAAATTACATTTCTTTAAATTCAATTGGCTCAGTTATCTCTTGACACAGTGACAATTCAGAATATCGTTGCCAGATCACTATTCATCCTTATATTGCCATGCATCCATGTTCTGTCAACCAATATCCAAAATCACCCCCATGCATGCATTTTTGAAAACTAATTACAGCAGACATTCAAAATTTAGAAAAATATACATTATAAATAAAAAGGTATTGAATTAAAATCATGGCCTAGGGGAGAAGGAAATATGGCACAAATAGTCACTACAAGAATAATTTTCTAGGGGGAAGACGTGAAAACTGTACAACTCAATTCCCCAACTTCGTCCAGCATTACATAACAAATTAGCTCCTAAACTATCAGCGACAGCAGATCAACCAAATAGCATGGAGAAAAGATAACTGACTACTCGGCCAGCAAGTTATTCAAAAAGATCATGAATTGTTCTATCAGAGGAAAGGAGCAGCCACCTCTATTCTTCAAATTGAATGGACAATTAAAAGGTATCTAGATTACAATAGAGCCTAACCCACATCTAGTTTGTTTATGTGAGTCCAGGTGAAGCTTTAAAAGCACATATCGCAAAAGATGTGATAAAGAAGAAGGCCAATTAAAGCTCTCACTTTATCAACAGCAGCATGAGCAAGAACAGCATGAACAACATGAACAAGAAGACGAACACGAAAAGCAAGGGCACCGCTTTCTGGATGATGCCTTCATGGAGCTTGGTGGCATAGTATGCTGATTCTCCGGGCATACTTTTTTAGAAGTGGTTATTCCCCCATCCGTCAAACTATAATGTGTTGACAAAAATTATTTGAACATGCTAATAAATCAAGAATACAAGTAAAGTAAGCATTAAAAGTGCACATCTATGCTACCCCTACACCAGAAATTACATGAAAAAGCAAGTGTGGATAAAAAACAAACAATGATATGATGCTACATGATACACATTTTTCTACCTCCAGGAAATGATATTACAAAAGAAGAGGCGAGAAGCATACATGTAAGAGGATTCACAAAAGGATCTTTTTGGTTCACGGTTCCAACAGTAGCAGCATGCCCATGTACAATTTGAACATTGGCACTTACAGCTTGGCCAGGAAGGGCACTTACAGCAGCAGCTAGGCCAGGAAGGGCACTTACAGCAGCAGCTTGACCAGGATGGGCACTTGCAATGGCAGCTCGCCCACTTACAGCAGCAGCTTGACCAGGTTGGACACTTGCAACGGCAGCTCGGCCACTTACAGCAGCAGCTTGACCAGGTTGGACACTTGCATTGGCAGCTTGGCCACTTAAAGCAACAGCTTTGCCAGCTCAAGCAGTTTCTGGAGCAACTAGGCCAGATGAACCATGTGAAGGAGCAACCCACCCAGCGAATCCATTTGCAGGAGCAAGCTGACCATCTACAGCAGCAGCTAGGCCACTTACAGCAACAGAATGCCTGACAGCAATCAGGGCAATGGCACAGTGGACATGAAGATCTCTTCTTTCTGGAATACACAAAGGGCATATTTCTCATTCACAAATAACAATGTTTGGGAACCCAGCCGATAATACACAGAATTAAAAGCAAAACTTTTATGTAGACTTATGATGAATTCAGCTGAGAAATTCTTGGTATGAGTAAGACAATATTAAGAAGCGATGAATATGGAAACATCATTAACAATGTAGTGTCAAGATATATTTATTTTCTGCATAGCAATGGCACATGGAAGAATAGATATGCAAGTCAAATTACAAATACAAAATCAATTAATTTAATTGATCGAGAGACAGAATGACACTCACATTGGCAAAGCAAAAGATGGGATACTAGTTTCACTTTTATCTAAATGTTGGTTGGAACTAGAAGAATCCCCGGACTCTCTGATATTTGTGTCAACTTGAATATTCATGAGAGCCTTGGGAACATCATTGATTGGTTCATCTACTATTCCTGTTTCTTCAGGGTTCACATCCTCACCAATAGTCTTTGCCATGTGTAAACTTTTGTTAGGTTCTACTCCTTTAGTAGTTGGGGATGTTTGCCTGAGCCTAATTAACTCACCTGACCACTTCAGATCACTAGCCTTCAAATGCTCTCTAGATTGATCTAACTCCACAGATTTGTAAAGTTCTCCGGATTGAGACAATTCCACAGACTTGTAAGGTTCTCCAGACTGACATAATTCCCCAGACTTGAAAGGTTCTCCAGATTGACATAATTCCCCTGACTTGAAGAGTTCTCTGGATTTCGGTAGTTCCTCTGATTTGTACAAGTCTACACCCATCTTGGAAGCATGATCCCTAGAGAAACTACTATTCCCAATACGAATACTAAACAATGAGTCATTGGAAGCAACACTCCACTCTGTTGGTGTCGAGGATCTGCTGAAAATAGAAGCAGGAATCCTGTTAGGATCAAAATCTCCAGGCCTTTCCATCACTTGGATTGGAGGGGATAGAGTTGGTGACATGTGTGGCACTAAAGATTCATGGGTGACATCTGAGAATTGTGAGGTGGATTCCAGAGACTCATTAATAGATTCTTCCAACCTGTACAAGGCCTCACTTGAGACATCAATTTCGTCATTTTTATAGAACAGTTTAGTGCCCCCAATGGGCTTGGGAATGTTGTTTTGTACTCTGAACTTGGGAAGTATTTGAGGATTGACTTGGAAGAAATCATCAGAGGAAGAGTTTGATGAGGATGAAGACACAGTATCAGAAGAATCTGAATTTTTGGCTGAGCCATGCCCAATTCCTTTTAGATTAGTCTCTGAATCTGGTTGGCTACCACTTCCATGGTCTGAATTGACAATGGAAATCAGCGGTGTGAATTCCACACGTTTTTGTTTAGTAGCACCAGTGTTTGCCTTTAAATGCTTGCCACATGCACCTCCATAGTCCATAACTGAACCAAGGCATAAATATCTCTGAAACATAAAAAACTATGGATAATATCACCATCACTCAGGTGAGTTCAAGTCAAAATAAATATAGGAAATTTATGAGAAAATGGGATCAAAAAATCAATTTGACTGAAAGAACAGAAAATATTCAATGTATTCATGCATCTGCTCAATTAAAGTAGTGTCAATTGATGTTTAAATTCTGGAATAGGACAGTAAACTATGTGATCAATGGAAAAAATAGGAATGATTAGAAGGTTGCATGAACTAGCTTGAGACATTTGTTAAATTGAAACACAAAGAATTCCCTTGAAACAAAAGAAAATATGCTATTGCAAGTTAAAGTTTCTCATAATGGATATGTAGTTAAACCATGATTAGTATTTCGCATTATTCTCCACAATTTAGGATGAAGCATGCAGCATGTTTCCATAAAGTCGAGAAGAATATAGCCATTTACTGAACTACAAAAGTGTTTGGCATTAGACTTTAATACTCTATATCTATTTCAAGCTCATACTCATAACAAAGGGATTCTCTTCAACGAACTGCTGCTTGATACAAACCAACCCTACTCTTAGTTCTCTAGGGTTCAGCCGAAAAATGTGTTCTTAGAATATTAATGTACAAAAGCCAATTCACTTTCTTTGCCCAGAAACATCCATATATAAGAATTCTTTCCCCTGCATGCACGCCAATCCACTTCTTTTGGAAAGGTGAAGAAGGATAATCGAATAAGTCGGGTTTGCATACATTTCCTTCCATACAATTCTTCATTAAATAAGACAACTTAGCAATTTTCCATGGTCTAAAATAAAAATATATAGAGAGAGATTGTCACTGCAAAAGGAATTCATGAAAAAAGAACAAATAAATGTGGAAACAAAATCAAGAAAGTAACCTCACCTTAAAAAAATTCCTGTTTAAAATTACCAATTGCCTTCTGTATCAAGCCGCCTAATATCAGTCTTGCCTGGCGGTACCGGCAATCTCATCTTCCACCTGTTTTACCGACTCAAGATCTGGATATAAACATCAAATGATCCCAAAAAACCCATCAAAAATCATAAAAATTTGATCCAAGAAAAAATTTCAAATGTAGCAAAAATACATGATAAAATCAAGCCAAATAAAAAAAATAAAAAATTGAAAAGACAATGATAAACAGTAAGTTATAACCAGAATTACCCCGATCAAAATAATATGATAAGCAGTTAGTTCTTGGAATACTCTTTTTTCTTGATATCTAGCTTATTTGTGGATAATATCCTTTTTTGCGTTTCTTTTTGGTAAAATTTACCAAAAAGAAGAATGGAGAATCGTGAAAACAATCCCAACTTAGGAAAAATGGGGGAAAATGAATTAGGGTTTTTGGGGAAAATGATTTTGGGCATGGATCCATGGAATGAAAATGGAAGGAAGAGCGAGGCTTTCGGAGTATAATTTGAAGACTGATAAATATAAGTCTGTTGACTCCCTTTGGCGCCATAGTTTCAACTACAATAGTTTGTGTCACGCGATATGCACGTGTAAAGGTACCCCAACCCCCAACCAAAAAAACAGAAAAAAATATTTTTCTTTAAGAAATGATTAATTGTTCATTTATTCTTGAAATCAAATATAAATGCATGACTAATTTTCATAGACTAATTATCAAAGAATTTACGTTGAAAAATAATTTTTCAATTCTTTTTTCCAATTCTCATTTGATGTATATGAATAAATATTTATATTAATATAAAATATTTAGAGAACTTCTTATCTGGTATCATTTCTTTTATTTGGACTTGTAATTATAAGATCATTGATTTCAATACAAAAAATCGTTAATAATGCATAAATTGACTCGACAAATAAATCATAACAAGAGCAATTAGATAAAGTCACTATTATTGTTGGGTTTCGTTTATTTCAATATAGGTAACATAATGAAAAATTTAAAAATCTGATACATGCATATATTTAAAATATAAACATACATTCGGGAATTTGATAGGAACTAATTGGTTGCGTTTAGTTTACTCATTTATAATAATAAATATAAATTATGAGATTATATCTTTTAAATATTTTAATTAATGAAGGGTACGAAAGAATTCAAAATTTTTAAGTTCTATACTATTAGATTTTAATTAATTGTGTATCTCGATACAATGAGGGATTAGAATATTTATAATTTTACGTTGGATGGTGGCTTTCGGCCTTAGGGTTTATATGAACTTAGTATAATATCATAGCTTATTTATTGTGTTGATTATTTTAACTTAATCTATTAAGTATTAGAGAGATTTTAGTAGCGTATTAATTCTTTTATGGATCATAGCACATCAACTTCGTTATTCAGCAACAAGATTATATTCAAGTTTCCATCTTATAGAAGTTAGATATACAATAATTCATATAATATATATATATATATATATATTTGAAATTTCAAAATTTTTATATAAGTAAAAAAATTATTAGATTTATTTTCTAAAATTTGAAGAATTTCATTTTCTGCTTGTACCCAAGGTCATAACTCATAACTAAACCATAATTCAAAACTTTTATAATTTTTTTACCTGATTTGTAAAAAAAGATTTGAAACAAAAATTTTGCTAAATTTAGCTTAGATATTCAAATAGTTACAAATTTAAGTCGCGATTACAAGTCTACAAATTTGAAAACGTGCTCAACTCTCCCCCCCCCCCCCCCCCCCCCCCACACACACACAAACACACACTGACAGCCACAACCCCCCACCAAAAACACATGCCAATACGAAGTGGCAGTGAAAATGATATATTGAATATCTCTCTTTCCGTGGCTTGAAACATGGGAAAAGCCCTCTGAAGCACAGTCGACGGTTTCTTGAAACAAACGGTATGAGTTTTATTAACTGCCTTAATCTATGCATACACTGTGTGTTTTTTGTGTGTACGAGTGAAAATTGAAAAACTGGAGGTGGGTTTTTCTTATTCGATTTGATTATGTCGTTTATTTGTGGTCTTGCTACAATTGTGTACAGTTTGAAAATTTCCTTGATTTTTTAGGGACTTCTTCATTTTCTATTTGCTTTTTGGCAAGAAATAGGCGAACAAAAAGATTTATTTCACAACTTCTATCCCCTCTTCCCCATAAATGGATATTGTTTAATTTAGTCCCACATGGTACTGTGAATTCTTGAGCTGTTGCTCAGTTTGGACAGTTGCCGTTGCCTGTCTATCGAGTGCAATTTTCTTTTCCACGAAATCGGGAAGATTGAATTGCTCGGTAACTTCCAATGCATATGTTTGTTAGGTATATTCTGGTAATGATTGTTGGATGTTGCACATGTTTGTGTTATAGTTCTTGAGAAATGGAAATACATCCGGGTCAACACTTGGGGATTCTTTATCCTGAATAGTATTAACTGGATGTTTCTTCTGGTCTTTAACACTTGATACTGTTCTTTTGGCTATTTCAATTTAGAAAAGTAAAAATCTTGTAAAGATCTCTTGATCTATTCGCATAACCATGTTTCTTTTTCAGGGTCTTAACATCAGAATATAGAAAGAACTTGGCTTCAACGGCTGCAACAAGATTTTGGGTGGGTAGATTTAATTCTCAGACTGCAGGCACTAGCTCGCATCTTGAACTCAACGGATGAAGATAGTAATTAGCTGTAAAAGTCTGGATATCAAACTTAATGGCTCAACCACAACCTCCATCTTTCGGTACTGTTCCTGAATCTATCAATTCTCATAACACTTCAAGATATTATGCGGATGGGCATGGGATTCACAATACAGGTGGATCTGGATTTCCAGGCTTAAAAAAGAGAGGTCATAATCTTGGAAGTCGGTCTTGGATATTGATTGATCTGAAAGGGAATTCTAAAATTGTGGAACTGGATAAATTTACTGTAATGAGACGTTGCTCTTTGCCTTCCAGAGATCTCAGGCTTTTGGATCCTTTATTTATCTATCCTTCCACAATATTAGGTCGTGAGAAGGCTATCGTTGTCAGTCTTGAACAGATTAGATGTATAATCACAGCTGATGAGGTAATTTTGAAGAACTCTTTGGATGGGTCCGTACTACAGTACAAATCTGAATTGTGCAAGCGTCTTGAGACATCAAAATATCAATATGGTAAGATAATGGAGTTATTGAAACAGCATTTACGTTTGATTTTCTCTTGCTTCATTTGATGCTAAGGAGCTAGTCAGGGAGACGAATGTAAACTTGAAACCTACAAGAACTTGGCCTTGTAGAGTTTTTGAGGCATTGAGGTCGCTTTAGCTATCTTACCCAAGTTTCAAAAATAAAAGAGGTCGACAACATTCAGTCAGGAAACCATCACCACACCTATGTGAAGCAACTATCATCTGATATCAAGTTATACATGGGAAATCCTGAAACATGTGAATAATTGAACCTTAGGTATGGAAGACTGTGTACGTATAACACAGTCATGTAAAGACACAACAGAGTTAATCATCAAGGAAAAATAAATTAAAAGTTGGTTTGAACCGAAGGCCATACTTAGTAAGAAGTTCATTAAATTCTCAATAGTAAGAATTTGTTGGTTTTACAGGTCGACTAAAAATAGTAGTATTTCATCACCAACGCAGAGATTGAGAGGTGCTGGCTTTATGAAATATCTATTCTCAGGAATTAACCAATCTGAACTTACTTGTGCTTTGTAATCCTTAGTAATACTTGTCACATAGATGCTAGAGTTACAATTTGTGTTTCCTTTCGTTATTCCTTTTCGTAGACTATTCATATATGTACATTGGTATAATAGGAAAAGAAATATATATAGGAGTAAGTGCTTCTTTGTAATCTAAATGGTGATGCTAGTGCTAGCTGAAATAATATTGTGTATATTAAAGTGGCTGCACTTGTCAAACGCAAGACATAAATGAAATAGCCATGTCTTTTCTGTTAAAGCAACTGGTGTTGGTTCTATCTGAAGAAATCTCAACTAAAAGCAAGTCTAAACAACAATTTCCATGTTCTTGCTTTCTTCCGTATTCTTGTCAACCACTTTTCATGTTTCCTTTCTTTAATTTTGCATCTTGAATGAAGAGAAACGAGATTACTGATCTTTTGATTGTATTCTACATGTTGGTAATGTATAATAGTGGCAGGATACTCGAGAATCAACTTTGTTCCACATCACAAAATTGAGACTCTGATATCAGTAACCAATATTTGTCAATAGGTACTTAGGGTAATTCTATTATGTTGTTAAGAGTAGAGATTTGGAGTTAGATATTTTCTACAGTTGATAAAGCATTCGGAAATCAATACTAGTTCAACTATATTAAGTTAGAATTTTTAATAATCAGCAGTTAGTATTGATTGATGAATTATTAATTACAAATCCTTTAAATAGTATCTAACAAGAATTCCTTATTTTATCAATAGAAAATGACTATGGCAACACATACTACCTCCTCCATTATTATAGGTGATATGAAACTGCCAAAGTTGTTTTCATCGAAATTATGATGTTTTAGTCAAAGGCTAACATATGTTTTAGACCACCTTAATGCTTTAAAGATCTGTAAAATATTGAACTTCATTCCTTTGTACTTTTCATGTTCTGTGAAGAGAGTCCTTCATATGTGGTACTGCAACAAAATCCTATACCGAAATGTTAGTTTATTGTATAGTTGAGTTTGCTATATTCCTAGATGCTGCATTGACCTTCCGTGTACAGTAAATGTTATTTTAAGACAATTACAATGGCGATAGAACAAGTATTTGATAAATTTTCTGATGTAATTAAAAAAAATCATTGTCTAAGTTAACCATTTCTTCATGATACTATGAGTATCTCTGTGGCCTTGACGTATAACACTGTGTTATTGTTTATCTTGCAAACAGCAAGTCACACTACTTTCAATATTTGGAGTCTTATGCAAGATATTTCCTTTCTTTTGTTGTAGCACTTGATTATATCTTTATTTTTTTCCTTTTTTGAGTAAATACCAGTTGCACTCACAGTGTGTGCTATGTGATTCAGATGATCTACCTTTCGAGTTCAGGGCATTGGAGCTTGCTTTGGAACTTACGTGTATGTCTCTTGATGCTCAGGTATGCAGTTTTGACTTTTGATGTAATCAGGGATTCTTCTTTCACACTTCCATTGTTGTCTTTCTATCCCCTTTGGAAGAGGACTTACAGTACACTCCAAGCACAATGTGACGAGATGAAATCAATAACAAAGAATGATGCTAGGAACTCATAGTGGATCCAAGAGATTACATGCTTTAACTTATTTGTGTCTGGGGTCATGTGGAGATGTATCTGTACCAGGAGTATGTTCTGACTGCATATCTTCTTCTTATCATTTATAGTAAGGCTGCAGTTTTTGAGTTCCAGAGATTCATTAGAGCATCTACTGCTTTTTTGCCTTAATGTCTTAACTCCTGCCCCAACTGCCAATTTTCATTTAATGAAGCTGACCACTTAATGATTAATGGCTTCAGACAAAGACCTTGCCTGATCGCTAAATGATAAAAGGTTTTAGACAAAGACCTGTTGTATTTATGACATCTATATGCGCGTATAAATTGCCTACGAGCAAGTTACTCATCTTAAATGCATTTGTCAGCTATGTCACTGAACTTCATGAATTTAGTAGGTAAAAGAATTAGAATTGGAGATACATCCTGTGCTCGATGAATTGGCATCATCAATAAGCACTCTCAATCTAGAGCGTGTACGTAGATTCAAAGGGCACCTCCTTGCCTTGACTCAGCGAGTGCAAAAGGTAAAAGAATGAATTGTTGCTGGTTAAGCCTAACATACACAGGTAATTTTAATAATCATTTAGCTTGTCCTTGAATATTAGGTTTGTGATGATATAGAGCATCTGATGGATGATGATGGAGACATGGCAGAGATGTATTTAACCGAGAAGAAAGAAAGAAGGGACAATCTTTCCAACAGTGATCTATGTGATCAAATCAATAATTCGGAAGATGTCAAGGTTGTATCTAAATCTGCACCTGTTTCTCCGGTGGGATCATGTAGTGGAGTTCAGAAATTGCAGAGAGCTTTCAGCAGTATCAGTTCCAGTAAACATGGAAGCTTCTTGAGTTCATCTAGTGGTGGAGAAAACATTGATCAACTTGAAATGTTACTCGAAGCATATTTTGTCGTCATAGACAACACACTCAACAAATTGCTATCGGTAAGAAAAAAATTTACAATACACGCATTATCTTACCTTTTCTATTGAGGTATTGTTTACCAGTCCAATATGCAGTTAAAATTAATTGAGCATTCTCTCAAAAAATATTTAGCTGCGTTTCGCAATAACCCGTGAGTCCCTCAGAACCAGCAAGGTGAAGTATAGGACAGGAATATTAACCTGTTGTTTGCCATGCCAAATGGCAACAACTACCAAACAGATAAATTTTCCTTTATAATAATGGTTTGCTCTTGAAAATTGGAAGTGTAGATACCTAGATTGCAGTGACTTCTCAAGGAAAAGCACTTAGTTAATCTCCTATCTTACTGTATCAGGAAATATTCATAGAAAAGGAAAAGAAATTCAAAAATTATATTGTTACTGCATCAAATGTTGATGTTTTCCATAATCATTTTTCATGGCCATGCAGCTTAAAGAGTATATCGAGGATACTGAGGATTTAATCAACATAAAGCTTGTAAGGATCAATGATTAATTACTACATCTTTTACATAGTAATATATCATCTTCAGAATTTAAATTACTTTTATTGTTGTAACAGGGAAATGTTCAGAATCAGCTGATCCAATTCGAGTTGCTTCTTACAGCTGCTACTTTTGTGGCTACTGTATTTGCTGTTGTAACTGCAGTTTTTGGTATGAACTTCGACGACACGGTATTTGAAAACCCAACGACATTTAATTGGGTACTTATCATTACTGGAGTATTTTGTGGAATGTTATACTTGGCCTTTTTGATCTATTTCAGGCACAAAAAGGTCCTTCCCTTGTAAACTGTACAGTGGAATTATATCTTTTTTCAGGATTAAGTGATTTGAAATTGGCACTTGGTTATGATTTATGACCTCTCAGTGATGAGATTCTTGAGCTCCTTATGCACCATAAATAGTGCCCTCTCACATACTGCCCCTTCAATGCTGCAGTAAAGCTTTGTCTTCCTTTGATCACTTGCAAATTTGATATAATATATTCTCCTCAGTTATGCACTACATAAAAGATGAGAAGAGTGTGAAAACCTTTTAATTCAATTTATTATAATCCCTATTTCAATTTTTTATAATCCCACCCTTTATTACAATCTACTAATTCTAATATAATTCTAAACTGCGCTTTATATTTATATTTATATATATATATATATATTATATATATATATATATGTATGTGTACATATACATATACATATAATTCTAAACTGCGCTTTATATGTATATTATATATATATATATGTATAGTACATATACATATACATATACATATATGTATATAAAGTGCTAATATTTCTGTATGTATATGTACATACATATATGTATATAAAGTGCTAATATTTCTATATGTAATATACATATACATATATGTATATGTGCATAATATATATATGTACATATACATATAGAAATATTAGCACTTTATATACATATATGTATATGTGCTTATATATATATATATATGCACATATACATATATGTATATAAAGTGCTAATATTTCTATTTTTTTTTTTTTTAAAGCATAAATAATGAACCTCAATCCCCCTCGGCTTGAAAAATAGCCAAAGAATGTAAACCCTTTAATTAGAACTGAAACAACTTAAGCCTGGTTTAAGAATGAACTTTTGTAATCCCAAAACCCCTTTTATCCCCCCTTTGGTGGATAACAAGTGTTCAGGGGGATGCTTGTTCAAGGAAAGGCCAATGCAATTTCCCATAGATTATACAGGATTTTGGAACATGTAACTAAACATGAGCAGATAAGCAGATGAACTAGGAAATTTCACTATACACCTGTAAATCTTAAGTGTTGTTCCTGCAGCCATGCTCAATCAAGAAAATACATAGTTTGGCAAAAACTTTGCCACTTGCTTCTCTACACAAACATTTTTGCTTTATGTTCTAATCAAGAAAGCACAATTGTCATATCCAGCATTTTCACACCGTACTGATGGATTGATGGAAGATCAGAGTTAAAAGTAGCTCTTTAAATAGCGAATGCTTCTAACCAACCAAAAATGAACTCAAACTTTCATTTTCAACTGGCATTTTTTTTTTTTTTTTGTTCTTCTAATGTTTTGATCTCATTCCTCAATTTTCTACCTGTACAAGTAAACTATACACTCTTCTGTATCCTAGTATCAGTTTGTCATCTGAGTTCTACACCTCAATCAATTTTAAGATTAAAACTGGAACCTGATTTCCTTCTCTCAACTATCTGCTTTATCAAAAGCATTTCGGATTCATCAGTGCCCTCATCTTCACTTACGCAATCCTCATTGGGCATAAAACTTTTCGATCTTTGCTTATCCCCAATCTCTGGCATATCTTCAACCAAGTCTAGTGATCTATCTTCTTCCATAATAACACTATGATGTGAAATTGAGTCATATTCCCCATTCCATATTTCGTCGATAGGATGCTTACCCTGATCAACAGCCTTGCTGCTAGATTCCCCAACTTCATTTTCTTGATCCTTATCTGTCACCCTAAGCAGAATCCCATTGGGCTCCTTATATGCATCCACATAATTGCTGGAGAAATTCTCTGCAGAAGGCACATCTTCTCTTTTGGCATGTTCATCACATATACAGGTAGGATAATGGTGAGTAGATGAGGATTCTGTTTCACTATAAGGAAATCTCCTTCCAGAGAAAATGCTTTGTGAACCCAGAAATTGAACCCTGTTTTGACTGCTACCAAGAGCTATCTCTAGCTCCTTAATGTGTGTTTCAAGCCTAGATTCTATCAACTCATGGAGTCGCAAGCTCAGCTCCCAAGGGGAAACAGCATAATTTACAGGTTGATAGCAATTAGTCGTTGTATCTGTTGTTTCATTTCCTGACTCGGACTCGCCATTGATTATTGTCGACTTTAAGTCTCCTTGAACAATATCTGGTTCGATATCAGGATCAAGCTGCGGAAAACAGTTGGATCTGATGAATCTTAGAAGTATACAATTTAGACCAATCATAAAATGTATCAGATATTCCTAGGCTAGTACCTTAGTAACTAGAAATTCCTTGAACTCTCAACCAATGCCAGATTATACAAGCCATTTCTCTTTCTTATTCTGAGTTTCTTTTTTTTTTTTTTCAATGTATCAGTATTTTCTATGCTAAAATATCAAACTGAAATTTGTAACTGATATTAACTTAGCATAGCAGCATTGAATTGAAAGATCAATAGAAGAAAGTTCAAGCCTAGTTTTCACACCAGAAAATGCAAATTAATTCTTGCTCCAACCCCTAAAGCTGCGTAATATTGGAAACCAGAAAATGATGAACCATATTACTGGAAGAAACAAGAAACTTGAGACACAAGACACATTATGGTAACATAAGAGAGATCTGCAAAAAATGGCCCTGGAATGCGAGCATGCACATTTAGACATTGTATGGATGAAAGTGATTATTAAAGACCAACATTTGTGTTCTCTTCAGAATGTGAAACAGAAGCAAAAATCATTTCATGTTTTTCAGAATCTTACTGCAATTTGAACACATTGGCAACATGAAAAGCGGATTAGAATTAATATGTCCAATAAATTCTTAAATTAGGACAATTCGCAGAACAAAAAGAGCAAGAACATACAAACTGAGTCTTGTTTAGACTTTCATACATCAGCTATGCTATGCTCTTATGTATCTTTGGAAAAGATTGAATTGCTCATTGTATACATAAATACGTCAGACGAATGCCATGCAGAAGAGAGAATATGTGCCATACACTAATACGACGAAATGAGCAATATTTTCAAGACAAAAAGATAAAAAACAAACTTAGACTGAAAGCCGCAAAATGAACTCAAAGTTAGGTGTAAGATGCTGCACTAAAGATGACAAAAGATGATGGGTTTTATTCATGTTCATGCAAGTGCCATTATTCTACCAGGTTCATGATCTTATGCAGGCTACTCGAATTCTAAAAGCTGAATGCATGTCTTACCTCAACAACACTAGATATTCTCTCCAGTGCAGATGCCCTCAAGTTGTGTTCTAGCATCTCTAGTTCAGCTTGAAGTTCTGCTTCAATTTTGCTCAATAACTCAAGGTTCTCTGTGTTTTTATCATTTGCCTTTAGACTGTCAAGTTTAGTCAATTTGTTCACTTTCACATCAAAAGGAGATGCAATTGGCTCCTGAATTAACAGAGGTGTATCATTTTCTCCTGGGATTACATAGCCCTCATCAGTTAGCTCCTTCACCATTAGCATTTCTTTCATATCAAGTTCCTCATGTAAATCTTGAACTAAAGTCTGCATCTGCTTTAGCTGCTTATTCAACTTATCTAGTTCATTTTTCCAAGCCGTAGTGGCAGACAATATCCCAACAGTCATTCCAGTAATGAAAAGAAGCTTCGTGTCAGGTCCTGATAACAGCAGAATTTACAAAATTGAAATAAAATTGGATCATGAGCTTGAAAACAAGGACGATTATCATATAATTAATTTGAACTCAATTTTTTCACCATTCCTGCATCCTTCATGCCAAATTTTCTATTTCTCCTCTGATTTGTGCATAGCATCTCATCCAGGGAAACCTTCTGAGAAAGTTCATGTGTCTAATAAAATTTGTAGCCAAAAGCCATTAAAAGAAGATTTTGATAATCAGTAGAAACCTAGTTCCATGAATGTTCTTAAATTTCATGTAAATGAACTTCTCAGAAATTATCCGCAAAAGTGTGTATATCTTTCAGCAAAAGGAGATCTACTAACAGAATTTTGTACCAAATGACACTTGGTCTCTCATACTTGGATGAGATTCATGTGAGGCATATGATGCCGTCAAATTGAACACACACACACACTCATAGATTGTAGACATTGTCTAGGACTGACAAAGTTTCATAATTCAGCTTGCTCTTTGTGCATACATCAGGCATGTCTTTTTGAGTTTTGGATCTACAGTTCAGTTGATTGATAGTCGGAAAAATAAAATTAGCTGTCCAGTCCTTTACCAGGCAATGAAGTCAAGTTTCCCAATATTTCTTGAACAAAAATCTATGAGAAAACAAAGTGATCCTAACCATCACTAACCTAACTCCTCTAACATAAATATTCCAGAATAATTCTTTGAGGGGCAATTGAAGTCCAGCAGTTCAGACAGATATTATTATGCTTCATTTCTACAATTCCATGACTAAATGAAGATATCAAGCCTGTAGACAAGTTAGGAAATCAAGGCTGTACAGTAGCTTATTTGTTCATCTAAATTGATTGGAATTCATGTCCTGACAGGAACTAAAGATGACAAGCTTCTAGTGAAACATCTCCAAAAATCTCATAAATAAAGATATGAGTGAAATTTCACACCCTAAAAAAATATGCAATTGAGATGAGCATAAATCAGAATATTGATCACAAATGTAGCCAAAAAAAATAAAAATAAAAATGTCACATGTTTAATGAAAAGGCAAGCACGGAAACAAGTGAAAGTTGGATGGACCTTGTGAATGGAATAATCTGCCAAACACCCCATCACTGGAACCACTCAGCTGCAAATTGCCAGAGCACTTTTTCGGTTTCCTGATCCCCTCAACTGATTCAAATTGTTCCAAAGAAGAAGACGACATTATATTAGTACCAGTTTCCCTTCTCGCCTCCTCCCTACAACCCTCAAACTGTGCAAAAGATGAATTACTGCCTGACCTACTGTTTATTTGACTTCCATCAGTAACCAACACTGGCCTCACTGTAGGCATGGAAGGATATAAACATGTATTATCTTCCATGTTTTCATGCTCTCTACATAGCTGAGCATCAAGGCAACTTCCTAAAGAGTTTAACGGCCTCATTGAATGGACGCGACACCTTCTACTTCCAATGAACTTGCCCCTATTGACCCTGCTGACATTTCTATTTTCACCATCTTCAAATTCCAAAGTTTCTTCTGCACTAAAAACTGATGGCAAGCTAGAAATCCATCCCATATTATAATCCTCAAGCACTCCATTTTTTTCTAAAGCATCACCACTGGTGGAAGCTGCACCAGCTTCCTTATCCCTATTGCTTAAGCTATCAATTTCTGAAAAATCAACATCTGAATGATTCTCCACCTCCAGAAAGGCATCACCTTGAGCTTTTTTTCGCGCTAATCTGCGTAATGGGCAAGTTTTATCTCTTAATTGCTGCAGAAAATTCCTTGATTCTGATTGAACATTGTACGAATATTTGTAAGAAAGTCCACCTAGACTTTCTTTTTTATCTACTGACAAATTTTGCAAGTTCTTTGCTATATATCCAGCTCCAGCAGCTGCTGCAACAACCCACAAATCCATTTCTTCACCGAAGAGCAATCAACCCAAAAATTCTTCAACCTCCCTCCAATTTCTGAGGAAAAAGTCTTTAACTTTACCCAGTACGATGATTCAAAAGCCTCTACATAAAGTGATGATCTTGCTACAAGAAACCCACAAAAAAAGACTACTTTATCAAGAAAAACAGTGAAGAAAACTGTTGGACTCTGAAATTTGTTGATTGAACGAAATTATCTGCTCAAGAATGTTCAGTAGTTCCGTGACTTGAAAATCTTGAAATGGAATATCTACAAAAGAAAATTAAAACACGGCCATTCTACGTGCTAACCGCGAAAAGTCAAAGATTTTTCGATATAAATCATGGTGTTGGTTGAAAGCGCGAAGCTCGAATTCCTAGAAAGTTTTTCGTTTGCCATTTATCAATTTATTTATTAAGTGAAAGGCAAGGGCTTGTTTGGGAGGCCCACACATGTTACCGGTGTTGAGAGCCACAAAATTGTGGATTATGAACTTGAGACGCTCATTTATTTCTGAATCTCCAGACTTTGTTGTTTCTTCAAGTGAAAAAGACTGTTCTTTTGCTCTCAATCTTAGTACAATTTAAAAACAAATTACTAGAAATATACAATCACTCATTATTATTGTATTTATCGTCTTTTTTTCAGTTCAATAATTACGATTTTACATCGGGGGGGGGGGGGGGGGGTGTTGCATGAACAAAAAGTGTAACTACACTTTGAAACTTTCTTTTTATGGAAAAAGGAAATGAAATTGATAACATAAAATTGGTTTTCAGATTATAGAGTAGAAGTGAAAAAGGGCAGTTCATTTAGAATGTTCTCTCTTTTTGCCCAGAAGCAAAAAGAAATATTATAACATTAAACATGACTGGGAGTTCCACTCCATCTACAGAAATAATGTCTTGTAGCAACACTCTTTATTCCAACCATACAAAATTTCCCTCCCTGTTGTTCTGTCTGAAGTTCAGATGAGAAATGCATGAATGTCTTCGATTGCATTACACTTACGAGGAGGGAATGCACGACCATCAATGAGAACCGAGTCTGAAGACATGTCAGCGTTGAAGACTTAAAACTGACATGCCAATCAAGAGGCCAGGGTCATACTTGGGCAGCTATCTACAGCACAGGCCAAGATGTCTCTATAATCCCGGGATATACTGAAGGAATCGTAAACCTTGCCATCTCTGCTCTTTTTGTACTCAAACAACAGGTTCGAATGGTCAAATGCAGTCAGTTTCACAAAGCCATAATCAGAATCCCTGAAAATACTCCAGTTGGGTTTTAGAGTTGAGAAAACTGAAAGGCTAGCACCACCTCCCCCAGCAACCACATGTATCGTTCCATCCAAGCTGCCCTTATAATAGCGCTTCTCGTTGTTTGTACAGATATTCTGCAGCAAGGAAAGGGGTAATATATACAGATTGTTTGAAATTTGAAGTACCTAAAAATTTTGGGCTGAACTGATTGTGATTCATATACAAATTAAGAAACAAGTATAATTCATATGCCAGCAGCTTATATAAATAGTTAGAACAGTTGCTCTGCTATAGCTGGTATAGCAGAAGCCAGTCGATGCTTAATCCAGACAGGCAGAATTTATGAGGAAAAAAGGAAAAAAGATTACAGATAATAATTTTCCCCTGAGCAGCTAGGACTTGATTCTCTACATAATTTTCAAAATCTAATGTCAATCATTTTGGTTCATCCAAAATGAATAAATGAATCATACTCACGCACCCAGATGTTAGTTTGTTTTCAAATTGTACTTAATAGATTGACTTCTACCATCATATTCAGTTTCGCTTGCAGTCAGGGGAACCTTTTGGCTTTCGTCACAATATTATGTGTCGTTGAATTTCAGGGATCCTTAGTAACAAAAATGATAGAAATAAAACCTGCCTAAACATATATCAGTTAACCCTTTTACTATAGCAGTAATGCTGATAAATGGTAGGAAAATAAGAGATTAAATTAAAACTACCTGGTATATAGGACAAATCCTTTCATAACTGTGAACATGCCCATAGAAAGCTATATCAACTTTATACTTCTGCCAAAGTTTTTGAAGGTCATCTCTCCCCATTGGTTCTGCGAACGATCCTACATTTGCATAATATTCACCAGAAGAATAACCAAGTACACGATGTGCAAGGAAAATTAGCCACGGTTGTTTCTGTCTGTCTACGGATGCCAGACAATGCTCAATGAATTTGTATTGTTCACTTCCCACTCTCCAATCATGTTCTGTGTCAGCTATACAGAATCGGAACATGCCATAGTCAGTGGAATACCTGGCACAATGGAGCGACAAGAATAAGCCTTCTTTTATTCTTCTTATCAAATAAACAATTTCTGTTGCATATAAGCTGAATGACTAAAATTTACTGTCTACCCTTCCCCACGGCTCTTTCTGAGGTAAGAAAAACCATAGCTTAATTCACACAACTAAATGAAGGAGCGATATCCTGCTGCTGTTTGTAAACAGATAGACACACACACAGAGATCCTGCATGTGAGCAAGAAACTGAAAGCAGCTTTCCTGAAGAATTAGGCTCCATTTGTTTATATTTAACAGGAGAAATATAAAGAAAAAGCAAGTTTCAAGAAACTGTTGCCTTTCTTGAAAAAAAATAATAGTAAAATCCATTCTGTAACTTTATGAATACATTTGATTGTCCTGAAACATGGAAAGAATGTGTAAACTGGAAAATCTTCTTTTATTTATGTCAATAGATGCATATACATCATATTTTCTTTTGTGGCAACAGAGGGGGTCCTCAGCATTTTTCTCCCTAAGATCCAAATGCAGCCCTAAAGACCAGTAATGCATCTTAATCCTTCTATATGGAACTTCTTCCAAACTGAAGCATGCCAAATGGGCAGACTTTCTGAAAGATGGGCATTCGCATTTATGCTGAGTAGGGAATCACTATAGTTATGCCAAATGTCCAATAATAGAGTTCTGTAATGTGTAAAAAAACACTTTTCTAATAGATAACATTACCATACCAGAATTTAGCTCGATTTTCAGCAGGAACATAAAACATAGTTTCAGCCAAGACCCCACATTCTCCACCTGAATCCATGTTCCCATAAAATGAACCTGTTCCAGGCCAGTCACGCTCATGGTTGCCACTGCAGAGATAACCAACAATATCACACAAAAGAAAGAAGATAATTAAGTGCATGCTCAACCAGTTCCCTTAAAAACTATAATGCACCTGGCAATCATGTATGGTACTCTTGAAGCAATTGGCTCAATTTGAGAAGTGAACTGATCCCATTGAGAAATATATCCATTAGCATAACAGATATCTCCAATATGAAAGACTATATCATAATTTTTCAAGTCATCAACGAGCTGCTTGGTAGTGTTAAGGGAGCCACGTTGAAAATTATTATACTCATTGGAACCATCAGCTTCATCCTGCAGTGGTAAAGTGAAAACAGAAACACTTCTTAATCACACAATAGTTATGTAATTGAGCTTTATAATCCCTCTAAGCTGAAAAAACCAGAGAGCCACTTATATAGCTGGAATTCGGAGTTGCATGATATGAATAATATTGTAACATGTTCATATACCAGTAGGTTTCTTTTTATATAGAATAGACAAATTCTTAACTAATAAATAAGAATAACGTGTGTACAGTCTTTTATAGTGTGTTGACAATTGACGAAACAAGAACTCTTTCCATCACCTAATAACTTGGATATTGTTAGTATCACCTCGAAGGACAAAGGCGTACACATAAGAAGCATATTCCAGAAAGAGTCAAACCTTTCCCATGTCACCAAAAATGATAACCCGTTGTACAGAGTTCTGACCAGGATATGGAGATGCTTTGAACTGGTAAATATCACTCCAGATATATGTACCATTGAGCAATTTATGCCCCAATTTGTAGGTGTACCTGAAAAATGAATAATAAGGATTTCTGAAGACTCAGAGGCTGGTAAGTTTTACTCCAGGAATTATTCAGTTATTATTCAAAGATACATGAATTTACAAAATATTTTTAAAAGCAAGATATGAGATGAACAAAAGAGAATCATTATATAGATGAAGCATGACTATTATATTGCTAGTGGAAACAATATTTTAGCTTAGGAGAACCATAATGAACTACTACATGTTTCTGCCAGTCATTACCTTATGCTGCCAATGAAAGGTTCTCGACATCATTTCGATTGTTTTGATTAAAGACTGGAAGCCATTCTTGGCAAACATTTCTTTGAACATATAGCTTCAAGGATAATCACAAATGAAAGGGGAAGTTCTTCATTGGTAGAATGATGAAAAAGTCGAGAAAATTCCATTTGATGGTAAGATTTTAAGGAGATTTTAATTCACCAGGGGCATATAAGATAAACATTTGATGGTAAGATTTTAAATTAACTTAATATGTGCAGGTTGGCGAGACTAAATTACATTTGTACAATTTATTTTTCAGATTAAGTAAGTCAACCGATTGGGGGTTAACTTAGTAACCATAATGCGTAATAAATATAAAATGAATTAATATATTGAAAATTTAGAAATGAAAATATACTGGTAAATAAAATAACAAAAGAGAAAATATAATGCGCTAGGAATGATGCTACATAAATAAGCTAAAGCTTCAAAAAATATGGCAAATAAACATTAAAGAATAAACATCATAAACTTGCAAAAAAAAAATCATAAATCTTATTAAATTGAAATTGCTTATGAAAAATCCAATATGAGTGAATATCTTACTAATCGATTTTATGTTAATATTGACAATTCTTTGTAAATTGATGTTTTTACTTTTGTGTCAATTATTTTTTTAATGTAGTTCCGTGAAGATAGAATAGACTACAAATGAAACATGAAAATTTGAATTGTAAGGACAAGACTATTTAATAAAAAAATAATATCAATTAGATTCATGTGAACAAAATATTATGAAAGCAAATTAAAAAAAAAAAAAAAACCAATGCAAAGACAAAAAAAGCCATTTTTTAAAAAAAAAATCAATGACATCTAAACAATTTTCCCACAAATAACCAACTTTAAAATTAATATAATGGAGTTGAGATTGAAATATGATTAACATAATTATATCGCCTCACAATACAAAGTAAAACTATTTTGATATTAAGAACATGTTCAGTTTAGTTAATTTCTCATAAAAATAAGTAATAAATAGGAATTTTAAAAGAGAATAGAATGCAGTAGGAATAATATTACAGTAACAAGATAAAGCTAAAAAAAGAAAAAGAAAATAAATATTAAAGAATAAACATCATAAATTTGTAAACAAACTATCATGAAATATTATAAAATTAGAATTGCTTATGAGAATTCCAAAAAAGAGTGAATCTCTAACTATTGACTTTTATTTTAATATTGGATAATTTTTTGTACATCACTATCTTTACTTGCATTTTAAATATTTTGTAGTACAATAATTTGGAGATAGAATAAACAATAAATGCAACATGAATATTTAATTATAAGGGCAAGATATAATATTTAATTAAAAAAAAAACATCAATTAGATCCATGTGAACAAAATATTATGGAAGTGAACTAATAGTACAAAAATACAAATTTGCAATGCAAAGACAAAAAACACCATTTGAGAACAAAAAACCAAAAATCAACGATATTCGTATACAAGAATGTGCTGAGGTGAAAATTGAATTTTAAAAATAATAAGTTTAAACTAAATCAATTTCAACTAATTAAAATATTAAGTGGTCATCAATTTTGAAATGTAAGTTTTGGGCATACAAATGGATTTTGAAATGCAAGAAGTTAAAAAATTGCCACATATTTTATTTATAAATATTTATATCATGATAAAATTAATGTTTGTTTTTCCCAGTTATATATACTTTGCATAAACAAAATTTCAAATAATTTACTTTCCTTGATTAATCTTTTTAAACCAAACCAAAGTCACCAAACGCATCCGAGGTCAAAGTACGTGACCAAATTAATGATTTCTATTTAGTTTAAAATGCTAATATAAATCAAATTAGTCTTAAAAGTATTATAATCTGACTAAGTCATAATGTGCAAATTCATTATTTTTAATTTTTATTAGTTTTTATATAATATGTTATATGTATGGTTATAGAAATAACATAATAACATTATATGCAATAATGTAAACACACAACAATTAAAAAAAACACCAACACTTAAAAATTTATAATACCACAAAAATGAAAAAAAAGATTTAGAAGGTTAATATCCATCAAGACAAGAAGATAAATCAGTTTTAATCCAAAAAATAACTGCAGATGCAAAAATAATAATAGAGTTATATTGTACCCTCCTCAATTAAAAAAATTAAGAAAATACGGTAAAGTACAATGTTAACCTAATTGACTCAATAACATATTAGTAAACTCCCCCCAGCCCCTTTTTAAATTACAATTGTATACAATAATATTTAATGATAGAAACATATGTAGAATTATGATGATAATATTGTGTCTAGCTAACACATGCTATATTCACCTCTAAACACATGTTATGCAACACAAGTGATACTTTCTAGTGTATACAAAAAAACAAATAGATTGGTGGAAAGAGAATCAAATAGAATAAATTCTCCTTTTTCAGAAAAAATGATCTAAATAGCATCTTACGGGATAGAACATACACTGAGTTGGGCCATAACTCCTTCAAAAAACTAGTATGAATGAATCCAGGATCACGCCATCCAACAGTTCTTGCAGGCGCACCTACAAAATTATGTACTTGTGTTGAACATTTACCATAAAACTTCAAATAGAGAACCACTTGTTCCTCCAATCAAATGAATTTCTCTTTGTGAGGTCCAAACAATATATGCAAACAGAGGTAGAATGAACAGAATTTAAAACAAACAAATATGGGAAAAGAAGAAACACATATCAGTTTCACTTTTACAGATATATAAATGTTACAATATTTTGGGGATTCAGATGTACATGAGACCGATGGTCAATGACATTAATTTCAATTTCCACATATCATTTACTTATACAAGGATCTCTTTGCATCTTTGGCTCATTCAGTAAAATAAGATACTTCATATCTTTTCACTTCTCTCATAGCTTTATTATAACAACTGCTAAGACTTCAGTTTATTATTGAAAAGTTAAACCAAGAAAAGAGGAAGTCAACACACCACACATGCTGTTACGATCAAAAGTCAGCGTAACTGCTAAAGAACGAATCTGTTCCCCTCCTTTTGGACCCCATTCGACGAAAGGCTCTGCTCCATCAATACCATAACCACTAGTCCAGGTTACAGTCATCTGACCACCAACATTGAAAATGAGTCATTTGCTCAACTTGTTTTACAGAATGCTTGAATATTAATGAGAACATCAAAGAAAATCCTCATCAGAAACAGACAGGTGTTCGTGCAATTTGAAGAGAAATGAAATATTTAGAGATATAAGCTCACTTCATTCCATGTCTTTCCTTGTGCTAAACGCGGGTATAGAGGTGCATTTGGATTAGCAAAGGCAATTACATTTGAGACTGCCACCAGCTTTGGCTGTTGCAAGGTGTAAAAAAGAGCACAGTTGACACAAAATTGGAATAAGCAGCATCCTTGAAATTATGTCCAAAAGTAAACTAAAGTATGAGAAAATATTCAAACAAAGAAAGTGGCAAGGCGTAAAAGAGAAAAACTATCATGGAGATTGGTACTCAAACGGATAGTATTTATGTGATTCTAGATTTGCACATTTGGTACTCGCAAGCACAGGTTTTGGTAAAGAAAGTATGAGTTTCACCAAGATGCTAGGTAAGTAAAAAATATAATGATTCGCTGATTACATGATGAAGAAGTCCACATAAAAGTGAAAAAGTTTATTGGCTATCCATTACAAGTTCGTGTAGCATCATATACACCAGCTTTCGTCCATTAAGAAAACGAAGTCTTTGAAGAGTTTTAAGGAAATTGAAGCTGACTGGAAAATTGGACTAATCAATTTGTCTAAGCGTTCACTTTCACCTATGTTATTTATAATTTCACACTATTTTGCAGAATCCAACTTTGAAAATATAAATTAAGAACACAAAAGCGGCTGAAAGATATAAATTAAGAATATAAAAAATGGCAAATCATTCTCATTTCAAGTCCAGCTAATGCTTTTGAGTTGAGTAGTATTTGATAACAGCAAATTATTGGACTGATTTTAGTATAATTACCCAAAATGAATAACTGCTTTCAATTTATTTTTCTTAAAATAACAAGACTTTGACAAGGCAAAACACAATCATCGTTTCACTATAAAGATTCAAAACTGATCTAAAAAATCTGTATAAATTCTAGAGCAGGATAGTTACATTTGACACACCACCAGAAAATAAAGCAAACGAGTAGTCTGATCTCTGGTTTATCAACTGAAGCTTCAAAGATCCTTTGCCTGTTTCTTTGTACTTAGGATTGCTGAAATTTGCAAACTGATACTGCAGATACATTGAACTATATAAATACATATACATATTAACCTCTTTTTTTAATTTGGAAATAGCATGTTAAGAAGTTATGGTTTTAATAGAGTCATTGCAAAATGGAATTGGACAGAACCTTTATGGGTGCTGTACACAAATATGGAGGGCCAACTCTTGGATTTTCTGGGAGGCAGGTCGATGAGCTGAAAACAATAAGAAAGAAGTCCTTAAATAAGGTTATTCTATCATATCATATGAAAAGAACACATAACTGCAGTTACCACAATGTTGAACCAGGAAGAGCTTAAGAAAACTATAGAGGGTGAAATTCTTGAAATAAATCAAATGGCATAAATATGTCTGCACCTGAAGTTGGCAGGAGAAAATACTCCGATCCAGTCATCAATTGATGGGCTTGAGCTGCTATATTCTAAAGTAATCCATTCTTGGTTTTTCTCCTGAGAGAAAAGGTCGTTTAAGTCAAAATTTGACCATCTAAACATTCAGTTTCTCAGCCCTGTTCAACTAACCAGAATGCAAATGATAAAACTCGGGGAAAACACAACAGTAGTGCAAGTAACAAGTATCAAATTATGGCATCAAACAATCTTTCAGCTAAATATGCACAATACCATAGTCATATAAACATGAGACTTACATTGATTCCGAGAACTGATGGAGAAGCTTTAATATAAGCCTTATTATCTAAAGCAATAACAGCCTTCTCAATGGCAATTCTTGAAAGAGGTTGAACCCCATGTGATGTCACCTCTTCAAGGCTCACCAGAGCCCACAAAACCACCAAAAGGTTCAGGAAAACTTTCATTGCATTAGACCTAAAATCAGAAATCAATGCCAACAAAAAGGAGTCAGAACATATTAGCCAAAGTTTCAATTATATGTCCTAAAAAGACCATAAATGGGCATATCACAGAAAAAAAATAAAAAATAAATAAAGAGAATTTAACAAAATATGTTGATTTGCATTTTTATTGGTCTAGATCCCACCAATCCAATGTCCAATGGCAAAATAAATTTTTGACGTCCGTCTTTAAATTAACAAAGATGCAAGAAATTTAAATTGACTAAAAAGATCTATAGTCCATAGAGAAACTTGGAAATCATTCCACACATACATATCCTTAAGTAACACTCCACATCTGAATCATTGCGCACAGCACCCCCACCACCCAAACAATTTATTTCAAAGAAGTTACAACCATGAATACACCGAGAAAAGTGTATGTGGGAGCTATGCTGAGGGCTGGTGAGTTAAAAATCTGCAAGTGGGCATCAAAAATTCAAAAATTAACAACACATAAACATTACCTCTGCCATCGTGAGGTCTGAAACCTATCAATATCAAACTCAATATTCCAAATTATAGTGTTTTCTAATCACTTAAAGTAAAAATAGAAGCTGGGAACATAAATTCACAAAAGGGATCACCAGCACAGAGCATTGAAACTTAAGAAAGATTCCACACGCACAGAGACCAGTTACTTAAACATTGAACTAGTAAACTATAGAGAACACAACAACCAAGAATCAAGAAAACATTCAAACAAACAGCAACAGTTTGAAATGACCTGAAATAAACAGAACCCTTTTGGACTTGGGATGGAAAACAAAGATTGGATTGAAGTTTGAGACTGTACTGTATATACTGATGCTTTCTTTGTTCGTTACAGTTCTTGATGTTGGTGATAATCTTTGAGTAACAGCGTAAGAAAGAGTGAAAGTGGGGAATATATATTGGCATACTGTAGTTGTTTAAGTCAAACAACTTTTGTAATCTTCAGTGGCACATTCGATGATTTGATGCTTATATGCGGGCAGCTGTGAATAAATTGAGACTAACGTTAAATGAGTTTTATTCAAATTAAATATGAATTGAATTTGAATTTTTATTTTTTATCAATTAAATTAAATTTTAACTAAATTTTAAATTTTAACAAATAAAAAATGTATTAAAATTTTATTTGTTAAGTTGATAAAATAGATCAAATTAATTTTTAACTATCAATCTCAAATTAAGTATTAAATAATTTAATTTATTTTTTAATCCAATACAAAATTGACCCATGTTAGCCAATAATAATGAAAAAGATTTATTTTCATTCTGAAAATTAATTTTATTTTTATTTTTAATTTTTGCTTTTTTAGCTTTGAATGGAGACATGGGCCGCAATTTTATGATTCAATAAATAAAATATTCTTTAGATTCAAATATTGGGACTTTCTGGAGTAGGATAGACTGGCATTCACACTAGGGAATGGAATAAGTTTGGACTTGAATATGAATAAAATTTATTTTTTTAATTTAAATTTTAAAGTTTAAATTTTTGAAGTTGAATTATATTTAATTTTTTATGATATGATCTAAATTTGATATCAATATCGAGCATTGTTATGTTGAAATCTAATAGATAATCAAAAATTTATACAAAAAATTTAAACACAATATTTTTTATTTGAGATAAAAGGAATATAATTTATGACATACTTTGTCCTTTTCTTTTAGCTACTTTAATGCTTTTCAATCATTTGAAGCGTGCCAGTCTATAGCAAATTTTGGTATATTTAATTCTTCTATTATTAAATATAAAATTTTGTGTCAATTTTTGAAGTGGGCTAGTGGGCCGTGAGAAAAAAGTGACAACATTGAATAACTAATTTAATTCAAAGTATATGGAAGGAAAGGAATATGGATCTTTTTTTGTTGCAATTTGGTACATGTATCCTTATCTATAAATTATGGCTGATATTCGAATTCATGAAAATATATTTGTTATTTTTCCACTTTCATTCATACATCCACTTAGTTGCAAAGTTTTCCTAATTTATGAAAATAATTTAAATAAAATTGATATTATTATGAGACTGAGATTTTGTGTATATCTCTCATTAATAATTTTGTCATAAAGTTCAAATCTTTCATTAATCAGATTATTCTCAAATTTTACTCATAATTCAGCAAAATGAAATTGACTGAATGTCAATCGTATACTAATTTATTTCCCTAATTTGTTCAATACGTAACTAATTCTAGGTATCCACTTATACATAATATAATTTTGTTATATGTAATGCATTATAAATAAATGAAATCTTTTTAACAATATACTTGAGTATTAATTGTGACTTTCTTTTTTTTTTAGTTTTTGATTATCTAAATGATAATTTGTCAAATTTTATGATTATGTAGAAATCAGTTTCATCTTTATAAGTCAGACCAGTAGGACTTAGGAGAAGTATGGGCTTGCAAAAGTGGACAATTTTCCATTAAAGATCATAAAGATTGACCCCCAACCAGAGCTGCAAAGCATAGGACAGTCAAAGTTTACAAATTCCATAGCACACAACATTTGAAGTTAACAATTCAGTTGGTAGCTGGTGCCCAAAAGGGGATGTTGAAATTTCATTTTTTGACTAAAATTTCAGCTTTATCTTCAATCAGTTCACTTGTGTATGTTGTCTCCTGTGCATATTCTGATCATGTACATGCATCAAAATTTGTGCATGTAGCATTTAGGAAGAAAACCATTCTTTATATATCTAGCAAAATCAGGATGCCCACAACCAAAACCAGAGCCATAGGGAGATTTTAGAAGGATGCAGCCACACTCATCATGGGCATAAAAGGATGATACTGGGAATAGCATGAAGTGGGTTAATAAAGAAGAGCAAACTGTGAGCGAGTAGCCATGATCTTGGTGGCCAGAGAATAACACTATGCAAATCCTTATAACTGCTAAGCTAGAGCAATGAATAGCTATTTTAAAAGGAGAAGGGCTTTTCTTGGTAAAGAAGATTTTTTTTTCATGTTTCTGAAAAGCAGAGTCTAAAGACCATGGGATCCAGCCAATTCTTCTCGAAAGCAAACATATTGAATCACATATTCATATATAAAAAAGTGGATATGGGAGTTAACATCCAACTCATATATGGATACCAATTGGGTCAAGAGTTATAAACTCAATCCAATTTCAACACTTCTAAACCACAATATCTGAAACCAATTAGGTTAACATAACCAGAACCAAGGGGAAAAGGTATCAAGATGCTAAGGCATGCATGCATGATAGGCAGCCACATTTGTTTTGAGTCACTAAGTTGCCCTTAATTTCAATAGATTCACATTATGGCAACACCAATTATAGCATTTCATCTATGCATGACCAGTTACTGGTCTCAAAACAGACAAAGATTAAGCTTTAGTGCCAGTATAATTGGTGTTTCCATGTTAAAGTAGGAATTCATATTACAGAATGGCTCCTCCCAATTGAAAACACAAGATGGAATTTTTTAACATGTTAATCCAATAAGAGAGATTTTACCAGTAAATACAGGAAGCAAAAAAGCTAATTATTCAATGAATTTGATTGTAATTTCTCTTTACCAGATATCTCATCAGACACAATTATAACCAAAAAACCAACTCAACAAAAAAGGACTGCTAAACTCTTGCTTATTTCCTCGAGCTATGGACATGAATCTACAACAATTCTCTGACCATTTACTTATTCGATGCCAAAAAATATAATCACAATAGAGCAACATGAAGGAGACAATAAACTCTTTATCATTCTGCCCAAGAGAATTCAAACTCTGATTTTAAGCGCAGTAAAGATTTGCATAAAAAGTGAGCATCATACTGGTGCATCACAAAGAATGTCAATATAATATATATGGGATACAACTCTGTCTTTCTCATATTTCCTTCCTGAATCATAACCCCTCCAATAGAATTCAGCAACACAGAGAGGTAACTGTATGTAGTCAAAATAACGAATAATAATCATGAAAGTCAGTTGTTTTCTTTAAATGTATCCAAGCTGTGAACTCTTTCACCTCCCTTCAGCTTTCCTCTCAGATCTTATTAGCTATGGAGAGAGCAACTAAACGGATATGCTAAGCTAAATGCAGGGGCATAATTCCATTCAGCTCCATTAGATCTGAAACCTAAGACACCTTTTCTTGAAACCAGAAACTTAGTTCTGTTACCAGTTTCAATGTTAAATATCACTAAGCTTCTGTACAAGTTTGGCTATAGAGGCCTCAAAGACATGCAAACTCAGGTGTTTTAGAATGCTATTTCTGAAGCAATAACATGGACCGGTTCCCTTGATGACTCTTAGCCAACTTAAATTCATCTGGCTGTCAAGCAATGAACTGTAACGTATGTAGAAACTTAATTGAGAAAATAAGCAACAAATACAGATGTAACTCTTATCAAGCACCCAAACCAGCCCAATTCTTGAAGGCAATCAATGCTTCCATTTTTCTGAAGTTTCTTTTTCTCAACTTTGACACTTTCAGCTTTTTATGGGCCTCCATGAATGCTTGCTTGTACCTCCACTTATCAACAAATATTTTCATCTCTTGAGATTTCTCCACAACCTGCATCACAGCATCAAAGAAACCACCCTTAACCAAAGCATATAGAAAAGCATCAACCAAGCTATTATCTAATCTGAACCTTTTCTCTCCTTCAGCAGAAATCTTCCTCTTAACCTCATTCCACAGCATTAAAACACTAAAGTATTTTTCTACAGTCACATATCCATTAATGAGGGATAGATATGTCTGCTCATTCGGTTCAAACTGAAGGAAACTCATCCTCCTGAAAGTCCTCCTTGCATCCTCCAGCCTCCCAGCCTTACAGAAAGCATGAATAATTGAATTCCAATCATGAGTACCCACTTCAATTCGAGGGTCCTCAACAACCTCATCCAAAAAGGCTGCCATCAGCTCAGGCCGATGGTGTTCTGTTAGACCTGTCATGATTGTCAAGTAACTGCCTTTTAACTCACGTATTCTTGCTTCTCTCATGTCACGAAACAGAGAAAATGCCGACTGAAAATCTTGGCAAGACATAGATGATTCTATTAGAGCATCATAGCTACCAACATCCAAACGCAGTCCCAAACTACAAATTTCTGTAACCAATTGAGCAGCTTCAGCCGTTCTTTGCTCTTCGCAGTAAGCCTTCAAAATTGGCACATAAACACCTAGTCCAACAGAAGCCCCTTGTGCATTCATTTCATCGAGGATTCCATGTGCCTTGTCTAGTAAACCAAGACTAACACAAGCAGTTATAACACCATATCCAAAAGACCTCTCTACCACAACAGATGAAGGTTCAAGTTTTTGAGACTCAATGATCAAGTGTGCTAAACTCTTGTAATTCCCATTTTGTAAAAATCCTTTTACCACTTCGTTACAAGTTTCCTGACTAAACCCCTGTCCTTCCCCTTCTTTCAGACTACATAGTATAGTAGCAGAAACTGATTCAAAATTACCTGACTTCACATATCCACAAATCACATTATGTATATAATCCCCTTTATCCGAAATACCAAGCCTACCTATCAAACCCTCTAACTCAATCACCCTCTCATTGAGCCCCTTAAGCGCATACAAATACGCAAGTAATCCAAAACTAATCTCGTCCGGCCTAACGCGCAAAGCCGACATAGTTTCAACCACTTTCTCAGCATCAAGAACTGATTCAACCTCGCGACAGTAACACTCTAAGGCAGCATTACAAGCCACCAAGTCAGGCTTCATAAAATCCACCTTTTCATCGAAAGCAATCCTACAACTCTCATGGAAAACACCCAAAAAAGCCGCAAAGCTTCCATTTTTCCTACATATATCAATGAGAACACAGCCCCACATCTCAAAAGGCATGAAAAACCTATTCTTGAACATGCTTTTCACCAATGCAAAAGCAGGGGCGCCAGTGTTGGCAATCCTCATGGAATCCAAAAGGGTCTTCACACTTTCATATTCTAACAAAGATGGGTTCTTTTCCAACACAAAAACTGCTGATGCAAATGCTCTCTTGAGATTGTGAGTGTCAGGAAACGAGGACAAGTGCGCAATTAAAGAGTTGGTGAGAGGCTTACTGGGGAAAGAGGAGCAGTTGGTTAGAGTCTTGAATGACTTCCACGCCTCATCAGTGTTGTTATTCAAAAGGGATTGTTGGAGGGTGGCTTCAAGATTGGATTTTTGGGCTTGGGAAACGGAGTTTGAGGTGGGATGTTCTTGGGAATTCGATGTAAATGCTTCTTGTGGTTGAGTAGTTCTTTTGAGTGCAAAAATTGAAGGTTGGAGGAATGAATAAAGGCTTGGGATTTCTGGGTCTGTTGAAAAGGGTCGTCTTGAAAGCAAAAACAGAGCTGTTTTCCGCATCTCTCTGTCTCCTCTCGCTACCGACGCCGCTCCGGCGGAAGAACTATATATGTTTATTAATTATTGACAAATGAAATTATTGAGAATTTAAAATTATAACAAATAGCTGGAATAGCTCAGTTGGTTAGAGCGTGTGGCTGTTAACCACAAGGTCGGAGGTTCAAGCCCTCCTTCTAGCGCGAATTCAATTTTAATTTTATTTTTTAACTTTTTCCCTTTATATTAACTGATTTTTTTTCTTTTTTTCCTTTATATTAATTGATTTTCACTTTGCCCCATATTATATTTTTTTTTTTTACTTTATTCCCTTTGTATTAATCGATTTTCACTTTGCTCCATATTAATTGAAGAGTTACTTTTTAACTTTTTCCCTTTATATTAATTGATTTTCAGTTTGCTTTTTTTTTTTTTTTTCGCTTTACCCCATAATAATTTTATAGTAAAAAAATTTCCTCTAGAAAACAAAACGTTGTGGTGTGTTTGCATCTTATCGCAATAGTGTGTTGTGGCTTGCCATATATTTGTATGTTATCATAACATTATTTTATACTACGTATGCATTAATAAAAATCCAACATAAATCAATAAATTTTATTTTCATGTCTTTTTACTTAAATAATTACCTTTATTCACTTATGGCAACACATAATTTGTAATCTATGAACACTTAATTTATTTGATTTATTTTATTGTTATTTAATAATAGTAATTGATATTTTATTAACTTTGTGTATTTTAAAGGACGCTTTTAGACATTATCGTACTTGCTTTCACTGCAATGTTTGTAAATTAGACATTTCGAGGGGGTTACAAAGAAACAACATAAAAAATAAAGGGCCAAGAAGGAAATAAAGGAAAATGGGGTCAATCTCACAATTCTCCGATTAACACAAATTTGCAGCAGTTTGAGAGCACACTGAGAAAAGCTTGCAATGGAAGGAGATAGCAGTTTAACGCGGCAGCTCCGGTCAGAAATCGCCGTGATCGAGGAGTGGAACGGCACCGCTTCGTCAAAGCTCACGAAGACCGCCACCATCACAGTCGCAGGAGACTCCGTTCGAAAATCCGCTCGCCGTTTCAATCATATTTCTCGGAGAATCCTCGACGCTTTTGTTCCCGAGGTAAAAAATGCTCATTTCCTCGATCATTTTTTGGTATAGTTCTTGTGATGGTGCTAGGGAGAGGATTGGTTGACCGTGTCGATTTTTCAGTAACTTGCGCTTCAAAGGCCGTAGTTTGACTAATGCAGGTTGATAGTTTGTTTAGTTTATAAGAGATTTGATCCTGGTTTTGTTATGCGATAATAATGAGCAGAGGTTCAACGGTGTGGTGGCATGTTGTGGAATGTTTAGTGAGTAGTACTTATTTGGTTATTGGCTTGATTTACATATTGTTTCGTTCTTGTAATTTATGATGTGTGTAAAAATATTAATCCTGTGATCTAACTATATTGATTGAGTGAACTAACTTTTTAGAAATATTATCTTCTTTGTTTTTAGTGGAAAAATTGTATGAATTCAGCTCTTAGTTGAGCTGTTTGGAAGAAAAATGTTTGCTTTCCAGGTTTTAATTTGAAAAGACTTGGCAAGTTTGGATTTTTCTTAC
This sequence comes from Paulownia fortunei, assembly GCA_019321725.1. Lineage (NCBI taxonomy): Eukaryota > Viridiplantae > Streptophyta > Magnoliopsida > Lamiales > Paulowniaceae > Paulownia > Paulownia fortunei. The sequence continues at coordinate 2,595,547 of CM033121.1, forward strand.
AAAAAAATGTGCAAAATGTTAATGTTTTTTTGTTCTGATTGTGCTTGCTTCATTTAGAATAATTGCCATTTTATCTAAAATGGGTGTAAAGTGCAGGGATTCCCAAGCAGTGTGACTCCTGATTATGTCCCTTTTCAAATATGGGACTCATTGCAGGTTGCAATCATCCGTTTGTGTAGTCTTTCAATTCAAGTTGGCTCCTTTTTTCTCCAAATTGATAAGAGGCATTTATAATTTTATTTCTTGCAGGGCCTTTCAACTTACATGAGAACCATGCTTTCCACCCAGGTGAGATATTGACTAAAAACATAGATTAGCTTTTAAACTTTTGATATGCTTTAACACGTCTTAATTGCTTTAGGCTCTTCTAAGTGCTATCGGGGTTGGTGAGAAGTCTGCTACAGTTATTGGGGCCACATTTCAGGTATATGTATTTTTACGAGAAATTTTGGTTTTACATTGTGCATGCCAATATTGAAATTTCTGATTGGAATTTTATCCCCTTTCTGAATTTCTCCTTCTGAAAATAATTCCAGTGGTTTCTGAGAGATTTAACTGGAATGCTTGGAGGTATCTTATTTACATTTTACCAGGTACATTGATTTCTTTTAATTCTGTATAAGATCTTGAGACTCGAGTCGCATGAACTACCCTGTACATAGGCAATAACAGAAAAAATAACTTTCACTCTGGTTTTTTTATCTTTCCACATGTTGTCTGTAAAAATAAAGCAGGCTAATAACACCACATTTCTCTTTTGTTTAGGGGGCAAACCTGGATAGCAATGCCAAAATGTGGCGTCTTGTTGCAGATCTCATGAATGACCTTGGTATCACTATCTTCACTTTTTTATTATTATAATGATTATTATTGTGTTGATTGGACTACATAGTGTTTCTTTTATATTATAATTTTTTGAGCGTTTATCTCTGATATTATTGTTGTCTTTATCAATTATTTACAAAAAAAATAACAGTATAGTTCTTTTCAAAATTTCATATTTTATACTGGAATGTGAAATTGTTGCAGGGATGTTGATGGACCTTGTTTCCCCTTTGTTCCCATCAGCATTTGTATTTATTGTATGCTTAGGGAGCATATCAAGATCATTCAGTAAGTTCCGAACTGTGTTTGAATAATTTTCCATTGTCCGAATATAGATAGATATTGAGTTACTCAGTCATATGTTTTTGTCAGGAACCTTTGGTTTTGACACATGAGAGTCTTTTCTAATTATTTCGTCTCCATTCTCTTTTCATGTCATGCTGCTAATTAGCTGGGGTTGCCAGTGGTGCCACTAGAGCCGCTTTAACACAACATTTTGCACTTCAAAACAATGCAGCAGATATATCTGCTAAGGTAACATTCTGCATTCTAATGGTCAGACAAGAAATTTGCATGAACATAAATTTTGAGTGTAGTCATTTATGTGAAATTGCTATGATAGGAAGGAAGCCAAGAGACTGTTGCAACAATGATTGGGATGGCTTTAGGAATGCTCCTTGCTCGCATTACTATGGGGCACTCAATGGCCATTTGGTTTTGTTTTCTGTCCCTCACCATCTTTCATATGTATGGTTAGTCTCCCTTGATAGTCTTATTGCTTATATTGCCTACTAATAAGGCAGCTTCCTCATGTCCGAACTTAAAAACATCAACTGCAACTGCATCCAAGATTAATTTTTGTTTTTGTACTTTATGTGCTTTTTCTTGGGGTTTCTGCAGCAAATTACAAGGCTGTCCGTTGCCTTTCACTGGCAACATTAAATTGTGAAAGAAGCTCAATTCTTTTGTTTCATTACATGGAGACTGGTCAAGGTGAGATGTTGAATCTCAAGAATTACTTTTTAGGCACTGTACATGTTTCTTCACTTGCTCTTCTTGATATGTGTCTGCACAGCCATACATGTTTACTAGTATGACTTTACATAAGATCCGTTTTATGCTCATTCACCTGCAACAAAAGAAGCAGTAATAAAAAGTCAGTATCTTATAGCAGACATGAATGAACGTTAGTTAAAATAAGTGCCTTGTCTTTGCAAATTGATACTCTGTCATCCCATGGTAAGTATAGAATTTTCATTACTTTTTAGTCTCCATATTGGATGAGGTTATGGATCCAAGTAGTTGAACTTCCATTACTGTGTTCTTTTTATGTGCATGCCAACACACTCACATGAGACTTCCCTACGTGGTTTGCTAGTTCTTAGTCCAAAACAGGTCTCAGTGATGGAGCATGTTTTACCTCTGTGGATGACTTCGTGGAAAGAAAATAGGGTTAAATATTTGCACCAATGGGTACGCTTGGGTGTCCGGATATCTTCACTTAATAGTGATGAAGTGTGAGTTTTCAACTTTGTTCATATTGCTTTGACACTGCTTTTTGTCGTCTAATGCATTTCCAAGATTCCTATATCCAATTTACTTTCTCATCCTTGGCTTTTGTCAATACATTCAACTCATATGACCGCTATGTTGTACTAATTGGGTCTGAAACTGGTGAGTGTTGATCAGTGGATTTTCTTTTCATGGAAAACAGGGTGGACCTCTCATGTCTTGCCAGCTCTTATTACAATAAAGGTTGAGCTCATTTCCGCACTTCTTTGAATTAGAGTTCAAATCAAGAATATCGTCTTATTAGCTTCTTTTGGTTGTTTTAGGAAAGTATATGCTACTTGCAAGAAAGAGTACTATCAGTGTCATTATGCATAGAGATTCAACAGCAGCAGATGTCTTACAGGCTTTCATGCATGCTCTTGTCTTGGCAAAACTTGATGATAAAGATAGATCTATGCATTTCGAGAGTCAATCATGGATGGCCAAAAACTATGAAGTCTTTGTTATTAAGGTATTTTCTACAAGTATCAATGTTGTTTTTCCATCTGTTCTTTTGGCTGGGCAGTTGGGGGAAGTAAGAAAATGGAAACCGAGAAGCAATGCTCCATTTTCTGATCAAGTTGCTTCTGTTTTAGTTTTTGAAACAGAAATAGCAAAACATTTCTGCTTCTTTTTACCCCAAGCATGATAGGCAAAGTATTCATCAAATAGCGAAATTCACTCCTTGTTAGTTTGTATACCCTCCCCAAGAGCTGTTCTTGCCTCTTTGTCTTCCTCTATCCCTGAACTAACTCCTGATTATGATCCCCTCCATATCCAATGTCATGTTTTACCATATGCATCTATTTCTTCAATACAACCACCAGCGACACACACACACTTTGCCTCCTCTCCTTAACATCACCTAACTGAACACAGCGCACCTCAACCACCTGGATCTCCATCCCACCTCCGTCACCACCACCACCACCAGTGGCTATGATTACCCACAGCAGAATTGCTTTGTTCCTTTTCTGAAGATCAATTTCTGTTCATATTTGATTCTCCTTCAAAATTTCTTGTCCATCTCTCAGCTCCTCCCAAATAATTATTTGACTTGTTTGTAGAACATGAAGAGATGCCAATGAATATCTAATAGCATGAAAACATCAGTTATATGAAGGGACATGAAATCTGTTGCAGGAAACCATATGTTCCTTGAAATTGGTCACTGAAGGGAATGATCGGTTGTGCTTGGCTAACGTGATGTGGTCAGGATAAGGTTGACTTGGGATCCAAATATTTGTGGAGTGGACAGTGATTCAGGTTGTGGGAGATCACCTGGTTAATGGTGGCAATTTCAGTGATGATGATTAGGACAGTACCTTAAGGAATCATGGTGTGGTGTGATTTCTAATGACTGGGGGGCTTGGATGTAGAGTATGGTGGCTGAAGGGGCTAGCAGAGATGGTGTTTTTTTGCATAGACAGATGCTGGTTAAAAAACAAAACTGAAGAAAATTTTGTGGTTCTTATGTTTTGCAGTTTAAAGAATTTGATGGGATGAATCTCATTTATTAACAGTACCAGCTGCGCATGTGCTTTGATGTCTGAGTAATAATAAAAATCTATGGGGTGTTGGAAGATATATCCTTTGTTGTGAGAAGGTTTATGTAAAAGGATAAAAAGGCATAACCAATATATTTTTTCTGTTCGACACTTCTAAATTTTGTGCAGAAAGTTAAAAAATGACTGAAAGCACCACATTCGCTAGATAGCTCCTAAAAATTACTTGATATAATTAGCCTGATGGGTAAAATATATATCTTTCACTTTGTATTAAACTTGTGGAGGTTGATTCTGTAATTAAGAATAGTGCAAATCTTTTAGCAGAGCCACCCTCAAGTCTTTTACATTGATGATTGGGGAGCTAATGAATGAATATTTTGGAATTTTTTGTGATACCCGTTTGCATCAGTTTTGGGTGTGCAAATATTTCTCGTCCACCCTTAGAGAATCTATATTTCTTCATGACTTCTGTATCTTAATTTTTGTTTTAACCTCACTTGGCAGCTTCAGTCATTGGGCTGGAGAACAGAACGTCTTTTGTCGCCCTCAGTTGCATGGAAGGCAAATTGGTTTGTAAGTTCATCAGATGAAAAAGTTGACTAGGGGAGCTTCAAGCTTTGCATAGAGCCCGGTTATTGTTTCTAATCTCTCATTAGCAATACTTGAACGATAACTTCATAGTTTAATTCATAAAACCAAGAAATTTTGAGTTTGTGAGTAATAAAATGATTTTATGTATTGAATAATTTACTTGATTTTAAGAGTTATGGAAATTAATTTCTTTCTTATAGTGCTATATTCCCCAATTTTTTACTGTCATCCCTAGCTCTGTAAGACAAGTACTTTACATCCTACTGGACAATAGTTCATGTCAATCTTGAACTTCATTTGATTAGTCTTGCATGATTCCCTGATTATCGATGTTTATGGCTTGTAAGACTAAATGCAAGTCCCTGAGAATCGATCAACATGCAGTATGGAACCTATGGCAAAAATATGGTGCCAGAAATGTGGGGGAGAATAAGAGTAGAACACCTTTATAGTTTCCTTTTATGTGGATTTACCCTATTCAAGTACAATGTATGGACTTCTTTGTGTTGAAGTCTTGTATTTCTCAGTATTTCACCAATATGGCTAACTAGCAGCAACTGTCTATATATTCAGAGACTGGTACGCTATATGATATGTACAACTTGAGCTCTTCCCGAGAGAGTAAATTTTATTTTCGTTGACCGGCTGAAGCCATAAGAACACCAACAGCCACAATGAACATCAATAGCATGCCCACGAGAAGTATATACGTTCTTCTTGATGATCGTCGATACTCTCCAAACAGAAGCACACCCCAAAATGTGCTCACAAGTGGAAGAGCCTAGAATAATGACCATGTGAATAAGATTAATCTCAAATTATAATTCTTTTTCCTTAGTAAACGTGAAGAAATATGATACTGCATCAACATCTGTGCATGTAATGAAACAGACCTGAACAGCGTCTGCTGCAGCATATCCAGCAGCTTGACCTCCCATGAACTGAAGGCCATTACCAAAACCACACAAAAGTCCAGCCAAAAGAGCCCAACCTCTACCATTCCAGTCTGATAAATAAGCCATCACCGATGATTTGGGCAAATTTAACACAGGGCGATACAAGAAGCTGATGTTTAGAATGATGGCCAGCACAAAGCAGGATACTGAGAAGTAGAAGAATGCAGTGTATACGCTCAAGTGCGGAACACCATCTTTTAGTGTATTCCACTGATCATTAGTGGCCAGGTTGATAGCCGGTGAAAAGAGAGAGAAGCAAAGTCCTGCAAAGAAAGTTATGGCTAAGCCAAGTAAAGTACCCTTCCCAAATACCTGCAAACAAGAACATATGAAAATTCAGAAATATAACGAGCATAGGTTCAGAACAATAGTGATTGTTAATAGTAGAAGGCTTCTCTAGCCACCAGTCCTGCAGATGCACTAAGTCCTTTTCGAGCTGAGAAATTTGATAATTGCTCAGACCAACCTGGCTAAGAGGAGTATACAAAGATATTGATGGCAAAAAATTCGTGTAGAAGAATATGATACTTGTGAAAGAGGCCTAAAACCTTTATAGCCCTTCTGTTCTCAAGCTCTAAGAGAAAATGCGCCGTCCCAAATTTTGCCTTCTTAGCACCAGTTCCATTCTCCAAATCTTCTGTTAGAGATGTGTAAGTTCAGTGCCCAAAATATATAAAAGGAACAACCAGCAGCTGATCTGAAAAGAGATGGCAAGGCTTTCTGATATGCCCTTACCATTGTTTCCATGTGTTTTCTTGGATTCAGACACATCCTCTATCCTGTCCAAGTCAAGTTCAAAAGTCACATCAGTGCATTGACTTGTAAATCATTGTGAATCTGAAAGATAAGGCCAATGAAGTTTGTAAATCAGTTCAAAAAGGAAAAAGAAGGAGCGCATACGCTGTCCCATCTTTGTGATCACTAGAGAAACCGGTAAGCTTTCTTTTATTATCGGCTTCATTGGATGAATGAAGAACAGAGCCAAAACAAACAGCAATCAGAAAGCAGCCAACACCAGGAAAAAGAATCTCAGCTTTGTTTATTTTGCCATCCAAGAAATAGTTCACCGTCGTTCCTGGATACTCAGAAGAGGCCATTATGTAAAACTTCATTACAATTAGTCATGGAAAAAGTTCATCATGCAGAAAGAAGAGCTGATCATGCAGAAAGAAGAGCTCAGTCGTATCAAACATAGAATACCTATTACAACAGTTACACTGCAAGTGATCACCTCAGTCACCGACAGACCAACAAAAGCCCAAGCATATTGAGTTGCTAGGTTTCCAAGGCTTAGAACAATCCCTCCAGCCATTGCAAACAATACACTCGGCCAATTATCCTGCATTAATTTGTGGGAAAAGTTGATACTCTTGGAATGGCCTATTCAGTTTCCAAACTTACTATGGCCAATTGAGCCTAAGTAAACAATTTTGATACACAATCACTAAGATGGTCTTACCTGATATAGCTGAGTTAGAAAATTTGGCTTCTCATCAGTGCTCTTTCCAATTTCACCAAATGCAAAAGCAATGATAACAGCAGCCAATAGATTTGTGATTGTGTAATCAAGATAAGTGTGCTGAGGTAGACGACCGCGCCTTTCTAGGAGAGTCAGAAGCGCAGGCCAGGTGCCCAAGAAAAGCAAAGCAAAGAGCATGCATGCTATTGCACCTCCTTTGCTCTCCACCAGAAACATTTTCACTCAGCTCTCAGATGGAATGGATATCAATGCAGGAATGCCCAAAAAAACCTATTCAGAAAGTTCAGAAGAAAGTCTGTCAATATATACTATAATGTGAAGCCAATCTCAAGAAATGGATTGAAAAATGATAAATATAAAAAGATTGCAGACAAATCTGCCTTGGGGAGATGAACACAAAAAGAGCAGGAATCCCATCAAACTTTGCAAGGTTGTAAGTATTCAAAAAAAGAAAAAGGGAGAGTTTGGCGAATAAAACTTGCACAGAAGTCCAATAAAATGTGACAATAAGTGAAGCCATATGATCAAAGTCCATTTACAGAACAGCACCCAATATATTCATACAATGGAGATAATCACTCTATTGCTTTTGTTTAATACCATGTGGAAAGAGCATTGAAACAGAAATGTACTTCTGTATTTTGTTGATCATGGAGTTTCCTCTAATGAAAACATTATATCTAATTGCAAAAAAAAAAAAAAAAAATGAAAAGGAGAAGAAACTATTTGCTTCTGTCAGCAAAATGAAGGAAAAAAGATGGAACATCTACCACTCAAAAGATGATGCAAAATCAGTACTTGGAAAAACCCCACAAACGCCAATGCTCCGATTGATATTTACAATCCAAAGCAACAGAATTTCTCCAAAAACAAAAAAGCTCTGCCCCTTCACTGCAATTTCGACCTTTTGATTTGCCAAAACTGCAGTTAAGAGGTCAAGTGAGTTTTCAAGAACTCTAAAAGCTTTTTAAACAGAAGGGTCCTAAGAATGCCAAATGCTATATATAGGCAGTTTTGACCAAGTTAATTGCAAATAACTACACAAACTCCCATGCCTAATAATAGAAGAATCATATTTTTCGAAGGAGTGCTGAGCAGGAATCTCTTGTCAGATTCCTGGACTGTGATTGTTAAGGTTCTTTCCTGTACTTTTGTTTGTGGCCATTAATGTATAAAAACTGTTTGGTCCAAACAAGATTCCAAATAAATAGCTTATTTATGATCCCTTGACATAGAAATACCAAGGACCTTAGAATCTGGTGTGTTTTTCTCCAAATGAGAAGTTCACTCGAGGCACAGCGTATAATTCTCTGAACCACTCAGATGAAGGGATTATTTCTGGGATTACAATGCTCTCAAGTGAAATAATTTCTTGGAATTCCGATAGCCAATTTATTTACTAGGCTCTCTTTGGGAAATAATATCCAAACTAGCTTAATTACCATAAGCATGAGTAAAAGATAGATTAGCTTTACTTGGGTTTTCTGAATAATGTTTTCTAAATAAACTACAATTTGACTCTACCAAATCAAGATTTTCCATTTGATAAGAAAGTTCATTGTGCTTTGTTACTATTTCAAGAGAACTTAATTTCATTAAAACCAAAACTGGTTTCTTTGTATGAAATGCAAATCTACTCGGGAAACTTGAAAATTTTAGCATTTTTTAAATATTTAATTAGTACTAAATTAAAAGGACCCAGAAAGGAAAAATTAATTACACAAAGATGGCTATATATATGTGTGTGTGTATAAAACAGACCATTGTTGGTGTGATTTTCATGGGCTCCCAGAACTTGAGCCTGGAGGTGGTAGGAGATCTTGGTCATCCATCGGTAGATTAACATGGTGGATGATTATGTTTTTCAAGGATTTTCTTATGTGGTTCCAGGATGTTTTATGGATTTTATCAAACTAAATGCAAGTCTGGGACAATCTATTTACATGGAGATCAGTTCCAAGTATGTCAAGGTCATAAAACATGGTGCCAAAAACGGGAAACGAAAACGACAGAATCTGATCCTTTTCCATTTTCCAGTTTGCTTTGTCAAACACCTCTATTACAGCTGAGATTTTCATGAAACCAAAATGCTTGTAGCAGCAAATCTATACCCAGAAGGATTTCGATACTGTCACCACAGAGGCAAACAACAATGGTGTTTAGCATGATTGATAATTTACAAATACAGAGAGGCTGCTTAATGCCAAGAATAAAAATACACCTCCTTTACAGTTCCATTTTGTGTGTTCTTAACCAATTCAAGTATACACTGGACTTCTTGATATTTCAAGTCCTCAATTTCTGTTTGTTTAACATTCTTTCGCAGTCACTAAAATTAGCAGTTAGATCAGTCGTGGAAAAGCTTCAACTCTTTGTCACCGTTTACCAGTAAATTGGAGCCTGCCTCAGTGTTTCCACAACCTGGCTAACTGCAGCAACTGTCAACTTATCCGTCGGCTGGCACACTTTCTGATACATGCAGCTTCAGTTCTTCAAGGAACTAAAATTACTTTCGGTGACCTGATGAAGCCATAAGGACACCTACAGCAACGATAAACATTGACAACATGCCGACAAGAAGTATATATGTTCTTCTTGACGATCTTCTGTACTCCCCAAACAGAAGTATACCCCAAAACGTGCTCACAAGCGGAAGTGCCTGTAATCACCAAATGGATAAGACAAGAAGCTCTTGCTTGCGTTTATGATTGAGTTAAAGTGAAGTTGTGGGCTAGATGTAGCCTAATGGCTATTTTCCGTGTAAACTCTTAGCAGCAACATACATGCATGATGAACTGACCTGAACAGCATCAGCTGCAGCGTATCCAGCAGCTTGACCTCCCATAAACTGAAGACCATTCCCAAACCCACACAAAAGTCCAGCCAAAAGGGCCCAACCTCTACCGTTCCAGTCTGATAAATAAGCCTTCAGCGATGATTTGGGCAAATTCAACACGGGCCGATACAAGAAGCTGATGTTCAGAATGATAGCAATCACAAAGCAGGATACTGAGAAGTAGAAGAATGCAGTGTATACGCTCAAGTGAGGAACACCGTCTTCTAACGTATACCACTGATCATTAGTGGCCAGGTTGAAAGCAGGAGAAAAGAGAGAAAAGCAAACTCCTGCGAAGAAAGTTATTGCCAAGCCAACGAAAGTGCCCTTCCCAAAAACCTGCAAGCAGGGACATTCGAAAAAAAAAAATAAACATCCTATAAAACTAGATTGGTGAAATGTAGAACGAAGACAGAGAATGAGATGCTGTCGCATGCAGCATAGGTTCAAACTAATTTTTGATCATAATCATTTTTTTCTTGCACTTCTGTTTTGAGAATAGCATGCCAACAATGAGTGTCTTGCGTCAATGAGCAAGTCCTTTCGTGTTGAGAAATACCAACCCACAAAATTTTAGATGAAGGTATACTTATAACAACCTTAATTGCCCTTTTGTTCTCAAGCTCTATGAGAAAATGTGCTGTCCCAAACTTTGCCTTTTCCTTGTTTGCATTTCCATTCTCCATATCTATTAGCATCGATACGTACGCTTCAGAGGGCAAAATAAATAGACGGAACAAACAAAAGCAGCTGATATAGTAATATTGAACATAAAAACATGAAAACACAAACTTCTGATATCCTCATACCCTTATTTGCATATGTTTCCTTGGAGACATAAGCATCCTTTATCCTGTCCAAATTTAGTTCAAAACTCACGTCAGTACGCTTACTACTTAATCATGTCTGAAATATAGACCAATAATCATTTTTTCTTCCAAACCATATCTGAAATTTGACAATGAGATACGAGGGTCATGCACAAGGTCCATATTGCCTTGCAGCATCATAATGAAGCAGAAAAATGAGAACTCCATTAACAACCAAACAGCCACATACACAAACAATGAAAAATAGACTGATGAATAGGAGCCTCATATTTTCTTCCCAAGATGCTGTAATCATGATATTTGTCTCTTACCATGCCTTTCTTATCCCATTTATAGATGTGCAGGCAAATAGAATGCCTAAGGAGGAAGTAACCATTTTTTTACTATGGTTTTCTTCTCATTTAATCTTACTGAATAGGGGGATTTCATGGAGGAGGTGTGTTCACGAAAACGTGTCATAACCATTTTGAGCTCTTAATTCTACATCTTTGACTTGTTAAAGTATTAATTGGGAGAGAAAAAAGAAAAAAACAATACATACGCAGCCCCCTCTTTGACATCATTTGAGAAACTAGTAAGCTTAGCTTTATTATCTGCAGCATTGGATGAATGAACAGCAGAGCCAAAACAAACAGCAACCAAAAAGCATCCAACACCAGGAAAAAGAATCTGAGCTTTGTTGATTTTGTCGTCTAAGAAATAATTCAAAGTTGTCCCTGGATAAGCAAAACAGGAATATGTAAAACTTCAATGGAAGTCATATCAGGGTCACAAAACAAAAAGAGCATGAAAATGAACGTATTAAATATAGAGTACCTATGACAACAGTTATGCTTGAGGTGATCACCTCAGTCACTGACAAACCCACGAATGCCCAAGCATATTGTGTCGCCAGATTTCCAAGGCTGAGAACAATGCCACCAGCCATTGCAAACAATACACTGGGCCAGTTATCCTGCATTAATTTGTACAAAAAAAATTGTTGAATTTAGCTTACATAGGTTTAGAAGTAGCATAAATATGCAGCAACTCCCAGCTTAACTTAATGTAGAATTTCATTAAAAGCAAACGCAGAGAAATTCAGAACCCTTCATAAACCTATAGCAGTAGCAAGATTCATGTAAAGCACATAAATTTGCAAATATTGGTAAGTGAGGATGTAACTATACTATCAGCATACATCCCTGCCATCAGACAACGAGCATAACTATCATCTGTCTTAATATAGTCACTATTATCACTGCCAAATTATTCAAGGTACATCGACAACTGTGTGGGACATAATACTACCTAATTTTTAATGTGGCAGATTTGATTGCGGTGGATGAGAAATACCTGGTCTCTCTCTCTCTCTCATGATTTGTGAGGAGATAAAATTTGTTTCAAAGCGATTTTCACCAGATATTGATCGAGCATAACCAAAAGGTTGTGTTAGACAATCAGTAGGGATGATCTCACCTGAGGTAGTTGATTTATAAAATTTGGCTTCTCAGTTGTGCTCTTTCCGATTTCGCCAAATGTGAAAGCAATGATAACAGCAGCCAATAGATTTGTGATTGTGTAATCAAGGTAAGTGTGCTGAGGGAGACGGCCACGCCTTTCCAGGAGAGTCAATATTGCAGGCCATGTGCCCAAGAAAAATAAAGCAAAGAGCATGCAAACTATGGCACCTCCTTTACTCTCCACCAAATACATTTTCAATCCAAAGAGAACTCTTTCAGATGGAATAGATAGAACTGTAGGAATGCCAAAATAATCCTGTCAAAAAAGATCAGAACTCAAATCTGTCAGATATGACATTTCTCAAGCACCAGACATGGATCAGACTAACTTGATAAACAATGCTTAACAAGTGCCTGCAATAATATCATTATTGCAACAGAAAAATTCAAAGTTTCAGATAGAACAATCAGAAAACATGAAGCACTTAAAATTTGAAAGAAAAAAAGTACATCCTACAATTTGAAGCTAACCTCAAGAAATACCTGAGAACAAAAAATGAGCAATCTTTTGCAAACAAATGAAAAAAGAACAGGAATCCTATATAATTTTGCAAGTTTGAAATTATTGCAAAAGCAAAGTGAAGCTTTGTCGGTATATAATCCAAACTTGCAGAGAGAGACCGATAAACTTGACTACAGATTAAGTCAACAGATCAAAAGCCATCCACAGAAAAAAAATCATTTACCGACAAGCAGTCTCTTGAATTTATTCATTACCATGATGGATGGAGAAACTTCAAACAGAGAAGTGCCCTTGTATTGTATGGGGATTTTCTCTAATAAAGACCACAAATAATTAAAGAAAAAGACCCCCAAAACTGTTTTTCTGTCATCAAAAGGAAAGAAAAAGATAGAACATCTACCACTCAAAAGAATGATGCAAAATCTGTACTTGGAAAGACCCCACAAATTCCAATGCCCCACTTTCACACAAAAAATCAAAGATTCCCTCCAAGGAAATCTGCCCCTCAGTGCAATTTTCACTTCTGGTTTGCAAAAACTGCTGCATAAAAGAGGCCTAAAGTAAAATTCAAGAAAAGGATATAAAAGAATGCAAAGATGAAATACTTAGGCAGTCTTGACCAAGAACATGTATACAACTATATAATGCTCAAACTCCCATGTCCAAATTTGGAAGAATCATGTTTTTAAAAAGGGCGTGGTGATCTGGGAATCTCTTGTCAGATTCCTAAAATTAAATGATGAGGTTCTCTCCATTACTTTTGTGCGTTGATATTAACATACGCCAAACTTTTTTGGCCTTTTTGAACATATGAAGTCAAATGTGTGATACAAAATATGATGTCAGTGGTTGAAAGCTGCAACAACAGCCCAAATAATTGACTTTAATTCTTAGGAATATGATTGGCTCCAGCCTATAATGTCCCTGTCCTGGTCAAACTGAACCCCACAACATTTAATTTTTTGTATAGCCAATGATATTCTTTTGTGTTCAATATTTAATGAAAATATTTTTCTGAATTATGTTTTGCAACAAACAGTGAGAAAGAATCATTATGTAGTATAAGCTTTAACGATTGATGTGAATAAAAAAAAATTCGTATTTAATTCAAATTTATCCAAGAAACTTGAACAATTTCAAATTGTTTAGTTATTATGTAACTAGAATGAAACAAAATGGAGCAAGATTTTGCAGCTTCTTCCATGTGATAAATTTCTTTTCAACACAAAATAAACTACTTTAGTGGAACAAGCGTGCAAGTAAATTTCATGAGAAAATCATCATCATCATGCTATATATAAATAAGTGAATGCGTCAACTTACAAGATTGGTCAGTTGCAAAAAGAAATTTTTTCCATTATTACGGCTATTATCATATCAGTCTCTATAACTCACTATGGTCAATACACTTGCTTTTGAAATTTGGAAAATCTTTGGGCAATTCACCATCAACCTTTACGTCTCTAACCTTCTTTTTATTAGCATAAAGTCTATATCATAATCAATTCATTCAGTCATTGAATTATGCAAATTTACACATAATTCATGTGGATCTTACTGTTTAACAGGTGAATTTAATTAAATAAATTCGACAAATTAAGAGAACTTGATAATAAACATCTTGCACTTATAATTACTGGTGAATTTAATCCAATAAATTCGATGAGACAAGATAACTTGATGATAAATATCTTCCACCTATGACCTAGTTGTCATTGATTAAAAATTCAAGTCACCTAGAAAAAAATTAAGAATCAGCTCGTATCATCTTTTTACACGAAAGAAAAAAAATTAATCCAGCCCCCCTCCCCACTGAGTTGCCATATCATGAAATGGGAGAAACAAAAACCTCAATTAAATAACTTGTCTTGATCTTTGCTTTCTAGATTGAATCGGGTCTAATGGTTTAGATTCACATTCAGATCGTAGAATCTCACTCCTACCAAAAGTATTTCTTTTATCACTCTTTGAAACAATGTGTTGTCTTCGTATAACCTGTAAGAACAGCCCTATTTCTTCCTTTTCTCTAAAGGGTACATGAAAATTGGCAAGGTTCAGGTAAGACAATTATGTTTATAAACATCAGCAAAGAAATTTGACTGGATTTAGTAGCATCAAAAGAACATCTCCTATATGCATAATCAAGAGACTGCTCTGGCTTCTCCCTCAGAAAATCATATACTGGAATTAAAATGAACAAAGTCCAACAAGACAAACTGCCAACATATCAGTCGAAGGAGACAATGAAAATGCAACGGGCAAATGCATCTTCATACTCTCAATAGCTAGTGCAATTCCGGGATACTATGGACCATGACAAAAAAGCTTTCCCATTCTCTGCATCAATTTCTGGTTACGTGGTTCCTGATCCAATTACAAAGAGGACTTAAGCTTCCAAGTTCTGTTTCGCTACATCTTGCAAAAAGTTTCCAAGCAGCCTTTGATCGAGAACCATGTT
This sequence comes from Paulownia fortunei, assembly GCA_019321725.1. NCBI lineage: Eukaryota > Viridiplantae > Streptophyta > Magnoliopsida > Lamiales > Paulowniaceae > Paulownia > Paulownia fortunei. The sequence goes on from CM033121.1 coordinate 2,610,547, forward strand.
GGGTACCTGTAAAACAAGTTTATCAATCAAAAGAAGCAATAACAGAGAGCGAGAGAGAGCGGTAAGAAAGTGCCAACTTACCTTGTTGCCAAAATATATCTTGGAGTTGTTGGCAATAGCTTCAATAAATTTGAGTTCCAAATACTGAGAAGTAAGCTTCAACTTGTTTGCTTCTGCTTCTTTGATCGTGCTAGAAAGTCCACCAAAGACAAACATAAGCTCATTTCCAATTTTATCCATTTCGAAATAACAAATATAATGAAGAGGGCCTGTGAAAGTTGTTTCAGGGTCAAAAGCAGCAACATAATTATTTTCACCAGGCATTTTATTTATCTTCAGTAGACTGATTTTAACTTGTTATTTCCTGGTAAATTAGTCTATATTCAATAATTCAGTCCATAATTTCAATATAATCATGAAAATCTTAAACTCATTAATAGGCGATGTTTCCCATATTAACTGATAATTAATACATACGCCATTTCTTTCCTGTATCAACTGAAAATTAATACATAGGCATTTCTTTTTCTGGCGATATGTTTAAAAAATTATATTGCTCATTCTTATGATTACTTATATACTGAGTAAATCAGCAACGTCAAAAACCATGCTTATTTCTCTGAAAAATTCCATTCTACAGTATATTCAAAGAAAGTTGATGGAAAAGAAGCAAAGAGGTTTACCGGTAATAGTCGGCATCAGCCAAGCTCTTTTCACGAGCTAAGTACATTGCATTAGAAATTTCCTCTTGCTTCCTCGAACTGTCTTTCTCCATCAACTTCTGTTCCATCTGGATCTTACTAACATGAGCATGTTTTTCAGCTTCACTTATAGCAATTTTTTTCTGAGTCTCTGCTTCCTTCTCAGCAACTCTTTGTTTCTCCATTGCAATCAACACCTGTTATCATTTAAATGTTCGATTCAGTTTGGAGGTATCAGACATTCATAAAAAGTGGTTTCATTCACATGGCTTTCTCAGCGGATGACAAGAATGTTCACAAAATTAAAAGAACAAAATATACAGAAGACTCTCCTCATGCATGACTCAATCGATTTTTAGTTGAGAAACCTCCCACTACTTCAGGCAAATAAAGCAGCTTGTAAAGCTAATTGATGAACCATCTTCTTATCAACCTTACGATTATCCATATTAAATTAGAAACTAATAGTTGACAGAGCAGGATCTCAGGTTTCCACAAGCAGCAGGAGTGAAAGGAAAAAAATATATATAAACATGAATGGCCTAAAGCCTCAATGTAAGAATCTAAAGATATACCTTGGTGCGCTCCTCTTCCATCTGTTCAAAATTCCGCCTTATACTTTCAGGAATGGTAGGCTTTGTGACACGCACACTAATAATTTCAATACCTGGAGCATAACGTGTGCAGTCAGCCTGAAGAGCATCTTTCATTTTTTCATCAATCTGAAAAATTTGAAGGTAATTTTATATTAAATTGAGCACCAGATAAAAGCAAATTCATTTGAACCAGTCTACAAAAGGTCAGGTAGCCTAATGTGGCAAAGTCAATCTGCAACAGTGGCTGAATTTGACAGTAACCAGTGAAGTTAAATTAAGGGTGTCTCATGAGACAAGGAGGATGACGTAAAACTAAATAATAATAATTCAAACATTGAAGTTCAGCGCGTTACCTGATCGAACATATCGATGTAAACTTGCTGAAGAGAATGACCACTGCAAAACTGATTAATCTCGTGATGGATCTTGTCGTATATCCAAGTGTTGTCATATTGGACACCATAGTTGAGTAATGTTTCATATACATAGTCCTTATGAAGACGATTAACAACCTGAAGGCATGCTAATAAGTATGTATTAACTAATCAAACAAAAGAATTCTCCAGAAAAGTTGGCAAGAACATTACTTCTATCTTCTCAAAGTTAATCATAACACCTCCTTTTGTTCCACAAGGGATATCCCTCACCTGCACATTACAATGACAACATCATATTGTAGTCTACAACTCTGGAGTTTCAGAATATATTATGTCAGACTGCTCACAAATAAACATGCACAGGCGGAGATGCGCACACACAAATATATTTATATATATGCATAGAGAGAGAGAGAGAGAGAGAGAGATTGTTACCAAATCTGTCTGTAAAGTCACTTGAATGGGCTCAAAGTGGGTTATCAGGGGCAATTTCAAATGAAAACCTTCATTCAAGAGATGCAAAAAGTAAAAAGAAAACACAAGAGCATAGTTGGATCAATTGCATGATTGTATAAAGATAATATTAATATGATTGCAAGGCACCATAAATGCATAGCTATATAGTGCAATATAGAATACCTGGACCTGTGATCATATTCAGAAGGGCGCCTCCTCTCCAATAAACCCCAACATGGCCTTCAGGGACTTGATGCAAAATAGACAAACTCTGTTTTAAAGTTGATGCTGAAGGAACTATAATCTGCAAATGATTTGGTCGAATGTTATATGTCCTTCCCACAGGCTTAAACATTAAGCAATAATCATGTTAGATATTAATTTTCTCAATCGCAATCTTTCTCTCCATCCAAACGCAAAGGATGCTCAAATTAAGTATGGGTCAGAAATTATATACGATTTAAATTTTAAACTACCTCGTTGGACAAAAGGGAAATGTCTCCTCCAGAAATAGCAATACAAGGAAATTCAAGAGATAAAAATATCTAAAAAGATACCAGTTTTTGCTATGAACTATTTCAAAGTTATAGTAACTTTTTCCACCAAAAAAATGCTATAACATTACAAATATACTGACATTATGTTCACTGCTCCAAAGGAAAATGTCCACTCAAGTTCAACATTTATCAAATGTTTCAATCACATTCTGAAAGTTTCCTTTAATTGTTAGTTACAGTAACATCAATCCAAGTATGTGGAATGTTGTGTGTATTGCTAGAAGCTCATAGGATTGCAGGGTTAAAATGTTGTATGTGAGCCTGGCCCAATTTCTTAATCCCTACCTTGCTAGTGGAATTCCAGTTTTGTCCACCATCAACATCAAGTTAATCAAGTTTCAATAATGATGTGGCTTCTAGGAACAAAATATTGCAATTGAACTGCATTCTTTTAATAGTATCTTATATGCCATAAACATCCCTCACATGTCCCAACAACACTTGTAGAGTGAGATTAATTGACTTGAACAACTAGATAATAAAATTGTTCGCTGTCACTTTCAATTTTAGATTCTAGAAAGGGAAGCAAAATACTAAATTCCCTCACCCACTTTATATATAAAAAATCTCTTAATTCTTTGTCAATATCAGCTAAAGATTAAACTGTGGTGCATGAAGAGGACAATATACTCCGGATAAGGTCTATATTTTGATTTTTCATAATGGCCCTGAGGAACAAATAATACAATTGATACAACCATTCTATTATCGTATGAATTTGCCAAGAATTCTAAAATGAAGTTGGTTGCCCTTCATATGATAAAAAAAGCGACTAGAGGAACTTGTGGCCTTTTCTCCCTTTTCTCCACCATGGCATATGCTAGCAAAAATTTTCCAAATTGCAATGCAGTAGAATACGAATTCCCACAATAGGAATCAAACAGTGAATTCAAAACTTCCGACTGAATTGAGGTCAATTTTGTCTTTTTTTAATCCAGTTTGATATATATAATTTTAAGACCACATAAGGGGCATACCGATCTTTTTCTGGAATTAAACTACCACGGGCAATGAATTGCCTGTCTTTTGGTAGTATAAGGGGTTAAGTCAGACAATTTATCTGTAGGCACCCACCTTGGAGGGGGTTTAGTGATTTTACTCTTCTAGGAAAAATACAATCACTGCATCAGGTAACTACATATTATGTTTGGTGGTATAAAATTCAGGCCTTTGAAGTTGGAAAAGAAAAGGGTAAAAAAAAAACAGAAAACTTCACTTAAGAATGCCTATACTCTGCCCATCCAAGTTTATGTTGCACTAATCTTGGTGATGGGGAAATGGAGCTGTTGACAAAGGACTCGTTAACGACCAGTACATGATTGAACAATTCAACCAGGCAATTCAATGCCACCAAAAGCAATAGCATCACTTTTAGAATCTAAGTTTAACTATATTTTCAATTCAATCTAATATTCTATCCATGATCAAAAAATCCAACATCCATATTCAACTAACCATAAATTTCACAGGATCTCAACTCCGCATACGCAAATATCATCATTTTGACAACATTGTGCACAGTAGCAAATTTTGACAGCAAATTCGATACATTACCATCTGTCTGTGATTTTCAATTTCAATAGATGTAAGTGGATGCCCGTGAAACATCAATGAAACTAAACAAGAAAAATATCAAAATAAAACCAAGCACTTCCGGAAACAAAAACAAAATCCAACTATATTTCTGAACACTAGCAATCACCACAAATGGAACAATAGCCTCGAATCACATCCCAATAGCAGAAATCATCGCAACTTATATATCCCCGAAGAAGAACAAGTCAACTATACCTAAAAAACAAAAATGCCACAATCGCTGATCAAAGTAAACAATTCAGCTTCACAACTATTTACAAGTTCACAAAGAAGCAGCCTATATTCCTGTGCGGCAAAATCACAAACAATAAATAGGATATGCAATATCTTTACCATCGCGGCAATAGCGAGAAACGAAAACAGAACAGTGAAAATGGCGGAAAAATCGCCGCCACCCGCCGGTGGTCGTGGCTGTGGAGCCGCCGCTCTCTGCTGTTGCTGTGCGTCCATGTTTAGAAGGCGAAGTGGGTGTGGGGAATTTACTTTCTGCCAAATGGCGTGGTGTTGGCTCTCGAGGAAAACATCTTCATTTTTTTTTTCTTTCTAATTAATAATAAATAATTTGGTGAACTTTTTTTATTTTTCTTCTAATGTTTAATTACCATTTGATTCGATTTTTAAAATAAGAAATTGAAATATTAAATATTTGGAATATATTTATAATATTAATTTTAAAAATAGTGAGTGCTCTAATGTAATTTATAAATTTGAGTTTTATGTTGAATAAATAACACTTCACTCCTTAAAAATTTATATTTTACAAGCAGACTTCATAAAATGTAAAAATAAATATTTCACCCCTTAAATGTGCTTTTATTGAAGTAGTTTGACCATTTGGCCAACTTTTTGGTAGGATTCGTAGCACTTGCAATAATATTTTATAGCACATTAGCAGTTGAAATTAACGAATTTAATTTAAAATAGTAATTTAAAAAAGAATTAAACAAATACCGTAGTTGACGGAGGTTTTAAAAAAATAAGTGAAAACGCATTTTGAAAGCACGTTTTCTCCGATTGCGCCTTCTGATTCTTCCCTACGTCTCCCCCCTTTCTCCTTTCTTCTCCTTTCCTTCCCTCCTCTCTCCTTTCTTCTCCTTTCCTCTTCCCTTCCCCCTCCCTCGCGCGCGCAGCTCCTCACCATTCCATCATTATTAAACTTCCACCTTCCCCCTCCTCACTTCCTCCATTTTCCCCACCCACCAACTTCCTCCATTCTCTCTCTCCCTTTCGGCCTTTCACTCGAGTTTTTGATCAAATTTTATTTTTGTAATTTTTTCTTTCATTTGAATTCTCCCATTCCTGTCTATTTTCGCTTCTTTCGGTAAGTAATATTGTTATTATTTTTTAAAAATTTTTAATTAAAAAAAATTACTAATTAATATTTATATATTTTTGTTCAGGTTAGTACGCGATATATTAAAATACGACGCAGATCATATTGTGCGTGTGACTTACAGGTATCATATTTCAATTATAATATATATATATATTATTGTGATAATTGTGAAGTAAATGTATTATTATATTAAAAAAATAGATTTGATTGTATTGAAATGTGATTAATATTATTTTTTATAATGATACATGCAAGTATATTTTTAATAGCATATTTTATATGTGGAGAAGCTAATGTTTGCAAATTTTTTTTTGTATATTATATTTGTTATTTGTTATTTGACTTGAAAATGTGAATGAAAAATTATTGAACTATTTAGGGAATCTTTTTTACAACTATGATAATCTTAATTAAATATTATGTTTTTGAAATTATTATTTAAAATTAAAATATTAATACTTTTTTTGATGTAGTTATGGCAAATAGAAACAACATTGATGTTCTGGTATACTTTGGTGGTCAAATTATACAAGATGCTAATTCAGTGACATATGATCGCCCTGCAATTGGAGCGAGGAGAATGTCTCGTAGGACAAGATTTTCTGAATTACTATTGAAAGTGTATCAGATTACGGGCGTTGATGATAAATAATTCTTATTGAAATTATTTGGTAAGTACTGTTGCGGTAATGTGTCACAACTAATATCAATAACGGATGACGAATGATTAAATTTTTCTTAGATCCGGAAAGAGAAAATCAATTTGTAGAATTTTATGTTGAGGCAGAACAAATTGTTCACAATATTGTGCCTGAGATACCAACAACCAATGAGTATTATCAGTATGCATCATTTTTAAGAGATGATAGTGTGTTTGAAATGACTACAGTGACGCAAGGTATGGCAAGTGTTGGCATCAATGAGTTTAATGCAGGTGCTTCAAGCGCTGGTCAAGAGCATTTTCAAGGTACAAATACAGAACCGTATAATGCATACACTGATGAATTATCCACCCACTTGCCGACAGTTTAGGTGCTGAAGAACATATTAATTCCAACCCGATGAAATTGCTGATGAAGATGATGGTGATGGGGTCGAAATTGATGATTTGGAAGAGATGTATGAGCAACATGATGAGGGCAACTCATCCCAACATCAAGTGTCAGTTTATACCTCATTGCCCTCAACAACAAATGAATATGACTCTAATCATACTATACCATTCTTCACAACATGTTACCCAGAAATAGTTGTTGATTCTATTGATATTCCAAATAGAGGAAAGTTTTATGACTCTAGTATTGGAGAGCTTGAAAAGGGTATGGTATTCAAAAACAAAAAAAATCTCCAAACTTCAGTTAAAGATTACTCTGTACGAGTTGTCAGACGTGAGTATCGGGTGGTTGAGAGTACACCAAAATTATGGAAAGTGGAATGCAGCCATAGTACATCGACCACATGGTGTAATTGGGGGCTTCGAGCATCATTGAAAGCAAAGCTCGGTTTATGGAAAATCACCAAGTGGGGAGGACCTCATACCTGCCTTATGAATTCAGTATCTGTGGATCATCGCAACCTATGTAAAAACATGATCGCAAGGTTGCTTACTGGTATAGTTCAGTGTGACCCGGCCTATGAGATTAAGTATGTCCAACAAAATGTGAAAGAGAAGTATCAGTATGAAATTTCATATCATAAGGCCTGGCACGGTTTGAAACGCGCAAGGAAAAATGTTTATGGCACTTGGGAGAGCTCAGTTAGAAAATTGCCTAAGTATTTGGGAGCTCTGCAAAAATGGAATCCAGGCACAATTGTGGAGTGGCATCACATCGACACCGAGTTCGCAGAAAAAAAATATTGAAATATGTATTTTGGGCATTCAAACCATGTATCGATGGGTTCCAAAATTATCGTAAAGTAATAAGTGTTGATGGAACACATCTTTACACAATATACAAACACAAGTTGTTGATTGCTGTGGGGATAGATGCAAACCAACAGGTTTTGCCTCTGCCTTTTGCAGTTGTTGATGAAGAAACATTTACATCTTGGAGATGGTTTTTGCATATTGTCTATGTATGTTGTCCGCGGGATTGAGGATGTCTGTTTGATATCTGACTGACATAGTGGCCTACTTGGAACCATTTAATACATACCTGATTTTACGCCACCTCGTGGGGTACATCATTTTTGCTTAAGGCATGTGTCATCTAATTTCAATAAGCGGTTCAAGAGTATTGCATTAAGGAATTTGTGTTATACAGCTGGTTCACAATTGGCAATCAGATAATTTGATAAGGTAATGAAAAAATAAAGGCTCTTAACGATGATGCACATACATACTTGGAGAATATAGATAAATGTCAGTGGACTCTAGCTTATGATAGAGGATGGCGATGTGGCATTCTGACAACAAATATGTCAGAATGCACTAATGGAATGTTGAAAGGTGCACGACGGCTCCCAATCACTACTATTGTACAGATTACGTTCCATCGTGCTATTAAATATTTTCTCGATCGACTATCTAAGGGTCGTCGAATGGTGGAGAATAACCAACCATGGCCTGATAATATATTACAAAGGTATAAGAGTTGGCAGAATCTATCTATAGAGCATATGGTACATGTGTTTGATACACAGATCAGCAATCCGCGTCTGTCATAACACGTCGACCAGGATCATCCAAGAGTTTTACACATGTCGTGAAACTGAGGTCAATGGAGTGTTCATGCGGTAATTGGAGTCAATTTGGAATACCTTGCTCGCATGCAATGCATACTTGTCGGCATTTTGGAGTTAATCCAGCAACACTCATGAAATCGTACTATAGCACTGCTTCTTATGTAGATACTTACAAAGGGAAGTTTGAGCCTTTGCCAGATGAAGTTTATTGGGATGCACCCCATTTCGAGTTGTGGCATAATCCAGTATTGCGGATTCAGAATCGTTGTGGACGGAATACTACTACTCGAATTCCTAACGAGATGGATTCCTCAGACACGTGCTAGACAACAAGCACGAGCAAGGCAAAAGGTCAATGCAATAGAACGTGGAACAGCTTCATCTTCCCAGCATAAATGATGTCATTACAGTTAGATTAGTATTTGTTTTTCTGCGGGAGTAATACTCCTTATTTGTATGAAATAATTTTGTAATGATATTATATTTAACTGTTGTTAATGATGTATGTACAATTTTATGTTATATGTTAAAATTTGTGTTTAATTGTTGTTAACCATATGGTTAAATTTCATAATATATGTAAACATTCATATGATGCTATTAAAAAAATTATCCTTGACACATGGTGTTATTCATTTGTAAATAGGATGGATATTGTTTCTGTATATGGCCCACGGATACGACAATTTTATTGCGACAGGCTACTCACCGTTCAGAGAGTGTATTTGCTGGTGCGGTTGATAGGACACTTACAGTTAGGCACGCAAGCGCACCATTTTGGAGTCTTTAAGGTGGGGAAGGTGCATTGCATCCTCGTGTAGTTCATATGCTGTATGATATGGGATTCTATGGCGTCTACCGATGTGGACACTTTGATATGAACTTTCATTTGATTATTGCTCTAGTCGAGAGATGGCGACCTGAAACTCATACATTTTATTTTCGTATTGGTGAGATGACTGTCACACTACAAGATGTTGCAGTTATTTAGGGTTTACCAGTAGATGGTCAGCCTGTTATTGGAGTTGATTCGAGAAGATCTACCGAGCAGTGACAGGATTATTGCCACCATTACTTAAGATTTCGACCCACTTCACAGTAGTTTAGGGGTGGGCGTATATTGTTGAGTGCCTTGAGGGGTTATCTTGATGCTAACCCAGTGACAGATGACACCCCCCACGATGAGTTGGAGCGATATGCATGCGGCTGTGCATTGATTCTACTCGGTAGCATTATGTGTCCTGATTCATCAGGCAATGGAGTGTCGTTGCTATATCTACAGAGTATGGAGCAAATTAAGGATGTTGTATATTTTAGTTGGGGCAGTGCAGTACTATCTTTCATGTATCGTGAGTTGTGCAATGCATTGGATAAAGACAAGAATGTTATTGGTGGTGCGATGATGCTTTTACAGGTAAATTTTATATAAATATTGTTATTTTCTTATGTTATTATATCAATATGTTTGCCTTATACTATAGATTAATATATATTTTTGCAGATATGGGCATGGTCTCGCATTACCACGTTGGTGTCAAGACGATTACGTTCGCGAGTAAATATGGGTCCATTTATCGGCGCTAATGATCATGAGCTTCCACTTCCTCCATATGGTGCAAGGTATAAGCCTATTTATTACCGCTAATGATAATGAGCTTATACTTCTACTATTATTTGGTGATTATTGTTTCATAATTATTATTTTATGATTGTTTTATATACATATAGGTGGATGCAGTATTACAGCTTCACGTGTACAGCGAGCCATTCAGTCAGAATTATTAGGGATATACTAGATAGGATGACTGATAGAGAGGTGAGTAGAATTTAAGACACTTGTTTAAATTTGATTTGATTTTTCTTTTCATATATGTACAAATAATTCAAATTTATGTATTTTATAATTGTAGTTTATATGGGAGGCATATGATATGAGTTCACCGGATATTATGGTGTTGGGTCCAAGGTGTAATACGCCACTGTGGAGATCTCGTTGTCCATTGATCAACTACGCTATCGTAGAGTTCCATCACTCAGAGCGGGTCATGCGTCGGTTTGGCATGCACCAGTACATTCCACCAGATATACCAGCGTATAAGCATACTTTACATGATGTAAACCGTAGGGGACGCAGTGGAGAGGATTGGGCTCGATATCACCGGGAGTATGTGTCGTAGTGGGCAAATAGACATCAGTTTATTATCGTTAACCCTTCCATTACTGGGTCTGATAGTACTGAACCTCGCTATATGGATTGGTACGATGGCATTACACGCCGTCTGATATCACCATCCCATTTGTCTATGGAGGAGGGGTACCAGCCTTCACACATATCAGATTTGGAAGCTATGGTAAGATATTCATTAATAAAAATTTTATAATGTGTATGCATCATGTTTATGATATTCTTTAATATTATTCCTTTTTTTATATATATTTTAGAGTATGGCGGTCGAAAGGATTAGACTCAGTGCTGATGGCACGAACGAGCAAGATATAGTTTCATTTATGCAGTTGAAGAGTGAAGCTATACACGTCACTGATGATCTTAGATGCCTACTTCGAAGACAACAAAATGCTGTAAATATACCAGTGCTACCACCCCAAGACACAGCCAGGAGGACGAGGAGGCGTACTAGAGTAGTAGATGATGCGGATCCCTCTACCAAGACACGGGGTGCATTTACTAGCCATGCTTCTACATCTTACGACATTCCTCGTCCACTTATGTGTAGTATAGCAGATGAGGCAGATCCATCCACCTCGACACATCGTGTATCACACTGTTTGGATAGCACCGCCGACTATTATGTACCTCAACAGGCACAACCGGATGACTCATTCACTCCGTATTGGGGTATATCACCATTTACGATGTCATTTTCTACACTACTCACTTCAAATTTAAACATGGTGCAAATACCGTTTGTTCAGCAGCATATAAGATACGATTCTGGACGTGGAGATTTTACTGTCTCGCTTATTGCATTTCCACATCTAGACAGTGACTATTATGATCGTGGAAAGTCGACCTCCATAACTTTATCAGACCAATCACATGATATTGCTGCTGCTCAGGGTGGACGTCGAGGTAGACGCCAACGCCAACGCCATACGTGTGGCACTGGTGGTCATTTTTAGTATTTTTTTTATTCTTGTATTTTTCAAAATTTTTAAATTCAATACTGTAATTATTATTCAAAAAAATTATTAGTCTAATTTATGAAATAAAAATAGTATTGTTATTATTTTTATTAAAATATTTACATACATATACTAAAGTAAAAAAAAAAATAAACAACATAACTTTATGTTATTTATTATTATAATAAAAAATATTTACTTAAATACATGTATATATATATATTTATCTAAAATATATGTATAAAATATCAATCATCCTTAATTATATCTCGCTCCTTATTTCTCCACTCCCACAAATTTATATATTAATTATATATAAAGTAAATATAAATATATATATATATATTTTAAAAAATATAGATATAAAAAATATATTAAAATTTGAAGGCGCAACAGTAACTTGCACCTTCAAACCGAAGATTGCGCTTTCAAAAGGCGCAATTTACTATTGCGCCTTTAATCAGTAAAAAAAAAAATAAACAACATAACTTTATGTTATTTATTATTATAATAAAAAATATTTACTTAAATACATGTATATATATATATTTATCTAAAATATATGTATAAAATATCAATCATCCTTAATTATATCTCGCTCCTTATTTCTCCACTCCCACAAATTTATATATTAATTATATATAAAGTAAATATAAATATATATATATATATTTTAAAAAATATAGATATAAAAAATATATTAAAATTTGAAGGCGCAACAGTAACTTGCACCTTCAAACCGAAGATTGCGCTTTCAAAAGGCGCAATTTACTATTGCGCCTTTAATCAGTAAAAAAAAAAATAATAAATTTTGAAAGCGCAAACGGGAATTAAAATCACAACCCCAACTTGCGCTTTCAAATTAAAATCGCAACTCCAACTTGCGCTTTCACTTATTTTTTAAAAACTCCGCTTTTTCACGATATTTTATCAATTTTAATATAAATTTACTATTAAATATTAATTGACTCTTAAAATTGCATCAATTTTTTGGTGATTTTATAGTATTTTATTCTCTAAATATTAGATTTTAAAAATATTTAATTATTTAAAATTACTTTTGTGGTAACTCTTTACCGTCCAAAAGTTTTATCTCTTTCTACGTATAATAATTTCACTATTTACCATTTTGTAGATAATTTAATTAGTTAAGTAGCATAACAAAATAGTTCCATTAAATTAAACTAAGAAAATGTATTGTTATATTTTACATAAAAGAGAAAAACTAAGTTTCTCTTATCTTTTATGACAAACAAAAATAATATTATATTTAGGGTAAATTAATTGTATCAATTATCCATGATAAAATCTTTGAGGAGCGAAAACTTATATTTAAGTGTATCTGTCTCATTTTCGATATATGTTTGTTATAATAGTTTATGTCAGCCTCCCATTATCTTGTTATATTTGTAACTTCTATTGTATATGTGGTGGCTCTAATGGATTCTTGCATCTTTCCATTAAATAAAGATATCCTTACATTGCCAAAAACATTTGAATTATTGATTCTTAGATATTTCAATACGTCAGAATTTTACCAGCAAACCGTTTGACTATTGTGTTTTATCTTGTATTTTATACACTACATGCATACAGCTCGATTATAATGTTTCATCTTGTATTTCATACACTATATGCATGTCATGTGTATAAAATATTTATTTAAATATATGATTGATTTTAATTATATGTACATGACATTGAATGTATAATATAAAATGAAATACGCAGATTGAAATGAAAAATCTGAAATGCCAGCAAGAGGCTTGGATTGGATTGCATGCTAGACACAAAACACACAGACACCACCACCAGATTGGTGGCAGTGGTTCTGTAATACAACATGCATGACAAAATAAGTGCTTCCATTTGTATGTTTTGAACCTGGAAGCTGGAAGGTTTTCATTTTAGAGGAAGAAGGCAGCAATTATTTATTATGCTCAATATATTGGATTTACATGCTTCTAATATATATATATAATCATTACTGCATACAATTATAATGATATTTTAAATATTATTCTACATTTTGGTGACATTGTAATTCTTTGTTTGGTCTGAAGACGTCGCTAACTGGTGGCCTTGAAGGGAAAATTCTTAACTAGAATGAATATTGCTGCTTAAAGACAGCCAGCAATTGCTTAGCTAACTCCCATATGTGTCCATCTTGGCCTCACCGCATACTTAAAATCAGTAAAACAGTAATCCACACTTTGCAAACAGGTTGCTTGTATTTCACAAGAATCCTCTATATGCTATGGGGAGCAGCAGCTCTTATTTCAACCTCTCTTTTACGTTTTACTATCGTTGTTTTTGATAAGTTGTTGGAGGGAGATTTGAATATCTCGGATGGCTTGTCGTATCCTAGAAGTGATTTAAAGCAAACTAGTTCAAAGAAAGTGATCGCTCGACTCAAACCACGGATTTATAAGCTTTTATTTTTATTCCCCAATACTAAAAATCCCCCAAAATGTACTCCTAATAATGTATCACTATGCAGATAAAGTAGAAAACACTGATCAGATTATTTACATTGGAGAGAAGTGATATTAATGAGCATGACTTGGTCTGTTCAATGCAGAGAGAATTGCTGAATTTGTTCAAGATTGAGAGTCAGGTTGACATAATAATCTATAGCACCAACATGTAATTTTGTACCCATTTTTGCTGAAAATCTTATGCACTCACTGATTTGAGTGAATTTGTTGCAAAAGAGATTGGTTTTGCTTTCTGATTGCAAATGTTGGTCTTGGAGAAATACAAGAGAGATTTTGCCTACATCTTTGTTAGGTACAACCAGAGTCAGGTGGAGAAGAACTGATGAGTATGGGTATAACAATTTTTTGTGATTCACTTCCAAGTTACATGCAAAGCTTCTTGACTAAGTAGGGCTTCCCCAACAAGCTCCTCGCCCTCCCTATTACTATTACTGTGGGATTCTTGGAACGGAGATAGGGGTGATGGTGGTCGCCCTTCTCAACTCCATAAAATTTTTAAAAATTAAAAATATTTCTTTATTTATTTATTTTTTAAAAAAAATCTCACCCCGTCTTTATTTTCTGACTCCGTCCCTAAAGTTGTCCATTGCTTTTAAAAGATTAATTTTATCTAGACGCAACTAAAGTTGTAACTTAACTCGACTTTATTTATTCGAAAATAAAAAAATTAATGGCTCTTATAAGAAAAATTCTTTTTTTTTCTTTTATTTATTTTTTTCTTGGTGGGATGGGGGTGGGGGGTGGACTCTGTAAACCTGCTACCAAACTTTAGGAAAAGATGGTTAATTTTGTCAAATTATTAATCTAGATTTAGTGAGAATTAGTGCAATACCATGTGTTTTATCTTAATTTGGAAACTAAACCTAGAATGCACAACATCCTATTTAGCAGGATTTCACTTTCCTACCAAGTGGACCATAACCAACCACTTATTATTTTCAGTCATAATGTTATGATGTTTGTGCATATTTCAAGAATCATACACGATTTTTCATTTTTTTGTTAAATGAGCAACTATCTCTTTTTTTTTTCTATTTCAGCTCTTTAATCTAATTTATGACCTGAATATGCACAAGCCAGACTCAAAAGAATTTTTAAATTAATATACATAATAACATCTAATAGAAAATTACAAGTATTTTACTAGTTACTTTCTAACCAAAAGTGGCTTTTAATTGTGCAAATGTAAAGTTGACAAAGAAGCCATTTCATTCCTTTATTTTAATTTTTGTTTCAATTTAATTTTTATCTTATCTTGTATTTAACATGTGTGTGTATATTAGGCATCTTTTGGTTTACATTAAATAGGGACATTTTTTGGCTAGTAGTCGGGTCAATTTTGATTACTTCCACTGAATGCACAATACACGATGGATGCATGCAGATTGTTGTATCACAATTACTCCCGAAAGTATTTATTGAACTATAGTAAATTAAGAATGAAACTTATTTTTATTGATAATTAAAAATAAATTATAATATAAAATACATACAATACTTGAAATAAAAGATAATGAATTGTTGAAAATAATTATATATATATATATTATATATGATTCACAATCAATAGTATATTTAACTTTAAAAAACATTTCCTACACTTAATTTACATGTAAGATATAAATTAAAATGGAGAATGTATCTGTTGGCTAGTCTCTCTCTCTCTCTCTCTCTCTCTCTATATATATATATATATATATTATATATATGATTCACAATCAATAGTATATTTAACTTTAAAAAACATTTCCTACACTTAATTTACATGTAAGATATAAATTAAAATGGAGAATGTATCTGTTGGCTAGTCTCTTCAACTGTAATATCAATACACTCCCAGCAGTCTTGATGTCAGCTCTGCAATTTCTGATTAGGCAAAATTGGACCATAAAAAAGAATCAATTTTTTTGTGGCTCAGACATCACCCTATCTTTGCCTGAATACAAAGGACACAAAAAGTAATACATAAGACTGTTTAGTAATAATCTAACACTTGAAAATAAGCATAACACTACTGAACATAGGGTATCAAAACTCATTAAAATTTCCAAAAATAAAATAAAATACAGCAACAATTTAGTGTCTCCCTATCTAGATGTACATAGGAAAAAAACAGAAGAGATCATGTTCTTCTACCCCACATATCTCCACTTACAAGGAATCAAATTCCCCTACTTTTTTTTTTCCCCACAGGAGGGGAAGAAAACAAAACAGGGGCCCTAGTGGAATCTCATCATCCCATATGAAGTGATTTCCATCCATGCTTCCAACCTCTTGGCATCTAATCTTGCACACACTTTTAGCCTTTCCTTAGATCCTTGAGCACATGAAACCAGAAATTAAGAATATGGAGATCGACGAAAAAAGCTTGAAGGTGCTGCTTTGAGATAGTAGTTTCACACCAGCACTGTTGTCTGTGTTGCTGAATCCACTTCCTGTTGGTCCAAGGCCAAAACCTGGAGTAGTCGTGGTTGAGCCTGGAACGGTGCCTGGGTTGGTTGTGCTGCCGCCCGTGTTTGGAGTGGTTGGAGTTCCTCCGGTGGATGGAGTTCCTCCGGTGGTCGGAGTGGTTGATGGGGTAGTGCTTCCTCCATTGCTGCACAATATATTAGAACAGAATCAAGATTCTTGAATATAGAGTGCAAAGAGTATAGCCAAAAAGTACCACATCAGTGAGCATTGTCAAATGACAGCAAAACATGAACCTAACTTCACTAAAAAAAATGAACGATGAAGGCATAATCAGAGATGGACTAAGATTGTGTAGAAAACCAGACAAATGAACATACATATTTAAAAATCAACATCACGACAGCTCACATGATTATATTGGTGTTTTTTGGCCTCCTAAATATGTTTATTGCGACTTTAGAATGACAATTTGGATCTACCATCCTTTTCTATTCTGCAAGAATGTCAACATTTTTAACCAGCTGATGTCTGCCACTCATGGGAATCACTTTCACATCTATAATGTTTAAACCAAAAATAACCATTTATTTTCTAAGCGTACCAAGTCTCATGCTTTCAATAATGGTATTGTGTAAAATTAGAATATTTTTACCACAAAAGCTTCAACCCTTCATTTCTACAAGGGAACTTTGGAAGAGCTTAAATGCTACTCTTCTTTCTACTTTACCATTGTGGGTAAGGAAGTAACAGGGTATCCATTTCCTTCCCTTCCCAATCAAAAAAATTGCTAAAAAAATAAAACCCCAAAGCTATAAGCAACATGTAAAAAGTATTCATTGTTTACAATTGTGTAGAGCTTTAATTTAAGATTCATAGTTGCAAGATCTAGTAATGACAAGACATCTACAATTGTTTTTAAAGGGAAAAGAACAAGAAGTTACCTGGGACTAGATTGATATACACATCCAGAAGCTGCACCTGTAAATCATTAACAAAGATAACAAAGAGGAACCGAGGTTAGTTGCAAGATATAGAATAGAAACAAGTTTTTTGATGATTATTGAGAGCTTCTTCAGAGACTTACTAGGGGCAGTTGCTGTAACGGTGGCAGTGCCCTGAAAATCACAGCTTCCAGCAACCTGGCCCCTCCTCTGGTAGTAACTATTCACAGCATAACTGCAGTGATCCCTGACAGTATTTGGGTTAAAACAAGCCCCATTTTGGAGGATTGCTGAACAATCAGCTCCAGCTCCACAAGCATAATCTATGTTTCTCTGAAGAACACTGTCACTTATCCCACTATTGCAAACACAAAAATTTGCATCTGTAGATTAAAAACCAACCAAAGAAGAAAAAAGAGGAAACCAAACAGATCAGGTCAGAAAACCAGTATGAAAGCTCAAACATGCTTGAATGAAAATAATAATAGCAAGAAAATTAACTGAAGCCCCCTGCTGAAAAGAAAAAAGGAGAAAGATCAAAACTTTTACAAGCCCTTTACTGCCGTTGAAGAAGGGGAAGAATAAACGGAGCCCTTTATTTTATCACTTTTTTTTTTCTTTTTTCCCAGCTTTGAACATAATACCTAGTACTAGTAAACTACGAGGAAGAACATATGATCAAAACCCACATCAGATGTTCAAATCAAGAAAAAAAAGAAATAAACAGCTAGGAACTTCACCTGAATAGCCAGCCAAGGCCAAGAGGAGCACTAAACCCACTACAAAAACAGCCATGATTATTTCAAGATCCTAAAGAAATTATGAGAAAAAGATGGCTAATTTTTTTTAACTCAAGCTGGTTGGTGAAACTAAAGCAAACAGCAGGAGAGAGGGCAAAAAGCCTTGAAGAGAAAAAGGGACAAATGAAAGAGTAAAGTGGGGGAATGGAGGAGATATCCAGACAAGGGAGATGAGCCTGATGAGATTGACGGTGCCAAGGTATATGTATATATATATACACATACATATACTTAAGATGTCTGCATTTGGACTGTATTATTATATGGTGGTTAAAAGTGCTCTTGGGGAATTGAACATTAGCAAAGCTCAAAGCTTTTGTCATCTGCTCTGACTGTAGTTGTACTATTTACATGTGTGTGTCACACTGTCAGTATGTGTTTGGGAGTTCTCCAAACGGTCATTAACTATGTGCATGATCAAAAGTTAACCCTTCTTGGTTTATGCCTGGGGTTAACAGTTTATTTTCTCTTTTCTCTTCTTTTTGGAAATTTGATGAATTGAGAAAAAAATACCTTAAATCTCCTATTCCAATTTTGGCTCCATTTGGATGTTATTCTACAACATTTTTTGTGTTATATTTGATGTAACACAAGTATTTTATTTTTAAATTTTTTTAATATGCTTTAAAATGTATTAAAATTGATAGAAAATACAAAAAAAAGTAAGAATGAAGACTTTATTTAATGTTGCTCGACACAATTATTGAATATATTTTTTTATATAAAAAATGCATTTCTTAACTCTTTGAAATCAATAAATTTTTCTTTCCCACCTAAAAAAATAAAAGTATACATGCGCAGCTGAATCGGGCTTAATTTTCAAAAGTATAGTAGGGTAAAAATCAAGAAAACTATGATAAATGAGTATGTTATAAGTTTGTTTAATCATTATGCTAGAATCATTATCTTTTAACTATTCCAACAGTAGCTACTTAGTACTCTATGTCTGCATCCCCCAACATAAATCCCAATTCCCACAGTATATTTCTAATTAATATTGTACCTTGTTAGACTTGTAAATCAAACTGGTAAATATCCAATTAATTTAAAAATAATAATAAAAAAAGATGAAAATGGTCGCTGGCTTTATAATTTACCAAAGAATTTTGTGGAGGAAAGGGCCCCCTACTAGGGTGTCTCTTTGCAATCTTTTCTGGTGTGGTGTCACTATAGGGTAGGACTATGCTTGGCCCCTTTGGTATCAGCATCTAATTCCAAAGGTACAACTCATCCCCTTTGGGAAGCCCCTCTCTCTTTTTCATGAAATATACAAAAAGAAAAAAACATTTATTTCAAAATAAGTGACTCTCTTAGTAGAATTGATTTGACTATTTTTTAATTTAATAATATATAATTTAGTTAATTTTTAAGAAATTAATTGGATAATATTAATTAGCATAACAAGTATTAAGATTTGAACATTTTTTAACATCAAAATTATTAAAAAATTTAATATGATAAGTTTGTCAAAAAATTAAAAATTTCAGTGTTGCAAAGGGAGCAATTGTTTTGGGACATAAGGAGTATAAGGTAATTTGTAGTTGGGATTAAACCTTTATGCTATGTATTATAATGTTATTATAACACTACCAAACTAATTTTGGTGAAAATTAACTCTGAAACTATCTAAAGTTTTTGATGGAAAATTAATGAATGCTAATTTTATTATTAGGAAAATAAAAAAGGGGTCAAAAGACAAAATTTAAAAAGTAAAAAGTAAGAAAGCATATTTATAGCTTTTTATTTGTCCTTTGGTGGTGTAAAGGTGCAGAAAGGAAAACAGGTGGCATTTAATGGGGAGGGTTCCTTGACTGAATTTGTACACACATGCAAATGGGCATTAATGTGAGATTACAATGTTTTTTTATTACATTTTTTTAATAAAACAAATATAGATTTCTCATTTTTATGGGTTTTTTATCGCACTTTCAAAATTATATTTAAAAATTATTTAATTATTAATTAATTAAATTTAAACAAGTTTTAATTTATTTGAATACAAATCGAATTCGATTAATTTTATTTTTTTATATGTTTTTACCAATCGTGTCGAGATTAAGTTAAATTTTAAATTTTGACGAACGAAATAATATGTTTAAATTTGATTTATTATATTTAACAAATTATACTCAAATAAACATTATCGATCAATATCAAATCGAATATTGAATAGTTTTTCGACATCTAAATAACATTATAAAAACAATCGAAAATTCAAAAACTTTTCATACGCAATCCAAAATAGAAATAAAAATGATATTTTAATTATATCTTGTATATAAAAACAAATTTTCCCTTTTTATTTTTATTTTTCTTGGCGGGCAAAATCTAACATACACTTGACTTCATATAATTAATTAATAATGTATTAATAAAGTACTATTTTTCGATATAAGACAACTTTCTAATTATTTAAAGATGTGTGAAACACACACCTCAATTTTCTTGATTAATTAATGAAGATAAATAATAAAGTTACAAAGAGGGAATAAATTGATGTTCCTACTTTGTAGTGTTGATCAAGATATGAAAAGTTTCTTTCTATAACGCGGTTTCAAACGTATTTTTCTTGACATCAAACGTATTTTTCTTGACAACCAATAAAAAAAAATTAAAAAAATTGGGACCTACCATTTGTTATTTCTTTTGGATACATAAAAATGCTTATCTTCCTTAATCATAGCTTAATCATGATTTCTTACACTAAGTTAAACCAATAGTAATGTAGTAAAAAACCTATACTTGATGGGTATAAAAATTGTTGGTTTATTGGGCCCTTTTTTTCTTTTTCTTGGACCTGTCTATTTATCTTCTTACATCATCCCAAATCTAATTTTGAACACCCTTGTGACAAGAAAAATGTCGGTGGCATAAGTTTACCTAACAGTCAAAGTCGGTCAAAGTATTTTTTTATTTTTTAATATTAAATTTAATATTTTATTTTATTTATATAGTTATTTGAATTTTGAATTTTATTATATATTTTTTAAGTAGTTATTTATCTTTTTTTACATTTAAAATGTATTACATAACAATTAGTTTATTATATTATCATTTTATATAATATAATAAGAAAATATAATAAAATTTTACTAGACATATTGATCGATCGAACCACTAATAATAAGATAGATTTGATTTATAATATTAAAAATAATTTAATGTATCTAAACGACCATGTCTCAAAATATAAAATGTATGTACCAGTATACTAGTCCAGCCCATTTCATGATAAATTTGATAATACGAAACCCCTATTAAGTGCTCAATTAGTCGAAATTTAATCCAATTTTTTAGTACTTCCTCTTTCGTCCTGAAAAAAAAAATTCTATTGATATTGTCAATCCATTAATTTTAGGTAAATGATACTTTATCCTCTTAAATTTAATTATTTAATATATTATTTTATAAAAGTAAATTTTAAATATTTTATTCTTTAAATTTAATCATTTTGATATTTTATCCCTTAAAAATAAATTTTAAAATAAATTTATTTTCAAATAAATTTTTCAATGAAGTGATCTTCGTCAGTTGCTGCTATGATTTTTTTTCCATCTTTTCAAGCAAAAATCAAGAAAAATATAAAATAATATTTTTTTGTTATTATCAATGATGAAAGATACTACAAATGATGACACTTTTATTATAAATAATGATGGCACTTTTTTCAATAGTATTGAAATTCATATTATTTACGGTAAAAGTTTTACTATATATTGTGTTTTCACCACCGTCAATAATAAAAAATTATGATGTATGAGTTTTTTATTTTTGCATGGAAAGACAAGAAAAAAATGCACGAGGGCTATTGATGAATAATATTTGATGAAAAATTAATCTATAATTGATATTAGAGGGTAAAATACTACA
Organism: Paulownia fortunei; assembly: GCA_019321725.1. Taxonomy (NCBI): domain Eukaryota; kingdom Viridiplantae; phylum Streptophyta; class Magnoliopsida; order Lamiales; family Paulowniaceae; genus Paulownia; species Paulownia fortunei. Next base: position 2,632,516 of record CM033121.1, read on the forward strand.
ATAAATATAAGTTAAGAAGACAAATCATTTAAAAAATAATTAATTTTGGAGGTTGAAGTGTCATTTATTTTTAATTTTAACTATTTTTCTTAGTATAATAATTAATAATCAAATAATATTAACTATTGAGTAACAAGAGAAATTTTAAGATTTAGAGTAATTTGAATTTTGCACCCTCAAAATGACCCATTATGGCATTTTGCATCCCGAAACTCAAAAGTCACACTTTGCATCCTCAAATTAACAAGTTAGGGTAAGATGAATCCAAATTAAAGCGTTTGGAATAATTATTATAGAAAAAGACTAAGAGAGGAAGTTAGTTTTTTTGACAAATTATTAATTGAATCCAAATTTGATTTTCGTTATAAGTATTTGAATATAAAATAGGGCAAAACATAATTACACCTCCTGAACTTTACTTTATGTTGCATTTACCCTTTGAACTTTTTAAGATAATATTTACCATATGAATTAAATTTTAATTTAATGTCTAGACAAATTTGCACTTAATAAAATGAATTTATATAAGTTTTAGTATATTTTTAATATTCGTACCTCAATTTTGATTTTAGATTTTTATTAATTAGAAAAAATATTTTAAAATATTTTTTAATAAAAGTAATTAGTAATTTAAGTAATTCAAAATTTAAAAAATTATAATAATAAATGAGTATAATAAATACACAAAAATATTAAACATGAAAATTATTTTGATTATTTGAATTCAAGATAAAGTATTAACTATTTAATCTAAAAATATTTTATAACTCTTTTGTATAAAGATGAATAAGTATATTTTTGTATTCTTCAATTTAATATATATATATATATATATATATATATTTAAATTATTGATAATTTATATTTTTAATATAATAATATATAATATTTTACTGTAAAATGAAAAAATATGCCTTTTTTTTTTTGCAATGCTTAAATATCTTAAACAATCTTTGCTCGAAAACAAAGATTTAGTGTCCAAAAGATCATAGTAGAACTAATTGGATGTGTTTTCAATTTGTTTCATAAATCATATTGAATATTCATTAAAGGAGACACAGAGGCGGAGCTAGAGGGGTCGATAGCGTCCCCCCCACACTCCATAATTTTTTTTAAAATAATATAAAATTATTAAAATTTAAAATTTTGCCCCAAAAAAATTTAAAATACTTCTTTATTTACTACTTTTAAGAAAAAATACATTTCGCCCCCCAACCTCCATTTTTTGGCTCCGTTCCTAAGGAGACGATTTACTAACGTTATATTTTGGACAAGGAATTCTATCCAAGAAAAATAAAATAAAATAAAATGAGAATTATAATAGATATATATATATCTAAGTTAAGTTTACAAAAATCTATTTAATTCATCTTTATATAAAAGATTTTAAAATTCATTTAGATAGTTAATATATTATTTTGAATTCAAGTAATTAAAATAAATTTTCATGTTTAATATTTTTTTATGTATTTATTATACTCAATTACCATTTTATTTTTTAAAATTTGAATTACTTAGTTTACAAATTACTTTTTACCAAAAAAATATAAGTTAAAATATTTTTTCTAATTAATAAAGAATTTAAAATCAAAATTAGGGTATAAATATTTAAAATATACTAAAAATTATATAAATTCATTTGAGTGTAATTTTGATTAAACTTCCTCTTTTAGTCTTTTAGTCTTTTCTATAAAAATTCATTTAGATAGTTAATATTAAATTTAAATTTGATTAAGGGAGTAAATGTTACCTTAAGAAGTTTAGGGGGTAAATGGGATCTAATTTAAGATTTAGGGGGTACTACCTTAACAAACCAAAACCTATAACCCCCAAATCACCCCTACATTTCCAGATAATTTCAAACTTACCATCATCAAAAAATACTAAACTAACCCCGTTTAGAAAAACATTCACATCATCAAATCCAACACCAATTCTCAACCCCCCCAACCCCCCCCCCCCCCCCAAAAAAAAAAAAAAAAACCCTAGCGACAAAGTGTCCATCTCCAATGATGAAATAGATACACATTATATAAACACACAACATCTGTATCTATACATTTCGAAGAAAAAATGGCGCCAATCCCATTTTTGGCAAAATCACGGCCGTTGATCAGGCCGCTGAAATTCAAATCAATCTCCACCTTCGTTCACCTCCGCCAAGAAGCGCAGCTGACGGAGCCTCCCCCGTCTCAGACGCCTATGCCGCCGAACCCTGCCTCCGGCAGCCCGCTATACAAAGAAAACTGGCGGAGCCCTATCCCCTCCGCCTCTCCCGGCGTCGCTGCGGCGCTAATACCAGTCAGCCTTGGGTTCCTCCGCCTAAACTCCACCGCGCAAATGCAATCGCTATCACAAATGCTTGACGAGAAGGGTTTGATGGATCAGTTCGCGGATTGGATGACGTCACAGCGATGGGCGGATGTGAAGGAGCTATTTGAGTTTTGGATTAGGTCTTTGGATAACAGTGGAAAGCCGAACAAGCCTGATGTGAATCTTTATAATCATTATTTGCTGGCTAATTTGATGATGGGGGCATCTGCGGGGGAACTGCTGGATCTCGTGGCGCAAATGGATGATTATGGGATATTGCCTAATACTGCGTCATTTAATCTTGTGCTCAAGGCAATGCAGCAGGCCGGTGAATCACAGGCAGCTGAGAAACTGATCGATAGGTCGGATTTTTTTGGTAAATTTTAAAGTTACCGTTATTATTTAGATTAATAAGGCAAAAAACTGTTATCTTGCTGTTAGGATGTTGGCATTTGTGAAAACGTTTCCTCTTTTTTCCTTTTCACCTGAATTTAATTGAACAATCTATGGCTGTAGGACTTCTTGAATGTCAATAGACTGTGTGGTAGTTCTATGTATATTTTTGGAACTATTACTTTTTTATGTGTGGTGCTTATGGACTGCTCTTGGTGTCTGTCTATTGGTATTAATGTTGCCATCTATGAGGGTAGTGTTATGGATAAGTACAAATTATTTCGTTGTTTCTTTCTCTTTCCTGTTCTTTCCTTTTGAATTCCTATTACTGTTTCTTTAATGCAATGAGCCGTTTAGATGTTCTATGTTTTACAGTGTGTTCTTTGGTTGGGTGGATGGGTAGTGATGAGGAATTAATCCCCTTTCTTCTTTCATTATATTATTTTACATACATTGCCTAGATTTTAATTCATGAAACTGTTTTTCTATTCAAATATGAAAATTAATTCCTTACAGAATTTACCAGTTGATGGGCGAGTCTTTACTTTATTGACGTCAGGATGCTCCAGATAGGAAAAGAATACAAGGAATCTTTGCCTGATGACGAGTCGTATGACTTGATTGTTAGCTTGCTTCTTTCCACGAACCAGATTGATTATGCCCTGAAGTACATAGATCTGACGTTGAAATCTGGATATATGTTGTCAATGAATGCATTCATGGGCTGTGTGCAAAGTTGTGTTAATAATGGGAGGCTGGATACCTTGGTATCAATTATAGAGAGATGCAAGGTACATATGTTTGGCTGGCTATTCGACTATCCATATGGCCACCTCATATTTTGATGACTGACTGTGATTTATGGATGTCATCAGAAAATGGATCAGAACAAATCTTTATGTCCTCCTTGGCGCACATGCAATTATATTGCTGATGTTGCAACACAATCAGATAACAGTGAGCTAACTTATTATGCTCTTGAATTCATGGCCAAATGGATTGCTCGAGGTGAAAATGCAAGGCCTGCTGTTCTTCTTTCTGTAGATGAGGGATTAGTTGTCTCTGCCATTGGAACTGCTGGTAGAACATACAATTCTAGACTCCTGGACGGTTCATGGGTTGTCCTCAAACGCTCATTACGCCAAAAGAAGGTTCCTAACCCTGAATCTTACCTTGGGAAAATATATGCTCATGCTAATTTGGGGAACCTACTAAAAGCTTTTAGTACTTTGAAAGAATTTGAGGCAGCTCATGGAAATTCTAACCAAGAAGATGGAGACGATCTTTTCTCTCCATTTTATTCTTTAAATCCTTTGGTCATGGCCTGCTCCAAGAAAGGTTTCACAACTTTGGATGCGGTAAGTTCTTTTGCCTAGATGCCTTCGGGTGTTGAGCTTATGGTTAATAGGAATAATTAAGTCTCCACAAGTTTGAAAAAAACTGTTTCTTGGGTGCTTTACTAGAATAATACCATATGCTTGATCATTAATATCCTCATGCTTGCATTTGAATAAATTGCAGTTACTAATAGGCCCTTCATGACATGTTGTATGACACACTTTGCGTTTTGGGTATTTTCTCAATCAACACTTGAGAAAAGAATGGATTTTTCCATCTAGATTCCAGAATCGCTCATCAAGATTTGGTAATGAAAAACTGAGGAAAAAAAATCCTCCTCATATTCAAACTCATATTGGTGTTGTAGAATTTTTCTGTAGATATAAAATTAGTCAGATAGTGGTGGTGAGGTTCCAAACTTAAAGGTGACAATTCTTAATAGTTATGCCTGCCCGGAGGTGCTGTGAAGGCAATGCAAGTCATGGAGGATTGAATTTGCTGGGCATTTTTTTTCCATCCACTCACTGAGTAATTTTCTTGTGAAGTATCTTTTTGAGAGGGAAACATATTTAATGGGCACCAACGAGATGCTTCCCAAAAATACAAAAGAGTTTTCTTTCCATACATGAGTGTGCATCGTCTAATAGATGAGTATAAGAACTGTAATAATCAGGAAAGTATTCTTTCGTCCAAGAAAAAGAATATAAAACATGTAAAAAGTATTCCAAAAACATGACTTGTTTCCAAACATTTTTTGTGGAATATGTGGGTTGTCTCTCCTTAAGAATCATAGCATCAACATTCTGGATATCTTTCACAGATGTACTAAGTAATGCATGTTGCTCTTTCAGTCTCACCTGATACTTATTTAGATCATCACTCCGTCAATGTGTTTGTAAGCAAGAATGCCCATATTTTACTTACCAGAAAGAAATCTTATTTGCTAGGTGAATTGGAAGTATATATTAAAAGTAAGATTCTAGAGCAAACCAACTAGTCTGATCTGCTGTGAAACTTCATTTCTTATTCAAGCTACCCATACTTCAATTTTTTTGTTTTTTCTGAAGTTATGGATCAAATATGAGCTTTACATGAAATTGCTTGCCTTAGGTCGACTTTCTTTCATCTCTTTGCTTGGTATTTGCATTATATTATTCTGCAAAAGTGTATAGTGCTGCACTTTTAATGTTATTTGTCTTGTAATTAACTGAACTTTTGAAGTGTTTGCTCAGGTTTATTATCAGCTTGAGAATTTAAGTCGAGCCGATCCTCCATGCAAGTCTATTGCTGCTCTAAATTGTATAATTCTTGGCTGTGCAAACATATGGGATGTTGATCGTGCTTACCAGACCTTTAATGCCATTGATGCCACTTTTGGATTGACCCCTAACATCCATTCATACAATGCCCTGATATGTGCCTTTGCGAAGCTCAGCAAGGTAACTCGTGCATCCCTGTGTTCACCTTCTTTCCTTCCCTATTTTAACAACTACGTGATACTCCCTTGTTTCCATCGAGTATTTCACTTAAAAAGCTCCATTTATACTTTACTGAAGCAATATTTCCACCAAGTCTTTCGGTTTTCTTATACAAAGCACCTCATGTTTTTGAAGTGTTTTTTACTATCTTTTTCTTTCTTCAAAACTGATTCTCTCGAAACTCGTTCGTTTGACCTCAAAGAGTTGAACAAGATGCATGGTGATTCTTGGAGGGATTACATAATTATTTAACATATGACGTTGCATCTGATCATTGTTTACTGTCATAACATACATAGCCATATTCATAATGTTTGCTTCCACTATCTTCTCCTTTGATCTGTTTGTGCTCCCGTAAATCTATGCTAGAGTTTCTAGCAAAATATTGTGGGGATAACATTCCATAAATAGTCACTAGGAAGCTGTCTTTTTGTTTGGATGTTGATCAAAGGCATTCAATTTGTGCCTTAAATGGGGAGAGTATAAGTGAGTTAATGAAAACATTTATTTTGTACCCAGATGAGGAGAAATACTTAATTAATATGCTTACATTCATCAGTGATGTAAATATTGTTACTTCTGTTGAATCAATAAAAGGCCTTTTTATGTGGCAGAGAGATGAAGCTGTAAAAGTATTTGAGCACTTCCTTGGACTAGGCGTGAAACCAAATATGAATACATATACTCTACTTATTGATGCTCATCTTATTATGCGGGATCCTAAAGCTGCTCTCGCTGTGATTGATGATATGGTAATTTTTGTGCCCCATGTAATTGATATGTTTGCAAGTAGTTTCTTTCCCTTTTTCCATTTACATGTAAAATCTGGCTCTGAACTGGAATTAAAACCCTTGAAGCAGATATGTGTGGGGTATCAACCATCGAAGGAAATGCTAAAAAAGGTCCGCAGGCGATGTATTAGAGAGATGGATTATGAATCTGATGACAAGGTGGAATCCTTGGCCAGACAGTTCAAAATTCGAATGGGTACAGAGGTTCGCCGGGACCTACTGTTTAATCTTCAGTACATCACGGATTATTCATGAAAGTGAGTTCTTAAGAATCGTAACTGACATCTGCATCATGGTGCCAAAGATGTCTTGTAGTGAATGCTTTCAATCAGATTTAATTATTTCTCAAAATTGAGAAATTTGTGTTTTTTATAAAATCAAATGGCAATTTAGGATTTTATATTACTAATTAAATCAGGCATATTGTAAGCCTGAGTCTGTCTTGCAGTATAATGATCAAGCCTTAAACTCCTACAACTATTTTCTCAGTTCTGTGCACTGTGCTGAAGAGTAGGTAGTCGAGCATTCTAATTGCTCCTGTTAGCTTTGCACCTTCCCCCTGTAAAGTATGAATCCAGTGGCGGTAAGTTTTTTGGGACCTGAGCAGGATGAACTTTGAAGGTAGCTTCTTCTGTGGGTGATATGTGTGCACTATTTCTGCATTCTTTGGTTCTATTTCAGAAAGAAAAGGCTTAAGGGGAATAATAATTATTAACATGAGTCATTGTGATGATGGTGAACAACTGTAGGCGAATCAAAATGAAGTACAAATAACCTTCAGGTGTACGCTTTACTTTTTTTTTTGTGATTTTTAATCATTACGGAACTGCAGATAATGTTACATACCCTAATTGGTGCCTTATTCCATAAGTTTGTTGCAACCTGGTATTGTGATTCTGGTGATTTTTTGTAGAAATGGACAAAGATCTAGTTCCCAAGCAGGTTTTTTTTTTTAACTGCAAAAAGGTTGTACTTTGGATAACATTAAGTGAGCTGGTGGTGGTTTGAATTTTATCACCTTGAGCTGGTCATGGTATCTTCCTTAACTTTAGTATTATGATTTGCTCTCTTCTATGAGAGCGCCATAAGCCGAAAAAGCCACTTGTTATCTGTAGTTTCTGGACCCTCTGAGTTGTTTCAAGTTCTTAGGTTAGGCCAACATATCATGTTAGAAACTTCTCAGTGCTCAAAGGTAACACAACTGAACAAGCATACAACTGTTCGGATGTAGAAAATGTTGACAAATTTAGAGAAAATGGTTAAATGTAGCAGGAAATTTTCAGAAGTATCTCTGAAACCAAAGTAATTTAATGAGAAAGTAGAGTGTAATTGGCCTTTTTATCCTTGGGAGGAGGCATCAGCTCAGCAAAATTCCAGTAGTCTTGACTTGTGATATCAATCTGGAACTATATTGCCTCCCATTTCCTTTATTGCAGTCAAATGATTACAAATTGCATTTGAACTCAGCTAATTAGAAACTGTTGGAGCCTTAAGACGCATGAGTTTGAGCAGCCCTCTGAAACGACATAAAAACATCCATAAGCTCGTTTTCTCAAGAAGTCAATAATGTTTGTTTGGATTTACACTGTGGATTCCAAAATTTTCTCATGCTCATAGGTTTGTCTTTATTTTCTTTGGAGATGCAGTGGTTTTGTTGACAGAAGGGCAGCAAAAAACTCTCATTTTTTTCTTTCTTTTTTTACATAAATTTTGCTGAAATACGAATATATGGTTGAAACAAAAATGGTGACATACAAGGGCAACAATAATCCTAAGCTTACCCGTTTTTGCTCCTCCATGTTTGCCTTAATGAGTGAATACATTGCAACACCTGCAATGGCTATTCCAGTACCAATCCCAGTTTGTGTGGAGATCGTATTGCCTGCCCATTTTTTGTAAAGGTAGTATTAAAAAAAAACTTAACTCAATGCAGACAAATCATAAGTTTATTGTATTCAATAATTTTATAAAATAAGCCATAAGTCTAAGTTCATCTACCAGATTGACTTTTTAATATGGCTTTTCAAGAAGTGCTTTCAACTAATGTAAGAGTCACACTTTTACTTGTATAGAGCCATATGAGTTGTGCTTGTATTACTTAAACATCATAAAAGAAGTAATTACCGAAGACAATAATGGAGAATCCAATCACGAAGACTCGCTTCAGCACATTTCCAACAGCGTGTGTTAGAGGCGCTACCCTTTCCAATGTGTTTGTAGCTACCTGAAATTTTCAGAAAAAAACAGTACAAAATTAGGTACCGAACTTGCATAGATTTCTGTCTTAATTGACATTGAAAATGACAATATATGAAGAATCAAAACATTTAGCAATTGCTTCTAAAATCGAAATTCTTCTGTAAGTTTGGAACCATAATGGTTGAGAGACCATAAACTGTTGGATCAAGCTAGTGGCTCACTATGGGTCAGATTGACTACTATGATTTCTGAGACTAAGAATGAAAACACCCTGTAATGACCTGATTGTACAAATGGTAGAACATTCCAATCCAGAAGAGATCAGACAAGAACTTGTACAGGCCAACTTTAGCAATTGCTTCTTTGAACCCATATTGCATTAGCTGGGGACCCTCAATCTGAAAAGTAACAAATAAGACAGAAACTATTGTGAAAAGAAAGATGTCAAAATGTCATCTATTGTACTTGGTCAAGAGAACTTACAAATATTGCTGGTGGGAGGCAGAAGAGGAGGGCTATAATGGATATGTATGCATAGATATTTGTACTATCCATCCCTGTCTGTTATACACACAATTTTGTTGGCATTTGGCCAGGAGTTCCACATATGAAATGACAGAAAAGACCCTCATCAGATAGAGAAAAATGTGAGAGAAAAAACCAGGATCTTTAATAGCTACTGCAGATAAGAGATGCAAACTGTGCATAGTGGTAGGAAAATATTAAAAAAATGTATACTTTGCTGAAAGATTTTACCATTGCTTTCTTTGAGTAAATGCTTCTGTAAGTAAAGGATATATTTGAAATCATTGCACTGATGAAGCCAGTCCAATTAAACGAAAGTTCCGTCATAGATGCCATTGACACGCCTGGATAGCAGTTCAGAGATCACAACTACTAAGTGAGAAATCAGATAAAAGAAGCCTAGTTGATGAGCTTTGTTGAAAACTTAAGTTTAATACTTGAGAACATCCATTTGAGAATGTGCAGTATCTGATGCCTTGGAGGCATTGTTCAGAGAGAAAAAAAGATAATAAATAAACTGTCTCCAAAGATACATTTTTTGTCGATAGATAGTAAATCTTTTACATAAGAGCAGTGCTGAGGGTTCGATGAGAAAAGATGGAAAGATGGGTAGGAAAAGATCGATCTTTTTCACTTACCGAATACAACAGGGGCTAATGACAGCCAAAGTGGCAGTGGAATCTGGTGACCTAAAACAAACTGGGAAGCAGCAGCATTGAAAAATGGCTCCAAGGCTGTTGAACACCAATTGAAACATGTAGTCAGGCATTTACAATGTAGTTTGAATAGATTCATTCATGTTTGTCAAACAGATATTATTCTGATAAGTTGCAGTGCTGCCAAAAAGAAAAAAGTTATATCTTATGGCAGTGAGCTATTGCTATACAGTTTAGTCGAACAGAACTCAACAGCAGAGATCAAGAAATCTATAAAGGGAAAAAAAGCCAAGCACACCACTATGTGAACTAATATCAACACACATTCAAGATTTTGCATAAACATGCTATTGACAATGCAAGGTAGTTTTTTGCTACCTTTGATGGTATGTGTGAAAGACACAGCAACGGCTGCAAACGATACGTTGGACATGACATGTCCAAGAGCATGACAGAATGCTACTGGAGTGAGGAGCCCCAGGAGTTCCTTATCAATTGGCTGCTTGTTGAGATCATAAACTTGAATTAAACAATTAAGAAATCCAATATTCTCATGTATATGATACCAAATTTTGGGAAAATAATGGAACTCACAGCACGTTTTGGTAGACCGACAGCCCAGCTAATCAGGCAATATACTACTCCAACTAGAAGATGAATAACTGAGACAAAACTGTACAAGGCAGGCAATGAATCTTCTAAAATGGCTTAAGTAAAAAGAAGCTTTGGCAGCATTTGAATAAATGATTGAACCAAGAAGAATGCTTTTGAATAATTTGCTTCAAAGTTGAACCCATCTACATCAAACTAACTCAACAAAGTCAACTTACTATGGATATGGGAAATAATTGTAGACCTTCTTGTTGAGTATATTGAATATGACATTCAGGAAATACCTGCATCAGAAATAGTAAACAATTGATAAAACATTGGAGTTCTCGCAAGAGAAATCGTAGAAATGATTTGTTCTATGACATGGTTTAAAAAAAATTCATTAAGGACATATCGGCATAATCACCAGCAGGTTTCTTGATCATCACCATAGCATTGACTAATTGTTCCATATCAATTTTTTGATACAAAACCATCTATTTTTTTCTCAAAGGGTTACATACTGATCAGATAATAGAGTTGTGCAATCTTGAAAAATCCACATTAATACTTTACCATGTAAAGAAAAAGAATCCAGTAACAAGAGCCGGAAATCTCTCTGCAAAGCTCTTGCTAGGCTTGGCAAACCTGCAATAACAGGCATGATCATGAGTACAAAGACATCATTTGACCTAAACAATTTCACATTTCTAATGGTCCAAATTGCTCGAACCCGTTTGCAAGTTCAATCTCATGACCCTCTGCATCAGCAGCTGCAGCTTTTGTGATACAAAACTCAGAGGTGCCACGGCGCTTCAAGATTTCATTCAGTACAGGAGCTCTCAAGGATTTGCCTGAAAACATAGCCGGTTTGGATAACACAATCTTCTTGGAAAGTGGCAAAAATTGCAAATGATTTGCTCTTGAAGTAACATGTCCAGCTGAACTTCTGCTATGCTGTTTGTACAAGGAAGAAAATCTTGATTGCTGAATGAGAGAAAAATTAGAGATTGAAGCCATGGTGGAACAAAGAAATTGATACCAAACTTTATTGGAACAACAAATGAAATTGCCCAACTCTGAGTTACAAAAATTTGATGTCAACTAATACATGTTTTGGTCATAATATGCACAACCAAGAAACAAACATATGCAGAAACAAAATACAACGTTGACACCTATGTTTGTTCTAGCTTAACTGCGGAGATATCCAAGAATTGGGACTTGCTAATGACAACAAACAGAAGTTCTGAAAATTATACAGCTCTAAGAGTGTGGAAACTGTTCAAGATTGTGAGCTATTGAGTGAAAAAAGTCAGGAAAAATTGCAAGAATTTGAGAAAAAAATAATGGAGATTTGAAGCATCAATTTCAGATGATTATGAGTGGCATCCTGATTGATCAGTTCCATTTAAAATGAAGTAAAGGGCTATTCTTTGAGCTCTTCTTTAGTATTATTTTATCATTTGTTTATGATTTTTGATAAGGCTTTTACTTTTATTAGTAGGGGCTTTTACATTTATTAGTAGGGTCTATAAATGTACATGATTGGGAAATTATAATCCCATGGCTGTTATGAGTCATTTTCTGAGATTCCAACCAATAGTTTAAGAGCTAATAGAAAAAGTACCCAAATATAGTCAACTTCCAAAGTCAGGTTGTTTGAACTCAGAGTGATATAAATGACTCAGCTTTTAGTCATTTTTGGTAAAAAAAAATTAAAAATGGATTAATGATGCTGTTGATTGTCAAATTCTGCTGTTAATTTATTTGAAATATCGAGGGATATTTATATATTAAAATATAGCTCAAAATTAAGATACTATAAACACATGGTATGGTTAATGAGATTTATGTCTAGTTTTTCAGATTTGCCTTACCATAATTCAAATAAATTAAAATTTAGATACTATAAAGAACTATTACTTTTTCTAATTGTTAAGTAAATGTCGTCGTGAATCTCATTTCAAAATTGCATTTAATATCTCATTAATTTTTTTTTTAATTTTGGAGAAATTATTCTAAAGTTGAAAACTCCAAAAAATAAATAAATAAATAAATAAACCTCCAAACTCAAGAAGGTAAGGCTGCGATTGAATGACACATTGGAGAGTGATTTTATGAGAAAAAGTATTTGGAACAAATGAGAAATAAAATTAGATATTTATTTAGATGTGTTTTTTTTTTAAGAAAAAGTATAATGAAGACATTTGATGGAATATTTTTTTTAGATAGTGTTTGATTACGTTTTTATTTTATAAAAAATAAAATAAGTAAGTGGATATATTTGATTTTTTAAATTTTTTCTTAAATAACAAACAAACATCAATTTCTTAAAAAAATTATATGTAAAACACAATTTTGGGAAATGAAGTGGCATAGAGATGATCTTCTACCGTATCTACCCTTTATCAACGTACAAAAAACACACACACTCATGTGAGTGTATTTGGTGAACGGTGGATTCACTTGATGCACACTCAATCAGGTGAATCATTTGACCGCTTAGAGATTTATTTTTTCATTTAGAATTTTTTTTACTACTTTGAAATTTTTTGTAAGTAATAATATTGGGCTCTTTAATCTAATATTCTCTATTGGGCCCAAAAAACTTCAGCTGAACCCAGAACCACCTTCAGCCCAACCCACAGTCATCAACCCATCATTCCAATCTTCAGATTTTGTTCTCTCCTTTTCTGATCAAACACCAAAAGCCCTAATATATCTCTCTGAATTCGAAAAAGTATACAAACCAAATAATTACTGGAAATAAATTCGAAATCCATGAACTGATCTACAATTTAATCAAAACCCTAGGAAAAAAAATGGGGCAAATGACAAATGGCAAAGCTAAAAAAGAAGTAAAGGAAGAAATTAAAAAAGAAGAAGAAATTGAAGATGAAGAAGAAGAAGAAGAGGAGGAGCAGGAGCAAGACGGAGTTTCCGTGCACTCTCCTTGCAAAATCAACTCTTCCTCACTCCGCAAGGTACGATTTTTATTTATTTGTTTTTATAAATTGTGTGTGTAATTGTTGTTAATTTTGGTTGATTGGGTTGAATTTCAGGAGAAATCAGAGGTGGAATTGGAGCTGAGATTGCTTGAAGCTCTCGAAATCTATCCCCCGCTAAATTACGAGGTTTTTTTTGTTGTTTAATTAATTTATTTTTTCCTATTTCATTTGCCTGTCCCCCCTCCTCTTTTGTCCTCCTTTTTTGATATAGAAATTTATTTTAATTTTTATGTACTTGAATGTGGTCCATTTATAGCTAAAACTTAATACGTTTATTATTTTATTCATTATTTTGGTGAACAGATTGAAAATTTTGTTACTGTGGAGAATTGATAGGAATGGGTTCAATCATCAATGTTACAAATTTTGATTTAAGGATGAATGTTAGGTTCTTTTCTTTTTTTGTTTGGGGGTGGGGTATGAAAACTGGATGTTTACCGATTAATCCTGCATTTTTGGGTATTCCTATTTTAAAATTAATTCAGTTATTACTTATCTTGTTTGAGAACAAATATCGATGCATAATAGTTCTTAAAATAAGGATGTTAATAGCTTCGTTTGTTTCTTGCAAAAAGGAGTGCAGATTGGCTTTGCTGGTGCTTCTTGTTACTTAGTAGTTTTCTGATGAATTTTCTTTTGTTGATTCCAGGCGTACATCGTCACTTTGTTCTTTATGGTTTAACTGAATACATGCGCAGAAGGTTCGCTTGGCTTTTCATTTATGCTTTCATTAATTGTCTTCAAATATGGAATTTTATGTGATGTTTCCGAGGGATCCTCTTTTTCACTTTTGAAAATTGTGTCCAATTTGTTGCAGTTTCAATCGTCCATTTACTGCAGAAGATGTTCTGAAGTTGCTGGGGCGTTTTTACAACTTGGAAATGGTGGTATGCTCTTTCCACTTGTCAACTTATCATCTATGTAGAAATAGTTGAAATGGTCAATTTAATTGAAGCTTTCAAAATCAATCTTATTAAGCTTGACAAAATAAAATGAGAAATTATAACATGCATTGGAGTCAGCCTGACCACCACCATGGGATTTGCATATAACATACGGTTGGCTAGACAGTGCCCTGATGATATTATTTGTGCAGGCAATCCATTTTGTATGTATGTATTAGATTTAACATGAAGAGTTTGCTGCAATCGAATTTATAGATATACCTGTGCCCATCAGGTAAAATACTACCTCTAGTTGTTATGCTTTGTTGCTCGGATTAAATCCTCAAAGAAAGTCCTGTAAGAAGGTTCAGGCATACCACTTTATTCTTTTCGTTTACTATGGACATGGAAAGTAGTGAATTTGTGTCTATTTTACTCTTCTTTTCGTTTACTGGAAGAGTAAATTTTAGAACCGTCAAAGTTCATCATGCGATCTTTTATAGCAACTCTAACAATTTATATCAGATTCAAACTGTTGATAGAGTTAAGCATTGTCTCTCTTTATGTTGGATTTCAGAAACCAGATGATGAAGATGCAGAGTTTCTGACTCAGGAGGAAGACTTTCGCTTGCCCCAGAGTTATTTTGTCGAGGAAGAAACTTGACATATTATAATCTCTAGTACATAGTTTTCGTTCATATGGAAGTTGTTAATATGTCTTATTTTCGCTGTATCTGATCCTTAATGAGATGTTTCAGCAGCCAGCTTTCTGCTCTATCATCCTACTTTTGATGGTTTTTATATTTGTTTTGAAAAGCTACAAGACTTAAAACGGCTGGAACGCGGAACGTGTAATATATATGACAAAATTGATTGGATTCTCAATTCTGAGGACCTCAGTTCCATGCCAATAGAATTTTCTTATCTCTGCTAGTTTCTGTGAGATTTTTTCGTGCATGCTTTTTAGTTTTTAGTGTACTGAACTTTCTTCATAAAACCAGTACTTTTATTCGTCACTTTTTTTTTTTTTCCTTCAAAACCACCACGCAATAATGGATATGGGATTTTTTTGCACTAGAATCAAGGGATGCTGATAAGCAATGTGTATGTTAATGTATGCATATCTATAACTAGAACCGGTAGATGTTCATCGGATCTATAGTTGCATGCTTAGCAGGGTCATATTCTGTGCGTATTTATTTATCCTTTTTTGGTCTTGGCCTTTCAATTTCACCATCCGTTGATTTGAATTGTTTATTATGATGCTAATTTTTGTTTTTTGATTGCAACTCCCTTGAACTTAGTCTTCCTCGTGAAGCAGAAAACTGATATAATTGCATGCCAACCCTAAATTGCTTGAGATTTGCCAATACAGGGCAGTGGGGCTACGAAAGAAAAGTGTCTGAATATCAAACTAAGGGAAGCCAAATATAATAATAAGTGTCTCATTAATATAAGTTTTCTATGAAAAACAGAATTTCTTCAGAAGCCAAAATTTTTGACTGGAAGATGGGGAAGGTGGGCTGGAGGGAAAACACAAGCAGATTAATAAAAAAAAATTCTCATCTTGTCGGTGTCCTGATAAAAGGGGATTGAATTGTCACGAACTGCCAAGAGTTTGCTGTCTTAATTGAGCTGGAACAATAACACCCTTCAGAAAAACATGAATAACTTGATGCAGGTGCTGCCAAGACATTAGTGCTGCAGGACAAAAACGATTAAAAATGTCCCGATAACAGAGGATCGATCAGCTGGTATATATGTTAATGAACTCAAGTTAAGTTTTCACCTCTGGTTGTGCTGGCTTGGATTCCTCAGCCTTGATGTTCTCCTCACCTGTACAGGGCAAAATGTACTATCCAGCCTTAGATATCGAAGTGAGCAGAGACTAGTCATTCCTAAATTTAGGCTTTTATGAAAAAGAGAGAGAGTGTTTGTTAAAGTTGGGCTGTCCATCCCAATTTAGACAGAACCCACGTATCAGTTCAAGAATGTTTTGAAAGTCAGAATCACATAGCAGTGAAGTATGTCAAACAGATTTCAATCGGCTTTAGATTTTAAATTCTATGGAACAATTCAAGGAAAGTCTCTCCCCACTCAACAGAAATAAATTGGAGCAACAATGAAAATGAGTTACTTCTATGTCCCGTACACACATGTAGACGAGTAAGGATATTATTTACCATCTTCAGGCAAATCAGAAGTCCAGAGAGTGAGGTTGTCTCTCAACAGCTGCATAATTAAAGTGCTGTCTTTGTAAGACTCTTCGCTCAGAGTATCCAACTCAGCAATGGCCTCATCAAATGCTTGTTTAGCCAAATGGCAGGCCCTGCCAATTTTAAACGAACATATTACAGGATGATTCATGAAGAATCATGCTAAAACACTAATAAAATTACCTTTCAGGAGAATTCATGATCTCATAGTAGAACACTGAGAAGTTCAAAGCGAGACCAAGACGAATTGGGTGGGTAGAGGGTAGATCTGTATTTGCAGTGGCTGAAGCAGCCTACATAACATTGGAAACAAGGAACAAATAAGAAACAGAATGAAGCCATATTGACTTGTCTGGTTTTTAGTTCTTCATGTCAATTAACATGCCTCATAGCCCTTGAGGGACTGTTCAGCTGCCTCTTTTTTTTCCTGATCAGTCTTGAACTCAGCAAGGTAGCGATAGTAATCACCTTTCCTGAATAACAGAAGGCCAGAACTGAGTCACTGGGACCACCTTATGTTTCAGCAAGGAAGCAAGTGCAAATCAGTGTATAGTTTAACTACATTGCAACTAGCACATCTTCCAAATCTATTCTTCAGTCCAACCATTAACTTTAAAAATTGACTTTTCAAAGCCACGTATTATCTTTCGGTGTTCTCCAAAACCAAGTTTTTACTTGCTAACTATATAATAAAGGATTAAATACTCAATTGTGACACATGCATTTATTTTTCCTTTTCTTTGATTGTTATTGTGAATAATTATTGTATGACGAGTACTGCATGTGCATGAAATAAATGATACTGCAATATACAATGGTTCTAGCAGAACAGATTAAGAGGTAGTATTAGGGAACACCATCGATGATAATAAGAATAAAGCAAGAAGCAAATTAGTAAGCCACATTAAGAATAGACCAAAAACTAAGTTGACATAATTCCACGACCAATTTGACTTACATCTTGTAGTAGAAAACAGTAGCTTCTCCTGAACCAGAAGAGGGAATGAGATGCTTGTCAATGACAGAGAGAATGTCATAGCAGATCTTGGATAGCTCATCCTCCACCTTCTGGCGATAGCCCTTAATCAACTTCACATTGTTCTCATTTCCCTTGGACTCTTCCTTCTGCTCAATCGAAGACATGATTCTCCATGAAGCTCTGCGAGCACCAATAACATTCTTGTACCCCACAGAGAGTAGGTTTCTTTCATCCACTGACAGCTCGACATCTAGTTTTGCAACTTTTTTCATACTTTCAACCATTTCTGAGAAACAAATGGAATGTAAATTTCAGAGGAAATCATTTGTCCTAAATGTCAAACAAACTGAACGCCTAACTAATAACTTGAGCAAATTGAACTTCATTTTCTTCTCAAATTCAATTTTGGAGTTTGGGTTCAAAAGGTTGACGATATTTCAACAGCAATTTCAACCTCAGACCTATTATACAGCAAGCTAATTTGAGGAAAGAAACAGACAATGGTATGCATTGTCCTGAGAAAACAACAGTTGAAAAAATGAGCAAATAAAAAAACTAAATTTGAAAAAAAAAATACTTATCCTTTAATAGCTATCTGTGAAGCTCATATCACATTCCAGATATGCATATGGAAAACTCAAACTTTGGTCCTCTTTTTCCTATTTTCTTTAAAAACCAAAGAAAACTATTTTCTTTTTTGTTTTCTCCACCAAAATCCAAAGTCGAAAAATAGTGTCAACCAAAAAATATAAACAAGAAAAAAGTAAAACTAATTAGAACAAGTTTCATTTCCAGCACATTAAAATCAACAACAAATGAATAGCATAATTTTCTTGCATAATTGTCCATACACAGAAAATTTAGACAAAACAAAATCAACTCCATTAACTATTTGAAAAGGATCTTATCCAAGCTTATAAAATGATGCACAACGACATCCCCCAATTTTACATCATACATTTGAATCTCATCTTTTTGTCAACAAATCAAGCTAACTTCTTAGCCTTATGCACAAAAGAATAATTTTTTCCATTTTCCTCGTGCATGCGTGTGTCGATTCAGGTCAATGAACATTCACATTGTATTCATCAAGCAACACATCCATACCAGTACAACAATTGCAAAGCACACACACACAAACGCACAAAAAACACACACATACCGATCCATTGTAATACAATCGCCTCCATATACAAAAAAGCACACACAGAGACACAATAATCTACCCAAAGCGGCTCCACATCTAAACACAGCATTTGCGAAATTCACTCTAACCCGGAGGCATTACATTAGATACATATGTATAGAAATACGTAAGCAAATACCAACGTACATTGTACGGAAAATACTCATACCATCATAACGCTCGGCTTGTTCAGAAAGCTTAGCCATGTACACATGAGCCTCCCTCTCGTTCTCTGTCGACATTTTATCCCCTTTGCAGATTGAAGATCTGGAAATGGTTGAAATGCAGAGAAAATCTGCGAGCTGTGTTGATTTTGTTGCGGAGAGTGGATGAACGAATGAATGAGAGAGATTTACAGATTAAAAATGGGGGGGGGGGGGGAGGAGGTTGTTGACGGCGGAAGAGAATCTGGGCCGTCGGTTTAGTTGTGTAATTGAAGGAAGAGGGGGCGCAAATCGTGGAATTTTTGGAAACTTGTGGGGGACACACGTGTGTGCGGATTCTTTTATCTTATTTAATTGGATAAAATGCATAAAAACTTTCTGTATTTTATTCAATATATTAAATAAATAAATAAATAACCTAAAAACTCCTCTATTATTTCAAAAGTTTGCACACGTGCAATCGGGCGTCAATTTTAGTTTTGAATTGTGTTATACCATTTTCTTGTAAATTGATTAATATATATCTCTATATATACATATAATATGAACTTAAAATTAGGGGTGTTTATTTGGTTCGACCTAATCGAAATTTCGGTTTATTAAAATTAAAAATAAAAAATCGAACCGAATTAATTAATTCAATTCAATTTTAACCGATTTTTTTTTTTGATTTTTCGGTTCGATTTTCAGTAAATCGATTTTTTTTAAAAATAAATAAAAAGTAAATAATATTGTTATAAATATATTTTTTATTTATTATAAGTGAGAAAAACATAAAAAAGTATAAAAATAAATAATATATATAAAAATATAAATTTTAAAATAAAAATAGTATAAAATATAATATAAAAATAATATATAAAAATATTAATTCGGTTTTCGGTTCGATTCAGTTAACCGAATTTTAAAAAAAAAATCAAAATTGAACCGAAAACCAAAAATTTTAAAAAAAAAACAAAAATTTAAATTTTGATTTCGATTCAATTCGATCGATTAACCGAATTGTGTACACCCCTATATAAAATTTATCAATCGTTCAATCATGCAAATTGATTTATGAGCCATAGATCTTATTTCAAATTTAGCAATTGTTAAATCGTGCTTATTAGAAATATAGGTTTTAATTTTTGATCAAATATGTGTATGCATTGGGTGGGGGTTGTTAGGATTGCAGGAGCTGGGGTAGGGAGGTGTGAGGGGTGGGGTGGGGGTGCTGGTGGCCGGTGTTGGAATGGGGGGTGTTGATGGGCGATGGTGGTATTAGGATAGGCTGGGTGTGTTGGTGGTTAGTTGCGGTATCCGTATAGAAGGATGAATTAAATGAAAAAAAAAAAATGAAGAAGAAAATTGCATATAGAAAGTAAATATTAAAAAATAAGGAAGAAGGAGGAAAGAAAAGTAAATATATATATATATATATATAATTTACTTTTTAGTCTTAGGAAAGGAGCAAAAAATTATAATTAAAAATATTACTCACTCAAATAAATTAAATAGATATAATATGTAGTTATTTAACGTTTTGTAAATAGGACAATAATTTATGGTTATAAATATTATTTATTGGACTAAATTATAAAAAAAA
Source organism: Paulownia fortunei (assembly GCA_019321725.1). Taxonomy (NCBI): domain Eukaryota; kingdom Viridiplantae; phylum Streptophyta; class Magnoliopsida; order Lamiales; family Paulowniaceae; genus Paulownia; species Paulownia fortunei. Next base: position 2,652,825 of record CM033121.1, read on the forward strand.
ATCAAAGATGTAATACGTAATGGCTTTTAACTTTTACGAATAAACAAGAATTTTATAGTTAAAAATAATAATTATTAAAGTAAACTTAAGAATAAAAGGTGTAATATGTAGTTATTCTCAATTTTTAATTTTTAATGAGAAAAAAATTATATTTAAAATAGTACTTACTGAAGTGACTTTAAAAATAAAAGACATAATATATTGTTATTTTTTATTTACATAAATAAATAAGAATTTAAAGTTTAAAATATTATTTTGAGTTAAATTAAAACATACAATTTAATATGTAGTTATTTTCGAATATGACAAATCAAGATTTTAATATAAAATATTATTGCTGAAACTAATTAAAAATAAAAGATGTATCATTTTAATTTTTACATCAAAAAATTTTATAGCTAAAATATTATTTATTGAAATCGAAATAATTCAAAAGGAATTCAAGATATCATGTAGATTTATTTTTAATTTAAAACACAAGTTTCTTTTAAATTTTTTACATTATATTATATTTGGAATTAATACAAGGATATATTAGTCAATTGAGATGGAATATTACGTCAAAGGCCGTAATCACACAATCTATTTCTCGTTTTCTATGCGTGCATCACCACCTCTATTAATTATTGACGGAATGAGAGTTTTATAAAGAATTTTGAATAACGTGGTGTTTTTAGACTATTTTTTAGCACATGTTAATTTTTTTTTTACATTTTTGCGTAATTTTCTTTTTGTATTATTCTTTTTTGGGTTTCGGTAAGTGATATACAAAAAAGTTGAAAAAAGTAGTAGTAAGTTGGAAATATATTCGAATAACTCAGGTGTGGTTTGGTTTTCTTTCCATTAAGAATTGTCATTTTCAGTATTTCGAGTGGAGTTTCATTATTCTTTGTGTAAATTTGAAAATGTATTTGAATAATTATTTTCAAATATAAAATCTATAGGTTTGAGAATGAAATTTTGTTCCGTTCATTATTATCAATAGAATTATTTTTAAAGTATATATATAATATTAAGTAATTTTGGTAGTAGTAGGGTCTATAATTAATATTATATTTGAGTTAAATATTTTAGTAGAAAAATTTTTGAATGTTGGTGCCATATTAATGTATATATGATATAATAATATGTTAATGAAAGTTAGTAAATAATTATAAATCTCGTATTAATGGTGTAGATAATAATAAAAAATATTAAAAAAAATTAGTTGAGACTTGTGAGTTTCTATTGTTTATGGTTGAGGAGACAGGAGTTGGGGTGGAGGGAAGTTGATCGATATTTTGCAAGAATAAATTTAAAAATTGGGGAATTAGGTTGGGAAATGGGAAATGGGGAATGTTTTGAGTGAAAAATGAAACGATAGAAATAAGTTATTTATAATAAATTTTGATTAAAATATAATTTGTGTTTTTGAAATAATAAATAATGAAAAAACTCCTACTGAAAAAATACAAACGAGGTTCAATTTCTTTTAACATATGCACCTTTGATGTTTCAAAACTTAGATTCATTGGTAAATTTTGATGCTATTGTGCATCAAAATTGCGGGGATCAAGTGTGTTTTTCACTTCTCTTTGTTTGCCATTTTATTACAATGTGTGATCTATTTGAACATACTTCCCACAAAAAAGAAGCCAATCAAGTTTAGTTGCAAAAATAATTATTTACCTCCACATCTAGGGAAAAAAAAGGCAATATTTCTTACATTTCGTGGCTTGTAGCAATCACTTGAGAATGACAATTCTTTAATACAAACAGAATTCAATTACACAAATAATAAATAAATATGAAAAGCAAAAAGATGGGGAAAAATGGATTAATGAATTGCTACAAAAACTCCTTTAGAAGGGGAAAAATCTTCTTTTCCTTGAACTGGACTACTACTGAAGCAAACATTTACTCTTATCTACAACGCCAAAATTTCTGATTCCATCTTTTGAAATACATTTTTCTCCAGAAACACATGAATCCAAATTTGATTTGGAAACCTTGTTGAGCAGACATGCTTCCTCATTGATGTAACTATACCAAGATATTCTATGTGATTGCACGGTGTGTCAAACTTATACACAGTATGATTGATCGGTTTCAATATCCAACAACGTGTAGAAGTTACCAGAGTTGAAAAAGAGTGGAATGTCATAGAGATGGTGAGAGCTTCTATAACTGGAACATCATTTTCTCACAAATGGCTTTTGGCATACTAGTAGGCGCTGGTCACTGCCATTCTGAAGATCAATCACCCGGGCTTCCCATCGGAGCTGTGTAACGAGAGTACGTGCTATCTCTATAGGACCAACCTTATCAGAAATGATAACCCATCCCTGCCAACAAGCCAGTCACAACATCTCAAATTTTGAGAGAGTCGTATCAAGAGCACAGATAGGGATATTTCATGCACAAGAGAGAACAGGATAAGATGCAGCAAATCATTCAAATAACTAAGAGTTAGAGCATCTAAATAACAGTTCCTTAAACATTACCTCAGGCCGAAGAATACGGTCCATCTCAAAAATTAAATCAACCACACTGCATCTCTCTGAAGCAAGGTGCGAAAGAAGTCCATTGGCGTGAAGCATGTCATATGTCCGGGGGTATGTGGGGAAAGGTTCACACCTGTGTCATAAGAACTGTGATTTCAGTGCTACAAAAAAGAAATAAAATAATAGCTATACTTGGCAGTTGACAAGGTAAGGAAAAATCAAAGGCAGAACACCAAAATTCGAGGATGTGAAATTTCCCAGGTAAAAAGGTAGAGCGAAGAATATACATAACCATAGCATCTCAAATCAAGAAATAGACATGACCATTAGCATCTCAAATCAAGAAATTGTATGAAAAATGAAGATCCATCATACTGAACACTTTTGAGTCCAGATCTTCTTTTAATTTATAGGAATATTTTGATGTTGTCTTTTAATGGATAAACTTATATTAGATTTTAAAGTTTGAGTGAATGAAGTTATTATAACTTATCAAGGTTAGAACATGTATTTACAGATTTTAAGGGATTGGTGTACCATGACACCAAAACTTCACCCACTAAATATGACGAGCACTGATGTCTCTGTTATTTTATACCACATGCACAGAGAAAAACTGATTTAACAATATGCCTTTCCAGTTTAAAACTTAAAAAACATCTCCTCAAGGAAAGAGCACAATATCATATGCTTAGGAACATGCTGCTAAAACAAATTGTAAGCCTGCAAATTTAATTAATTTTTTACTTAAAAAATATACAGCATCTTACCAGTTATGCAAGACACCCGCAAAACCTTGATCAAGAATGATAGGAAGGGTATTACGTTCACCTACTGGCACAACATTCATCACCCACACAGACTTTCTAGCTTCCAGTAGGGCCGTATTCAGACCTCCATAATGAGCACTCATGTCCATCACATTTCGAACCATATTGTATGGAGGCATTGGATCTTCATCACCAGGCCTCTTTGGATGGTCAGAGAAAATCAAGGGAGAAAGCAATGACCAATAATTTCTTAAAGCAGATCTCCAGAACTCCAAGTCTTCAGAGAAATCTTCGGGATTAATTCCTGTATTCAAATTGAATATAACTGATCTGTTGCAAGCTAAAGATGGCAGGGTCTACCGTGTTGTGATGTACTCAAGACAAACCAATATAGCTATGCAACACTGATATGGCTTTAACCTAATATTACATACCATGGATTGCAAGCTCAGCAGAACCCAAAGAACCAGAAGACCTGTTCTGAATTGGGATCCAACGCTTGCTGGAAGTCCCACTTATACACTGAGCAAGTGGTTTGTAGTATGATTGGCCGTCCTCTCCATTACAAAGGGGGAAAGTGCCCTGCTTACTAGAATTAAGAACCAAAAACATTGATAGCAAATTTAGGGGAAAATGGTCGAAGTATGATAATAAAGGAGAATGTCTGTGTGAGAGGAAGGAGACGGAAAAAATAGACAGAACAAGAGCAGGGCAGCAGTGGGGTTTGGAGAAAGAGAATGGATCAGGCATAAGTAACTAGCCTCACCTAGAAATATAGCATTGAGCATCTGCGGTTTTCTGCCAGATGAAAGTCTCCTCTTGCTGTGCCACAAGATTCCAACAAAGTTTTCGGGTGTATTCTTCAAAAGGAGTTCCTTTGCTTCCTTGCTGCCTGCTTTTGGGTGAGGTTAAAACAAAGTACCCTCCAGGCTTGAGTACTCTGTCAACTTCAATAAGGAACATCCCATCTGACAGAGAAACGCATCATCAGTCCAATGGAAAGTACCCAACTAAGATAATTATTCTTCTGCTTCAATACTATCTCAAAGACACAAGCATAATCCTCCCTTTCCTCCTTACAATGATCTCCATAACCCAAGAATGAAAAAACAATGTATATATAAAACAAGTATAAAGCAGACAAAAGTCTTCCTGTTCAGGGAATGTTGTGCCTTGAACTTTCTTGTTTAGTAAGCATAGAATAAGTAACTTTCTTCTTTATTCGAGTACATACATCATATATATCTCTAGCAGAATTGATTGAATTTACACAAAATGTGACTTTGAAAAGACTGGATTCCTCTTATACAAAAAGGATAATTATTATGTCTACATTTTGGTGAAAAAAGAAAAAAATGCATGTAAAGACAAAATTCAACTGCCTCCTACTTATTCAAGCTGCCTTGAAAAAATCTTCATCATACCTTCAGCCAAATATCTATTATAACCAATTTGGATTCTACCTTTATTAACCCACAGACTGAGGCATCAAGGAAACATATGATTATTGTTCCAACAAAAGATTTCACATTATCTAGCATGGAGAAAATCAAAGAAAAGTCAAATTAGGAATCCCTCTTGAAAGTACTCAAGGCCCTCAAACATGAATTGAGATAAAACAATTGGATTCAACTTCTTAAAGATTTCTCAAGTTAATCAAAATGTGTCGCTACTATTAACTTTCTTGAAAACACCTTATCTTTTTATATGTGGCTTGATATAGGCCAAAATTGAACTAAATAATGGTAGTTGGTACACTATAAATGAAAGTGATAGCACCTTGACATTTTGAGGATGCAAAACTGAAAACATTGCAAATTATAAATTTGCCAAACCTAGATAAATTTTAACTCTCCAGAGCTGCCCAGGTTTAGAACTCAATCTGAAAGAGTTAAGAACATTGGCTATGATCCCAAGGGCTAACCTAGTAACAAACAAACTGATTCAAGGATACTTAAATTGATCCATTTCAAACTGTTTGTCCTGAAATCCTATTCATATAATAGTGTGATACCAAAATTTGTCTTCTTCTATAAAGGAGTATAGCCAATTATAATCCTTCTAGTTCTTCAAGCGCATTGTCACATGCATACATTTACTCTGTGGAGGGCCATGGATTTAAAGTAGTTATTTGTTGTTAGTTATTCAACAAAATATCCTTCTTCAATTGGAATCGCAAAATTGATATATTGTTTGATCACGATGTTTTTTCTCATCTACCCCAATTGCTCTTCCTCTTAGAAGTATTCAAAATTGAATTGCAGAACAAGTACTCTTGTTCATTTTTGGCATTTTAATGAACTTGACTTAATCACAACTTGCAAAGGTAAATAGCAATTAACTAGTCAACAACCATAGTCATTCAAGGTTTTCCAGAAATATAAAGAAAAGATGAACAAATAGTTAAATTATCGAAGGAACTTCATCTAGTCTAGCTTCTCTAAACTATTGTATGCCGATTAGAGTTTGTGAGGTGAACCATTATTACATGCAGGTTTATGTGTCATATGTACATGCATTATTATTAAACATGATACAAGATAGAAATATGGTTGGGATTCAATAGAAACAAACGAGAATTGTAAACTATTTCAACAATCCTCAGATTTGAAAAAACTGTCAACAGTAAGCTGCAAACTAATATAAGGTAAACTCATAGCTACATTTGAGCAAATATAAGTAATTTATAGCTGATCCAACAAACTTAAAGCTACTACTTTTCATCTGAAGACACTTTTTTCATAAAATTCCCACTTCTGTCTCACTCGTCATGTAACTCTGAACAATTTCCACACTTTCCATACAAGAGATACTTATCAACACGATCATCTGATTAAGTAGAATCACTACGCAACAACCAAAAAATCTCATAATAAGCAAATCCTTGCATTAAGAAAATCATAACACAAAGGGGAAAGAACAAAATCCTAGACCAACCAATGGAAGTACCTTTGTCATCCCAGAAAATGCCACACTGAGTGCAGTGAACCATGTCATATGATAAGGAAGGAAATGGTAGTTGTCTTGAGATAAAGTTGCCAATGATTGCTGGGAGACCTCTCTCAAGGGCAAGCTGAACTTGGCTACCAGTTGATTCATATGCTGCCATACAAACAGCCATCAGCTTAAGTGAAAGCAAATGAGCGCCAAAGCTACCAAACCCACAGCCAATATCTAATACATTGTGCACCTGTAATCCAGCAGGAAAAAAAAAATTCAAATACAACAGAATTGGCTCATAATAAATGGCTTCCTACATTTAAAGATGTACATATACTAGTTCGAAGTGCAAAACAAACTTAAACAACCAATAAACCTTCTTCTGGACAATTCTAATCAAGAAACACTTGCCTCTCAAAATCAAACCTGATAAAGCCAGAAAAGAAGAGAGAAATAAAGCTATGCATGGCAAAGAAAAACTTACACCAGCTTCACGAAATTCGGCATCACTTCCCAATCCTATCATCTCAGCAATATTGTGAGAATAATCTTTGACACCATCAACAATCATCTCATCGTCGTCCGAATGAAAAGAAATTTGATTCTCTTCTAGCAACATTAGCCTATAGAAGTTGCAACATTAAACATTAAACATTTTTCCTCGCAAGAGGTATTGAGTAGTGAAATTTGTTAATGCTCACCAGATAATCAAATGCAACTGAAAAGGTCGAACTCTATATTTTCCAATTAAAATAAAAAAAGAATTACCTTTTCGTCATGCTTCCGGATGAAAGGAATTGGTCTTTGCTCAGCTTCACATTTCCGCTCCATATAACATCCCTACCACTTGGCCAAGTCAAGGGAATCTTATAATCCTTAGGGGGACGAACCAAACAATACTGTTGATCTCGTGATACTTCACAATGATGATCAAACTCCTCCCCATCTTTAAAACCAGCTAACAGATTAGCTGACACATTGTAGCAAGGAACATAATTCTCTCTTTCCTTCCCACAAAGATCAAAATCCTTTAAAGGATTGGCTCCTAAATTTCTTAACTCCAAATAATCACTTACCACTTGCTCTTTCAACCTTCTATAATTAGAATAAAAGTCAGGTCTCACAGAAGCAGTCACAGAATCAAATGCATTAGAAGAAGAAGATCCCAACAGCGCAATCAAAGCTAAAACACTAACTAGACACAAAAGCAACCAGTTCAACGGCGGTCTAGGGCCGAAGATCAATAAAAGTTTATTGTACCAAGAGCTTCTCATGTCCAATTTCCGTGATCCTCTTCAAATTAAATGAAGAAAATACCCGCTTGCTTGGGGCTACTACTCCAACATAAACCTCCAAAAACTTTGAAAACCATAACCAATCATCAGATATAATCGCTCACGTAGAATATGATCGAAACTCCAAACTGTCTCAGCTGGCATCGGAAAAAGCCAACACTCAAGCATCCACTAATCCACAAAATCAGCAACTTCTCTGTTATATCACATAATTATGCTATCAAATATCCAAAGCTTACAACACAAGGATCCGATCCTATGCTGTGACAACCAAATTCAGATCACGAAAACCTCCCCTTTCAAGCCTATATAAACTTCATACATCAACTGCCACACTAAAGGCAATTTAACCGCCACAAATTCTCAACAATGCCGACCCCAACAAAAAACCAAAAAACTAATTCCTATTCTCAATCAATCACTTTGCAAATAAAACAACCAAAGCCTCCAGATCAAATCAAACCTGCATTACGCCACCAAAAAACCAACAAAACAACGTCACAACGCAATGCAAATCACATATAATAAAAAAATATATATATCACATAGATCTTAAACTCAGATCAGATCCGCAACACATTACAACAACACAATCAGCATTATCGCAAAACAGACGGCAACAAACACAACACTCCAAAAAACGTGAACAATTAGGTTTTTTGCTTACCGGCAGTTGAAGTGCTAAGATAGAGACAGAATGTACGTATCCACGGAGTTTAAGCAGCAGAGTTTGGATTCGCCATTGACATTTAGAGAGAGAAAGTTCTGAGCAGCTTTTCGGAGCGTGGGTTCTCTATAGTTGGGAAAAATTAATAATTTAATGGCTGGGTTTCATTATAAATATTAATCATAATATATATAGATATATATATGTAATTGTTTAGTGGAGCAGGAATTCTAAATGGTGTGTGATTTTGAGATCCAATCTCCGTAGGCTCGCAAATTGAGAAACACAAAATCAAGTCTCATTTATTCTTTCAGAATAATTGTGTTGTTGCCCACCTATTTATTGAATTTTACACTTTCCCCACAATAATTTTTTTTTTTGTTTTTTTGTTTTCTACATTTTTAGGAGTATTTGATTTGACGATTGCTTTTTCCTAATTCCACTGCCTAAGTTGAAGTAGTGTTGGGGAAATTAAGGAAATGATTTTCTAATTGTTTGGAAATTATATAATTCTCTTGCACATCAAATAGAATGCAACTAAAATTTTGACAACAATAATCAGAGACGTATGAGTAAATAACTATATGTAATATATAAATAAACGAGACTATTTAAGAATGAAAATAATTTTTATATTTGGTTCGTCCTATAATAATACTATTAATACTATTCTTGCTAATCTCATATAAATGTTAAAGAAGATGTCAAATTTTGGCTTTATTAGGTCATTAGTGCTTCACATGGAACAAAATTTGGGTTCGATTAGATTTTGATGACCTAAAATAATTACAAGAATTTATAAATTAAAACATTTTTGAAGCCTTTAGATATAAGTCAATAGCAATTATATAGGCTAACAAAAAAATAATTTTATTTCAAGACTAATTTATTGATTGTTAAGATTCAAATGTAATATCTAAAAGACACAACGAGAATAAATAAGAACGTGACAATTGTTGATGTCAAAAACATTGAATTTTGGGACAATAGATTCTTAGGTTTGGCTTTATTTTCAAATTTTTAATGCTAGACTTGACTTTTTCTTTGCATGTGGAAACACGATTGGGGTAATTAGCAAAGCATTATGATGCCAAAGGGAGGATTCTTCCAGCTTAGGATGTCCCCATATCCACTGTTTACAGCTTGAGATGTGACCTCATATGTTTTGTGGTAACAATTTTAATGTTGTTGTGTTTTCTTGTAATAATCATTAATTAAGGAGATGTCGGCGAAATATAATAAGTGGTCTATTGATTTTAAAGTACTCGCGCAATTTATTCCTTTCTTTTATCACTTTAAATAAACTAAGCTTTGTGTATGCCTTGGTCTTTTAAATCAATGAGATTGAATTCAAATAAATTTAAATTCTTCAAGTATCATCAATCAATCAGTCATTTTTTACGTAATTTTTTACTATATGTAAACATTAATTGAAATTGAAATTGAAATTAAACTCAAATGAATTTATTTTGGGTAATTTTTATATTTAAAAAGTTTGCTACCATGAGACATGCATGCTCAAACTTGGGTGATTAAAACACAAAGCATATTATGCATGTAATAAAATCGAGATTTATCTGTAAATGTGAAAATTTCTGAAATTTAAAAAAAAATAAAAGAATAAATCTGACAGAGAAAAAGAGAAACTTTTGTTTCCCTGTCCTATCTGGAAAGGGGGAAATAACAAAAAGAGATGATTCTGGACATGGCAGGTGGACATTAAAGGATAGTAGATATTGTTCATAAAAGAGTGAAAAGGTATTAAGTGTTACAAATGTTTTAAATGAAATTTATTATTTGTTTGTATTTTATTTTTATTTTTTTAAATGACGGAAAAATGTGCGATTTGATGCAATAATTTGTAAATTATACTAATAAGATAAAGTGCATTAGACAATCCCGATGCAACAAGCTCAATCGAAAAATATTGAAAAAGAATTCGAACTCAGGATATAAGGCCCCACACAATTTCCTCTATCAATTTGATCGGGTCTTTGATTGTACTTTTGATCAAGATGCAATAGTAGATCAAAATGGGTGTCCAAATTTTTAATATCAAAATGATCAGAATTTATATTTGAGTTAATAATAAGATAAGTTGTGAAGGGATCATGAAGAATTTTTATTAGTGCATAATTTTACTACCATGTTTTTTGTATTTTCTTTTTCCGTGATCATTAGTAATTAAAAAGATTTTTCTTGAAATTTGGAACTTTCGTTTTTTTTTTTTAAGAATAAAAAAAAATTTAGAAAGATAAAAATAAATAAATGACTAAAACAAAAATATCACGTTATAATTATGTTGTTGAGTTGAGCCCACATTATTATTATTATGCTTTGGTCATCGATCCTACAAACTAATCTATCTAAGTTGGTGTGGAAATTATTGCCTATATGTGGTGGTTGGGTCAGGGTGGTTCATCACACCTTTCCAACACAATGTCAATAATATTATGAACATTATTCCCAATACCAAAATTAGAGTTTCCTTTAACTTAAAGATTAGTTTGTTTATTTATTTTCTTTTTCTCTTTTTTTCATTTTTTGGATTAAAAATGATAGGAATGAATAGTGTAGCAATCTTTTAGGCCTAAACATATGAGTTATCTATTGTGAATTATTGCAAAAAATGAATAACAGTTCTTGTCAAAAATACCAAACAAAATCGAAGGCCTCGTCACACAAACCCCACCAAAAATGCATTAAAAAGAAGTGTTTTTACCATAGAATTGATTGATTTATGGATTGCTACTGTAAATGAGATCAAATCTATAATTTTTTTTATAAGAAATAATAGAGCAAACCAATTAAACTACAACATTGGTGGCCTTTAGCTTAAAAGGTTTGAATTTGATTATAGCCAGCTCAATGCTGAATAACACTACTAGATCATGAGTTGTGTAAACTTTTGACATATGCCGTGACGTTGAAGGGCTGGGGCTGACCAGTTCCAACGAGCAAACCCTAGTATTTTATAAACTTTAATTTATTTGGAAAACAATAATATTTGGTGATATAACGCGGAATGCTTTGAAAAATTGTGGATGTAATTCAAAACGGTCCATTAGAAACTCATTTTTTCCAAAAACCCAGAAAATGTTAAGAAAAGAAATTCGACATGATTACCTTTGGTGGCCAAAAACTAGAGCAAAGTAAAGAGATAATTTGGTTCTTGAATCAAATGAAGTTGAGATGATTCAGTATAATGGGTTCCATAAAAAAAAAAAGACAATTAATATTATTATTTTTTTCCCTATGCCAATATTAGAGTTTAGATAGTGGAATCAATATATGCAAGCCTGTGGTCTTGGATTGCCAGAAGTGGATACATATTTTCTCAAGTAATAATCACTTTTCCCCCTATTTGATTCGTTTCCATAAGTCTTGTCATAAAACTAGTATTTCCAAACAGGTGAACTAGATTCTATAAGCCTAGAAGTCATCAAAGCTCAACTTGTTTCTGGAGCAAAACATTGAAGTAGGATTAAACTTCAACAAAACCAAGAACATGGCTATGAAAACATGGCCCCTTCCACCTATAGGTAGATTGAATGAGAGTACATGGTAGATTGTGTGCAGCAAATGCAATTTATATGTCTGTAGCTGCTGGGAAATTTTGAGTCCCATCTCTAATGGGCTATAATTTAGACAAAGCTAAATACCAGAAGGTTCTTCTTTGAAACCTTACAAGATTGAATTCTCCTCACTGCCATCATACAAGTGCTTGCTGATTTTTAACAAAATATAGGCAGCCCTTTTGTGCATGTATACTTGGCACCGCCAACAAAGTGTACGAATGGTTGGCATAAAATTGAAAGAGCCTAAGAAGATTAATAATCAGATGTGTGTGGCAAGCTAGACATCAAGGTGACAAATGATAGTCGGAAATCCAGATCTTTCGTAAATAAAAAAAATCTGAGTCCAGCAGAAAACAACCAGAATTTTGAAGCGAATAACAATAATCTATAGCATGATAAAAAGATAGACAGGAATGTGGAAGAGGAAGGAACAAGTATCAATTCGGTCTAAAGCACTGAGGGTTAGTACCAAACCATAATACAACCAAAAAAATGCAGGAAAACTACTACTCTCATACAAGCAGGGCAACTTCATAATCTAAGTTCACCAAGGCAACGTCAAACAAACCACATCTCTTGTTCTTGTAGGGTTGCTCCATGATATTGTACCAGCTTTGCTACCAGAGACAAAGCAAATTTCTCCAGTGAATAACTTTGGGTTAAACAAATTCCCAAAAAGCTAACCTATCCTTTCCACCTCTTAGTTGGGGAATGGATGGTTAGTGTATGCAAAAACTGGAGTACGCAACATGATCACGAGGTTTTCCCTGACTATCATCCCGCCATCTGCATCTTACTCTAACCATTTCCCAATTCTCTGTTCAAGTAATCCACAAACATCCTCTTTGCACTATCAGCATCTGAAGGTGGCGGTGGACCACTCAAGCTTGATTGCCCAGTTAATTTAATAAAAGTTCGTCTCAGCCTACGCAGCTCAGGCAGACCAACAGGTCTTGAAATATCAATACTTGGTAAGCCCGGTCCAAGAGACACACCATTGAGGGGACCTCCCATAGCGCAGGATTGTGCTTCTACAATCATATTCATAACCTCTAGTGTTGCTCTATCCATCTCATAGAGAGAATTTGCCTCTGTTACCCGTGCACTTTGTGTTGCAATAGTAGGTTGTAAAACTTTGACATCCCTAGTTTTGGAGTCTACTTTCTTTGTCAGGTAAGCAACAGCATCTACTATAGCAGCAGATGATTTTCCAATCCCATCTCTAGAGGGCCATAACTCAAACAATGGTGAATCCCAACGACTTCTGCTGTCTGGCCTCTCAAACCTTCTTACCAGATCTTCAAATATTTTATCATCATAAGCAGAGTCCAATTTCTCCCTGCGTTCTTCATTCCATTTTCGACAATAGGTCTCTTCGACATCACAGTGCAGAACACAATATCTAGTTCCTGCTGCGCGAGCCAAACACCACAGCTCATATCTGTAACCCTTTATGTTATTTAAAGAATCCACTATAATGATATTATCTCTGGACAACGACCTATCAACTTCAGATCTCAGTACCCCCCTTAAATTCTTTTCGGCTGGCATGTCAGCATAGCTCTGGTTACGATTAAGGTGAAAGGAAGATTCATTAATGATCCGGACTAATGGCTTAGATTCTGCTTCTTGAAGGGCTTCAGCCAGGCAGGCTGCAGCTGTTGATTTCCCACTACAAGGTTGACCACAGATAACAACCAAAGCCATCTGCAAATAAATGTTTTTGTAAGTTTTATCCATTACTTCAAATGAAGGTTTATAACCAGGAATATGTATCTTGCTTCATCAATGCCATTTCTCTTAAGCAAAACAGTCAAATTCACAGTATAAGACAAATCACAACCGAAAAATACTGTAAGAACTATTCTTTTGCAAATTGTTCATAAGATATTGCAGATCAAATCGTGAAATTATATATCAATAGATAGTTCCGTAACAAATACCAAGAAGGTAAAAATCCATTCGTTGAAGATCGGTTGGTACATATTTTTCATAGCTATTGTTGGAGAAAAATATATTTTCCATCGGAATTCTAACCATCCAGACCACAAGAGACAACAACTTTAGCCATCGTTGGCTGTGGTATAGCTTGTCAATACTAATAAAGGAAGCTGAAGAAGGGTTCATGACATCACAAGAATTCTCACAGTTCATGACATCACAAGAATTCTCACATCTGTATCCATACTCTTATATAAATGCACAGGAGTCTAGAGTTTGAATTTGGTATGGTAATTGTGTGCACATTAGAGTAACCTTCTCTCCTTCAAAAATTATGTTGGAATCAGATGGGTATATTATTAAATTTCTTCCATCAAATTGAAACCCCGGCTGCTACAATCTGAACCTGCATCTACTGCAAATTCACGGACAACCGCCCTATTTTTGTTCAAGTTTGTCAGGTAAGGTGTTCTATAAGTATTGCCAATTAAATACACAGTGACTGTCAATCAAGTCAAAATGTTTCAAGATTTCATTCAAGTGATTTTAACTTGTTTCTACATTATAAAGAAGTTATTTCAACCCATTCTCTTTTGAATGAATTCCTTCATTCGAATTCCAACTCCTAGGACTCAATTCTATGCCACAAATATAAAACCTAGCTACTTGTAACTCCATTCTAAGGACAGGGTTCCCTCCTCAAGACAATCACTACATATAGATTGGAAATCAAATACTTTTTCCCTAAATTACTCATGAGACACAAGATCCTTTTGACAGGTTATATATCTGATTGACGCAATATTCAACATCTACTTCACAAACATTTAATCAAACATCCTCTGGGCATAGCAAAAAAAATGCTGAAACTTAACAAAAAGAAACAAATAACAGGAGGGCATTTCTGTTACCTGAAATTGAGCGAAACACAGCTTATGACTCACGCAGGGACAGAGGAGAAGGAAAGAGAGGGAGAGTATTTCTCTCTTCTGCGTATTCTTTCCTCTAAAGAGAATAAGAGCGACTTTAGTTCAAACTTTAGGGGATTGGAGTGGAGACCAGGAAGAAGCTGGGCATATCAAAGCGGTTATTCGGATCTGGACCAAAACCCATTTTCGCAAAGTACAGAATCGGTCCATGACTCCATTCATATGGGCCTAGCAACGGGTAGGTCCAAGTCTTTTCTGGGTTGCCAAGAGATCGGATCTTGATCCAATTTCAGTCCAATTAATATCCGATGGATTTTATTTGCCAATAAAGATCTATGATCCAAAATAATAGAGCTGATTCGAAATTGATTGATCTGATCCTAAGATTCATATCATAACAAGTAACTATTTGTATTTAAAGAATTCAAAATCTCAAAATAATAATAATTTGCATTTGGCTGTTCCTTTAAGAAATACAATAAATTTCAAATAAATGTATATTTCGAATTCTCTATTATAATTAATGATATAATTTTATATGTATCTCTAAAAAGGTTATTTTAATTTCATATTCAAACCCGTTTAAAATCTAAGATTGGTGATTTACAAGTATATATCTCATGATTAAACTATTTGAATCCATATTTTGTTTAAAACTTACTGTTTTTCTCTCTCTCTCAATTTTTTTATTTTTCTTTTATATATTTTTTTAAATATGTATTATTTGGTCTATATATCGAATTGATAACATTCAAGATTATGTAGGATTATACACAAAATATCATTTCTTGGCTCTTTCAAAAAATTCTATTTATTTTGATATGAATGACATACAAGCCTATATTCATTGGTTTTAATAGGATTCCTTACAAGCATTATTTATATCTACTATTATCTAAAAATAATTAAGTTATTAATGACCGAACGGAACCAAGAAATCAACCCATAACTCATTTCACTGGATCTTTTAAACGGATTTTGGATTCGGATGTGGTAATGATTTACAGAATCTGGTATGATCCTATTTTTGCATATTAATAATTGCATTTCAATCTGATAAACCTCTTAGTGCAGATGCACATAGAATATGCCCAAATAGAACTTTTCCACACATCTTCCCTCTTATTCTATTGTATTGCAAGAAATGACACACACACACACACACACATATATATATATATATATATATATATATATATAATTTTTATTGCCTATTTATTACTTTTGACTCCTCTATTTCAGTTCTTATTTTCATTTTGTATTCTAGATTATAGTGCACATTAAGTTCTTTAACCATCAAATGTACATTTATAAGAAATATTTTATACACAATGAAAAATATTTGCTTGTCATAGTAAGCACCAATTATATTTCTACATCAAAGTGCATATAATCAATAATTGCTTTTCAAATAAAATTAAAAAAATAAATCAACGATGGTACAAACGGTGACATAATATTTATTTATTTATATCTAATCGAACCGAATCGACCTTCAATTCTCGATTGGATCGATTGAACCGATCAATTTGATCCGATTTTAAAAATATGAGTTTGGTATCACAACAAAGCTAAAAAAGATCACGCAGTATTAATGCAAGAAGCGTACTTCGACTTACATCCCGATGTATGTATTGAGCCCAAAATTATATAGAGGAAACGTGCCCGGGAATTTATAAAATTCAGAAAGCCAAATCAAACCACCCGTGAAAAAAATGAGAGTCGGCAGAAAAATCAAAAGTTTCAATTAGCGTAAAATCATACACATAAAAGAATTTATTACTTGGGCATGCTTATATTATATTTGGCAATATTCTTGTGGGTTAACTACTCCACATTGCGGGATTATACATCCACTGCTACTATTTTTTAGATGATAATAGGTTTGGATAAAATTTAAATTTATCTCAAATTTATACCATTTTGGACGAGTTTTGAAATCACAAATGAATTTTAAAATAAATTTTAAATTTTAATTTCAAACTGGACCCATCCGAACCTGACCTATTACAATAATATACAGATTTAGATATATGTATTTAGTTGTATAATGTGTATGAAAAAATATATATGTACATTCTTTATATAAATATATATAAAACGTAAATATATTAATCAGGTAAATTAAAATAGTAATATAAAATTAATAAATAGTTTATGCTTTAAATATATATGAAGTAACAAAAAAGTTTGAATTTTTAAAATTTTTAAAAACTAAAAACATGTATATATAAATTTTGTATATAATTAATTATTTGCTATTAATATTATTTTTTCATATTTATAAAATTATAATAAAATTATTTTTTATAAGACTTAATATATTTAAAATTATAAAACGAGTTTAACGAGTTCAATTCATTACGTCTCCAATTTTGGAGTGAATCTAATTCCATAAAAATCTTAATATATTGATACTCGAGTTTTGATAAAACCATCTCGAATTCAACCTGTTACCTGCCTTATTCCCACCTCTCTCCGTCACGCACTCCACCACCACCCCCACCATTATTGCCAAACTCAACAGCCAACACTTTTTATATGAACATCTATACATTGTTGGTGAGAACTCCGACACACACACACAGTGTTGGAAAAAACTTCTTTGCTTTCTTCTCTCATTTTCTGTTTCCATTACATAAACTTTCTACTGAAAAAGAAAAAAGGAAAACCAATAATGTTGGTGAGAAAAGGCATCAATGCTTTGATACTTGTATTTGTTGTGGCTGTTGGAATTCCCATTTGTTGTGGACAGAATATAAGTAGAGGAAGCTTTCCAAAGGGCTTTGTTTTTGGGACTGCATCTTCTGCTTATCAGGTTTAGTACTTTTTCTTCTTTTCATTATTATTTTTTTCTTTAGTTTCATCCTTTTCAACATGCACCACACACATTAAACTCATTTGGTGCCTATAATGTTTTCCCTACTAATTTTCTTCTGTTGCCTTCACTTGAAATGAATCTTCTTCAGTTATACGCTAAAAATTTGATCAATTACAAGACAAATACAATTATATTGAACATATGATTGGTCGAGCATAATCAATCTAAATTAGAATTTATTTGATTAATATATGATTGATCGTCGAGTATAACCCACCTCAATTATAATTCATGTGATTGGTCGAGTATAGCAACCTGAATTAGAGTTTGTATGATTGGTCAAGTATAGCCAAATTGAATTAGAATATATGTGATTGGTGAGTGTAGTCAATCTTGAATTAGAATTTCCTTTTATTGTACCAATTTTTTGTTGCCTCCACTTGAAATGAATATGTAGTTAGAGAAAAATTTGATCTATGTACATTGATGATGTCATTATACATTTGACAACATTAGATTCAATATAAGATGCAATATCAACTGCAATAAATGATGCGACTTAACCGAACTGTCAATGCATGCTATTCACATGGCGTACACGTATATATGCAATATAAGATGCAAGCACGAACCACGCATCAAAATCATTTTTTGCCTATAATGTTTTCCTACTAATTTTTTGTTGCCTTCACTTGAAAGGAGTCTTTAGTTACGGGCAGAAAAAAATGACCAATTATAAGATAAAGTGATCGATATGATCAATCTACACTTAGTGGCAATCAGAACAAAAGCTAAGGTTGCTTCCATATATACATGCTAATTGTTATTTTCAGTTATTTATCAAAATTAAAATTAATTGAATACCTCAAATTAATTGTTATATAAATATAGATGCAAAGATTGTAAAACAAAATTCAGTTTAATAACAATTCGGCGCCCCTCAAGACTTCCTTTCTGGATCCGTCATTGATTACAAGATAAAGAACTTAGAATCTAATAATTTGTGGCACTTTTTGGCTTAATTTATGTATAGATTTATATATATATATATATATATATATATATATATATTCTGACCTAAGGCATTTGGATATAGTTTCACCAAATATATTTTTTCATTGAGTGAAATTCATGTGATCCATGAAAACAAATAAAAAAAAGAAGAAATACTTGAGAAGTCCTTTTGGAGTTTTGAAAAAAGAAATAATTTCGACAATATTCCAGAAAAAATTTCTTTTAATGAAAATTGAAAATGAATGACTAAATACATTTCAGTTTCCTTAAAAACATGTGGAAGTAAGTTAACAATGTAAGTCAAGGTCCATGATGTTCTAGCTTAAAACTTGTCTACTTTATTAGTATGGCTGGTTAAGTTCACGAACTTTTGGTAGATTCCTCCTTTTTTTTATTAATTCTTAATTGTATTTGATTATATTTTCAGTATGAAGGAGCTGTTAAGGAGGATGGAAGGGGCCAAACAATCTGGGACGCATTTGCTCATTCTTTTGGTAAAAGTCATTTTATCATCACTGACAAAATACCAAATCTTGATGAACATAACCACTGATGAGATAAAACAATAGACCCAAAGCCGATCTCATTTTCATGAAATTATGCAAATAATAGTCTCATCATCGTTTATCTTGTTATGTATTGTATGATTTCTGTTGTTCCAGGAAAAGTACTTGATTTTAGCAATGGGGATGTAGCGAATGATCAGTACCACCTCTACTCTGTAAGCCTTTCTTGTCTTGATCAAAATGAACAATGCCTGGTTATGGACATATGAAGCATATTAAGGTTCTCAGTTATGAGAATTCCTGGATTGTCTTGATATGGACCAAAAATCATCTATCACAGTCTTATTATGTGTTTGTCTTGATACAGGGAGATATACAGCTCATGAAAGATATGGGAATGGATGCCTACAGATTTTCAATTGCTTGGTCCAGGATTTATCCTAGTAAGCTTATCCACTAATATTTCAGCTTGAAGAAAATTCCATTGCTGGCTCTTTCTCTAAGGAGTTCTCGTATCGTATTTCTGTTATCAGATGGAACAGGGGAAATCAATCAAGCTGGAATAGATCATTACTACAATCTCATCAATGCTTTACTAGCCCACGGTAATAATGATACGTTAACTTTACAAGATCAAATTTACTGAGCTTGCAGGAAACTTTTGTCTGATAAAATACATTATACTATTATAGTCCTAGACAGTAAGGAGCAATTTATGTTGCATCAAATGTCGTATTATGTGTGTAGGAATTGAACCATATGTGACACTCTACCACTGGGATCTCCCTCAAAGTCTCCAAGACAAATATACTGGATGGCTGAACCCTCGGAGCATGTAATGGATCGTCTTTTATACATAAGTGGATTTTCTTTTCTTATGCATTCAAGTACTCAAGTGGAAAAATAACATAATTCTATTCTTTTTGACAGAAATGACTTTGCAACGTATGCCGGAACCTGCTTTAAGGAATTTGGCGACAGGGTGAAGTACTGGATCACTTTCAATGAGCCCCATACTTTTGCTGTAGAAGGCTATGATGTGGGGCATCATGCCCCCAGCCGATGTTCCATCCTCCTTCGTGCATCTTGCAGGGCAGGAAACTCTGCAACCGAGCCTTATATAGTCGGTCACAATGTGCTTCTTTCACATGCAACTGCAGTAGATATTTATAAGAAAAAATACCAGGTAAGCAGAACAGGTAACCTAAGTATATAGCTTGATGTATGAAATCATCCTAATATATTGAAATATACAAGACATAAGTCAATAACTAAAACTAAAGCAGCCATGGGGTGTGGATATAACTTGTGATCTTGTTTATTGAAGGCAAAACAACAAGGATCAATCGGGATAGTGTTGGATGCCTACTGGTATGAACCGGCAACAAACTCCTCAGCTGATATTCAAGCAACACAGAGAGCTATAGATTTTCACTTGGGTTGGTAAGGACTTGGTTTGTGCTTGTTAAGTATTTATGGTGATATAAGACATTAAAGGATTCAGGAAATGAAGAAGGGTTTAATTTTCTGCCTCAAATAGCAATGCTACAGCTTTCAATATCTCAAACTAAGATACTCATGATGAAACTCATCTCACTTCAATTCAGGTTTATTGAGCCTCTAATTCTTGGGGACTATCCAAGGTCAATGAGAACCAGGGTTGGAAGCCGATTGCCCAGATTTTCTCAAGCTCAGTCCACTCAGCTGAAGGGTTCCTTCGATTTCATAGGCATAAATCACTATACTACGTGGTTTGCAAACGAAACTAACACCAACCTAATCGGTGTTCTGCACAATGACTCTGGTGCTTCTACCCTGCGTATGTTGTCAGCAAATTCTGTTTGAGATTTCTGCTTTCATTGTATTCATCTATTGTTACTTATCTTTGTTGGTCACCTAATTAACGTCTAACCTTTTGGTTTCTTATTGTTTGCAGCATTTGTATTCGGAAAACCTATACCTGACAGGGTATGCAGCTAAAAAACAGAAAAGAAATAATATATGCTCTTTCATCATGTTCAGTACTAGAATATTTGTATCTTGCAAGAAAATTTCATTAATTGTTAGGCATTTCCTGATTATACATTCTAACACTTGGAAATTCGATTGTGCAGAGATTTTGTACTTCTATAGACATGAAGCTATTTACTGCTTTAGTTATTGAACATATGCAAACTTCTAAACTGGAACTCTTTTTTCTGGAATTGCAGGCAAACACTGAATGGTTATATATTGTGCCTCATGGGATAAGAAGTTTGATGAATTACATTAGGCAGAAGTACGGGAACCCTCTTGTACTAATCACTGAAAACGGTAAATCTCCAAGCATTCTTTTTCCTTTTATCAACAGGAATGGATGATGGAAACAGCCCATTTACATCCATCAAGGATGTTCTCAAGGATGAGAAGCGGATTAAGTATCATAACGACTATCTGAGAAACCTGTTAGCTTCTATTAAGTAAGTTTTAGCAGCAAATATTTCAGTTTTCAATGCTCTAAATCTTCAATATATGCTCACTAACTCAATTTTTCTCCATGCACAGAGAAGATGGTTGCAACGTGAGAGGCTATTTCGTGTGGTCCATGCTGGATAATTGGGAATGGATAGCTGGATTCAGTTCAAGATTTGGTCTATACTATGTGGATTACAATGACAAGCTAAAGAGATATGCAAAGGATTCTGTGAAGTGGTTCAAGAATTTCTTGGCTTCTTAGTTCTGTTGTGGCCACAAAAAAAAACAAGACAGAGCAACAGACACTATAAAAGATTCAGTATACAATAAAAAGCACAACGTTCAACAGATTGAATAAACAATTAAAGCAATAATATTTATACAGATTCATTCTTTGTGTTGTGCTAATGAAGATTCACTTGTTGAGCCCTTGGAATATATAGGGCTTTGACTTGTATAAGGAAAAAAAAAAAAAAAAAACATTTTTCGCCTTCTATTTTAGAATCTAGGGTCGTTACAAATTTGAGGAATCAATTTGAATATTCTAGATTTATATGAATAACTCAAAACAATAATTAATACGTTATTTTGTGAGTGACAACCTATTAAAAAAAAAAAATGAAAAAATGTTATTTTAGCTTTTTCAAGTTTAACACAGTGAGGTGAGAGCAAGTAAAGAATAATTCATACCCTTAGTTGATCGAGGAAAAATAATCCTAAACCTAGTTTTGACCTAACATGGCCAAAGTCATGATAAAAACTCTACACTTCACGCTATCCGAATATTTGTGGAGCAATTTTCGAATTTTCAAATAATGTTTTCGAACCGACACAGGTGCTCTCAAAGGTTATTAGTACGATCATTTTCATAGTTGAATGCCTTAAAGTTCATGGACATCTCGTCTGCCATAATTCCTTCTCCAAAAGGCATTCATCCCCTTTGATTGATGACCTTTCCTGCCATCTGCCACCAAATCTCTGTCATCTACCTATGGAGATTTTCAACTTTCTCTGTTAAACCAAATTGAGACTTCTTCGTATTATTGCATTTGTGCTGCAAAGAATTATGGCTCTCTTCTTCTCATCGAGCATCCTCTCAGGGAATATGCCTGTCTTCTGCCTTTTCTTTGATGTCATTGGCTCATTCTCCTTGCAAAGGGGGAGAATTGTTGATCGAGCTGCCTCAGTGCTCTGTAGTTTGGCCTCTACCGCTGTCGTTATCAATCCTGACAATTGCTCCATCCTGAGTTGTCCTAACCCTCCATGAAAGACCTCTCGAGGAGGGTCCGTCGGTGGTACGATCGCTGCTCGGTGCTTCTTCCCTTTATAAATTATGACCTTCGACATTCTGATGCTAAGTCTCTTTTGTGGCCATCTCCTCACTCCTTAGCTTTAAAGTTTTTTGTTTCCATAGACGATGTCACTTGATACGTGTCAAAGCAATGCCACCAAAGATTGTAGCCCTTCCTTGACAATTAGCTCAAATACTCACCTAGAATTCCTGCAAAAGCAACGATAAGGTATTGAATTTTTGCCCGATAAAAATCTTGTAATGCTTAAATCAAAATCAATTTTCAGAAATATACTCAAAAGAATGTGTTGAATATAATACATGTATTAATCTTCAATGAAGCTCGTATTTCAACTGTAGCTCAATCTTTTATTGGGTTAGAATCTATTCCTACCAAACCTGTGATCTAGAGCTTTATTTATAGGTTAGGATGGACAATCCAGGTCGGTCCATTCTTATCTCATTTACAATCTTGGGCCTAAACCCATCCAATTTCATGCTTCGACATATATGTATAATCCTAATAGATCGACCCAACTAACTAAGCCGACTAACTTACGGCTAATTCTATGGCATCAAGACAAAATACTGATATTGTAAATTACTGGAAACAGGTCATTAAAGTGAATGACTACCAGAAAAGCTGGTTTGTAAAGTGTTTGGTGTCCTCCATGTTCGTCATAGTCGTGGGCAAGAAGGTTGCTATTTTGGGATTTGCTTTGAAGAAAGATACAGGTGATACAAAGGAAACATTGGCTATTCATGTGTGTAGAGGTCTGTTGGTGGACAAAGCCCAATTGGGCATCTACTTGAAGATCAATGATCTTGCTATGAAAAAGTTGGATTAGGATTATTCTAAGATAATAATGAAATGGGTTTAAAATGTAATGAATATAATCCAATTTAAAGTAAATTCAAACTCAATTAAACAGCTAATAAGCTTTATTTTTAAAACTCAAGTTTGAGGTATGTCCAATCAGGATCATGTCCAATCAGTATCTCAACCAGGTTCGAGATATGTCCAATCAGAATCGTAGGGTTTCTTCACTGCAGTTTTACTTTTTTATTTTTTATTTTCCGAATCCCTCGAGTCTCCACACCGCACACTCTTTCTGCCTCCCATTGCATACCGTTAAGGCCTTGGACTCCGGTGACGGAGCCACAAGCACAGCGTAACCCCTCTATTTCTCCCAAATCTCTGTGCCCTCGTTCACTCCAAAAACAGCCTCCTAGGGAACTAGCGGTGGTACAGTCCTTAGACTCCGGCAGCAGACTCACACCTCACCTTTCAGCAGGCTTCTCTACCGCCTGGGTGCGGTTAGACTAAGTCTCTCAATCTCTCTCCTTTGCCATTTTGTTTAATTTTTTTTCTTTTTGCTTCTGTGTTTCTGGTTGTATTTTACTACAGGTATAAAACAAATAACTTTGATTTTCATGCTGATGAAAAAGTTTGATGGATGTTAAACTGGAGAGACTAGGTGGAGGCCTAAAAATAATTTTTGTTTTCTTCTAAAATTTGTGTTGGAATTTGAACTCATCAAGTTTACCCTTTTTAGTCGACGATTGACAGGTTTAAGCGGATTGGACGCGTTGGATATTGGGCCAAGGATAGAGGGCGAGTCTTCAATTCAAATGGGTATAACGGCTCTCAAATTTAATCAAACTTATTCCAAATTTACTTTATTATCATTCCAATACTCTCAAGCAAGTTAGTGCGATAATAGATGCGTTCCAGACAACCTAGGATGCTCATGCATCTGCATTCTAACTGAAGGGGAGATTTTTAAAATATTACATTCTTTAAAAAATATATTAAATGTAGCGTGTATTATACGGAATGGAATGAATTTAAGACACTGGACTTTAAGAAAATATATGACAACGTGCAAAAGCCTGCCGTTGTATTTGATGGTGGAAATGTTGTAGATGTGGAACATCTTCGTAAAATATGGTTCATTGTTTACTCCATTGGGAAACCTCGGAATATTCCTGGATGAAATATGTGCCTGTTTTGGCATAAGGAACATGAATCATAATTTGGAGAGTGTGGATGATGAGATTTTGTTTGCGAATATTATTAGAGAACTTTTTTATTAGCAAAAGGAGGTTGGATGGAAATTTGGGAAATAATATAATATTTAAATAAATATTTTATACATTTATAATATTTGCTTCTCATGTAAGCACCTATACTGCATTAATGCATCAAATTGCTTAATAATCAGTGATTTCCTTTCATAATAAAAGGAAAAAACCAACTTGGTATAAATGATGACATAACTGTATTCTTGTACTACACCTGAAAAAAAAAAAAGTATATGAAATTATTTCCTTTTTACTATAAAAAAGAGAAAATATGTGAATTATGTGTTCGTTCAAGAGTGTGATTATTTGAATAGGGTTTTTCCTAAAAGGTGTCCCGATATTTGTCAATATAGAACAATCATGATTACGATGCATTCAATTTGTGGGTGTGATGACTAAATCTCACACTACTAGAAAATAACAAGAATTATCAATGAACAAAATTTATAGGGCACACAATTTATATAATTTAATTTAATTGAAAAGCTTATATTTACGGATGAAGACAATGAATCACTACGATGAAAAAATTACAAAGATTTTGATATTCTTTCACTTTAAATTATCCGACTCACTTAATAAAATATGCTCTCATCATGTTTTTAACCATAACATCAATCCTAATATATATAGAATTCAACTCGGGTAAAAAATTCGGGTTAAACTTTACAAGATCGATACTATTATTGAAACGCTACAATAATTTTTAAATAATCAACTCAAAAATATCTTAAACAACAAAATAAAAAAAGAAAAAGAAACATAACTGGATGAACATTAATTTGAATTTTTTATTTTAATTTGTTGCGACATCTGATATTGCACTTTACAAAAAACACGTCAAGTGTATCTAATTCACACTAAAAATATATTTAAATAAATATTTTATATATTTAATATATATTTATAAAATATAATACAAGATATAATTTAAAATTATAATAAAAAATTCAAATTCGCTGAACACGGGCATTGGCCGCCGGTTTCCAGATTCCAAATACATTATTAAGGCAGTTTAATCGTTTAATCCAAGTAATTAATGATACTAAATATGATGGAAACCAAGACTCTTAATATTCGAGAATCCACATGTCTAATGTGGTGCGGCAATTCTGGCTTAGGATCTTTCATAAGCTTTTATCGACCTTGTTCACATCGTACACGTCAAAAACAATTGATTGCGAAGCCAATAATTTGATGGAGATGTAGACTTTGGAAAACTCCATTATGAAAATTTATTAAGACGTTGCTATCACAACAAGACTAAAAAAAGATCATAGACTATAATTGCAGAGCATCATTTCGACGTACGTATCCCACCACCATGTATGCATGGAACTCAAAAATTATTTATTAAAATTTTATATTATAAATTTTATTACATCATCTATTACATTATTTATTTATAAAAAAATATATATACGATAATAATTAATGCAATGCATAAAATTTTTCTACCTAGTTAGGATGAAATCCATCACATTAATTCTCTTACAACTAACTAATTATGTACTAAAAATGGGTTGCTCGAGGGGAAAAAAACCACTATATACTAAAAAATCCACTAATATATTCAAACAAATACATTTTAGTTCAGATTAGCTTTTTGTGTGTGAGAAAATCTGACAAAGAAAAGCAGGCGTTGGGCGAAGCAGGACATGCTATTGGCCCCATTTGCTTTGTGGTACACAATTAATTCATGTGGGAGCTTCCTATATAGTCTGAAACCTTTGACATAAGTTGTGGTTTTACATTTAAATTTTCAAAGATCATTAATTGTTCGCTTTATATTTAATTTTAATATTCAATTAAAAAATAAAGGAGCGTGACAAGAATATATTTAATATTCTTTTTTGGACATGGCTATAAAAGTTCTCAACTATTGTTGATTGTAGAAAGACAATTGCTCTTTAAAGGTTACTATACCTTCACTAATATGTCAATCTGATTGAACCCTTCACCACAAAAATTAGTGGGGGAAGAGTATTTTATAGGAAAGTATTTTGGGAGAAAGAATTAGGAGTTAAAAGAGACAAATTTTAATAGTGATGTCATTTCTTGTAAGTTTTGATTGGTTAATGATGTCACTTTATGATTTTTTTAATGTTATATATTGTGTTTATATATTTATAGTAATATAAAATTTAAAAATATAATGATGTGATAATAATAAGTCTCAATTTATAATAAAAAAATATATTAAAAAAATGAAGAAAATAAACACTATTGTTTTGGGGGGAAAGAAATCTCTTTCCCCAATACAAATCCAAACATATTAATAAGTAATAAATGATAAAAATCAGAAAGCCAAATCAAAGCACCCGTGAAGAAGATGAGACTTGGCAGAGAAAAACACAGGCGGCAAGTGGGAAGGCAACAATTCTGAAGAAGCCAATTAGCATGGTAGTCTTAAAGACACGGAATCAACTAGAAAAACGTAGTGGAAAATGACAATCAATTTTGCTTTAATTAGCTCAAAAATCACATCCATGAAATAATTTATTAATTTATTACTCAGTGGGCATGCTTATTTATATTTGGCAACATTCCTGCGATATTAACTCCTCCCCATTATGTGACCATACAACTACCACCACCACTCTCCACAACCCACAACCCCCCCCCCCCCCCCCCTCCCCTCTCCCTCTCCCTCTCTCTCTCTCACACACACACAGAGTCCACCACCGCCCCCAACATATTGTTGCCACACTCAAAAGCCAACAATTTTAATATTATCCCACTTTTCTTGTTTACAATCTTTACCCACTTCACATATAAGTATTTACATACACCTATACATACATATGCATATGTATATGCCTAGTTAGTCTTGCCATAGTTTTGGAACAAACTTCTTTTCTTTCTTCTCTCATTTGCTGTTTCCATTACAAAAATTTTCAAACTGAAAAAAGAAAAAAAACAGAAGAGAAAGAAGAAAGGAAACCAATAATGATGGTGAGACAAGGCATCAATGCTTTGATATTTGTATTTATTGTGGCTGTTGGAATTCCCATTTGTTGTGGACAGAATATAAGTAGAGGAAGCTTTCCAAAGGGCTTTGTTTTTGGGACTGCATCTTCTGCTTATCAGGTTTAGTACTTTTTCTTCTTTTTATTATTTATTTTCTTCAATTTCTTTCTTTCCAACATGCACCACACATTGCTTTCATTTGGTGCTTATAATGTTTTTCCCACTAATTTTCTTCTGTTGTCTTCACTTGAAATGAATTTTTAGTTATAGGCGAAAATTTTGATTGATTCCAAGATAAATACAATTATACGATTGATCGAGTATAGCCAATTTGACTTAGAATTTATATGATTAGACTTGTGATTGGATGAGTATAGCCAACGTGAATTAGAATTTATGTGATTGACACATATGACAGGTCGAGTATGGCCAACCTAAATTAAATTTATGTGATTGACGTGTGATTGGTTGAGAATAGCCAACCTGAATTAGAATTTATGTGATTGGTCGAATATAGTCAACCTGAATTTGAGTTTTGAGTTTATGTGACTAATGGTCAAATATAACCAGTCTGAATTAGAATTTATGTGATTGGTGAGTATAGCCAATCTTGAATTATAATTTCCTTTTCTTGTTCTATAAAGACTTGAAAGGTTTAATATTTTTGTGACCTTTGTTTGTTTTGATTGAAAGACAATCCTTCATTGTGTATCCACCACCCCAGAAAATGACTAAACATCTGCATCCAGACACTCCTTTCATTTTAGAAGAGGACAAGCTGCAATTTAAGAAATTGCATTTATTTATTCTTAATTATGTGTCCTAATTTCTTGCATTCACATTGGAGATCTCCATATATTCTGCATGATTAATGTATCCTTCCCTTTTTTGGTCTTTGCCATTGTCTTTTTTCTTACTGTGGCTACGCCTTTTCTTTTGGCAGTCATTCAGACAAAAGGTTTTGATTCTTTTTCTCACTTAATTTGATTGATTTATATACTAAAGTAGTAACTTTGTGATTGTTGGATTAAATGATACGTTTTCTCCTCAAAAAGCCACAAACCACATTATATGATACTAATGAAAATATATTTACTTAGTAACGATCCATCAATGATTAAAGACATGGTGTTAAGCTGATATAAAATGACCACACTTAAATAAAAAAAAAAAAGAAAGAAAATAGTACAAAGTTCTACCAAAATTTGATTACTTGAAATTAAGCTTTAGAATAGGAGAACTCCAAAGTCCCAACTAAAGACGACTCGAATTTCAGTAATGACTGGTTCACGCTTATTGTATGATTAGTTAGTTCTAACCAAACCAATGTTTCAAATATTCTTTTTCATTTTTGTAGAGCACGTATTTCATTAATTAATGCTAAGTTTTAAAATGATTGAGCTCATATGAATTCTAGTGATTGCTTGATATCAAGAATCTAAACTTAAAATGTGTGGGGAACCTGATAATTTTCCCTTCCTTTTTAAATATATCTTAAAACAGCCCCCTATCTTAAAATGTTCTCTAATTTATCTTTATAAAATTTAAGTTATAAAAGAATGCCGTGCACACTTTAATAAATTTGTCCACATAATTGTTTGCGGCACTTTTTTGGCTTAATTTATATACATATATATATATATACATATATATATATATATGTTTATATTTTAACCTAAGGCGTTTGGATATAGTTTTTCCAAAAATATATTTTCATTGAGTGAAATGCATGCGATCCATGGAAACAAAGAAAAGAAAAACTTGAGAAGTCTTTTTTGATGTTTTAAAAAATGAAAAATTTTCGACAATATTAAATATAATTTTTATTCATTCCCCTACTTTTTGAGTACAATAATGTAACATGTTGAAGTAAGTTAATGATCTATGTCAAGGTCCATGATGTTCTAGCTTAAAACTTGTCTACTTTATTAGTGTGGCTGGTTAAGTTCACGGACTTTTGGTAGATTCCTCCTTTTTTTTATTAATTCTTAATTGTATTTGATTATATTTTCAGTATGAAGGAGCTGTTAAGGTGGATGGAAGGGGCCAAACAATCTGGGACACATTTGCTCATTCTTTTGGTAAAAGTCATTTTATCATCACTGACAAAATACCAAATCTTGATGAACATAACCACTGATAAGATAAAACAATAGACTCAAAGCTGATCTCATTTTCATGAAATTATGCAAATAATTGTCTTATCAAAAGATGTGAAAAATTGTGTTAATATCGTTTATCTCATTATGTATTGTTTAACTTCGGTTTGTGCCAGGAAAAGTACTTGATTTTAGCAATGCCGATGTAGCGAATGATCAGTACCACCTCTACTCTGTAAGTTTTTCTGGTCTTCATCAAATGAACAATGCCTTGTTATGGAAATATGAAGCATATTAAGGTGCTCAGTTATGAGAATTCTGGGATTATACAGTCGTAAATGTTGGAACTTTTGGACCAAAAATTATCTATCACAATCTTATTATGTGTTTGTCCTGATACAGGGAGATATACAGCTCATGAAAGATATGGGAATGGATGCCTACAGATTTTCAATTGCTTGGTCCAGGATTTATCCTAGTAAGTTTCTCAACTATAATTTCAGCATGAAAAAATTAAATTGCTGGCACTTTCTCTAAGGAGTATACCTCTCTGAGGAGTTCTCATATCGTATTTCGGTTATCAGATGGAACAGGGAAAATCAATCAAGCTGGAATTGATCATTACAACAATCTCATCAATGCTTTACTAGCCCACGGTAATAAGGATATGTTAACTTTGCGACATCAAATTTACTGAACTTGCAGGAAACTTTTGTCTGATAATGTACTTTATACTTTTAGACAGTAAGGAGCAAATTATGTTACATCGAATGTCGTATTATGTATGTAGGAATTGAACCATATGTGACAATCTACCACTGGGATCTCCCTCAAAGTCTGGAGGACAAATATAAGGGATGGCTGAACCCTCAAAGCATGTAATGGATCATTTGTTATACATAAGTAGATATTCTTTTTTTATGCATTTCAAGTACTCATTGGAAAAATAACTTAATTTTATTCTTCTTAACAGAAAAGACTTTGCAACATATGCCGAGACCTGCTTTAAGGAATTTGGCGACAGGGTGAAGTACTGGATCACTTTCAATGAGCCCCATACTTTTGCTGTGCAAGGCTATGATGTGGGGCTTCAGGCGCCCAGCCGATGTTCTATCCTCCTTCATGCATTTTGCAGGGCAGGAAACTCAGCAACCGAGCCTTATATAGTCGCTCACAATGTGCTTCTTTCACATGCAACTGTGGTAGATATTTATAAGAAAAAATACCAGGTAAGTAGAATAAGAAACCTCAGTACATAGCTTTTATGTTTGAAATCATCTTAATATATTGAACTATACAAGACATAAGTCAATAACTAAAACTAAAGCAGCCATGGGGTATGGATATAACTTGTGATCTTGTTTATTCCAGCCAAAACAACACGGATCAATCGGGATAACATTGGATACCTTTTGGTATGAACCGGCAACAAACTCCTCAGCTGATATTCAAGCAACACAAAGAGCAATAGATTTTCACTTGGGTTGGTAAGGACTTGATCTGTTCTTGTTTAGTTTTTACAGTGATATAAATCAACAAGGGACTCGGGAAATAAAGAAGGGTAATTTTCTGCCTCAAATAGCAATGCTACAGCTTTTTGATCCATTCATGTAGTATTTTGACTCTTCTTATTTACATCTCATACTAAGATGTAGTCATCTAGAAAGACTGGTTTTTTGAGGGATTTAGAATCTTAAACAATACACATTTTTTTAATTACCGCATAAAGATACTAATGATGAAACTCTTTTCACTTCAATCAGGTTTATTGAACCTCTAATTCTTGGGGACTATCCAAGGTCAATGAGAACCAGAGTTGGAAGCCGGTTGCCCAGATTTTCTCAGGCTCAGTCCAGTCAGCTGAAGGGTTCCTTTGATTTCATAGGCATAAATCACTATACTACGTGGTATGCAAATGAAAATAAAACCAACATAATCGGTGTTCTGCTCAATGACTCCCTTGCGGACTCTGGCGCCTTTACCCTGCGTATGTTGTAAACAAATTCTGTTTGAGATTTCTTCTTTCATTTCATTTATCTCGTATTTGTCTGTTGTTACTTGTCAGTGTTGGTTACCTGAGGTCTAACCTTTTGGTTTCTTATTGTTTGCAGCGGTTGCATTCGGAAAGCCTACACCTGGCAGGGTATGCAGACTAATAGAAAGCACATGATTATGCTCTTTCATAATGTTCCTTACTAAAATATTTGTATCTTACAAGAAACTTTCATTAATAATTAAGCATTTCCTGATAAATATATTATAGCATTTGGAAATTCGATTATGCAGAGATTTCGTACTTCTATAGACACGAAGCTATTTACTTTTTTAGTCATTGAAGATACACAAACTTTTAAAGTGGAACTCTATTTTATGTGGAATTGCAGGCAAACTCTGTATGGTTGTATATTGTGCCTCATGGGATAAGAAGTTTGATGAATTACATTAGGCAGAAGTACGGGAACCCTCTTGTACTAATCACTGAAAACGGTAAATCTCAAAGCTCAAAGCATTCTCCTCTTCATATCCTAACACTTGTTTTGCCTTCATATCTAGAAACATAAGCATTCTTTTTCCTTCTATCAACAGGAATGGATGATGGAAACAGCCCGTTTACGTCCATCAAGGATGCTCTCAAGGATGAGAAGCGGATTAAGTATCATAACGACTATCTGGCAAACCTGTTAGCTGCCATAAAGTAAGTTTTGACAGCATATCTTATAGTTTTCAAATACTCTGAATCTTCAGTATATGCTTACTAACTCAGTTTTTCGATGTTTCTCCATACACAGAGAAGACGGTTGCAATGTGAAAGGCTATTTCGTGTGGTCCTTGCTGGATAATTGGGAATGGGGAGCTGGATTCAGTTCAAGATTTGGCCTATACTATGTGGATTACAATGACAAGCTGAAGAGATATGCAAAGGATTCTGTGAAGTGGTTCAAGAATTTCTTGGCTTCTTAGTTCTGTTGTGGCCACAAAAAAAAAAAAACAGTAACAGAACAACAGGCACTAAAGAAGATTCATATACAAAAACAAAGCACAATGTTCAACACATTGATTGTACAATTCAGCCAATAATATTTATACAGATTCATTTCTTGTATTTCCTTGTGCTAAAGCAGGTTCAATTAAGGAGAAAAAAAGAATGTATCTTTCGCCGTGTATTGTAGAATCCATGGACGTGTGACACATTTTAGGAAGTGATTTATATAGGCTAGATTTATATGCATAACTCAAAACAATAATTAATATGTTATTTTCTGAGCGACAACCAATTCAAAAAAAAAAAAAAAAAATTACCTTAATTTCCTAGTTGATGAGGAAAAATAATTCTATACCTATATTTGATAAAGACTTACGCCTTTAGAGTTCTTGGGCTATCATGAGTGGGTCCCACTTGAATTAAATTGGAAAGAAGTATTTTAAGATTATGTCCGACCCATATAATTACATTGTCCAATCACAATGAAAGGAGTTCCGACAAGGATTTGCTGAGTTGTCACTTCCTGGTTCGTCGGATTGCTATTCTGGTAAATTCGTCCTATGATTCAATTAACAAATACGAATTGCACTATAATTAGACAAAAACACCCAAGGTCCACTATATACGTGTCACCCTTTCTTGCCTCCAGACTGAAACTCACACTAGAAAACTCTGTGTCGTGTAAAAGCGTCTGCTGCTGCTGCTTCTTCCAAGTTTTTTTTTTTTTTGCAGTTTTCTTAAACATGGATATGACTCCAAGCTTTTCGTTTGACATTGACGTGAGGAAAGAGTCCGGATTGCCATTCGGGTTCCGGTTTAATCCGACCGATGTCGAATTACTGTAGTGTTATTTGGTTCCCAAGTTAAAGGGTGGAGAGCTTCCATCAGACTTCATTATGGATCTTGATGTCTACCAATATGACCCTGACCAACTTCCTTTAAGTTTAGTTATGTCCATTGGTTGCATTGATGGCCATGCTTTTGCTTGATTTAATGTTTTTGAGGCTGTCTTAATGGAGTTTAGGATCTTTGTCAGTGCTCAATTCTATTACAATGTGATTTTTTTCTTATTTATTTTTACTGCAAAAAGATCATGAAAATTGAACTTAAGCATATAATCAACTTTTGCAAAATCAGTTCTCTCGAAAATAATTATGTTCAATTTGTTCATTCACCTTGATATTAGATTTGGGAAGTCAAAAGTTGTGGTAGGATAAATTTGGTTGGGTTGCTTCAATTTGATTTTTTCTCCAATTTTTTTTTTTGTTAAACTTAGTTCTTGAAGTTGAATGATCAATGTTTTGATATCTCTTTTTAAACTAAATCATTCAATACATCGAGATATCAAAGACTAATAAATACAGTCTATGGCTATAAGAAACTACTTTCAGAAATAGATAATATCTACATTTTTGGTAAGTCTTGAATTCTATACCTCTTAATAGAAAAGTACTGGAGGTTCAGTTTTGCTGTGGAACCTTATTGCCAGAGAACCTATTTTTTAAGAAAAGATTTTTAAACCTTACAACTGTAATGGGTCAAAACATACCAATTGAATAGTTTCTTGCTCTTGTCTTCCAAAGACAAGGATACATACATGTTTCATATCTATTGAAACTTAAGTTTCATATCCTCTGGCCTTTAGATCAATTCAAGCATGCAAAAGAGAATGAAGCACACTTTTTTCACAATGGAGAAGTGCAAAAATTCACTAGGAGAGAGCTTGGTTCGAACTACATCCAGTGGCTACTGGAAAGTTTGTGAAGAGAACATTCCCATTTATCGTGCCAATGAAACCATTGGGTTCAAGAACAAACTTTTCTTCTATCGTGGAAACGATCCCAATGTACATAAAACCGATTGAAAGATGATTGAATACCGTTACAATTTCCTACTAGCAGTAGTAGTATAAGTATCAGCACTCTTTCAGCCAAGCTTCAGGGTTGTCTATTTAATTATCTTTTTTCTATAAAAACTTTGTTAAATGGAAAATAAATGAGAGACTTATATGGGTTGCCCCAATTTGAATTATTTTTTTTGGGTTTTGGCAGATGGAGAGTTATGTAGTTTGCAAAGTTAGGCTCAAGATGAGGATGGAGAAGGAATGTTTAGTGGAAGAATCATCAGATGAGGAAAGTGGCTTCAATTAAGGAAATGCATTGGCTGAAAAACGGTAAAATGCATGTTACACTCGGTGGAGTGTGCATTTGGTGGAGATCCACTCTTTATCCACAAACACCTGCATAGGTGTATGTATTTTTGTGTATGGATAAATGATGAATGTTACATCCAATATACTTTTGAACATATAATAATCTATTATATATTTCAATTAAACACTAAGAATCTTCTTTTGTACTATGTGTATTATTTGGTTATATGGATTATCAAATTACCATAGCATGAATTTTTAACATGAAAATGGCCTTGTTGAGTGGTAGTTGGAACTTACACTCTTGAGGATTTATTTCAATATTGTTGGACTTGTATATATTTATAAGTTCAACATGTGAACACCTCTATAAATGGCAATTATAATCTTGACTCAATGTCTCAATCTATCAATATATCTATTTCCACATAAAAAGTACTTGATTACATTAAAAAACAATGAAAGTATTATCTCGTTTTAATTACAAGAATAGTTCGTACTATGTTTTGTTTTACAATACTATAACATTATTTTCTTGTAACCTATGCTCATATTGGTTGTTATATTATGACATTATAGTATTGGTTATATTATGATATTATTGGTTATGATATTATAGTACAACATTATAGTTTTTGTAGTATGACATTATTAAAAATAATTAACATCTGCTTTTATTTGAAAAAAAGAAAAATCAATAAAAGTGTCGTTTGGAAACAAAAAAAAAAAAGGCGGTTCAAGTTTACCCGCGTTTTTCTCTCCCAGTTTGTGTACCAACAAATGGTAAACAAAATTGAAATGGTCCCTTCTCTTTAGATCTCCCTATTTCTCTCAACAACTGTTCTTTTCTCCTCATCTCACTCTCAGGTAATCTTTGATCCTTTACTTATTGTTGTCTGTGTCTGAATTTTGTTGGGAAATAACCTTGTTTTGTCTGTGCATGATATTCTACTTCTGATTCAGGTAGTTGTTCTCCTATGATTATCTATGCCTGTTGAATTACACGGATTGATAAGAGATCTACAATTGTATTGTTGTTTTAGTTGCTGATCAGAATGTTTTCCTCTATGAAGTACAAGAATACCTATTAACAATGCATATGATATTAGTTGAGTATTTGCTGTGTGTGTGTGTGTGGCGTGGGATGGGGCGGGGTGGGGGAGGGCCTCTTCTTTCCCCCTTAATTTCATAGATCTGTTGATGCAGTGATCTCTTAATTTCTAATGGTATTTTGAGCCTGTCTTTCCATTTGATGCATATTCAGACAATATTTTTTTTGCATATTGCGGTTTTCTTAGGTCAATTATTGAATTGTTAGTTACTTGGTAACGGCATTGCTGTGTGCTTGATTTAGGCCGCTGCTGCTCAAGTAAGTTACAATGGTGAAAATCTGTTGTATTGGAGCTGGTTATGTTGGTGGGCCGACCATGGCTGTGATTGCCCTGAAGTGCCCATCAATTGAAGTGGTGGTTGTTGATATCTCCACAGGCCGAATCTCAGCTTGGAACAGTGAGAAACTTCCAATTTATGAGCCTGGCCTTGAAGATGTAGTGAAGGAATGCAGAGGTAGAAACCTCTTTTTCAGTACCGACGTTGAAAAGCACGTAGCAGAGGCTGATATTGTCTTTGTTTCTGTTAACACTCCGACGAAAACTCAAGGGCTTGGAGCAGGCAAAGCTGCTGATCTGACTTACTGGGAAAGTGCTGCCCGTATGATTGCAGATGTATCCAAATCTGCCAAGATAGTGGTCGAGAAATCAACCGTTCCTGTGAAAACTGCTGAGGCAATAGAGAGAATACTGACTCACAATAGCAAGGGCATTAATTACCAAATCCTGTCCAATCCAGAATTTCTTGCTGAGGGAACTGCAATAAAGGACCTTTTCAACCCTGATCGTGTCCTCATTGGAGGCCGGGATACCCCAGATGGACAAAAGGCAATAAAAACACTAAAAGATGTTTATGCCCATTGGGTTCCTGAAGAGAGGATCATTTGCACTAATCTTTGGTCTGCTGAGCTCTCCAAACTTGCTGCTAATGCTTTCTTGGCACAGAGGATCTCTTCAGTCAATGCCTTGTCGGCATTGTGTGAAGCGACTGGTGCAGATGTCAGTCAAGTGTCGTACGCGATTGGTAAGGACACGCGTATTGGCCCCAAGTTTCTCAATGCCAGTGTTGGCTTTGGAGGCTCTTGCTTCCAGAAGGACATATTGAATTTGGTCTATATATGTGAATGCAATGGCCTTCCTGAGGTTGCAAATTACTGGAAACAGGTCATTAAAGTGAATGACTACCAGAAAAGCCGGTTTGTCAATCGTTTGGTGTCCTCAATGTTCAACACAGTTGCAGGCAAGAAGGTTGCTATTCTGGGATTTGCTTTCAAGAAAGATACCGGTGATACAAGGGAAACACCGGCTATTGATGTGTGCATAGGTCTGTTGGGGGACAAAGCCCAGTTGGCCATTTATGATCCAGAAGTATCTGAGGATCAGATTAACAAGGATCTTGTTGTGGAAAAGTTGGATTGGCATCGTCCCATTTTTCATAAACCTCTGAGCCCCACTGCTCTCAAGCAAGTTAGCGTGGTAATGGAAGCGTACCAGGCAACCAAAGATGCTCATGCCATCTGCATTCTAACCGAGTGGGATGAATTCAAGACACTCGACTTCAAGAAAATATATGACAATATGCAAAAGCCTGCGTTTGTATTTGATGGTCGAAACGTTGTAGACGTGGAAAATCTTCGTAAAATCGGGTTCATTGTTTACTCCATTGGGAAACCACTGGATTCCTGGCTGAAAGAGATGCCTGCTGTGGCTTAAGGAACATGAATCATAATTTGCTGTGGCAGCCAAGGTTTACTAGTTTAGCTTTTAAGGATCAACCTGTTTTATCAATTTCTATCCAATGTTTGTAGTTTTACTTGTTTTGAGTATCTCTAAATGTATACTCAGTAGGATTATGTATAAGCTCATAGCAGCAGCAGAAATCTTGAACCTAATCTTCTTTGTTTGACAGATATTCCACCAGATTTACGAGCTTTTTAGCTCGAATGCACCTTATTGTTTGATTTACTGTCGTTTTTCCAGGGGTTGAGCTTTCATAGAGCATGTAAAACAGTGTCGCCCGTGTTGATTTATGTCATATTTGGATTGATAGTGAGATATATATGTTCACAGAGCATAATTTAATCTCACCACAAGCATAAAATGTTAAAAGATAATTTTTCAACGATACTAGTTTTTCACACTTATTTAATCCTCATTTTCACAAATAAAAACAAAATAGAAAAAGAAAAGAATGATTCATGATCACAAGCATAATTATTTCCAAGATTTATCAATGGGGATTTTCATGCAACATAAGGGCTGAAAAACTATCTGAAAGAACTTGGAGCCAAACAACTTAAGTTCCATTCTTTTTTTTCAAGCAATGTATTTTTCCCTTCTTGTTTGGGATTGATGTCACTTGATGATCTATATTCCGTAAATAGTAAAAGATGATACGATAAACTAACAATTAAATCTAATTTGAATACGACAAAACATAATCTATATCTATACTATTATAAATTATATAATTTTGGAACAAATAATATTTATTTATTTAATTGATCAATGAGATTATAGAATAATTACAATAAGAAAACAATAAGAATCCAACACAAACTCTATTTTCATTTGTTTGATATTTTAAAAAAAATATGTGAAAATTATATTTATAAGTACTTTATCTTTTGTTTTCTTTTTTGTCCATTTATATAATATAAAAGATTGAAATAAGAATTAAAATTGGATGAAATACACACACACAAGTCATTGTAACACAAAAAAAAAAAAAAAAAAGAACTTCATATAACATGTATCAATTTGACATTATCTTAAACCATTTGTTAATTTAAATATAGGAGAAGTGAATTCAAATAACCATGATTTCAAGTTTTATGATAAATATATTTATGTGGTTGCTAAAGAATTGAAAAAAAATGAAAAGTTAATTTTTTTTATAGATATTTTATATTTCAAATTTTGTTTTTTGTACTTCTTTGGAAGGAACGAGAGAGATAATGAAGTGAACAAGAGGAGTATGTAAGTAAATGAATAAGATTAACTTTTATATATTTTTTAAATTAAATAGTAATTATGAAGAATATTATGATATTGTCTAATTTTGACAAAAAAATAATTTTCTTCACTTGAAAGTTTTTATTAAAATGTGACACTTCATGGTATATTTTTTAGTATTTTCTCTTTATTAATTTCGAATATTACGTTGACTAAAAACATGGAATATTATTACAAATAGTTGAAAAAAAGTATTTATTAATTTTTAGCGCGTGAAATTATTCGATTTAATCATGTATAATGTATTTAATGCAAAAAAAATTCGTGAAATCAAGTAAGAAGAAAACTTCTTCACCATCAAAATCAAGCAAAAGGATGGCTATCGTGATCATAAATTTATGTAAGAATTTATTTAGTTATATTATATATTTTGAAATTATCATTAAATTTAAATTTTTAAATATTTTTATTTAATCATTCATATTGATTTATACTTATTGACAATAAAATATTTAAAAGTACATTGAAATATTCTTGTTTTTAATTAAGTAAGTATTCAATTAATATTTCTCTATTTATAAAAATACCATCTAACATTTAAGTTATTAAATAATATAATTATTTTAGTAAACTTTACGTGCGTTAGCACGTGCTTTTTACTAGTCAAAATAAAAAAATTAAATATAATAATATAATAATAAATAATCAATAAATTTAATTTGAAAATGACAAAACATAATCAAAATAAAAGATCGACACATTTAATTTAAAAATGACAAAATACAATCAAAATACAGGAATAAATGCAATAATACAATTATAAAAGATTGATACTTTTGACGGCTCTTGAATTGAATAATATACTAAATAAATAAAAAATAAACTATAGACAAATATACCTATTAAAGGATTGTTTGGGAAACACAAGTCCCCAAAAGTAACCATGTCATATTTGATTTCCATTTTATCATTTGTTTTTTAATCTTGTTTGGTAAGGAAGTCAAAGCCCAGTGGAATTCTAACACGCCAAACACATGCGCAAAAAGGATCCTCATCAGCTGGCTGACACGTGTACCAACTACACGTGCGGATTCATAACCGGGTCATCGTATTCGGATCCTCCTCCACCCTACAAAAACCACACGGACCGCACCGAAAACTTTTCCCCAATTTCCATCGATTCCCTCCAATCTGACTATCGTCGAGGATCGAAGCTTCGTTCAAATTAATGTATCAATCTTCAAATCTAGCACTCTATTGATTCAATTCGTTTCGTTTTTTTTCGATTGATTGATCTTTCGACCCAATCTGTTGACGATAAGAAATTCTAGGTTTTCGCTTTTAATCTTCTGATCTGTGCGATTTTTTCCTGAAATCTGTTAAATTTTTGGATTTTTGCTATCAATTTTGTAAATTCTTTATTTCCCCTCTGTTATAGATTCAGAAGTTGTAATTTTATCCGGAGACTTTTTGATATCTAGGGTTTGGCTGGTGTCGTGGTTCTTTAATCTTTAGGTTCTCTTGATCTGTAAATTGATTTGCGGTTTTGTTATGTCTGTTTCTGAATTGAATTTTAGTAGGCTTTTTGTGGTTTTTTATATGGATTTTGTGAATCTAGGGTTAGGTTTTTTTTAATGTAATTGGGGTGTTCTTTTTATTCTGTTTTTATCTGCGAGAATTTGTTTGCAGAGCATCCTTTGGTTGTTTTGGTCTTTAAAAATTCTTGATTAGGTATTTCGTGTAATTAATTTGAGAAAGTGGATAATAAAATTTTGTTCTTTAATAAAGTACTATAATTTTATTTTTATTTTTTGAAGTCTATTTGATCTTGTGTAGCATAAAAATGTCCTAATTGCTTGTGGAGGAAACTTGCTGTTTTGGATGGGGTTTAGTAATAATAGCCACACAAACTTGATATAGCATGTGAAAATAATAACTATGGACAACATGAAGAAAGTACATTTAGTTATTTAAATATTTTTTCCCTTACGTTTAATTGGTGGCAATGCTGGAAGCAAGAATTCTGTTATCCGACTGGATTTGGTTGGCTTATCTGTTAGTTAATTGATTATGTTTTGCTTTTACCATTACGAAATAATTATAAAGTGATTAATTGTTTTCTCGTGCTTCTTGTACTTAAAACGTGTCAGGTTTTACGTTGACTCATTAGATTAGTGGGTCCTATATCGGATGGTGATTTTGTGGATTTATATGTCTTGACTGGTCTTAGATACCCTTTCACTTCCTCCTTTTATGGACTGATATACACGTGCCACATAATCATAATTACACTTGCCATGTATCGGTTTACCCTCCGCGTGTTTCTTACATTGCAATGTGTTTGTGTGTACATTATTTTTTTTTTTGCTATCTTGATTTCTTTTTGCTTTTATCAATTGCAGTTGTGCAATCTAGAGAATACACAACTTATACACAACTTAGAGAATATGCCGAAGCACTTAGATGTGCATTATTGGTGCATGACTCATATAGATTTTACTGCTATTGCATCGTGCACTAGATCACTACTTGCATTGCTTATTTACTACCATACATTGCAGGTTATATGCTTTCCTGTTTAAAAATGATCTATATTCAAATGTTTTTCATTTTATCCTGAAATACAGAAGATGGGAGTCAAACGACCTTTAGAAGAGGAAAATCTTCCAGAGCTTTCTTTCAAGCAACCTAAACAACTTGATAACAACAAAAAGCTGACATTTATGACACAGGATTTTCCTTCTCAGGCAACTGCTCCGAGAATTGATTCTCCTGGTAAATTTTGCTATTTGGCACCATATTTGTCAATTCTTTTTTTTTCTGTAATGGATTATTGTTATGTGACATTTTTTTTGGATACATTCCTTTAGATTCATACTTGAAAATGCAAGCTTTTGCCAGGACATTTATTTTAACTTATACTATATAAATTAAAAGGTGTTTCTGTCTTTATCTGTACGCATTTTAGTGAAGCATGATTTAACAAGTTATGCATGTGATATCTGTCTTTATTATTGTAGGTGAAGCAAAAAGCAACTTTTGTAAGTTACATTTTGATGGGATGCTAAAAAATGGCAACGCTGATGGTGCATCTATGGCGGACAAAGAATTGGAGGCAAGTGCACCCTTATCTTTGGTCACCAGCAGCAGCAGTGAGGAAGATGCTGGAAACGAGGACACCACTTTCTTGAATAATTTTCCAGGATGTGTTGATCTCAGCATACCATGGCGACCACCAGAACAGTTTGAGGATCCATACATATTCTTGTTGAATTGTTCTCCTAGGAAAGAAGTTCCTGTTGGACCAGACCATCAATGTGAAGTTCCAAAGTGGGATCCAAGTGCTAGCGGGAAAGATATTTCAGGTTCCAACAACTTTGTTGACAATGACAGGGAGCAGAAACTGATGGGTACTTGTATCATTCCTATGCCTGGGTTAAATGATTCAAGCATTGATGGGATCGCAGTTGGACGTGGCAGAACAGATTGTAGCTGCCTGGATATGGGGTCCATGAGATGTGTGCAGCAACATGTAAAGGAAGCAAGGGAAAAATTACAAGAGATCTTGGGAGAGGAGACTTTCAGGGAGTTGGGTTTCTATGAAATGGGTGAGGAGGTCACTTGCAAGTGGACAGCTGATGATGAAAAAGTCTTTCACGAGGTGGTTTTCTCTAATCCTGTGTCGCATGGTAGAGATTTTTGGAAGCACCTCAGTGCTGTGTTCTCAACTCGAACAAAGAAGGAACTTGTCAGTTATTATTTCAATGTGTTTATGCTGCAGAGGCGGGCAGTTCAGAACAGATCTTATTTTTTGCATATAGACAGTGACGATGATGAAGAGCAGAGAGGTGCACGTGGAGACTACTGTCAGAACATATCTTCTTTGCTGGATCAAGACACTGATGATGACGATGACCTGAAACATACCCATGGGGACTTTTATCTAGTTGGCGGAGAACATGAAGACTCCACAGTTGAGTCTTTCAGTGACCCGGATTTGGATGCAGGCTGGGTGGAGGACTACGGGTCCAAGCCTGAAAATGTCTGTGGGGTTGAGGGCAGTGATAACAATCATGGAACTTCTGATGGCAATGTTCCTAAGCAAGATGCTGTTGAGATGGATGGTGGAAGCGGTCAAATGTCTGGACAAGAGACCAAAAAGTAGCTTGATGACTGGAGTTTTGATTCTCAACTTTGGTCATCCCTATACTACTATGTAGAATTAGACATAGAAAAGGAAGGAAAAAAAAAAAAAAAAAACGTGCCTGAACTTAAATGTTCTGTGTCTTTTGGAGTTTTTGAACCCAATGTTCTCTAAAACTAAGTGAAACATTCTGAGAACAAACGGAGTTCCTCCCTTAGGTAGAAGAATTTTGTAGCTCTTTTGAGCATGGACGACTCCACCATTCTTTGGGTGGGATCACCTTAACCCCACCCCACCCCCACCCCTAAAATGTTAAGTTTGCTAAGACGGCTTTATGGAATGAATTATAATTCCTTTAGTTTATATTTCAGGAAAATGATTCGTTGACCCAAAGCAATCACAAATCCTGAATTCATCCTTGTGAATAAGGAGAAATAGATATTTTAATCTTATCTGAGGATCTAACAGCAATTAAGATTAATGGGCTAATGGGCCACGACGA
The DNA here is from genome assembly GCA_019321725.1 of Paulownia fortunei. Classification (NCBI taxonomy): domain Eukaryota; kingdom Viridiplantae; phylum Streptophyta; class Magnoliopsida; order Lamiales; family Paulowniaceae; genus Paulownia; species Paulownia fortunei. Next base: position 2,696,513 of record CM033121.1, read on the forward strand.
TTTGTAGATGGTTACAAAAAAAAAGCAAAAAAATATCCATTGATTGGGCTGGGATTGGTGATGCGAAGTGGCTTAATTAAGCCTGTGATATAACAAAATGGCCCAAATCCTTAAAAAATTTGCTGCAGTCGTCAATTTTTGACTAGTTCAGCTTTAAAATAAGTTAGAATCTGCTTATTCTAATACTGGCCCCTTTTTAAGTTACCATTTCTGATTTTTGACATGACTCTTATTAGTTTCTAAAGCTTTTAATTTTGTTTTTTTTCTAATTTTTGGGTTTATTTTTTAGATGTTGGATTTTAATGTTCGGATTCTTGTTATAACAATGACAAATTGTTTATGGTACAGTTTCCTCATGGTAGGGCTAAGGGGAATAGCCTTCTTCAAAGAACATGACAAATTATTTCACTTTGTAGTCATCACCTCAAATGGAATAGAAGCAAAATTGAGTTGATTGTGTTTTCTCTTATTAGTCCCTTAATTTCCTCTAAAGAAATGAAGATAGAAACATAAACGTCAAATCCAATCCTCAATCTAGACGAGGGGATAATGAAAATATCGTATTTTCAGACAAGAATTAAAATATATTAATAAGGTCTAGTTCAAGTATCATAGTTTGATGGGGCTTTTCAAGACTCTTACAATTTAGAGACCTTGGAATCGAGTTCAATATAGTTAAATTAATCTATTTTATTAATAGTTTATGGTTTAATTTAAGTTATCAGTTACCTTTACTAATTATTCAAATCTTGTTATATTGAATAGATTGATATGTTTAAATTATAATCACTCAAGAGCAAAAATGCAAAATTCCGCCCCACTTGAAGTCGCGCAATGGTAAAACGTTTGAAACACTTCTTTGAGGATTAGATGTACGATTTCCTTGTAAGCACTTTGGTCCCCTATGGGTACGCTCGGTGGTGGGGGAGTTCTCGGACCCCATCTTTGGATCTCATTTGAGGTGAATAACTGTATCATGATAAGAGTTATCACTAAATGTCATTTTCAAGTGTGTATAAATTGATGTCACACCAACATTTAACCCGTTAGTTGAACCATGGGGAAAATCGGACATTTCAAAATTAGTCAATTCAAACTTGGATATTTGGATTATAAAAAAAATAAAAAATAAAATGCAAAATTGCTATGTTGATTTGACAACATAGAATTGGATTCTTGAAATAGGAAATCTGTGCAAAAATTCAAATTAAAATTTGAATGATAAATTCCTGATTACAACTTATTGGCCTCACCAATGCTATGTTGTCAAGAAAAGCTAAGAGAAGTCATCTTGAAGTTAGCAATAGCTTGTAAAGTTGAAAAAAGCTCTCTCCAAATAGCTTATGGCCCAGACAGTGAAATATTTTATTAAGTCATAAGCAAATTGCAGCTTTTCCATTCTGATCCTTGGCCAGCTAGTAGATGTTTGGTACTTGGTAGGACTTTTCTCTATTATAGTTTTCTTAGTTAAGGAAAAAGAATCTCATCTTTCTATAATCAATTCTATGATCCAGAACTCTCCCCACTCTTTGCTAACTCAATTTAAGCAGTTTTCAGCTTCTGATTATACATAAAAAATACAATAAATTATGAAAATTACCCTTAAAATTTGTAATAACTCAAGGTACCTATATTTTCGAAAGATAATTGAATTTAGGTTTTTTAAAATTAGGCTAAATATAGGATAATTTTTATAATTTATTCTAAAAATTAAAAACTATCAAGGTAGGACCTGTTTGTTTACATAATTTGATTTTGAGTTGTGACCACTCTCAGTCTAGGAAGAAAAAATAATGACATGGGTTAGGCTGATAATAAGCTATTTCATAACTAACCCTCTTAAGAAAAGTAGCTTAATTACTCTTTGGACACGTTGCTTTTGAAGGTAAAAAGGCTTGATTTCCTATTAGCAGATTCATGAATAAATTATAATAAGTCATAGGCGGCTTTTCAAGCTTTTATTATTATATTACTTTTCTGGTAGTAGCTTGTAATTAGAAATGAACCAAATGATTAGAAAATAGTGAAAAAACTATAATTTGCTTGATAGTCTTTTAAAAAAAAAATGGAGAAGAAAAAGAATTAATGAACTTATAAACGTACTTAATTTTGAGTTTGGACCAGAATTTTCCACCACCAAATCGATTAAAATTCCAATAAAAAATACTCATCTATTATTTTAGAAGCTATTGAGATTTTGAGCATCAGTCATGGAAAAAAAAATAATTTAAGATCGATACTACAATGTTCATGAAATATTAGTACGTTTAACGTTTAATTTACTGTTAAAATAATAATATTATCGATTCTTCATATGATAAAGTATATTATTTATTGAATCCGTTTCAAATCAAACATCATTTTATTATTAATTTTTTGGATATGACTTAATAACTATAAAAAAACAACAAGAGTTCAATTTATTGAGCCTCTAATATACTCCATGGATATAAAAAAAATTCAAATTCTTGAAAGCACACTATTTTATATAATTTTAATTTTTTTTACAAAACTTAATTCACAATTAAATCACAATCCTAAGTGCTCTAAAAATGGGCAATTAAGTCCAGCCAACCAGTTGTTTATCACTGATCAGCCTCACACCAAGTACAGAAAATGCTAAAGTCCATTGAGACAAGCAGATCCACTCACTATATATATATATACACTTTGACTTAGCACATCAAAATTTTAGTATTAGCTGCTGCCATTTCTATACTTTTCTTTATCATAAAGTGGAGTTCCAAACAAGTTTCATCTACCCTTTTAGTGTTTGGTGTGAGCAAAATTATTTCACTTTTAGAAGCTAACTCAAATTAATATCAAGAAAGTAGAGAGTTGTTGTTTTTTTTTTTTCAATACAAAAATATATATTACATTTATAGTATAAGTGTATAATCAACATAATAAATTTTCACTGGCAAGTTTGATGTTGCAAGTCTCCTACATATACGCGCATCAAATATTTTTTAATTTTTGGGTAAATTACAAAAAATACTATTGAGATTTGGATTATTTAAAAAAAAATCATCTAAATTTGTAAATTATAAATATTCTATTGATATTTTTTTCCATTTTACAAATTGCACCTAATTGAATTAGGGGTATTTGTAAAATAAAGACAAACATTAAAAAAATATTTGTAATTTTAAAAGATAATTATATTTTTTTTTGTAATTAAGCTAAATTTCAAAATTAGGTTTTATAATTCACTTAGTAAATATTATGAATGGTAAAAAATTATAGAAATCTGTAATCTCAACTTTATTACTTGTAAAAATTGACCATATATAATGCAAACATCCAAAGAAATGGAAGTACAAAGAATTAGGTATGATGATGCAAAGGCTCATAATTGCAAAGGGTGTATTTAATAAAATGGAAGAAATGGGGCAGATCTTTGGATCTAAATGTGCATCATTTTAGTGTTTTTTTGGGTTCAGTGCCATGATGCCTCTAATGACTGAAATTTAAGATGGTAGATCTGCAGAAGATATTAAGTTGATTCCCATAAAAAGTAACCAACTTGGTCCTATTAAAACTAGAATCTTTTTCCTACTAATGAATCATCATAATTCATGCATGAAAAAAAAGATCAATTCCTTGATTTGTTTCCTCTATTCATTTTTATTATTTTTTGGTTTTGGTTTTGGTTTTGGTTTTATGTTTTGGTTTTCATTATCATACCATACCAATAATTTCACACACAAGGGGAAAATATATTAATGGGTAACTGCATATGTAAAATTACTTTTTATGTCAAATTTTCATGTGAGACAAAGTTAATTATTGCTCTAAATTCAATGAAATGTCCCTCTCCAAAACTCCAGAAATGTAGCAAGAGCCCATTGAAGCCAATATTGATAACAAAAGATACTCAAAAAGATTGTAAAGTTGTACAGACTTGAAAATTTTTAATCCATGTTCGACTAACCACATTCGACAAATGAAATGGTAAGTATAATTATGTGTACAACTAAATACCTCTCAAATGAAACAAATTATGTGGCTATTTCCCATCCAACCCCTAAATGCCACCCTTTTGTGCAAGATCACCCCCAACAACCCCCCCCCCCACCCCAAAGTTGAAAACAACCCTTTTAACCACAAGGTTTGACTATGCAATTTAGCATGCCAGAAGGCAAATAAACAAAATCCCAAAAGGTAAACAACCATTTATTAGTGCTTTCCCAAAAAACAGAACCAATAATAACCATGAGTTTTGACTGCGAAAATCTGTGGGGAATAATAATAACTGAGCAAAATATATACACACAAATGTAATATTAATGTGTATGTATCCTCTTACGGGCAAAAGCGGAATTAAACAACACAATAACGGCTGAGGATTCGGACCTTACATAGGCTTGATTGACATTATTTGAGCAGCAAAGACAAAACGAGGCCTTAGTCCTTGAAACTTTGGAAGTTTCAGAGCAATTTTTGAGTGTATAAATGAAAATCCATGAACACAAAATCTGTACTTTTGTCAATGGAAAAATCAGAAAATTTCATACATCCTTTTTGATTTTGCCTCAGATTAACACAATACAACAATCCAACAGATCTTGACCGTTTGATTTTTTGTAGCAACGAACTCTTCCCCTCATAAGTACACGTGCCCCATCTTTTCACTTTCTCTCTCTATTCTCTCTTTCTCATATTTTGCTTCCCTGCATGGAATTCTCCTCCTACTACAACACACAACAAACAAGAAATGTACAGATATAGAGAGAGAAAGAGATGATTTGTATGCATATGAGGGAGAGAAATATAGGGAAGAAAGAGTCTTTTGGTTTCTGTTTTAATTCTTTATCTTGATAGGCTGTGGCTAGTTCAAGGCCATCATTAGCGACCCATCTGTTCAAAAGTTTGATTCTTTCCCAATTAAAATTCTTCACAATCTTGGAACATTAATATACGGGGGTTGTCATTTTTATGCCTTTTTTCTTTTCTCTGTGGTGAGAGATTACATGGATATGGAATTCAAGAATGTTCTTGCTTTTGTTGTGGGTCTGATCTTTTACTTCCCCGAAAACTGTCACATCTGACCAGTTTCATGATCCTGTTTCTATCACTTGTGTGATACCAATAGACTTTGTGATCTGTGCCCAACCCCACATTCCAGATTTGAGCGTGAAGAAAGTTCATTTTTGTATTTCAATGTTATTTTTCTGATCTGGGGTGAGTTCTTTTTGGGTTCCTCTGTTTCCTGAACTGTTTGGGTCGTGGCATTGTTTCACAATTTTGAAGTTCAGTTAGTTGTTTACTGATCTTGATTTTTAGTATTTGGGCTTTTTCTGCTTTGGTGGTTGAAGAATCAAGTCATATGACGGAGCAGGGTCGTGAATCGAGGTTTGTTTGCAAGCTGTGCAACAAGAAGTACCCATGTGGGAAGTCACTAGGGGGTCACATGAGGTCTCATGTAGTTGCAAATTCAGCTGAATCTGAGGAGAAAGTTGAGGTTAACATGAAAAAGAATTCATCTTTTGGTGATGCTGGGCAGCAGAGTATCATGGAAGAGTCAAAACTTGCTGAATTTGGAAATGGGCAATCTGGTTATGGCCTGAGAGAGAATCCCAAGAAAACATGGAGGGCTGTGGATTCAAGGCTCCCCTTGCCACAGGATAAAGTTTGCAAGCAATGTGGAAAAGGGTTTCAGTCATTGAAGGCTTTGTGTGGTCACATGGCTTGTCACTCAGAGAGGGATAGGGGTTTTAAAGATGATCATTCTTGGACTAGTGAGAATCAGAAGCTGGTGCTGGATAGTCATTCAGATACAGAAGCTGAGGAAAGGAGGCTGAGAACCAGATCATCAAAAAGTAAGAGGTACAAGAAAATTGTTGACAAGTCTCCTTTTCCTTTAGCTAATAATGGTTCTTCATCTGTTTCTGAGATTGATGGGCAAGAACAAGAGGAGATAGCTATGTGTTTAATGTTGTTGTCAAGGGATTCTGGGAACAAGGGTGGTGTCAATTCAGTTGTAGAGTCTTCAGATAACAATTCTGTTGTTCTGGAGACTAAATCTTCTTCTATAGAAATGAGAATTGGTAAAAAGGAAAGCCTAAATTACATCCATAACCAAGACGAGATTCCCCAAATGAAGAAAATTGGGTGTAGGAAGTTAAAAGATAGTACTTTGGATGCCGAAATTGGTCAAATGGAGAATTCTGATTCTGGGTATTTCTTGGATGAATGTGCCAAGGCTGAGTCCGATGTATCAGTTGATGGGTTTCGAAGGTATGGTGATTTTGGTGAATGCAAGAAGCCCCTCATGAGTGTTGAAGGGAGAGGTGAGAAGTATGGTGCTGAAGTTAGGAAGAGCTTGAAAGTAATCAAGAGTTGTAGAACTGATTTAAGCAAATTGAATAAGGAAAATGCTTATGATGACGATGGTATGGCTTCAAAGTTTGCTGGGACTGAATCAAGAAAGAGAAAGTATAGTTCTGAAAATCCTGAATCATGGAATGAATCCGGAAGGATGATAAAAAATGGTACTCCAAATGCTGAATTGTGCAATAATTCTCAGAAGAAAAGTAAATATGAATGCTTCAACTGTAAAAAGACCTTCAAGTCTTATCAGGCTCTTGGAGGTCACAGACCATGCCACAAAAGAAGCAATGCTTTTTATGAATCTAGATATGAAAGTGGCGAGAACAGCCTAGATGATTCTACTGATTACAGAACTACTGGCAAGCTTGTTGAGTCTTCCAGCAACAGAAAATCAAGTGCTAAGAATTCATCTCGCTATACTGAGAAAAAAATTAAGCCTAACAAGAACAAAGGGCATGTTTGCCCATTCTGCAACAGGGTTTTTAAGAATGGCCAGGCCTTAGGTGGCCACAAGAGGTCACATTTTATCGGTGGTCATGAGGAAAACAACAACCGAAGTCCAGTAGTGAAGCCTGAGCTTCCTGATTTACTTGATCTTAATCTTCCTGCTCCTGAGGCGGATGAGGATGACGGGCGTGGCCAGTTCTTTTCCTGGTAGGTTAGAGATAAGCAGAGGTATGACTTGCTGCTTGCTGATTTCCAAGTGTAAAGAATGGCGCAGCTGATACCGTGAAGATGCTAGAGTGTGTAGAAAAATGGTAAACAGCAACTTCATTCTGCTTTTTGTTGCTTACATTAGAGATGGTACTGGACTGCAGTTATTCTGCTCCACATCAACCGTAAGCAGCATCTCGATCCTTTTGTTCCATCCCATTTTTGTGTTCCAAAAATATGCCACAATTTTTGCAGACTCTAAACTTAATTTTTTGTTCATTTGAAGCATTGACATGGTACCTTAAAAGATTTTTGTAGTGATTTAGTTCTTTATTGCAAACTAGTAGCCAAGATTAATCATTCATTTTATTCACTTGTTCACTTCTTCCAGTTTCTGAAATTGAAGATGCTGAAGTTGGTTGTCTTCACCCTTTTGAGAGTTCTTACTTATCTCAGACTTAACTAGTTGGCCAAATAATGTATCATTGTCACTTCAGGAATTATATTTATACGGTTTTATCAAGTTCACAAACTTGAAAAGACGTACTGCGACCCGCCTTCTCCTTAAGAAGAACTTATCATCTGCCATAGAAACCAGAAATTAAGAGGGATAAATTTTTCGAAATTCGATTTGATATACGATTTATGGGAGATGACATTACATTTTTGAGTTGCCATACAATGCAACTTTGCAGTCTCAATATCAAAAGCCCAAATCTTTATTCTAATCCCAATCCTCTTTCCTAATCACACATCCATTGGTTCCCTCAGCCACACTTTGTTGTTATTTAGGTGGTTGTATTAAGCCCTGGAACTAATATAATTTTCTCTATCATCATAATCATTGTGCTTCACAATAGATTAGGGTGTGTTTAAGTAACCATTCAATTGCTAAGGAGACAACAAAAGTGAACCTCAAAAGTGCTTGTTAAGGAAGCCAAGTTCCTGTCATGAAACATGCCTGTCAGTCATACCAGCAGCTGTCTTAGATATTTGGTTGCTTGGATTGGAATAGAAGTTACCAAGTAAGAAGGGAAGAGTGGATCTTTTTTGTGTACTATTGCAAATTGGAAGAATGATGAGTTTCAATGAACCACTGTCCTAATTCAACCTACCTTCAGATCCATTTCTGCCATTTGAGTATTTTAAAGTTCCTTTTTCTTTTTGATTTGTGAGGAAAAAAAAAAAATATTAAAGCACATACTTTTGTGGCAACCCACACCTATATTATCCCATTCTTTGCTTCATACTCTGTCTTCTTGCTTTTAACTTCACTGGTGTAAGGTCAGCCTGCACTTTCTGTTCTTGCAGTTGGAAAGATGTAAAGCAAATTTTATATACAGAAGACACAAATGTTTAGGATAATAATAATAAGAATTGTTTGCATATGAATGATTGATATCATCCAATAGATGTGGGGAAATTAATTTGACAAGCTGACCTTTTTTTATTGTTATTTTTTGCCCTTTTTGGTATGAATTTGCCAGGGTAATTAAATTATTCCACTCTAAGTAAGCTAGTAAACATTGGAACATGAACTAGGTTGTAGGATAAAACAAAATATAGATTTACACTTTTTTTTAGTAAATCTCAGGAATGTCTATGATTAAGAATTATTTAAAAATCAATAATTATTAACATGTGACAACCACCCAAAATATGTAATTAAATAATTAATTATTATTAAAGTAGATAAATATCCAGATAAATGAAATTAAACACAAGACCTCTTAGAAGTTCCCAAGATTACTAATCTAAAAGGATAAATACTATTCCAAAACTTCAATATTTTTAATATTCTTCATGAATGTTTGCTACATTAGCTACAGAAGAATAAATGTAAAATTTTTTTTTACTCTTCCCTATAATTCCCCCTTTTTCTTTTGGTACAAATTTTCTCCCCTTTCCTAGACAATTAATTTATCGATCTAATATGGGTAGCATATTAAATAGCACCAGTAATGTATTAATTTGAATATTTATTTTTATAGACCATAAAAAGGCTGAATATAGGAATATAACTATTTCTGTCACGTCACATATGTTCTTCTACAAAATTAGTTGGGCCGTTGTACCTGAAAAGACGAAAGGGCCCACTAATTACTTCCTTGTCTCTGGATCAGGGTGTGGGCCTATATACCAAAAGTGAAGTCAAGTCAGTCTGTAGTCAGTGAGATGGGCCAGGACAATGAGTTGTTTGGATCCAGAAGTGCTCTGTAGGGCTATCCTGGGTCCACCATCCACCATGTGGATCAAAAGATTTTATTATAAAAATCAAAATGTTTTTATTTTAAATTCATTAAAGCAAAAACAAAATGTTTCAGAAAATTCATCTTTCTTTAAAATATTTTACAAGATATTTAATAGCTTATAAGATCTTTTAAAGTGTTGGGTAAATTTTTTAGAAAAATATCTTATATAAGCTCCCAAAATAAGATGTAAGGATCTTATATTTTTTTTCTTGAAAAGCAAGGACATCCAAAATTATTTTTAAAATAAGATGTTATTTTAGAAAATTATCTTAATTTTGATAATTTTAATTATAAAATTATCATTACTAACATTTTAAAAACTTCATGATCTTATTTTATCCGAATACTACAATAATTTATTTTTAAAGTAAGATGTAGGAACTTATAAAAGATTTTAAATAAATTTAGTTAAACACCCTCTTATAATCCATCCAAATCTCTTATAATCCATCCAAATATTTGACAATCGCTTTCTCATGCAATTCAAACAACAGTTGATTACATTAGCTCTCCCATCCAAAAATTAATATATACACAAACATACATAAACTCAACCCATAAATGTATACATAACAAAGATAGGACAATTTTTGAACAACTCTAGTCTCCATTACTACAAGCAATACAAACCTACAATTTAAGAAGAAAAAGAGAGAGAGAGAGAAACAAGTTATCTCTATCTCAACTCTCGCATCTTTTTTAACCTGAATAGTAATGTCAGTTCCAACAACTGTCTCCCATCTTTTTAACCTGAATTGTAATGTCAGTTCCAACAATGCGGTCAGCTCTACTTCAGTACCTCTCTCTTTAAAAGACATTTTCTTTGAAATGGTAGTTGAAATGCTTCCTTGCTTGAAAGAAGCACGGATACAACCAACAACCCATGGAAAGAAATCCTTGCACATATGCAATGACTACATCAAATAGACAATTCAAATAATCAGTATTCTCGAAACAGCTGATAAGATTAGATATAAGAATGCAATGAAAACAAAGTGAAAACCAAACAAAATTGTTCAGAAATTCTTCATAATACCAGCTAATAACGAACGAACAACTATAAACACCATATCAAAGATGAATTTTCTGAAATATATAGTTTATGTTTATTAAATAAACTTTAACATCAAACATTGATTGCCCATACTGTCATTTTAAATATAAAATATATATGTATCTCAATATTATGCATTCCTCAATCAATAACCATATATGTACATATATTTTGAATAAGGGATAAAAAGTTGGGCGCTGACTGATGGCAGTGGAGGCTTCACTTTTGATTGGAGAATGCTAGGTTTGAATTGACGATGATGAGAAAGAATTAAGTTACAAATGAAATTTAATTACACTTTAAAGGTATTATAGTTTTTTTTAAATTAAAATTAAATGATGAAGCCTATGAAAACCAAGAGTGATTAAATCACATGTAAATAATTAATATCGCGTTTGAAATATCATAACTATTTTTGATCGATTATATATAGTAAGACATTGAACTATGGTTGTATTCTTGTGCCCAAATTTTATAATTTGGGGAGAATGGAGAATTTTAAGCATATTTTTACAAACATAAATGAGATTGAATATAATTTTTTTTTCCAATACATCACATGCATGTTGATTAGGATTGGGGCTTGTGAATAGAGACTAAATTTCCAGCATAAGATACAAATTAACAGAAGGGTGCGAAATGCACTGGACATGTTTAGACTTTCAAAGAAAATAATTAAAAGATGAAGGAAATAAATACTGGATTTCAATATGATTTGAAGGAGAAATAGAATCAGCGTCGGAGCAATGAAGATTCATTTGAAGCTTTAGAATGATTGATAATTTCAGATGACTTCAATTTGAAATTCTAGACTATGTTCATTAAATATCCCCGCCCTCCCATTCTAAAATTATTATATACAAAGACATACACAACTCAATTGGTAAGAGTATCCATAGCCAGAACATGACAATCTTTAAGCAACTCCGAGTCTCCATTACTACAAGCAATACAAACCTAATTTGTTTTTTACAAAGAAGAGAGAAACAAACTAATAAACTCTAAGTGGGGTAGTTTTAGTTATTTCAGTTTCAGTTGTCTCCTCTCTCTCTTTAACCTGGATAGTAAAGTCAGTTCCAAGCAGTGGTGCTTGTTGTTTAGCATATTAAATTAAATTTTATTAGTAAAATAATTTTACAAGTACAATACAAGTAAGTGTCAATCTCACGAAAATTGAAAGCTATTGAATTCACTATCAATTCTAAAATTAAAAACTCTACTCACTAATTAACTACATAATATTCTAAGAGTCAACATTTAAAAACAAAACACAAAAAGTTGATTAACTAAATTCTAGGAAATGAGACTAACTAGAATTAAATAAATGAATACAAGATTGATGAATGTTTGGTTAATGTTTCATTCACCACATCTAGATAATATATTGTAAATTGATATTAATATTACTTTCACTTTCCTAATAAAATTATCAATAGTAGATAACAATAAACTATGTTAACTCAATCTTTCCTTAGTTTTTCGTTAAATATAACAATCTTTCTATCTAATTCCCTAATCACTAAACAAATTAGAACAAGCTCTCTATATTCAATTTAACAGAAGTATTAAGATGAAAAAGATAGATTTATCTAACCAACAAATACACAAGTTCAGATTGTTCAACTTAGATTATCTTCCACAACATGATTAACATATATATTTCATAATCATTAATCACAATTCATTACTTATAATTATAATTTCAAAATAATTACAAATCAAGAATTCTAATCTAGTTTAGGTAATTCTCCAACCCTACTTAGTTGTGCACTCAAATAAAACAAGAAAATAACCATGAAAAAATTGAATGTAGAAGCACAAAAATAATCCCAATTAAAAAAGTAGTGAATAATATCAAATATTCAACTGCACAAATTTATATATAGGGTTTTGAAATCTCCTTTATCCAAATTGTAAATATAACCTAACATATTTGAAAATAATAAGAAAAATAAAACTAACAACATTAGAAATTCAAGGAATTGAAAAGGGGAACAAGAATACCTATATTGATGCATGAATTCTTATGTTAGATGAGTCTCCCTTCAAAGCACTTTCTTTTTTTGAACCTAAACTTCTCATTTTTGGTTGATGCTCATCCCCCTTTTTGTAACCAAGTCTATGCTCTTTTTTATCTTCTTAATTTTATTTAATTTCTAAGATAAGAAGTCACGTGCTAAAATCCGCCAATCAATCTGTCTTTAATTTTTGACTATTTTTTTTCTTTGTTAACGGCTGAATTAGCTCTTATAATCTTCTACAAATATGTAGCATCATGTGTTAGCTTTCTTTTCCAGCTTGATTCGCTTGATTCTAATCACTACGGAGAAAGTTATGTTTGATTTAAAAATATGTGCCTGCATAGATAGATTTCTTTCAATGGAGACATTTGTACTAATTTTTTGTTTTTATCAAGGTCGAATTGGGTGACTTAGCTTCAATAACAAAGTTATAGTTCTCTATTTTAGATTTCAATGAATCAAGATTCAAGTAAAAATGGCTTTTGAGCACCAAGTTATGTTCAAAATTCCAAACTTGTCCAAGTTTGGAAATATCCCGAATCTAATTTTCCACTCATCACATGCATAGCCTATGTGATTTATTGCATATTTTGATTTACACATGATGAATTTTAGCAAAAATGATATTTTTTTATAATTATGATACTTTTTTAATCCAATAAAATATTTTCTCCTAATTTACTCACGAAACGTACTGTCTTTTTTGGTTTCATTTTTATTCATTTTGATCTTTTTTTGTCTATTGACTCTCAAATTCTTATAAAACACAAAAAATAATAAAAACTCAATATTAAAAAGAACAAAGCAAAGAAAATATGAATGATTTGGTACAAAAATACGCAAAATACATACTTATCAAGCATTGAAATCTTTCTAAGCAATGTGGACAACTCTACTTCAGTACCTCTCTCTTTGAGAGACCTTTTCTTTGTAATGCTCTTGTTATCTTTGCACAAATGCAAAGCTCCTCAATGACTACTGCAAATAGACAATCCAAAAAACCAATATTCTCAAAACACCTAATAAAATTAGATACGAGAATGCAGGGAAGACAACGTACAAATCCAAACATAATTGTCCATAAGTATAGGATTGATTGGTTTGTTTTGAAATATTTCTTCATGATTGTATTCAATAAGATGTTTTAATAAGAATTTGTGCATAGGTGTATTTTATTATTTTAATCCTATTTAAGTATTGGAGCTTTTTTTGTTGATTTTTCCAAGTCTATAAAGGAGATGATAGACAAAGAAAGAAAAAGACCTCCAACAAAAATGAACATAGGAATTTAAAAGGTTAAATGACATATCATTCCCCAAAGTTAGTTATTTTTTGATTTTACCTCCAAAATCAACTAAAATACACTTTGCCCCTTAACTTACATTTATAATTTTAAATTAATTTTTCACTTGAACGCTCTTCGTCAGCCATTGTCGTGCACTTTTCCCCATTTTTCTTGCTCCAAAGCCAAGAAAAAGACCGTGTGATATTTTTCTATTACTTTCAATGGTAAAAATATAAAAATAATAATATTTTACTATAAATAGTGTCAATCACAATACAAGAAATATGTGTTGTCCCTCTATTTCCACCTCAAAATTCAAGAAATGGGTTTTGTAATATTTTTTCATTTCAGTTAATGATAAATACACAACAAATGGTGGTACTTTTGTTATAAATAATGTTAGTCCCAATATGAGTAACAAACTAAGTGGTTACAAATAGTGGTGTAAATAGTATTAGTCGCAGCACTTAGACACTAGATTTCAGCACCTATATAATTATATAAATACTGTATTTTCCATCGTTGTCATCAGCAACCACTTAACATATTTCTCTTACTGTAGTCGATATTATTTACAGAAAAAGTATCACCGTTTGTCTTGCTTTCACCATTAACAATAATAGAAAAATATTATGAAATATTTTACTTGACTTTTGAGCGAAAAAAAAGAAGAAAATGCGTGATAGCAGCCGATGAAGAGCGTTGCAATGGAAATTTAATCTAAAAATATAATTGGAGGCAATGGCGGATCCAGGGGGCGGGTGGGTGCAGCCCCCCTCAACTTTCATATTTATTATTTTAGTATATTTTGTAAATTAAAAAATTTGCCCCTGCTCGAATAATTAAATTATTCCACTCAGCCCCTCAAATTTTTATAATTCTTTTTCGAATATGTGAATTTAATAAATATAAAGATGTTCTAAAATTATTTTTAAACTTTATTTTTTAAAAAAATTCAGGTAATGGAATTTATTATTGATACAAAGTTTTAAAAGACATTTGTACTAACTTTCAAAATTTATTATGATTTCATTTCTAAAAATATGAATATTTTAGTTAAAAAATACTTCTTATTGTGATTTTTTTTAATTTAATTTTTAGTTTTTAACTTATTTGATTCCACTTTTGTTGCTTATTATTTGAGGTATACTATTTTTTATTTCACAAAAAAAATCATAAGTGTAGGTTTTTTATGATATAAAAATTATTTGATTTGGTTAATGGTTATGAAATAATGTTCAAATTCTTGTAAATTAATTTTTATTTTGTATTGAATTGAATTAGAATTGACTAACATTTTCGTTTAGAATTAGTTTTTATTCAAATTTTTATGCAGTTATAATAGACATAAAATATTTATGTATAACTATAACGTATTATATTTATATTTATATTTAATTTTTAATAATTAGTTAAGAAAATTTAATAAAAAATTAATTTTATATATAAAAAAATAATAATTTGATAATCGAATCTCGCCCTCCTATTCTAAAATCCTGGCTCCGCCCCTGATTGGGGGATAAAGTGTTTTAATAAATATAAATTGAGGAGCAAAATATTTTCACTTTAATTTGAAAGGTAAAGTACTAAAATGATTAGATTTATGAGGTAAAATACCATTTAACCGATTAAAAAGAATTATTGTGAAAATCGATACCACTAGACCAAACACCCACATTTCTGAAGAAATTTGTACATAAAATTAAGCTTCATATCTGCATCTTAACATGCATTTTTCTTATAAAAAAAATAAAAAATAAGAGGTTGTTTGTTTTCATTCTCAAGGATAATTTTTTCAATTCTTACTAATTGAAACTTCAAAAATACATTTGTTTAACCTATTTTCATGATAAATATTTTATATTTTCATTTTCAACAATTTTTTGTCAAACTTGGAAATAAAAACACATATACTAAACACTTTTCTAGGCCTATAATATTTTACATTTTTTCATTCTGAAAACATAATAAAATAAATATATTTTTATTTTCAAACATATATAGTTAACATAAAAATTAATTCAAATATATTTTTATTTATGGTTAAAATATAGGGTTAATCTCACTTTACCCTCTTTTACTTTTATTGAATATTATTTTATACCCTTGTACTTTCAATTGTATAACTTTATCATCTTGTACTCTCAATTAGAATCATTTACCCATTGTACTCTTATTGTATCATTTTACCTCCATGTAAACGATATAATTGTCCTTACCATTATTTTTAGTAAAATTACTTTAAAAATATCTTAAAATTAATAGACTTGTATATATATTATAATAATTTTTTCAACTTGATTAATTAATACTTAATATTAAATTTATTTAAAGATTTGTTGTACTTAAAATTTAATGGCTATTTATTTAATTTATTATAGTTCTTATATAATTACTATATAGTAAAATATTTTATATTAGCTAATACATTTATACTTGTAAAATTCTTATTCATCATAAATCTAAAAATATACACTATATTTCTAAATAATGTTTTATTAAATATGTGAAATATGAGTAATTTTTCCAATTATTAATTGAATAATAATAATTTAATAAAAAAATTAAGTTAAAAAATAGTCATTGTTGTGATTATTTTTTGTTAAATACCAATATGATTTTTTAAAATTTAGAATTATTTTTAATAAATCACGATAATAATATTGTTGTCTTCTTTAATCACGATAATACCAATATAAGAATAAATTAAATACTAATTTGACTAACATGTTGTCTTCTTTAATTTTATTTTGGCACTTTTTTATCTCTTTTTGTTCATTGATTCCCTAACATAAAATATTAATAAAATTATAATATTAACAAAATAAATCAAGAAAAATATAAAAGATTTGATACAAAAATATATCAAAATACATACTTATTATCAGGCTGGAAAGAAAGGGCATGTGCATATTAAACTACGATAATATCATTATAATGAGAAATTTCTTACTAATATTTAACGTGTTTAATATAGTATTATTTAAAATATATTACATATTTTTTAGATTTATGATGAATAAGAAACTTATAAGTAAAATATATTAGCTAACAAAATATCCTACTATGTAGTAGTTTATTAAAATTATCTTAAATTAAAAAAATAGCCATTAAATTTGAAGTACAATAAAATTTTAAATGAATTTAATGTCAAGTGTTAATTAATCAAGTTAAAAAATTATTAAAATATAAATAAAAGTCTAGTAATTTTAAATATTTTGAAAGTAATTTTATTAAAAATAATGGTAAGAAGAATTAGGACATTTATTAAAAGTACAAGTTGTAAAATGATACAATAATAGTATAAGGGGGTAAATTGATACTAATTGAAAATATAAATAGATAAAATAATATAATTAAAAATATAAAAAAATAAAATAATATTTAATAAAAATAGAAAGGAAAAAGTGAAATTAATTCAATAAATTTAGATTTATATAAGTTGAAGTTGAAATTGTCAAAAGTAAGATCGGGGGTGACAGAAGAAACATTGGTTCCCACGTAATGTTTAAAGGCAAGAGTTGAAATTTACTGCTGCCTCCGCTTTTGTAAAAGAAGCATGTAAAAAGTGAAAACTTGCAGCTCAAGTGAAAAATTATGAGAAATTTACCTCTACTGTATTAATATATATAATAACAAATTGGACATTGTTCATCAAGTAGCACATAATTTACAGCCCCCAGCAACATCCTCCGCCTCCACACCCACCCAAAGAAAGTGGAAGGTCAAGAAATGTTATCTTACTCTCTCTGCGTCTGATTTACACCAAAATATCAGTTTGACTTCGAATAATTTCCTGTTTGGTAAACACGTGTGCTAGACACTCGATTTCTTCTATTCCGATTCTTTTAGTTCTTGGACTTGAGAGTGCATAAAAGTTGTGGTGGGAAAGAATTTATGAAAAAGTAACTTATTAATGAACATTAAGACAAACATTTAAAAACAACAGTTGCAAGTATCAGGTTACACTTTGAATTGGGCAAGAAGGCAGTTTAAAATTTCTGATTAAAGTAGAACTAACATTCTGAAAAAGGTGAATGAGAAAATTTGATGCCTATATAACAGGAAAATAATACTAGTACCATATTGATTGTACGGGCCAGGCCAATAGTAGTAATACAAACAAAAATTAACACACATGAATCGAAAAAGCTTTATATTGAACAAATTAATCACTAATCTGTGCACTATATCAGCTTATTACAACCAATAAGAACTGTGTCTTCTGGATCTGATAATAACGGATGTCCAACAAGAATCTACAAAGCGGTAACATCACATCTCTAAGGTAGGCCAACATCAAGCTCATTCCTGGTCACACTGGACAAGAACTCTAGTTCTAATCCAAAATACCCTTTCCAAAAAAAATTACAACTTTACAACGTCATTAATTAGTGTCTTTCTACTCTTATTGGGAGTTGACCTAGGTGGCTGTTCCAAAACTAAAACTCATGGACAAGCTATTGGACACTCGATATCCCATTGCACAATCATAAGATGACCTCATGTCTTAAAAGATTCGACTCCTTAATTTTTCAATCTGCTAATTGTATAGTTTTTAGAGGATTGATTTTTGTTCGGCACAGGATATCATCTTTCAGATAAAATTGCGTAGTTAAGGAACTCCCAAGGCATCTTCTGAACATATTATAACGGACTAAGACCCTCTCCCCCAGACCGAAAGAGCATATATATATATATATATGTGAATATAATCTACATAAGATTTACCAAAGCACATTTCCTGCTAATAAGGAGACAGAACTCTGTAATAATAAGAAGTCATGTGAATGGAATAGCTAATGTGTAGCTCATCCTATCAATTTCGCATTCCAGGGGGCACGATATCCCCAAGGAGTCCTTCACCAACCAGAGGCTGTGAACTTGCCTCTTGCACTGTATGGGATTCTCCACCTATGCCCTGAATATTTGGCGGCAATTGTGTAATGCGCAGAGAATTTTCTTGAGGATATGGCAGTCTCGGATGATATAACTGTGAGTTCGAAGGGGTGAAGTACCTTGCAAATGCAGCATCCTGAGTTATGAGCCCGCCTCTGGGATATCCAACCGAGTAGTGACAGTGTTGTCCTTCATACGTAGTGATCACAACTGACGGATCCTCAGATGATCGTTCAATTCTCTTTTTCACATTGCATTTACTGTTTGTACAGCGATAATAGCTCCTTCAAGAAAAGATGATCCTGTGAGCAAAATCATTCATATATGTCCCTTATACTTCCAGTGCTGTTTTCATTTCAAGATTTATATATGTTTTGGTTATTCGAAATTTTGTGATGTTGATTTCCATTTCTCAAGAAAACTCTTGCTTGAATCAAAGTCAATTGCATTTTTTGAAACTTCCTACATATCAATATGTAAAAGATTTTGATGATGACAGAGAGTACATTAGGTCCATCTTCTGAACATCTATCAATACTGGGCATGAGAGAAAGGTAGAGAGGGGGCTCAATTATGATTCATTATACTGTTGAGATAGAAAGTACTATATAACCACTCAAAGGATTAGATGCGTCGTGAGTGTGAACAGACCAACATTTAACATGCACAAAATGAAATGTAGGGTCCAGAAATTATTATACTCCCATCTATCATAAGAAAAAAATTAAAGACTATACTGTCGAACAATAGTTTGAATGAAAGCAAAAATGAAATAATTTGATTTGACTTCAGAGTTCCATAGTAAGGTGAATTTTATTGGAACTTAAGTAAAAATTGGATTGCCCAGGTAGAAACATTATTTTAACTCAAAATCAATGATGCAAAATAAGCAAACAGCCATACAGCACCAATTTCTTCTTACAGTGTTTTCTTCACCATACCAAGAAATTAGTGCATTCATCAAGTCATTGAGCAATTCCACTGTAAGAAAACCAAACATGTACATGTCCAAATTTTTATACATACATCATTGACCGCAAAATTTAATGCTATTTCTCTTTTCAGTGACAGTACATGATGTTTATCATTAGCTACTTGGTTCAGCACATGCTGGCCTACAATTGCTCCCAATATAATTGAGGAACCAATTCTCTGGATGATATGTCATTTAATTAAAATCGTGCTCGAAGATATATGGTTGATGGCATGAAATAAGAGATCAAGGAAACATGACATACCTTGGAAATGGGCTATTTTTTACTGCTTTTTGTCCATACTTTCGCCACCGATAACCATCTTCAAGATGATCAACTTCACTTTTAGTCACAAATGCAAAACGTGGCTGTCGAATTCGAGTTTGCCCCTTCTTTTTAGTCTTGCTCCTGCAAAATTGTCAGGAATATTTATATGTTCGATCTTCTGGAATTATAAAGAATATATAAATGTTTATGCGAAGGAAACATGCTCCAAGATATGTACGAGGACAAGTTATTCAAGTTCCTAATAGGAGATTCTTTGTTCAAAATTTATGTCCAATATTGATGAATAAATACAAAGTCGTATGTTGAATATACTCTCTCTCTCTCTCTCTCTCTCTCTCTCTAATTTCCATGTCTTTCAACTATCAGAATATTACTTGAAATTGCAAAAAATGAAGTAAAAGTAAATTGGCAAAAAGTGTGTGCTATTAATATTAAGACTCAATGAACTGCGCAATCATCAAAAGCCAAATACTAGACTGTTGAAGGAGGGTCAAAAAGCTGTACTAATTACTAGACTCCATGTATGGCTAACAACCACATGTAATCAACACACAATACTTATAATTAGCCTTCAATTTCCTTAATTTGCAAAAAAAAAAAAAAAAAAAAAAAGACAAATTATAAGTTTCAAATGGCACATCATGCTTTCTCTATGCTATACATATATATATATATATATGCAAATGTCACAAAATGGAAATCAAAGGATGATGCTAATTCGAGTATGCTAGCTTAATGTACACGTGTAATAATAGTTTAGCTTCTTATCTATAGCAGAAAACGGTATGGTGAAAACTATACAATGCAACGTTAATTAAGGCGTAGTGCAACTGGACCATTATATAGAAAAATATGAATAGTTGCCAAAGACTTTGAATGAAGCATGAAGAAGAAGCATCATGCCAATTAAATTGCGTGCATAAATTATATTTTCTCAAAATTTCACCTTATTGTGAACAAGTGTATACTTTTTTTTTATATATATATAATGTAATCTTTGGACCGAAATTATGTTACTAAAAAGAACTAAATTTATGAAAGTGGTGCATGAAATGTGAGTGAAGACAATTTTTGAGATTTTATAGGTTTCTTTTGGGATAAAAATATAGTACGATTTTATCAGAAAAATATGACCATTTTTTTGTCTGTCTGAGATGCATGTACCGTCATCATCATATTTTAAGCAAATAAAATAGTAATCAGTGAAATAATTTATTACTATTAATAATAACAATAAGTTCAGAAAAAAGTATCAGTCTTTTTTGAAAGAAAATTCGGAAAAATTAAAAAGAAGAATTTGTAGCACGCCATTGCCGCCGCAATAGCGGCTGCGTCTGGTCCGTGAACAAATTTTTGTCATTCTAAATACCCTAAAAGCCCCTGAATTCTCCTAAAATACCGCAAATACCTATCCGGCTATCCCCACCCCCACCTCCCAACTTGCGTGCACAAAATGATGCATCTAGAGACCGCATAAAATGTACGGACGGGGAAGGAGCATTTTTCTGCGGTTACTTCTTTTACGGTTCTGTTATCTTATGCCGAAATCGACTAATGAATTCTTTTGTTCGCATTTCGCCTTTCGTGTATTGGAGAAATCCTGGATTTAGTACAACACATGCATGCAGTTACACTACAACACACTACTCACGCTGAGTCCGATGGCGGAGTGGCGGGGACGGCGGATGAGACACCAGAGGCAGTCGACTTTTCCGGCGGATCCTCGGACGAGCTCGAAGATATCGACGGGTTCGACGGCGAAGCCGAAGCCTCCACCACCATCGGCTCAATACTACTCCTACTGATATAGTCACTCCGAGGAGCCGACGAATCCGCCGAAACGCAATCATCGGCGCGGCTTCCCGCCAAATCCGGCTCGATCCGGTCCAAATCCACGAAACCGCCGTCGCACCCACACACGCCGCTTGATTCAGCCGGAATATTCCAACCAAACTCGCTGAGTATGCTACTCTCCTTATAATCACTCCCGAAGAAGTAACCATGATTCACGTCGTCAGAACCATGGCGAACGAGTTCCCAGCTCGACTCGGCCGTGAACTCGGGATCCGCCTTCTCCTTACCAGCCATAACACGAAACTGTTAAACACGAATCTACAAAAGGTATACGACGCGGAGAGAGAAAGCTAGGGTTTTCGGAGGAGAAAAAGAGAATTACGCGTAGTAGAGCTGTTTTTCATTTGATTTGATGGTGTTATTTTTCTTTCTTTTTTTCATTTTTTGTTTTTTGGAAAGCTTTGTGAGAAAGACAGAGTATAAAAAAGATAAGTAGAGAGAGAGAGAGAGAGAGAGAGAGAGAGAGAGTGGGGATAATTTCAGAGATAGACTCCACGCGCATGAATTGTGTGCAAACATTGTTGTAGTAAAACATCATAAGTCACAATTGGATTAATCAATAGAATCCAATTTTAATTTAAAATCGAATTAAAAATTTTAATTTAATTTTTATTTTTTATTTTTTTTAATTTTCAGTGGTTCAATTTTAATTTTTATTTCGATTAACCACAATTTGATTTTTCAAATTTTGCAGCGCTATGCTGAAATAAAAATTAAGTGCCTATATTTTATTGCAAAAAAAGCTTATTATATATCAAACTACTTGTATATTATGAAAAACAAATAAGGTATCCACATTTTATTTAATATTACAATACATGCATATCTTGTACTTACTAGTAAAAGTATTTATGAGTTACAAGCTATTAATACTTGTAAGAGGGCAGGGCATGTCTAAATAAATATTGTCTCATCTTGGAAACTTTCCTAGTATGAAGCATTACTCATGATAATGAGTAATTCCATGATATATAAAAATGGTCATTGGGCATGCATATAGGCCAATCATTGTGAGATGGACTCTTTAGATATACCAAATACATAACCAATATAACTTAAATCATTACTAAAACTATTCAATAAAAGAGATCTTTTTTCTATTCCTTTTTCCCTTTGAAAATGGAGATTTTTTTAGCTGCATAATCTTTCCTTTTGGGGAGCCCTCTTTCCCTTTTAGTTTAATTTTTCATCTTGTCCCCTTGGCTATTTTGTGGCCCAACTTAATTTGTGCTGCAATCTTTGCTCAGTATGTATTTTATTTTAATTTGATATTTTATTTGATATTTCACTTTATTAATATATATTAAATATATATATAATTCATATCAAATATATATTAAAAAAAATTACATATTTAACATGTATTTATGATATCAAAGAGAATCAAGCCTGCATATTTGTGCATGAATAAAAAAGTTCAACATGCCTAGATTTGGGGCCTAATGGTCAACTACATGTTAATAGCTTAGCTTATAGTTCTTTACCAGTAATAGCATGATACACTTCATGATTAATTAATAGAGTTTATAAATAATCTCTTCCTTTTGTTTCTCATCATATTTTTAAAATCAAATCGGATCCATCGATTTAACTAATCAAAGATCGGTCCGATCCAATTATACCCATAAAATTATTTGATCGGTTTGATTGATCAAAATCGATCAAATTGGTCAAACCGACCAGAACCGGCCAAATTCATTTGATCGATTTTTATATTTTTTTTGTTTTAAATTTTTTAAATAAATTAAATTTGATATTTTGTTATATTTATGTGATTATTTGAATTTTGTATTTTGATATATGTTTTTTTAGGTAATTATTTTTTTACATTTAAAATGTATTATATAACAATTAGTTTATTATATTATTATATTACATAATAAAATAAAAAAATATAATCAATTTTCATTATATCAGTCTGACCGCCGGTTGAACCAATCCGATCGATTAAATCGCTAATTGTTAACAAGAGTGGTTTGATCACCGATCCGTTTATGAAAATACTGATTTATCATGAATCCATTATTGCATAATTGTACATGTTTGTCAATTATATAGTAGCACCAAAGTTCTTGCTTGATTTCACATAAATGATCTCAATTCATTATCTAATTCTGCTCAATATATGCATAAATTTTGTGATACTAAAAGTATAAAACAAGATTCACTCCATCACGTAAGTCTCTTTGTTCTTTCTTCCTTGGTAGTATTCGTTCATGCTTCCTACCCCTTTCACCCATTGTTTTCGTGGACCATAT
The DNA here is from genome assembly GCA_019321725.1 of Paulownia fortunei. NCBI lineage: Eukaryota > Viridiplantae > Streptophyta > Magnoliopsida > Lamiales > Paulowniaceae > Paulownia > Paulownia fortunei. The sequence continues at coordinate 2,720,385 of CM033121.1, forward strand.
TAGATGGCCTCAATCTTTTCCTTTCTCTAAACTTTTGTGCGCCATTGCACGCATTGGACATGCTTCCCGAAATTGATTGGATTTTTCTACTTATAGTAGGAATATGACATAACTGGATTATATATTGGACCATGTTGAAATTTTGATCATGTAATTAAGGATGGCATAGTTCAATAGCTTACGATATGTATAATAGGTCAAAAAATAGTTATGATATCTCAAACTCAGTATTGATTATTGAGATGTGATATAATTATATTTATTTAATTTTATAAAAATATTTTGATACATTATGAACTATCTAATTTTAACTTAAATTATATGAAAAAAGATTATAATGTCTCAAAAGTGTAACTAAAGTCCATATGTAATTTCAATTTTTGTCGCCAATGTCAACCAAGTCTCATTCAAATCCAACATTCCCCAATCAAAGGTATGTACAACTGTTAGCACCCTACTTTTGAAGTGAGAGATGCAAAGTATTGAAATTTATATGTATTTTAGATTGAGTGTAACCAGGATTTGAAGTTATGATTTGCTTGATGAAGAGGTATACAATAAATATGTGGGTGGAGGTAGCAATGGACAAAAATTATTAGGAAAGAGAAGAAGAAAATTAAGAAAAGCAGGGAAGAAAAAGCAAGAACAAGAAATGAAAAATTACAATTTAGTTTCAAATTAAACTAAAAAATTTTGCCTTGAAAATTTAGGAATTAGAAAAATTATAGGTTTATAGCATATTTTACCAATACAAGTAAGAATGTGCCTAAAAATTTTTTATCCTAAGTACATGCGTATATCAATTACGATTAGGGTTTGTGACAACTAATCATAGCAATTTTGGTACTCGCGTATGAAGTAATCGTTAATTTTTTTTGTCAAAATTGAAAAATTCTCAATTTTAAAACTCGCATGCCATTCGCACGATTTTTCTAATAAGATTCAGATTTTTCAGCCAAATTTATCCTTAAATTGTAAAAAATTAAAAAATAATGTATTTAAATTGCCAATGACTGTTTTTCAACACCACCCCCTTAGCTGTAGTACCCAAATTACAATTTTGTCTTACATATTCCCATCTATTCAACATGAAAGAGATTATACAAGTTGAAACGAAAGGAGAGGATTGATAAATGAATCGAGTTGTTCTAAATTGCTTACTTCAAACTCAGATTCTTAAAGACTTTTTTAAGTTCATTGTGTAAAAGTCAACTTAAAAATGACTGAAATCATGAAGTAAAAGGAAGAAAGAGAAATTGAGAAGAGAATAGTAAATATGGTAATTTCAACAGTAGGCAAAGAATATGTTACATTCAAACACATAAAAATCAACTAATATAATTCTAAAGTGTTTTAAATAGCTAAGACCATTAACTTCAAAAAAAAAAAAAAGTAATTGGATTTTGGATTTTGGATGGAGAAAATTAAAGATAATATTTTTCTTCGTAAATGCGAAGTAAATATTCGTATGAATAGAATTATGAGAAACTTTATTTATTTTTTAATGATACTTAGTTACACTAAAAAAAATAAAATAAAATTGATGCTTATTTTGTCCCACAGCAAAATGTCATCGAAGTTGATTTTTCATATTTTTCTTTCCCTCTTTTCTTTATAAATTTCACTAAAATCCTTATTAATCCCAAACACAACATTATAGTTTTACTTTTTTTTATCAGTTAAGGCTAATTTTGTAACTAACCATGTCCCTCGAACAGGGCCTTAGTCATAGTATACATATCACGGAACATTTTGTCTATTCGGATACTTGAAATGACCATAATATCCTCGCAAATGACCATAGCATAACTTTATAAAGTATCAATATTCGTTAAAATTCATTATCATTGTATCAAACTCAAAGTAGTTAAGCATTTGCAATATGGCAGATAAAAAAACTTGAACAATTATTTCAAAAAGAAAATAATAATAAATAAAAGAAAAGAAGGTAAGGACTAAGGCTTGAGAGCTTAAGCCAGTCGTTTTCAACTGTTAATTTTCTGTGGGCTAGCAAGTGGTGCACTGAAAAGGACACGCCATGCTTGGGACCTAAGCTAGCTTCGTGCGAAAAAGATTCATTGGAGGCCCCCCCTTTCACTCGACCAACATGTTTATTTCATTAAATAGTTGACCTAGTCTTACATAAATATATATATATATATATATATATGCATTTATTTTTATTTTTATTTTTCTACTTTAAAAAGTAGAATGTTAAAACTATTGACTATAGGCACTACCTTCTAAATCCTTGAAACTTAACTTCACGCATTGTAGAAAATATAGGAATACAAGTTGCCCATAAAAATTTACCGTTTACCCGAACCATATTTATAATACAGTTAAAAGGAGAGAGTGGTTAACATTTGAATTTGAATTTAAGTACCATGAAACCACCTTATATGTTGCATAACTCCCTCTATCTCCTACATAACAAGATAACCAACACATATGGAGAAATATATGACTGATAACAATTTTCGCGCACCAAAAGAGGACACAAATTTAAAGGCACGAAAGTGATTGTTTTGAATAAGTTGATACTCTAAATTGAAACATTTGGATTGCGAATCAAAAAAAATTTCAGCACGGCGACTATCAACTCTTTTCAACAGCTCTCTAACCCATGCTCCATACATTGTAAACTTTCAATACTATAATATGTATTTCGTTATTAATGAAAATAGTTTTCATTCCAATTTCGTTGTTCCTCGAAAGTACCTTCGGGTGGAAGTGTGACCAACAGTTAATTCGCTGCGTATTTTATTAAGTTTTGACAGAAATAATCATTAGTAGCTGATTACTAGCAACGGGGTACTTCTTTTTCTATAAAACTTTAAGCCCCGGTTATTGAGTTGGTGGACAAAAGGGAATCAGAAATTATGGTAAAAAGGCCAATAATTCATCCATCACGAGAAGTCTTATTCTCAAATAGATTATATTTAATTTCCGTGACTCCAATGTTCAACAATGAATTGAGTGTCTTTGAATTAAGTATCTTGTACTTGATTCGCTATAACATGATCATGATTCTTCTGTACCAAAACCTAATTCTGACATCCTTCAATATAGGGTGCACCAGAGACGTTTATGACACAATTAGATGGATGTCCCACCATCCATCTATCTATTCTTACTTACAGTTGGATGATGTTTGATTCATCCAACCTTGTAAAAACATCTTTTCTTGTACATCCTGTAAAGTCTTGGTAGAAAATTCAACTTAGAGTAAAGTCAAGCTCTTTGTTGATTTTAGTTATTCGGTCTTTATGAGTTCGAGTTAATAGTAAAACACTGATTTACTTGTTGAGACAAAGTAAACTAGGGTTTTTACCATATATATGAACTGCCATCGACGTCGATTTCAGATCTCATAACAGTCCTCTCTGGTCTTCCTCTCGTCCACCTCAGCCTCCGGCCAAGTGGAGCTTTCCCCGGCCACACATCAACACACCGGCTGGTTCCCCCATCAAGACTACGAGACGCCGTCCACAACCCTCAAGTTCCCAAGGTCAAACCACCATCTCAGTATTACAGTCATGAGATTTGCTTCCCTTATAATGTTTTGATTTTCTCCATATTAATAAACTTACTTTCCTTCTAGCAAGAAAAGTATTCACTTGTCTTGTAAACGCTACATCTTTTTATAAAAGATGGAACATTTGGTGGAATTGATGTTATCTAATTGTAAATTTTATTTTATATATATTAATAATCGTTACATATATAATAATTAAAAAATATAATAAGATTTACAATCAAAACGAACCAATAAATTAACAATATCAACATTAATGATCTAAAATACCTAGGATTGGTCTAAAATCACAAAGGGAAGAAAAAAGACATACGCTTTTGTTATGGGAGGACATTAGACTCCCACGTATATAAATAGAATTATTTCTCTACTTTTTTTCCAATTTTTTATTTTTATATTACCATAATTGCACTAAGATTCTAAGCAACTTGAAGCCTGTAACGATCGAGAGCCACTCCTTTTCCATTAGTGGGCGCATCTCAATTTGTTTAACTGATTCACCCATTTTTCAGGGTTTTTGTTAGGCGGGTTGGAGTAACAACTACTTTTGAATTATATTAAAATACGTAGAGTCTACATAAATTACAGCTAGACCACACTTAGAATAATTGTGGATGAATTTGGTCCACGAATTTCAAGAATTTTTTCATTTTTAACCTTCTCTCTCTTTTTTTTTTTAATAATTGAAGTCATATAATTAACAATTCAGCATATATATTAGGAATAAACTCTTACCATAAGTTGAAAACTATAACAGTTAGTAAAAACGTAATTTTATTTTTGTAAAATTTTAGCATCGTAAAGTACTGTATAAAATGATAATTGGACATAAGGTGATTGTGCTTATAAGCGTTGTGGATAAGATTGATCAATTAAATTATCCTAAATAAATAATAGTAATGATAATAAATACTAAGAATATATATAAAGGCATGTTAGAGCCTACTCCCTATGGCTTGTGCTAGCTACTCTCTCAAACAAAACATTTGATTAAGCTAAGAGAAAAATATAGTCATCAATTACGTAATTAGTGGTAAGATTCACCTATAAAATTAGGTATTGAGTTCAAATCTCATTAATACATGTGTTAGTTTATTTATATAGTTATTGTTTTTGATAAATGTTTAATATCTTGATATATTAATGATATAATTGTAAAATGTTCGTATTTAATGAATTTAAAATTTAAATAAAATGAATTATATGTATTCTATAGCTCAAAAAAACACAAAAAAAAATAAAAAAAAAAAATAATCGTCCCTCTATAATTAAGTAGCTAGCTGGAAAAAAAATTAATATTTTATTTGTTTGGCAATCGAATTGATATAATTTGTAATTAATAAAACTGACCACAATATTTAATAAAATACAACGAAAAAAATGTTGAATTATTAATACGTCTTCTAGAAATAAGTACATGGACAATCACGAACTGGTCTAAGGTGATACCAACTAGTCATTCCTTATCCTCTCTTTAAAGCTGTGGTCCTGATACATAATGACTTCGACTTAATGAAGCCACAAAGTCGTTAATATATCAACATCAGTAGCTATATTGGTGGTAATTTTCTCATGGAAACTCATTAAACGGATTTACTGTTAAATTTATAATAATTAAAAAAATACATTTAATATGAATAAATCAAAATAAGTATCAAAACGACCAAAAAAATAGTGAGAATAAAAAAAGTCGTGAAAGTTAGAGAGAGAACGCGGAGGTTGGACATGGAAAGAGAGAGAAAAAAAAATCAAATATACTGAATAAGTGCTCTTCAATTATAAATATTAAAAATTACGTCGGAATAATAAAAAGTATTTCATTTTATAAAATATCGTCACAAAAATTAGGATTCTCGTAGATTAAATAAATGAGACGTAGGTAATACTTATTTTAGCGAAGTTTGACGAGAACATTTGAGAAGTTGAAAATTACGTTGAGATGTTAGATGTTGTTTTAAAATAAATCTTGATAGTTTATAATTGCGTTAATTAGCAATTTTACAGTTAATGCAATTTAGACATGTAAAAGATTTCAAAAAATAGCATTAAAATAGAATCAACTAAACATTGATTATTGATTTCAATCTTATATATCAAGAATTGGACTTTGGATATTTTCATGAATATTAAGTGGCGAGGTTTCATTTTTTTTTTTTTTTCAAGATCTTATTTGTTCTTTTTTGTTCTACTTAATTTGTTTCAAAAAAAGAAATATCTCAGGCTTGTTTCTTGAATCCAAAAGAAAACCAATATATTCGGTTGTTAGGAAAAATCGATTACTTATACACAGAATATTAATTATTGAGACGGAAACCAAATTCGGCTCAAATTTTCTCAAGTCAAATATGAATTTTCTATGAATATATAATTTCGTCTTAATTTAATAAAATAAAATTAGCAAAAAAATGTGTGACAAAACAGATACAGATTTAGAGAGAGATTTAGCGACAGAAATAATTTCCATTGGTCATTATTTCTAATATCTCTCACATATTACTAATATGAAAGTGTAGGTCATTATTTCCCAAATACTAATTATGGGTTGGGAGCAAATTTTATTTTCTTGATTTTATATTTCGGTTAGATTTTTGGTCAAATATTATTAGTATTTTACCTTCCCTCCTTTTCTAAATATATTATGAAATTGTTAGGTTGGCTCAAAGGCTAGAAATTGTTTTAAAAATACTAAATTTATTATTTGCAAAACTATTTTTGAATGGATATCTTTGATTTTTCTTCTAGCAGTACTTATTAATTAACAATAATTTTTTTTGTTCTTATTCTAATATATACATAAGTACACACACAGAAATGAATAATTTTAGTGACAAAAAATTATATGACAATTCCAAAGTTGTCAAGTGACAAAAATCTAATCATAACTTTTATTTTACCACAATATGGCTTAATAGTGACAGGAACTATTGTTTTAAGTTGTTATTATTGATAATTAGTGATATGGTAATTTAATGATAATAATAATTATCAGTAGAATTTGTGAAAAGATTTGCATATATATCTTACAAATTGTAAATAGTGAAAACTTAAATATAATTTTTATCATCATGAAATTATTATTATGATAAAATAATATTCTTTGTCACTTAATATACTTAATGTGTATAATTAGTGATAACTTTTGCATATCACTTAATACATTTTTATTAAGTCTTGCAGTGTGCATATATACATATAAAACAGGATTTTCTTAGGGGATAAACTAAAGCTTGACTGCATCGCTAAGGGTCAAAGCAACAAACGGATAAAAGAAAGAGATTTATCATGTTTCTAATTACTGTATCCATCAAATTATCATTCATAGGGGGAAAAAAGGAAACATAAAAGATTGCTTGGCCAGTGACAAATATGAAAGATCATGTAATTGATCAATACTCTTGCCTACTTTACTTAATTTTTTTCGCACACAATTCATCGACCTCAATTTTCCAAATATTAATTGAATTTAACATGGAAATAAAATTGCACATTTTTTCCAAGTTATGGGATGCAATATCATAAACTCAAAAAATCTTAGGATCAAAATCTTTGGGATTAAAAAAATACAATTTGTCCTAATTTTGTACAAGAATTTCCTAACGAAATAAAGAAAAATAAAATACACAAGACTTTTAGTAAGATTTAAATCCAAAACATTATATTTTTTAACTTCAACTTTGCCTTAAGCTTCATTTTCATAATTAAGTAATTAAGAGTTACACATATTTATATTGGCCCCAAGTTTGTATTAAGCTTTTTTTTTTTTTTTTTTTAATTCACCATGCCAAGACAGGTACATAAATAATATTGGAGGGGTTGTGTGGGGCGGGGGTGGGGGGGTGAGTGGGGGTGTTGCAGGTGAAAAGAGGTCATAGGATATGATTCTAGGAAAGTGGTTGATGAAACATCATGCAGAATTGACAATGTTTATGACTTATTCTAGTCCATGCTATCTTATAAACACAAATTAATAGAGTTGGTACTTAACAGGAGATAGACTGTTCATCACCCTTTTACTACTTGTAGAAACTTGGATTGCCTACAAAATATATATTTAATGAGAAATATTGGCTGCCAATTTGTTGTTTTTGGAACAACAAATAAAAAAAATAAAAAATTATGATTGTTCTTTTACAAGATAATGTGGTCACTTTGCAAGTTATATCCATGGATTTTATACAAATAAATTACATGCTCATTGCTAATTATTCTTTGTATTTAATTTTGTGTTATCACTTTTATTGACTAAAGCTATTTACCAAAAAAAGAAATCATCTACTTTGTTGTCACTAAAATATGTTATAAGATGATTAATCTTTGAGTCATCTAAATTCATTTCATCACTCCCCTAAATGAGACTTGATGCCATAAAGGAATTTAGCTTATTTCAAGTCCTATCAATAAAAAACTCATTTAAGTTCTTTTTACACACATATAACTAACACTTTTATTGTTCGTTAAGTATTAAATTTAACTCAACTCGATAAATAAAAAATATAAAAATATACTATGTAAAAATATAAAACTATTGAAGTCCAACTTATATTTGGTTCGATTTAAGCTTTTTAAGCATGATTTATTTAAGAATCAAGCTAAAATGAAGTATAATTTCAAATTTAATAAAAAGTTCAAATTAGTACTAAATTAAGTATAAATTAAGTATATATAATTTCAAATTCAATAAAAAAGTTCAATGCATTATATGTACTTTAAATTTTTTATTACAATTTAATATTTTATTTTATATTTTACTTTATAGATATAAATTAAGTATATATAATTCACATTAAATATATATTTTAAAAATAACGGTCTGGAGTCCCAAAAATCTAAGTCCCATGTGAAGCGGTTTACCGACAAAAATCATGGAGTTGATTTGTTGGAAAAGTTTGTTTCAACAAATAATTATAATTACTGACATTAAATACAATGATAATAACAAGGATAAGGAGTGGGAAATTGTGGATGACGATCGGATGGTGGATGACCACCAGCCGACAACAAATCAACGGCTGATTATTAATCACCTTTAGTGGGGTATATATTTACTAGAGTGGCGTAGTTAGGGGGGGATCTTTAATCCTTAATGATATTATCATCAACAAAACACCTCATGTTCTCTTTAATTATAATTAATACAATTCATCATTATAGTAAGTGGTGGTGAGGTCATGATTTTTGCACAACTATATGGTTTGTTCCCGATTAGGGCATGTAAGAAAATGACAAGTAAACAAAAAAAAAAAAAAGATCATATATATCACTAGCTAATTTTTATTTTTATTTATATATATAAATATATAAAATATTTTCTTAAATATAAATTTATGGTGAATTATATACACTTGAAATAAAATATGAGATGAAATACTAAATTAAAATAAAAAATTCAAGTATTAATTAATAAATATAACATATATGATATTTTTTTAAAGTTAAAAATAGTAAAAGAAAATAAAGGGCACGTGGGTTTAGATGGTTTTGATTGATATGCTAAATTTTACAAAGTGCACTCTTACTCATGGGAATCAAGAATATGAAGAAAACCATGCATGAACCTTGAAAGATTTTGCCCTAACTTCAGTGCACTTTTTAATTGCTCTTTTGAAAAACTTTTTGCTTTAGAGAATCATTCAGCTGTTAGTGGTCATTTCACTATGTCATTGTGTGTGGATTTTCATAAAAATGGACCACACTCTAAAAGTTCTATGCCTTTATAATCATAGGGTAAATTCTTATTGCACTTACTACACTTATCAAAGTAATGATATCCATAAATACATATATATATATAAGTGGGCCCTTTTAGTTGGGGGGGGGGGGGGGGGGAGGGGTGGTGGTGGTGGGCTGATATCCATTATAGACAGCACAATCTTCTTTTAACTTCCTCACTAATTTATGTTTTTGATGCATATAGTGTCAATTCTTGAATCTTGCCCAAAAAATTGAACTATTATATGCTCTTTCTATCAAGTTAATTAATCTTTCCTAGGCAATCAAGACATTAATATAGTCCTTCATTACATAAGCACAAAGTAAATAAAAAATAAAAAAATCCATCTAATTTGAATTAAATGTCACCATTTAATGTTATGCTTGTATGTTTCTTATATCAATTACTTGACATTCTTGCAGGATCGAGTTTACAAGTAGATCAAACAGTATCAAACACCAAGAATATTGAAGTTTTCCATTGGCTAACTTGCAAACATTAGAATTGTACCTTTTCATAATCTTTTGAGATCACAAAAATCTGTCACCCAAAAAAATAAAAGAATGTAAAATAATATTTGTTTTTAACGGGCCTAGATTGAGATTAAATAATGGGCCAGGTGTTTGGGCTGAACGAGAAGCCAATTGGGCTTACTGTAAGTTACACTTAACTGGGCCTAACTATTTTTATGTTTAAATCCAGCATTGAATATGTTGAGTTTCAGCCCTACAGAAACCAGATTCATATACACAGAGAGAGCGAGAGAGAATGATGTTGGGCTTATCTCCATTTCAGTTCACTGCAGTCATACATATTTGCATTGAAAGAGTTGGAATTACATTCAAGAACCAGAGAAAACTCTATAGCTATACTGATTTTTAGCCACACTCATAAGAAAATTTACTAAGTAATAGTATGGGAGGGTACCTTTAAAAGCTGGCTTCACCCTCTACTAAGTTGTTTATCTTATGGTAACATGACAGGTTCAATCATCCATATGTCTCTTGCATACTGATGGATCGTCCGGTCGCTGCTAAACTTGAAAGAACCAGCTGTGTTTAAGATTGACATCTTGGTCCAGTTCTGTATCCAGTATTAACATAACGTGTAAGATGCCGATGCTGTAATAAGCGATTCTAGCATACTTGTTATCTTTGCAAGTTCTAAGTCATGTCAGCATGTATAAAAACAAATCCAAAAGCATGATAACATTTTCATCATGTTTCTTTGACAGTAAAAAATAACTCACCTTCTGATCCCTATAAGCCTCATCAACTTTCTCTTGGCACTCTATGTAGCTGGGAAAGTCCTTGCCAACAAGGAAATAGTCAGCTCGGCCATAGCCTTTGTTTCCTTCCAAGGATCCAATCAGCTCTTCATAGTTGTAGGGTCCAAATACACGAGTTCTAACGAATGCTTTGACTTCTTCAAATCTAGGATCCGGCACAAACTGCAGACCAGATAGGATAGTTCAGTATCTTCAGATAGTAATGCTGGTTGCAGCTTATACTATCAAATTTTATCTTCTTGTCATAGTGAAGACAACATGTCTCAGTATCTATTTAACTTTCACTCGATTCCAGAAGGGTCGGTTGTTCTTGGAGTAACGATTGAGGTATACAGATATTGGGGTGAGCTACATTTACCTTTCCCTCAGCTCTTTCTTTGCGAAGGCCGGCAATTTCATGAGCACGAGCGCCAAAGAGAAAAAAGTTGTTTTCTCCAACCTCTTCCCTGATTTCAACATTTGCACCATCTAAGGTTCCTATAAGGATGCAGCCATTCATTGCAAATTTCATATTGCTGGTTCCACTAGCCTCCATTCCAGCCGTGCTGTTTCAAAGAGAGAGAGAGGTTATGGCTCTAATTGATCAAACTTATCTCAGTATCACATCATTTTTCTACACTATTTACTCGAATGCCTTGGGCAGACTTAATGGAGAAAATAGAAAGGGCTACATGCTGTACGTGAAATACCTTATATGTTGAGACAGCTCACTCCCAGGAATAAGCACTTCTGCAACACTGACATTGTAATCAGGGACAAAGACAACCTGAAAAGAGAAAAATAAACCACATTTGTAATCACTTTCTATGTTTCTCAAGTTGCACAAGTTACTACTCCGGCCTCAGACGCCTGGTGCCCCAATTTCGATGGCTAGTGTTTAAAAGAACATAGCTATATATCAGTATATTCTGTGAATAGATGTTACCATACATGAGCCAAATTCTAGTCTCATGCTGTTTATTCAAGTAGCATGTCACCATGTGTTTGTAAGACTACAAGTCATATCCTATTAAAACCATTCACAACATACCTTGAGAAGATCACCTATGTCAGGATCATGATTTATTGTTGCCCCCACATCAGTAATAAATTTCACAATTCTTTTAGCTTGGATGTATGTAGAAAATGCTTTTCCTCCAAATATGCAAACTCTAGGCACAAATTTTGCTTTCCTCTCCTCAGCACTCATTTCTTTCATCTTCTTGTAGCGGTAAACAATTCCCATGATATTCAACAACTGTCGTTTGTATTCATGGATGCGCTTTATCTAAAAGCACCATAACGTTATTAGTCTGTGAATGTTCAAGAGAATATGGAGAGACAGTGTTGATGCTGAGTAGATAGCATCATGAACATCAATGTCCTATTTAAACAATGATAAGTTCTGAATCAAAAATATGGAAGGACCTGCACATCAAACATTGCGTCTGGGCTGACAACATATCCGGTTTTCTCCTTAAGAAAAGACACAATTTTCTTCTTGTTGCTCATCTTTGCCTCCCTCCATTCCGACTGGAGTTCTTCATTATCGGCAAACTGTAGGCAATTCAAGAAGTGAATAATTATTGGTGCTAACTCAAATGCGGTCTGATTCCATATTTAGAATTTAATTGGAGTAGCTGGAACTTCAGGTCAAGAAAGGGTAGTTCTAGCAGCAAATTCAGATGGACTAGAAGGAAACAAATATTAGTTATCTGAGGACATTTCAACAACCATCTAGGTTCCACCATGACAAATTTTTGGCTTCTGACATATTCTACTAATGCATATCAAAAATAAAAACAGATTTGACAATACCATGAACTTAATCAACTGAAAAGTTAGTGAACTATGTAAGAACAAAATCTAATAAAAACAGATACATTAGTGCATGTTCTTAGCTGCAAAATAGCATACTGATAATTTTCACAACGAATGGAGGATTTAACAACAAAATTGGATTTGAATGTATACCTTCCGCAATTCCACTAACTTTTCAGTATTTATTAGCCAGTCTTCTGAACCTGTCCACTTGGTTATGATTTTGCTGAGCTCTGGATTACAGAATCTAATCCATCTTCTAGGCGTCACCCCATTAGTTTTATTCTGAAATTTTTCAGGCCATAACTGTCAACAAGCAACACAAATGCAAGTCAGCAGAAGACATCTCATGATTCACACAAACAAAATGATTAACAACTCCAAGGTAAGGTGACATTGAAAACAAAATAGAAGCAAATCTCCCCTGTTAATTACCTTGTAAAATTCATTAAAAACTTCTTTTTTAACAATTTCACTATGAATTTCTGCAACTCCATTCACAGCATGTCCTCCAACAACACATAAATTAGCCATGCGGACCAACTTCGGTTGTTTTGGATCAGGTTCAAACGTCGACTTTACTTTCTTTTTGGGATCATCTGCCTTTGGCACTTCAGTTTCCTCATCTTTGTCATTAGTTTTCTCCACTTCTTCCTTATCAGTAGGTTTTGTCACTTCATCGGATTCAGAATCTTCTTCTTCTTCTTCTTCTTCTTCTTCTTCGACAGAACTGTTGACAAGGCTTTCCTGAGACTTAACAAGTAAATCTAAGACGGCAGAAGGTAGTTCAATATTATCCAAAATCCTCATTTGTGTCAGCTTTTCCTTCAGCAACTCCAGGTCCTCAGTACCATATTCAACAATAATAGTATTGATAAGCTGCATAGAAAAGCATTTATGAAGTAAGAACAGAACAATAAATCATGAATCCCATAAGTGCAACATGAAAACTTTGTATTTTTCTTGGAATTAAATACAGAGAAAAAGAATATAAGTAAATAAAAATGTATTTGATTATATACATCAATGTAATCCCTGTAGCTGATCGTACGCACAAAAATTTGGCTTCTCATTGAGTAAATGCAAGCAAGCAATACCTCTTCATCAATAAGTCTTATGATTTCAACATGCCGAGGAAGAAGTTCTTGGAGAAGATTCAAGCTCCATTTCTCCAGAGCCTCAGGTAGAACAGTGTGGTTAGTGTACGCCACAGTTCTGTTAGAGCATTGATAGTATCTTAGAAATATGCATTACCAATCTCTTAATAACAAGAAGATCAACATCTCATTACTATTAATAGATTCTCTCACTATCAAAAATAATTGTTAAATGGAAATCAACTGTATGCATGAAAACCACATTGATGCCTGCACAAGCATTAGTTCAAAGTTATGCAAAAAACATTAGTGGTGTTGGGAATTGATTTCTTGGAAATTGAGCTAAGATAACAAAACCACAATTTTTCTAACATTAGCGACGCCAGCACATGACGAAACAATTACATGAAGTACCTTTGAGTGATATCCCATGCTTCTTTCCAGCTCATACCCTTTACATCTACTAATATTCTTATCAGTTCAGGTATACACAGAGTGGGGTGAGTATCATTCATTTGTACAGCAACCTTTTCAGGGAACTTCTCCCAATTTACTGATTCCCCTGATCTCCTCTCAAATCTTGCTATAATATCCTGGAGAGAAGCTGAGCATAGTGTATATTGCTGCTTCAGTCTAAGTGTCTTTCCTTCATGTGATTCATCCCCTGGGTATAAAATGTAGCAAATCTGATCCAAAGATAAAGGGAAAATAGGTCAAGCAAACAAATAGAAACAAAAGGTCATATTTAGAAGTTGTCAGGTCCCCCAGAAACATGTGGGAGGCGAAACGTAGAAGCTTATATTCATCGTTGTCTCATGGCTAGCAGGTCCTAATGGATCTGGTTTACTTCAAATGCATGACAAGCAAGAATATAGACAGCCCCAAGCAAGTAGAAGGAAACTAACATAAAAATGAGACTATTTGAAAAGGAAAAAAAAAAAAAAGGAACTATAATAAACATAGAAGGATTGGATGCATACCTTTTCAGCCCTTTTCATGGCCTCATATGCTTTGGCATGCTCTCCAGAATTAAAAGCATGTAAATCAAAAACTTCTGCAGAAACTTTCGTCGACCACAGCCTGAGATTGATGGTAGTTTTAGTTTTATATCCTGGTATTGGGACATCATAGGCAACAGCAATTATGTCTTCGCCTCCAACCCATTCTTTCCTCCCATCTGGACCTTGAATGACTTCTCCATAAAATTTAACAGGATAGGAGATATCATTTCTTACTATTTCCCAGGGATTGCCCATCTGGTCCAAAAATTCAAGCAGTTGATTATGTGAACACTGAGTAATATTGTATATATGCTGTTTTGTGCCTGGGTAGCCATTGAGAAAATAACAAGGAAATTGCAACACCCGGGGAATCTTGATTTTCAATACAAAAAGTTTACTGTTTACATGAATAAAACGAGCATTAAAGTTTACTGTTTACATGAACAAAATGAGCAAAGACAAACCATACCTCAAGCCAATTTTCCGCAACTTCCTCTTGACCATCTTTGGTGATAAGCTGCTTGAATAGGCCATATCTGTATCTGAGTCCATAACCCCAAGCTGAGTAATTAAGTGTTGCCATGGAGTCTAGAAAGCAAGAAGCAAGCCGCCCTAATCCTCCATTACCTAGTGCCGCATCTGGTTCCTGCAATCACACCCCATAGTTGATATAAGTTTTATCTAACAAAGCACACTTTTGTAGACAATCACCAAAAGCCCTTCCCACCTGTCTGGCTACATCTTCTAACTTGTGCCCCAGCTTTTCCAGTGCCTCTGCATAAGCCCCAGTGAGCTCCAAATTACCAATTGCATTTAACAATGCTCTACCCTGTTGACACACAACTAGGAAATTGAACCAAATGTAAGCCATTAAACCATAGAGATTAACTTGATGAAGATGATAGCAAACCTGAAGATATTCCATGGATAGATAGTACGCCTGCTTAACATTCATCTTTTCATAGTAATCATAGGTCGCGTTCCAATTTATAATGAGCATATCACGAACACTCTCAGCAGTGGCATAATACGCTTTAGGAAGCTCAAACAGCTCAGGAGAAAATGATGGAGTGAACTCAGCGTGATACTTGATACTTGATGCAACAGATGCAGAATCTGGCCTCAGTGCATCTAATGAAACTCCTGAGCCAAATACAAGATTTTATTACTCTTTAACAGTTAATGGTTGTACTAATCAGATCTATAGCATCTAGAAATTGACCTTTTTTTCCATTCTAATATGCAGTTTTTCCTTTCTATAAAATTGATTTTATAGATATTATCCTAAGGAGGAGAAGGTGAAATTAAGTGAATTCAGTTTACTCGCAATATTCAGGCTCATTTGCAAAAAATGAGAGTTCGTCAAAGTGGGACTAAGGCATCCTATGTATTACAAACAGGAAAATTCTTGCTTTCGACAAGTGAACATACAATGTGTCTGTATCTCTAAAATGTTACACAAAATACTAGTAAATTTAACAACATAAGCAGAATACTAAATGCGATCATATTTAACAGCTACAAAGCATTGAATTAATGTTACAAAATGCAATTTCAATGTAGGATTTCCAACCTTGTTCTTCTTCAAGGGCAGGAGGGTCCTCCAGGTTCTTTGTCTGTTTCTTACTAGCCACATTCTTCACAACGAAGCCCCTGCGAGAATGAATGGAGGGCCACGTTTTCTTGAATGCAAAGTGCCATTTCCAGTGTTTGTTACTGCTGCAAGCAGTTAACACAGCAATGCTGGAAATGTAACTTGAATGTGAAATCCGCAATGCTGAAGCATCCATTAATTTTGTGAATGAATCTTGTTTCTCAATCACTCACCTTACACACACACTTTTACTCTGTTGTGTGTGTGTGTTGTGGGGGGGGGGGGGGGGGGGGGGTGATCAGATTCAAGAAGTTGATGAAGGTGTACAAGCACGAGGGGAGATTTGGTTGGTTGTTTTCCCACCACTGGAAAGATATTCTTTTGCATTTTGATAATATCTCCCCACCAACTACATTAACGGATTCTCCTTGACACCAGAACTACCATAGTGGTAATTATTTACTACTATTTTGAAAGAAAAAAATAATGATAAAAGTAAAATTTCTCAAAAATTAGCTAGAAATATATATATATATATATGGAACTATTTCACTAAATTATACCTTAATTTATAATGCATTCTTTTTTATATAGTACCCAAAATTTCTATTAAATATTTGAAAAGACAAAATTAATCATTTTTTAAAAATCGCTTAATGCATCAAAAAATTATTAGATATGTACTTATATATTAATTTTGATATTAGAATTTTTGATGTCATGCTATAGATTTTGTATAAAGATGATATATATATGAATTTTGTAATTAGAACCTAGTATATTTTTGTAATTTAATTTCAAAAATGGTTTTATTTTACTTGTGCAATTATTGACAAATTGCATACATATAGCGAATAAATTTTTTGCACAATCATGGCGAGGAAATAAATATGGTTCGTACCAAATTGTCGCCCATATTAAATTATTTCAACTCATAAATAGTAATTTTTTTTAATGGAAAAGAGTATAAGTAATATGTTGTGCTATATAGGGAAGAATTTATCAAGGGTGCATATCTTGCTAGATATTTGTAGAAAATGTGAACCACAATGGACAAAAATTGGAAAAAAAAAAACAAAGATTTAAATATAAAAAGAAGAACAATACAAAATAGTGGGACCCAAATCAATTAGAAGGGCACGTGATGGGCCATAAGGCCCAAATATTTAATTAAATTTACTTATTTTGCTAGGTTATTAAGAATTTTTAAAATTTAACCTATTCTAATAACCTTAGTTTAAGGAAAGTTTAGGATCCGCATGCTGCACAATATTATAACATTAAATCCCACAATTATATATATTTTTCAATCCCTAACTTGATAGTAAGAGGATTATTGTTGAAAAAAAATTCAGTCTTCCTCGTCGTTTGCTCGTGTAGCAAGCGAGACCCATTTACCCTCGCCATTTACTCATTATTTACAACATGTAAATTTATTAAATATAGAGGTAAACTGACACAAATGTCTAATTTTTTACTACTTAGATTATATGTTACTTATTGCAGATTTCATAAATCAATTTTTTTCCTCAATTAGGTTGTAAACTTAGTTTAATTTTAGATTTAGTAGAATCAATCTTATTCAATTTGTTTAATTCTACTCTGAGAATTGTGAATTTCACTTTAATCTGTTTTAATCTCAGCTTAAATTTCATTGGAGTTCATTAACAAAACTTAAAAAATGTATTTGAATGTAGGAAACTAGTTTAGGACTCATTATTAACATGAATTTCTCATGTAGACAAAAGAAAATACTTATATCACACCTTTGTCACTATATATTAAAATCAAAACTATGTTAGTCCTACTCTAAATTTCTTAAAATTTCTTAAGTTATTTTTGTAATATAGTAATTTTATCGTTTCATTTCTTAAAATTTCTATAGTTGGGCTGAAAGGAAGCCCATATCACAGAGACCTTAAAATTGGTCCATGTTTTCCCAATTTGGCCCAGATCTAGTTAACAGATACAGTGAGAAGAATATCTTGGCCCATATATATTTGGGCCCAATTAACAGTGACGAAAGAAAGCGAAAGATCCTCAACGCCCCAACGGTCAAGAAAATGGCTCCGCCTGGTTTTACGCGGCTCCTCTCAACTTTTCTTTGGTATTTTCAGAATACAAATCCGAGTCTGATAATCCCAAAAATTCTTTTCGTTTACTTCAAAAAAATTGTTTTTTTTTTTTCTCTTTGCCTTGTGGGGGAGGAATTTTCTGCGTTTTTTTTCCTCTCCTGCATTTCTTGAAACTTCTGCTGATTTTTATCGTCAACGGATTCTCTGTTTTCCTCTGCCAGCCATTGGTTGAAATCACA
This sequence comes from Paulownia fortunei, assembly GCA_019321725.1. Taxonomy (NCBI): domain Eukaryota; kingdom Viridiplantae; phylum Streptophyta; class Magnoliopsida; order Lamiales; family Paulowniaceae; genus Paulownia; species Paulownia fortunei. The sequence continues at coordinate 2,738,727 of CM033121.1, forward strand.
GAGACCCTTTTCTCAATTTAGTCGATCAAGTAATATTTTAGTTAAATCTCTTCATATCTTTATCTGTTTTCATGTACCTGTGTTTGTTTTCCTGATTTCTTATACTTTCAGTGCATGCATGTGTTTATATTCGTTAATTATAAGATTTCTGTTTCTGTTTGTCTTGATTTGTTAATAGCATAAGCAATGCATTAGGGTCCGTTGGTTACGTCTACAATTTTCAATTAAGGAGCATACGATTATATATTAGAGGAAACTTTATGCTTTGATGTATGTATGCTTAGATTTGGAAAATATATGTTTACTCCAAAGGGTGTGTGTTTTTACACCTGTTTAATCTTCGTTGATGAACAGGTCTTATGTCCAATCTTTGATTTCGCTGTTTTGTATGGGTTGCTTGTTTACATTTTAGAACCTTTCTTTGTTTTTCAACATCAGATGAGCAAAAAATCATATGTGGTCTAATCGCTTCATATAATGTTTTATTTGTTTTAGAACTTGAAAAGATTTCCAAGTTTTTCTTGGAAGTAATTATGCTTAGTAGATAGCTCAGATTCTGTCATGCAATTGTTGCAAGATTGTTTCTTTTAGTTCATTAACATATTGATTCGTTTATTGCCGTCATGAATATCATTTGTGCTTCCTGGTGCCACATTTTGAACTTTTGTCCAATCCATGACAGGTTCTGAGAAGGCAATTCGTTTTAGTTTGTAACTCAACTGAAGAAACCAATCTGCGGAAAAAATGTTTGGCTTTAGGAAATCACCTGCTGATAAACCACCTAGGCAGAAATCAGTTGATACTTCAAATCCTTTTGATTCCGACACTGAATCAGATGATAAGAGGAACACTATCACACCTGCAAGAAGAACTTCTTCTGAACCAGCACTTGTTGTACCAGATGATCCCGATGATTTTTTTGGAAGAGGATCATCTTCCGTATCATCTTACTCCTCGAGGAACAAGCAGAAGAAGGACCTTGACAACATGTCTGTTCAAGAATTGGAGAGCTATGCTGTGAACCACGCTGAGGAGACTACAAAATCTGTGAACAACTGCTTGAAGATTGCAGAGGATATCAGACAGGATGCTACTAGGACCCTTGACACCTTGCATCAACAGGGTGAGCAAATCCATCGGACCCATGTGATGGCTGCAGATATGGACCGTGATTTAAGCAAGGTACAGTCACTTGCTATTGATCTCTGTTTTCAGATTTTTTCCGTTGAATTAAGCATACAACAAAGAAGTAACGACGTGATAAGAATCATCATGTTGATGACTGTTATCTTCGTTTCAATGCCTTAGAGTTTCATTGTTCATATTTTTCCTTCCTGATACATGAACTTACAGTGTGAAACACTTTCGAACACATAAATGTCTTATTAGAAAGTATATCAAACGTGTCTAGTGTGTTCTATAACTATTTCAATTGATGATTATAAATTTTTTCTTTCAGGGAGAGAAATTGTTGAATAATCTTGGGGGCATGTTTTCAATGCCATGGAAGCCAAAGAAGACAAGGAACATCACAGGCCCAAAAACTTCAAAAGGTTTCTACATCTTCCCTAATAGTTAATTCTCTAGGGGTTCATTGATGTGATATTAGTATTTGAAAATAAGTTAACTTGCTAAATATGGTTGTGAACTGCAAGTCATGATCAATTTCACATATGATGAGTTTGTCCCTTCGACAGATGATAATGACAGAGGAAAGAGAAGTACCCCAGAGCAAAGAGAAAAGTTAGGTTTAGCTCCAGCACCCCAAGGACGGGGACGTCGTACACCTCCTCCAGAACCAACAAATGCTTTACAGAGTATTGAGGTGCATGTTTTGTTATATGAGATTCGACGAGTACATCAATTGGAAGCAATGGATATAACCATCGGTTGACTTCATTTTTTATTGGCATTGATTTGTTATTAGGTGGAGAAGACAAAACAAGATGATGCACTTTCAGACCTTGGCAACATATTGGGCGAATTGAAGGGCATGGCTGTTGACATGGGATCTGAACTCAACAGGTTACTGATCTTTCAGATTATGTTTATTTATTTTCTATAGTCAGTGTTCTTTTGTTCTATAAAGTTGCATCTTGATGTTATGAAAATTTTGAAAGAATAAACACGTACAATACCACTTCTCCTCAAGGTGTGTACTTTGGGTTCAATTTGGTTATTTACCAAAATCTTTTTGTTTTTTGATTCGATAATTCAATTAACTGAATTTTTTTTATTCAATCATACTTGCTTTATTTATTTATTTTTTTAACTTTTGGTATCTAAAAAATAAAATAGCATAAAAATTAAATAATAAATATGTGAATAGAAATTAAATATAAAAATATATAAAAATAATAATTAAGTTTCAGTACAGTTCGATAAATGACATTAATTTGGCAAAGCCCAACTTTTATAAATTCGATACTATGAACATATATATATATATATATATATATATATATATATATATATATATTTTTTTTTTTTTTTAAGATCTATTCTTAGTAATTTGTGCCGCATTGCTGCTTTAGGTCGATATCCTAATACGCACTTTCTTATGCATTAACAAGTTGATTAATGTTTTTATAGTTCTAAATTTTATTGATACAAATATTGCTTTTATAGTAATATATTCTTCCCTCAATCACCATATGCTCTTTCACTAGAAATTAGCTTTCTTGGGGTTCAACAGTTTTAACAGCTTTTGCTATATATCTTTTTCTCTTAATTGTTTGCTTGTCATGTATATAATGAAGCAAAGCTGCATGATACAGGCAAAACAAGGCCCTTGATTATCTTCAAGACGATGTAGAGGAACTAAATTCTCGAGTGAAAGGTGCCAACCAACGTGCACGTCGTTTGGTTGGTAAGTGAAATAGCAGTTTAGAAAGCTTTAAGTAGCTTATAATCCAATTGTTTCTTCTTTCCCTTTTACCCTTTTTGGTGATTGTTGAGCTGAGGATACCAGGTTGAAAGGTTTTTCATCCAAGAATTACTTTGTAGTCGTATCTTGTGAAAATAGTTAAGTCAAGTTGTTCTAATTTACACCTTTCAATAGAAGAATTTCCGAATATGTAGTTTTAGTCGATCTCTTTCTAACCACCTTCCTCAAAACAAGTGAACTTCTTCTTGCAGAACATCACAATTTCATTCTACTGGTTTCTTTGTTTTAACCTGAAAACGACTTGATATAGCATGACAATGAAGCCCTTAAAGTTATAGCAACTCGTTTGTTGGGGGAGGGGAGGGGAAGGAGAGGACATTTAACGTTATAGCAACCCCCCCCCCCCCCCCCAACCCAAACCAAGATTGAAACATAATTGCAATGAAGAAGAATATGAAAGCACCGGTGAGTGCCTAAGTTGATTAAGGGTATCAGTGTTCTATGGTGTCATAATCTTTATGTTACTTGGAGAAGCTTAAGTGATAATGACCAAATGTACCATGCTAGGTTATTTCACTTATAATGCACCTACATTCTAAACATTATCCCTCTGTTGGACACACGTCGGATCCTGTGTTCGAAATATTTTGGACACGAATACAAACACTGACACGTGTCCATACGTTACTTGGCGTGTCTATATATTTAATGATAAAAGAAAATTTTGGACACAAGCAATGGCGTGTCCGACACGTTTCGGAGACAAATTAGGTATTTTATAATATATTTTAAAAAGTATATGAGTAATAAAAAATTAATAAAAAAATAAACTACTTGAAAAAATAGTGCTACATCATATAAATTCATTTTTTTTTCTATTTTTACATAGTAAAGATATATTTTCTCCCAATAAACATAAAGTTTATAAATCACACCAGTAAAATTCCATCACCATCAACAATATAAATTTCATAAATTTGCTACCAATTATACGCATACATATGTATAAATGTGTATACTTATATATACATTAACAAATATAACACAAATATTTATATATATTAGACTGGCCTATCAAAATTGTGCCGTGTCCTAAAATTTTAAAGAAATATCGTATCTCATTTTCATATCATATTGTATCTATATCGCCGAATCCGTGTCCTTGCATCATAGATTTTCACACTCGAACATTATACCAATGTCCAACAGTTACTACATAGAAGAACAGATTCACATATAACCTTGGTACTTTTTATAGTAAAATTCCAAAAGATGGGGTGGAAATAAGCACTTTCTTTTTTGTCTTTCAAAGTGATAGCTGATATAGCAGGCTGGAAAGTTTTTCTCAAGCAGTATTTTTGCAGTCATTTCTCAAGTTGGAATATGCCCCATTACTTAATCACTTGGAGTAAAAAGAGTCTTGGCAATACTTGATCTCTGTCTCACAGCATCTCTCAAATTGAAATGTTATTATAGAGCATCCTTTATGATCACTATATTATGTTAATACAATATTTACTTGGGGAAATCTTTCCCCCAAGAATGAAATAAGATTGCAATTGAAATGAACAAGAATATGAATGAATCAGCTAAAGAGTGGCCAAGTTGATTTACACCATGTTTGGATCTTGGATTTAAATGAGAGAAAACACTGGGAAAAAATATTTCTAGTTTAAAATATTGTAATTTTGTGCATTTTACTTTTCGTTTAGTTTTTGTCATTAAAATCCAAGGTCCAAACATAACCGGAGGAATTCAGTGTTGTTCGTGTTGTGATAATTTTGTATCACTTGGAGGAGTTGAAATGATGGTGTGTTTGGGTAGTTTATCTTTGCGCATTCCAAATCCAATATATATAATGTAACGACTGTAATTCAGGCTTCTTCTGTGGTTCTTACAAAAGCTACGAAGCATGATACAAAAGTAACTATCCAATATATATAATGTAACGACTGTAATTCAGGCTTCTTCTGTGGTTCTTACAAAAGCTACTAAGCATGGTACAAAAGTAACTGAATCATTGAATCGAATCGATCAACCGTTTGTCGTTTGATGGCAAAGTTTATCAGCTTCAACTTACTCAACCCAGATAAACACTAGCCAGAAGAGAACAATTAACGAGGAAATAAGCTAGTCAGAGAGGAGATGAATTAGTACTATAAGATGCCAAAAACATTTGAACAACTTTATTTTTGAGTTACTTTCACATAAGCAACATAGTAAATGTATGGTACAACTGATACAAAACAGGGCGAAAATAAGCATTTTCGCCACTAAGGCAATTAATAATGGTGCATGTGCAATTATAGCACCGAGCCTTGAATCTATCGCGACTCATCAACAACAATAACCCAAGGCATACTACAAATGCAGTATAACTGTGACAAGCAGATACCCTCAGGACAAGAAGGCAGATATAGTGTTTTGGCTTATATTTTACACTGCATCTAGGCCAGGTTGAAGAATTACATACAGCTGCTTTAAAGAGCAAATGCCGTCCATCTAAAAACAGATTTACAAATCAGAAGGATTCTTATATATATTCTCAAGAATTCACGTGTCCTCACTCTTTACGGCAGTCCATCTTGTCCCCAAAGCAGCATCCCTTTGGTAACGTGAAATAAATCCTAAAACATACCCAAGAAAAGCTCCAAGCACCAGTATGCTGGCAACCTTAACATACCATGAGAATTTTGAGTCCAACTTGCCCATTACTGCAACACCATCAGCAATAGCAAGACCATTAAAGACTTGCCCTGAAGCCATGATCTCCACCACATCATGTACCTCTCCATCATGGTTTCCTACGTAGGATAGTGTAAGTTTCTGCTTATTGGCAGTAAGCCGGACGTAACCAAACTCACCACCACGATACAATGATCGAACAGGTTGGGGAAAAATGGGATCAGTCAGATGGTCTGACCTTGGTTGCCAGATGGGTTGCCAATCTTGTCCGGCCATTCCAATCACCATATGCACAGGGAATGCCTCCCACTCCTCCCCATTCATGCCCAAGCTTCCACAAGTGAAGTTATTCAGAGGACAAAAGCGCTCGTACCTATGTACATGACCCCACAATGCCAGCGTCACCTTGTTCTTCACAAAAAGAGGTTCCAGGTGCTCTAGCAATCTCTCTCTGAAAGGAGCATCTCTTGTTTCATAGCTGGTTGTGTACATTGGCCTGTGCCCTTGGACAACCACAAAAGGGGTCCTGTTTCTATCCACTGATTCCAAGTCATTTTTCAAAAATTCATATTGTTTACTGCCAGAAAGGAAGTTGGTTTCTGTAGAAAAATAGACAAAATGGACTACCCCCATATCAAATGAGTAATAAAGATTCCTCGTAGCAGGGGCTCTTGTTCCGGTAGGCTCTGAGAAATTTCCAGGCATGTGGAATCTAAGACTATAAGGCACCCCACATTCTCCGCCCCCATCTTTACCATAGACCGAGTAAGACCAGTCAGGCTTCCAAGGCTGTAATGGCCAATCATATTCGTGATTACCAATGCATACATGGTATGGGACTTTGGAAGCAACTGGTTCTATCTGGTTAAAAAAGTTATCCCACAACCAAGAATAGCCTCTGGCATAGCTTATGTCTCCAATATGTGAGATCAAAGCAGGCTTGTTGCCAATAGCTTCAATATCTCTACTTATCCACTTGATAGTGGAGATGCTTTCTTCTTGTATGCGCACGAAAGTTGAGTACGGTGTGGCAGTCCCCATGTCTCCAAATAAGAAAGCTATTGTTTCACTTGAGTCCCTAATTTGTGACACAAAGCTGTAAGTGGTGCTCCAATTCCCAGAAACACTACCGACCTGCAATGTTTATTTCAAAATATAGTTAAGCTTCTTGTTTCAAATGGAGAAGATAGCACATGCAGCGCAGGACTCTGAAGTCTGTTCAAAACTGAAGGGCGTACATCATGCATTGACTACAATACCACTGGACAAGGATGACAGCACAATTTTCTGAAAAATAAATACACTCCAAAGCATGTATAAGAAAAAACGCCTCTCTTTGAAATCATAAAAGAGATGGATATGAAATCATAGAGAATTGTAATTTCAGAAGTAAAGCATGCTTCGTGAGAAAAATTATGCAGGGCCCTCTTCAATTTCCACATAAGGAGATGAAGTAAAATATTAATCTATCTTCACTTGGCACGCAAATTTCACATGAAGCTGAAAGTTTACATTTTGAATAAAGTACAAAGAAGTCGAGAACCTATAACATCCATTTCCTTCCTCTCTAAATTGTGGGAGTTATCATAAAGGATACATAGCCTCTGATGAAAGAGAGCAAGGAAAAATTCCGCCACATAAAAAGAAACAATTCTGCTACCTAAAAACTAACAAGTGAAATGCCCACTCCTGAAGGAATTATTAAACTAACCAACACACCCCATAAGGTAGTCAAGAAACCTGAAAGACTAATATTGGATCCCAAATTTACAGTCCAAGAAATCCGCTGGAATTTAAAAGAAATATCTTAATTCAATCCCAAAGCCAATTCCACTCCACTTCATGCAACATTGAGATTTCCAAAAACTATAAATTACATTATTGAAATTTTGATAAAAAGAATAATTACCTGATAATAGTACCTCTTCCCTTCCTCCAAACCAACCATCACCCCATCATGTATAAACCCAGGATCCCTCCAGCCAATGCTCTCGTTGGCTGGCGCATCACACATATCCTCCCTCTCATACCTCGACACCCGGGTACCCACAACCTTACCCAGTTTATTCCGGGTTAACCCATATCTCACAAAACTCTCTTTCCCATCATGGGTCACGAACATGACCCGCATCTCCCCATCCCGACCCGTCAATGCCAAGTGAACCTGCTCGGGCCCACGCCCCGGTTCAAACCGTACCGTTTCGGACTCCGCCAACAGGTGTCTAGTCCCCGGCAAGGGATTATGATCATGGTCTTGCTTTTTCGGGTTGACTTCGGACTCGGTCCAGTGGAAGATTCGGAACTGGTAATCGGATCTCAGGTTGATTAACGGGATCGTGATTGAACCCGACCCGGATTGCCATTCGGGTGACGACGAAAGGAAAATATAACCGATGAAGTTCCGGTGGGTGGAATTTGCAGGAGAATAAATGCCGAGCCAATCGAGCTGTGATGGGGAGTCAATGCCGGACCATCGAATGGTGATTGGGTTGCCCGATTTGGGTATGGATCTCGGGCTGACGGAAATGGAGACTTGCGATGCGGAGGAGAATTGAACGAGGAAATGAGAGAGAACGGATAGAAAAGAAATTAGCTTTAATGGGATCATGATTTCTTGAATTTGATCAAGAATTTCGAAGAATTTTGGAGCTTAGAGGTGAAAATCCTAACATGGATAGGATTTTGTGGATTGGTGGTCAATGGCCAAAGAGTACAAGGAAAGAACTCTCAAAATTATAGTCTTGGCTTAATAATAATATATTTTACAGTTGCTACATTTTAAAAAAAAAATGAGTAATTTAAATTAGGAGAAACCATTGGTTATAGCTTTATTCGAGTATAATATATGAATTGAAAAAAAATTAAAATATATATATATATATCAATTAAAAGTTATAAAATACCATTTAGAAGTTAGAACAGTATTACAATGTTTGGCAAGAGGGATTTCATTAGATTTTATGAAATTTGGACTTGCAAATTCGATTTCAAGTGTTGGGTGAGTGAAATGAATATAAATTTACTAGAATTTGATTTAAAAATTTAAAAAATTTTAAAATGTGATTATGATTAGTGGATAATCAAGATTCAAGGCATATTCGTCTTGGATATTTCCTTTTAGTAATGGCTTCTGTTCCAATCATTCAACAGTGCAGTCCAAACAATCCAAGTAAAGTTGAAGGCCCAAGATTATTAGGCCCAAACATTATCTATTGAAAATTGAGCCTCGGCCCATTGATGTTGCATAAAAGCCCACCCAAAGTAGTCTTCTAGTCACCCTAAGCCTAACCCAACTTCATATTAAAATGGGGCAGTCTGAAACTTGGCATTGGAAAGACATTACAATTTACAAGCAAATAATGAAAACCAGAGATATTAGATGTGCGGCAAAATAAGAGCAGTGATTAAATTAATCTCGCTATCAATTGGCGATTTAATTAATAAGATTGGTTCAATCTCTAATTCGATCAATTTAATAAAAATTAATTATATTTTTTATTATAATATATACAATAGTAATAGACTAATTATTATACACTAGGTAAAAAAAATAAATAATTAATTAAAAAATATATTTAATAAGCACAAAATTCAAATAATCACGTATACATAAACTAAATACCAAATTTAAACTATTTTTAAAAAATAATAAATAAAAAAGCAATCCGATTTTTTAATTTTTTGCGCTCAAATTGACCGAACCGACCACCAATTCATGATTTAATCGATCGAATCAGTCGATTTAATCCGATTTTAAAACATTGACAATAATTTACAAGCCCCGAGTTTGCAAAGCCCAAAATTTTGAAAGTAGACCTTACATTGGAGTTTCAATTTTTTGAAGCTAATCGCCTTTTATTTTTCAGAATCAATTAAGTGCATTACTACAATAGAATATGAAGTGACAATATATTAATAATTATTAATTAATATTTTAAGACCAATAATTATTAGTATACTACAAAACTACAAACACTTCTGGTGTGACTAAAACTCAAGAATCTAAGTCAAGGAGGTATTGCTCTAGTGATAAGGGTAAGGCTCATGATTAAGAGATCTTGGATTGAATCACACTAATATTTTGATGTAAGGCATCATGACTAGTTAATTGTATATAATAGTTTCTTTTATTAGTATTTAATATTTTAATATTATGAATAATGTAATTGTTGGTTTCTTCTATTATTATTGATATATTGATATTATGAATGGTATAATCGTTTGTATATAATGAGTTTGAAATTTAGATACAGTAGTTTATATATATTCAACCATTACCCTAAAAAAACCTCAAGAGTTTCACTTCATAACATTGAAATTTTAATTTTGCTACTTGAACTAAAACTGAATGGGATTGTGGTTTTAAGATTAACTCGAGTAGATTTTATTTGTGGCCTTCATCAACAAAGTCATTATATCTAGTAGGTTTGACGTCAACTCGAAATATAATCAAAACATGGAAAGAATAGTGATTTTTTTTGGCTATTTATTATTATGGGACAAGTGCCATGATTCAAGGTCAATGAACGGACCAAATGTGTCTCTAAACCACACACACACACACACACCACACACACACACACACACACACACATATATATATATATATTGGGTTTATGACATAGGATACATAATTTGGGTCAATGGGACTATTAGCCAAATTTGGATTTTAAAGAATTAAGAAGTTGATTGCATTTAATGGTTTTTGAAAACAAGAAAACAAGACTCATCATCTCAGCTCGTAGCAGGATGCCACTTGGGTTGTTATGCCACAATGCTATTCATGGTTTAAATGTTCCTAACTTTTATCTTGGACTTGTAGATTGAGTTGCCTATTACTTAGCCTATGTTGGTTTAATTTTCTAAAATATTTTTGTATTTTCAATTCAAAAATGTGTTTGTTTTGTTTATTTTTTGAAGATATTTAATATTTTGTGCAACACCCGATCATTAAATATAGACATTGATGTAACAATAATTTTGAAAATATAGCACATGTGTGTATGTGTGTGTGTATATATATATATATATATATTTATCAAAAGTAGTACTTTGATAAATAATAAAGTGTTTTCTTACATATAACCATATATATAGAAAAATTATCGTTTATATAAAAATACAACACTCATCATAATCACGTTATTTTCAAACTTATTTACTATAAAATTTCAAAAGTTATATAGAATACGGTATCCCAAAGTTATAATACGATATACTCAAAAATCAAAAATAATAATTTATACATTCAGAGAAGTAAAGACATTTTGCATCTTGTAACCCTTTATATATAAACAAAATTAACACAATAATAATGATTATAAAAATTAAAATATACCCATAACACAACCCAACATGTCGTCATCTATGTACAGTTATCCTCAAAAAACCTGTAGAAACTCCAACAACCACCCCAATAAGTCTCAAAGTCTCAGGTATTACCATACTTACCTACAATGCATGAATTATATGAACATGCACCACATCTATGTTGGAACATATTAATGAATCAAATGGGATAAATTCACAACTTTACATTTTCTTGTTGTCACATTAATTTGTATGATGATTTTGACACCCTAGACATATTTATTCATTCCTCAATTTTTATCACACTTATCTAACATAAAAAATAATGTAACCATGTCATATAATGACTAAAACTCATGGATATACCTTCCCAAATTCAACTCTCTTTAGAGCATACTAAAACAGATTTTTCCTACCGTGATAGTTTTATATACTTTATGACATTATTAATTTTGACACTTTTAAGTATATTCAATCGCTCCCAAATTTTTACTGCACTTACATAACATATACACAAAAACAACCAGGTCATAATCTTGCCAAACTAATGGATTTAATACTATAAAATCAATCCCCTTTACATAAGATAAAATTTGAAATTCAATTGTGACAGTTTTTATCATCTCTTTAATCATCATGCTATATTTTAACTCCTAAACTATCCAAACCTATATACATAATTTTAGTGCCTATATAAACACGTTCATGGTGATAAATATAGAATTTATCCAAGGTTTCTTACATATTTTAAGTTCAATAAATTAGAAATTAGCATATACATAGATTTTGTCTCTTGGTGGTTTTATTATATGTTTGCAACCACAAATTATTCTTTTATGTATAATAACCATATAAGAAACCTCTGACATTATCATGAATAAGATAAGAAACTTAAGAAATCACAAAATCCTCAAATAATATAAAAAATTAATGTCAGAACTATAGATGAACATCATCCATATCAGTTTCAACTTCTACTCATGATTACTATTTCATTTTGCTTCATTTGCCTTTTTTTATTACTTGGAATCATTTAGAACCAGTTTGGAGAGCTTTTGATGTGAGTTTGAACCCTGAAAATAACTGAAAAATGATTGAAGATCGTGGGTTAATGGCTAAGAGTAAAGGAAAGCTTGAGGTGCTTGCTTAAACTTGGTAGCAAGTATGAGGTGACAAGTTGTAGTATAAAGTTGTAGTATAAATTTAACTTTTCACCCATATTTTAAGGGTAGATCATATGTATCTTACTATACATTAATTTTATTGCATTCTATTTTAATTACCACAAGATTGCATAAATAATTTATAAGCTAATTTTTTAGTCATTCATTTAATTTTTACTCGATTCTTGAATAATTATCCGTATTAAATATTATATAATTTTATACATAAATAAATATTGTAATATTACCTTTCAATCATACTATTTTATACCCAATGTTTCAAATATGCAATTTACTGATATATACTTTTGAAATACCTGAATAAAATCGAATCAAACCGTATAAGTTTATTAGTAACACCTTTCATATTTTCAAAATTATAATTTACATATCTAATCTATATCCAATATCGATCAACCTCAATTTCTTCTTATTTTAATTTAATATTAATTACTTATATTATAATAATCGACAATTAATATCATATGAGATTTTCTAAAAATTTAATAATCAGATATGATTAAGCTAGTTTTAATACAAACACATATGAATAATATGTATTTCATGAATCATCCTGACCAAGTAGCTACGTAACTATTGTGAGGATTGTAAATTACATTTTCAAAATACAAATCTTATTTCCAAGACCAACATCATAATTTTCAATTATATTTTCAAGGCCTACAACCCCATTTTCGAAAAACACTTTTTCTTATGTCTGAAAACGACTAAATCAAACATCCTTTCTCAAAATAAAAAATTTAAATTAACAGAGTCACATATAACTCACTCATTCAAATATATTTTATAATCACACAGTTTTCGAAGTGTTCTTAAAATATTTTCATGTAAAAATATTCACAAAATGAAAATACAAATGATTCCAAACACATATGACTTTTGTTCTCGAACAAGAAAAAATAACAAAATCACAAAGCTCTAATGTATAGATGATTTATTCTAATTCTTCCCATAATACTTCTAAAAATCCAAACATCAACAACCCCTTCTATGAGAAAAAAAATAGGCAATTAAAGGGCGATAAATTAATGACATTTGTACAAAGTTAGATTTTCTATTCATCATCATCCACACAATCACAAAGGGCGATAAATTCAAAATCACTATGATAGAAAATGAGTTTTCTAATCAAATATATATTATATTTGGTAGATTGTATATCTATGAAAATTTATCTTTTATCCAATAAACTTATATTAGTGTGTTATTATGTGTAGATAAATGATGTATATTATATCTATTGCACTCCACTCGTAGCATTTAATAGACTGAATTTTTTTCCCACAAAACCTATTCATTATTTTGAATTTGACCGCCACCCAAATTAATTATAAGATAAGATAAGAGGATTTATATTTATCATTTAATTGATATATCATTTTGAAAGAATGATCAATCACAAAATTAAATATATTTATGTTTCTTCTATAATTAATTTAGTGCAATCAAAGTCAATAAGAATTTTCTTGGATCACAATGAGTGGCAAGTCTTCGTGGTTCACCCCACTGTTGAAAGAGGCTTTAGATTAAATGTTTGCTTCTCAATCTTAATTACAAGTCAATTCTAGTTTATAGTGACTCCTAACCCACCCACCCCCACCCCAAACTGAACCCACCGGGTCATTCCAATAACCGAAACATACTCTTGCTGAGTCTACCAGCTGGTTGATACACTTGATCAAGACTCGGACTGGGTGCAGCGATCAGTTGTTGTCTTTTTTGACATTAAGATTCACACACACATTAAATATATAAATACAATACAATTAGATACGAAGCACAGGGTGGGCGGCAGGCAGCCACCTCCTCAATTTTATTTTTTTAAAATTTATATAAATTTTATACATAAAATTATTTAAATTTAAAAATTTATTCAAAAATTTAAAATATTTTTTTTTATTTACTATTCTGAAGTAAAAATAAATATAGTCTCTATCAATTTTTTTAACTTACATATATATATGTATATATGTGTATATAACCTGCAACCCAAATCAAGAATCCACCTCTTCTTCTCTCTCTGTATATCAAAGGCAAACATCACAATGAGAAGTTCTCTCTCTTCCACCACCCCATATTACCACAGAATTCTTGTACTCATACCTTTCCTTCTCTTTCTACTCATCACATCCTCCACGCAATCCTCCATTTCCCAACCCCATAACACCATGCTGCATGTGGGGCGGCGCCAGAATTCTTGCCACCCAATCTCCACCCAGCTGCCGCCAGCCAACCGTTTCCAGCCTCAAAGAGTCCGTCACTGTCCACCATTCCCACCGCTGCCGCCGCCCCCGGATGATGGTGATGAAATTGATCCAAGATATGGCGTTGAGAAAAGATTAGTGCCCTCTGGCCCCAACCCCCTTCATAATTGAATTATGCACCGTTTGATCATAACCAAAAAAATAAAATTTCCCCTTCTTTTTCTTTTGTAGAAAAACCCTAAACTTTGTATCAATCTTGATCACATTCCTTCCATTTTTTTTGGCATTTTTCAGGTGCCCTTTTCTTCAGTTTTCTTGTACCTTATTCTGGGATTCTGGGACTTGACCTTAAGAAAATCATTGTCTATGTGAACTTGTTTCTAAGATCACAAGATTAGGGTCAGACTTCAGGGTTTCAGCATGGCAGTAGGCATAAAGACACTGTTCGTTCTTCTTTGTTGGTTTCTGTTTTTTGTTTTTTTGTTTATTATTTGCAGCTAAATTGGCTATTTCCAAGCTTGTTTTTGGTTTTGCATTCTAGAAGAGATGCCCAAGAAAACCCCAGTAATCAGGAGAAATGGTGGGGGTAGGCAGCGTGGAAGCAGCGAAAACAACCATGGAAATAGTCAAACCTACTTTCCATGGTAGCGTGGATAGAAAATTCCAGTTCAAATTTAATTTGAACGAACTTAAGTCGATTAGCTTACATGCATTTGACATATGATTGATTGATATGATTTAATCCAATTAGATTTAGACTGTAACTTTTCTTGCAAGACTTTGATCTTCTTTTTGATTATTTTTAAGTGTAATTCTTGTTTTTTGTTTTTTTTTTTTCTTTTCATCAGGGTTCAAATATTGAAAGGAGGGTTAGGGGTCAAGAAAATCCCATGAGTCTCATCAATTTTTGGAACTGTTTGGGATGATGCCAAATTCAATGAGTTTGTTGCACTAAAGGGGGCAAAAGGGTCTTTTCATTCGCTTAGGTCATGTAAAATACATTGTGACATCAATGAATATATGAATGGATTGTCTCCCAATTGCTCAAGTTTATCCACAAATTCTGTTCTAGTGCACCTTTCTTTGATGCATGCATGTAGTATTTTTTTATATTTGATATTTTAATTTGTGTTTTATTATATATTATATTTTATAATTATATATTAACTGCTTCGTAATCAAATATTTTAAAAAATATTAAATATTAATATTTATTGATGAAATACGAATTTAAAATAGAGGATCTGAATAATTATTTTTTATTTTTGTCGCTTTTTGTGGAGGTGTGAAAATTGAATTTGAAAGCACAAAAGTCAATGGTTTATGAATTTAGTGAAAGGCCATGGATCCCATGACACTCCTTGGTTGCATTAAAGTCAATAACTGCTTTCTACCTGCACTTAAGTCGCGTTACACATTTCATTTTCTATTTATTGACCCTTTTTCTAATTCCTTTGGTTAAACTTGTCAATTCCCTAAACTATCGAAATATAAAATAAAATAAAATAAAATTGTCCATGCCCAACAAACCTTAAGAAAAGACAGGTAGAGAAAAAGTCACACTAATTAAATCCCCAATCCAATTTCAACTTTATATATACTTTTTCACCTTATGCATGAGCTGAAGTTTTTTTTTTTTTTTTTTTCATTTTGGAGATATAAATTTGAAAATTATATATTTTTGTTGAAAATACACTCTAACCTCTTAACACATAATATCATCATATCCTTTATTTATTTATTTCTTTTTTATTTCTATGACTTGTGATGAACTCCTACTTGATGAAGGGATGAGTTTGCATGTAATATCTATATATATTACACCTGATATAATATATACTAGGTGTTCGGATATTGACAAATATTTTATTTAATAAAAAATAAAATATTTATCAATTATTAACAAACTCGATATATTATTCATCAAATATAATATTTTAAAAATAAATAAGTGCCCTCCAAATACAACGCCTTTTCACACCGTTACAAACTTTACTTTATAATTTACAAACCAATACCTCTTTATGATCATTGAAATATTGCCAAAAAAAAAACTAAGAGCTCGTGCAAAAGGGGGAAAAGTGTCTAGTCCCAATCCTTACAATTCTATTAAAATATTAATTACGCTAAAACTTATTCACTATGGAAGTGATTCTTCACGAATTATTAAGACAAATAAGGTCAGAACCTATAACCTCTTTGTAGGAAGATGAGCCAAATCAACTAAGTTATTAGCTTTTTTCGTTGATTTAAAGAGTCATAATGAAAAGTTTGAAGTTTATAAAAACATTTTTTATTATAAAAGTTAAGTAAATTAACTATTTATATTTTGTTGTTACATACTATTTCCATTTGTCCTAAGATAATTTCTTCATTACAGTACAACATCAAAATCTTTAATTTTTTAACTAACTTAAATTTTTTTTGTAGTTTAATGTAACTAAAAAATCAAATTTTAATATTTGTCGTATTACTAATGTGATTCAATTAATTATTTAAAAATTATTTATATTATTTCTTATTATACTAAAAAAAAGTCAAATTGACTAATACAAGAAAGTGGGTTAGACCATACACTAATCTTAGGGTGATTCCTTTTGGCCTCAAATTATGAAAATATACACTATGTCCCTTCCAATTAAAAAAAATATGATTTATTTTCTATATTTTACTCATCTATGCAAAATATTTGAAAATCGATTGGAACTTTAAAATTATTGTTTGAACTTAATAATATAAAATAATTAAAGTTAAATTAGTCCAACTATAAATTATCATAGTTGAATTTTATACTTAAACTACTATTTAAAAAATTAGTTTTATTCAACAAATTAATTTAAAATAATCATTAACTAATTATAAGTCATGAGGCTGTGAATGAAACTATAATTATAAGTCATGAGGCTGGTGTTATGACATTATCATTTGAAAAATAAAGAAATTGGGTAAAAAGAATAATTTTAAATCTTGAAAATGAAATATAGGACATGTCTAATTTGAAAAGAGGGGTAATATTAACAAATATATATATTTTCTTAGTTCGAGGGGCAAAATGCATATTTTCATAGCTTGAAGGGGCAAAGTGTTACATCCGCATAATTAAGGGGCGCAAATAAAATTCACCCTCGAGTTTACTCGGGCTCAAAAACCGGCTC
This sequence comes from Paulownia fortunei, assembly GCA_019321725.1. Lineage (NCBI taxonomy): Eukaryota > Viridiplantae > Streptophyta > Magnoliopsida > Lamiales > Paulowniaceae > Paulownia > Paulownia fortunei. The sequence continues at coordinate 2,756,152 of CM033121.1, forward strand.
TCACTCCACGGACCACACATGTCACGTGCAGAAGTTTTATATTTTGTTTTTTATTTTTTCTCCCATTGCACAAGATCCCAATAATAAAAAAGAAAAAGAAGAAAAATCCACCGACGAGATCAACCGATTTCACGCGTCGTCTTCAACTTGACAGCTTCATCAGATCATCTCCCCCTTACACACACTACACGCAGTGGAATACTGTATGTAATACCGCTCCCTGGAGGAAAAGCTACTCGAAAATGGCGACTCATCTCCGTTTTCTTTCTTCAGCTTTTCATCTTTTTATCATAGTTTCCTTGCTCCTGAACGACGTCGTCCACTGCAAGACCCTTAAGCGAGACGGTGATTTTTCGGATCCATTCTTTTTCTCACTTTAAATACAGTTAAATGTTTGATTGATACTGCAAAACAGCTGATTTCTTTAGTTTCTATGGTTTCTGATTTTAGAAGAATTTTAGAATTAGTTTCGGAAGTAATTATTGGTCATGATTGGGTTTTACTGTGATCGATTAGTTTGGATTGATTTGTGTGTTTATGATTTTTATTGATAAAAGAATGTTGTTTCTGATGCAGTTAAAATTGTTGTACTCAAATTTTGATTTGTATGATTTCATTGAAAGAGAAGTTGGGTAGTGAATAGATGCTTTAGTTTTAGTGGATTAAAATGGTAATTTCATTCTTTTGTTTAATTAAGCTGAGGGGAGTTTCATTGGTAAAAATCTTGTAGCATTGGACTTTATGTAAGCTTATGCCATTCTGTTTCAGGAGAGGGGACAAAATTTTACTAGTATCGATATATGGATCTCGCAGCTGAATGGCTAATTATCTTTTCCAACGTCTTCACTACAATTTAAATAACTGTATAATGGGTTTATGCTAATTTGTATGGAAATAGGGTAGAACATCCAGTTGTTATATGTGATTAGATATGCATACTTACTAAAGTTTGTATTTTGTGGATACGAAATTTTGCTAATTGCAGTGAAGGCATTAAATGAAATAAAGGCATCACTAGGATGGAGAGTGGTGTACGCATGGGTCGGTGATGATCCTTGTGGAGATGGTGATTTGCCTCCATGGTCTGGTGTCACATGTTCCACTGTGAGTGGGAGTGACTATAGAGTTGTTACTGAATTGTGAGTTTCAGTCTCTTTTGCTCTTTCTTTTAAGTAAATTTTCTGGCTCTTGTGCATATTGTTTTACAATATTAAGTGATAAAGCTTTTTAATATTTGGATCATCATACTATTTTTCTCAATTCTTTTTTTCATTTCCCACATTTACCTTGCAGGGAAGTATATGCAGTTTCTATTGTTGGTCCTTTTCCACTTGCAGTTACCAATCTGGTGGATCTTACGAGGCTGTATGGTCCTCCTATCTTTTCTTCTGGTGTCATACGAGCAATTCCTTTTTGTTTCTTTGAAACAGGAACTATTGTTTCGCTTTCTTTCTTCCCTTTTGCATTTCTAAAATCTGCAATACTATTTCTTTTGGCAGGGATCTACATAACAACAAACTGACCGGGCCAATTCCATCTCAAATTGGACGATTGAAGCATCTTAAGATACTGTACTGTCCTGTACTTTCTCATAGATGAACAATAAGCTCTCTATTTTTCTCTGATGCATGTGGCATATGATTACTGCATCTTTCTAGTTAAATAAGTAATTATTGTTGGATGTACATGTTACTGGATGATTGGTCAAGGACGGATCATATATCTAGATGGGTTTTAATTAGCCCCAGCAACTTAACGAAAGCATATGAAAACTACAAGCAAAAACTAAAGAGTTCCTAAACAGTATCTAAAAGTAATTTTGCTCCTCAAAATGAGATGTATTTTGTGTTCATATGCTGATACACATGCCATTATACTTTTAACATGAACACTATCTCTAGTGAGTTTCAGTCAAATTTGAAATCCCTATATCTCAACATGTACTTCTATGACTTTATTTCTATCTACAATTTCATCTTTTTTCCTTATTGTATAACTTTTGCCTGTTTCTGATTTTTTTTCCATTTTGTGTTTTTTATTGTTTTCATCAGTAATTTGAGGTGGAATAAACTGCAAGATGCCATTCCTCCTGAAATTGGTGAACTAAAGCAGCTCACGCATCTGTGGGTGATGTTAATGTTTTCAGACTATTCAATTCTGTTCAATTTACTTCCGTACTTTGTTTTGCATAATTGACACGCATTGTGCAAATACTGCAGATATCTGAGTTTTAATAATTTTAAGGGTGAAATTCCGAAGGAGCTTGCAAATCTTCCTGAACTTCGTTATCTCCAACTACATGAAAATCGTTTGATCGGGCGAATTCCACCTGAATTGGGAACTTTGTCAAATTTGCGGCACTTGTAGGATTCTGTGATTTTTCTCAACCTTTAATATGTGTTATATTTGTCCTTTCTCGTTTAGCTAATTCAATTTTAATGTTTTTAGGGATGTCGGTAACAATCACTTGGTTGGGACCATAAGGGAACTCATTCGTATTGAAGGATGCTTCCCAGCTCTTCGTAATCTGTATGCTTTGCTAATTTGGCAATTTATTGATTGGTTATTTGAATGTTTTTGCTAATTTCATTAATCAAGGGCAGTCACTAAGGGTCCCAAGATATTATAATATTGCAGGTATCTCAATAACAATTACCTTACTGGAGGTGTTCCATCACAGCTTGCTAATCTGACAAACTTGGAGATCTTGTAAGTTTTTGTATTTACAAAAGAAATATCTGGTTGATACTATATCTTCTTGTTCTGTTTCCCAAATATACTTTGCTAATGTGCAAGTTTACTGCTTGTGTTGGTTCCAGATATTTATCCTATAACAAAATGTCTGGAGTTATACCATTTGGGCTTGCTCATATTCCTCGATTGACCTACTTGTAAGTATGCTTCATCAATGTTACACACATATTAACTGATATCTAGGTACCTTTTTTAGCTCTAAAAGTTGGTGAAGTATCTTGTCTTTGCTTGAAGCAGTAAGGAATCCCCCTGTTTGGATGATCTAGTTTAGTCGTGTGGTGAACAGGACAGGACAAATGGTCAACTTTGTGATAATATTATGCATGTTATTGTTGCTCTTTTTAACCTCTTCTAGCATTTCCCTCGTTTCAACCTTCATGTCTGCATTAAACCTGAAACAACAGCCGAAAGCTTGTTGGGAATAACGAGGATAACAAGGGAAAGTTGGAGACCTTCATATGGCTATAATATAATAACTTAGCGGCCTTATAACATCCTGCCTTCATTTATTTGGCTATATGTTGAAATAGAATATCCTACTTCTAGTGCCCTACATATAATTGGTATAAGAAGAGTAATTATGGAAGTTGTAATAACAACCGCAACAACCAATGATCAAGCAACTTTTCTCTTGTTTCTTCACCTGTAAACTTTTTGTAAAACTCTCACTTTTGAGAAAGCTGAGGTCTTTGAGAGGTAAATTCACAAAGTTACCAATTTACGTTCCATACAATGAGACTGAGATTACATTGCTGCTTTTTGAATCACTGAATCTGGTCAGATTGGCCAAACAAAGAAGCCTGCATATCTTTTGCTCTTTGTGCATTTTGCTTTGAGGGTGGAATGTGATTCTGTCAGGCGAGGGGTCTCTTTTGGCGAGATCTTTGTCTACGCCAAACATCTATTTCATGAGCGTGTTTGGCCTCATACAGATGCAGAAAGTCCATCCTTTATCCTTTAGGCTTCTTATCCTCCAAGTGAATGGGTGTTGAGAGTTAATTGAGAAAAGAAAGGGTCTTTGTTAAATGGAAAGCATAGATTGCCGCTTATTGTGAGTGCTAGGCTAGAAATCTTTGGTACATCATGCTGTTTCTCTGATTCAGGTACTTGGATCACAACCAATTTTCCGGGAGGATTCCTGATACCTTCTACAAGCACCCATTTTTAAAGGAAATGTAAGGTCCACTTTAGGTTAACTTTGCAAATTTTCATCTGGGGAGTTGATTCTTAATTTACTTTTCCAATTCTGCACACAGGTACATTGAGGGAAATTCATTCCGGCCCGGCGTGAAACCTATTGGTGACCACAAAGTCCTGGAACTTGCTGATTCAGAGTTCCTGTTTTAGGCAAATGAATCAACTTAAAGTTTTGACTATTTTTTATTTTTATTAGTATTTATTTTTTTGGTCAATAGAATCCATCAGCCACAATTTCAGAAAATTGATGCCAGAAGATTCATTTAACATGTAGCTCCCATTAAAACATCATGGAGAGGCTTTATGCTTCTAAGTTGCCTGAACTGTATATAGATGACATCTTTTTGCAGTAATATTTAGTAATTATTATATTTATTATCACATTGGTAAATGGGATGTTGTTCTCTGCAAGAGTGCAAGATCCGCTTCATTTACTGGGTCAGTTTTAAGTTCATTTTTGAGATATTTAACAATTATAAGATCAGGAGACTGACCAGTACTATGTTTCTTGCTTACGTGGAGAACTAAATCAACGTTATGCTCATTAATCGCTAGATCAGTCGCAATTGTCATATCAGCCTCTGAACTGTCTCAATATTCAATTTATCAGAGGATAAGGCTGGTTGCAAGATGGGGTTGAGTTCGACCTACAAGCCTAGTGAATCAGCTAAAGTGAGGAGGTTTGACTCGAGCCCCAGAGGTTGGACTGGAGGTTGAGTTTGAGCTTTAGATATTTCATCTCCAAACTGGAAAATGCTATGCAGCAACCCGTTTAAGTGTTCATATGTGTTTTTGTGTGTGTGTGTGTGTGTGTGTGTCTCTCTCTCTCTCTCTCGCGCGCGCGCGCACACACACACACACATGGGTGGGATAACAGTGCCACAACTCAAAATGACACCCAAAACATTCCAGTAAGGATTATATTCCTGTTTAACTTCTGAATAGCTTGCCTCAGTCTTTCTCCAGTGAAATGATAAGCAAGTGAAATTTAAAGTTCAAACTAGCTCAAATATCTTCTGATCCATACTCCTTTTGGCGTATAAGTGTGCAGTGTGATGGGGGCTTTATGCGTCTTCTTATGGAGTTGGGGGAGGGCAAGGAGGGTTGCTGGGGTCAGATGTGGTTTACGGATTGGGAACAAACAGCGCAGGTTTCAGTACAAGCAATATTGGTGTATTGTCCTCTGGGTGGGTGTGGCATCTCAAGAACCAGCAATATTTGATCTAAAGAACGAAAGAAAAGCCTGATTTATACAAATTTATGTCACGCCAGCTTGTATTATAAAAATCATGTCACGCCAGCTTGTACTTGTACAAAGCTTAAATCACGCTGCAAAGAATGTAACTGCTTGTTGATGATCTCCAGAAGTTCAAATATTTCATCCATCTGGGAGTGTGTCTTCTCCCCAGCAATAAACTCATGAACAATACCGCTAATCTCCACCGAGCTACAACCCGGTGTCTTCTCCACCCCTCGGCTTTTCATCATCTTCCTAATCCTTTGCGCTTCATTGTGTCTACCTGCAGCTGCGTATGCATTTGACAGCAGAACATAAGCTCCACTATGCCGTTCTAATATCACAAGTCTCTCAGCAGCAGCCTCTGCCAAATTGACATCCCCATGACTACAACAAGCACTAAGTAGTGCCCTCCAAGCTATAGCTTCTTCAGAGGTCGAACCCAAAATAGGCATCCTTTGAACTATAGTATTAGCTTCTTCAATGAGCCTCGTCCGGCTAAGCAAATCGATTATACATCCGTAGTGCTCACTTTTGGGCTCAATATTGTACACATTACACATTATATGCAACAAATGTAGGCCTTCATGTGCCATGTCGGAGTAGCTACAAGCAGTGAACAAAGAAATAAACGTCACGTTATCCGGCCTAACCCCAGACTTTTGCATCTCATTGAACAACCTAAGAGCAATTTCTCCATTGTCATTCATAGCGTATCCTGAGATCATAGTGTTCCAGCAAATAACATCCCTGTGAGGCATTTTATCAAACACTTGTTCAGCCAAAGCCAAGCACCCACATTTTGAATACATGTCAATGAGGGCAGTGCCTAATTTAACACTAACTGGCAGTTTGAGCTTCTCCACATATCTATGAATCCATTTTCCAATTTCAAGAGAGCCCAGGTGAGCACAAGAACAAAGTATGCTAACAAAACTTGACTCATCAGGCTTAATACCACTCAACTGCATCAACCTAAACAAGTTCAATCCTTCTTTGAAACAATTGTTTTGCACATACCCTGATATCATAGCACCCCAAGTTCCCCTATCCTTCACTGGGGCTTCATCAAAAATCAATCTTGCTGAGTAAACGTCTCCTTTCTTAGCATACCCGGAAATTAAGACTGTCCAAGAAACAACACAATGCCAAGAAATCTCATCAAAAACAAGTTTTGCTGCTCCCATGTCGTCAACAGCAGAGTACATAACAATCAAAGTGTTGCCCACATAATTATCAAACACGAATCCCAATTTCACAGCATGCCCATGAACAGACCCTCCAAGATTCAAACTTTTCGTGTTTGCACAAGCTTTCAAGGCATAGGGAAGTGAGTAATTATCAGGGCACATTCCATATCTCAACATCAAATTGTATACTTGTATGGCTCTAAAGTTTTCATCTTTGAGTAAAAAAGCTTTGATCATAGTGTTACATATGCATATTGTGGGGTTTTCAATATATTTAAAGATTTTGTACCCATAAGAGAGGCTGCCACGAAAAGGGTCTGAACAGAATGCCAAGATTCTGCTCAGAGCAAAGCTATTGCACCCAAGCCCACACGTGATAACCAATCCATGAGCTTCCTTTAATTGCCTTAGGTTCTTGCATTTTTCCAACAGCTGAAGGCATCTGCTGGTCATTTGCTCCAACCACCAGCCTCATTTGCACACAACGAAAAGATGCATTAAGGCATTAAGCCTTTTAGGGAACACAGAGGCGGACAAAAATGCAATAATAAATAGGCGAACAATTTTAAGATTGGGTTTTGAGTCCAAGGCATGAAATTTGTTTATTTTGAATTATAATTTGGGTAAATGGCAATTCTATCACCCAAAATTTAATTATTTTAATATATTATTCCAAAAAATAAATTTTAACCACTATATCTTTTAAATTAATCATTTGGATACTTTACTCTTAAATATAAATTTTAACTTTGCCCCTTTAATTTATACAAAAATATATTTCTAATCAAAAAATTTGGTACCTAATACTAGTCGGCCCACCATAAAAAAGTTGAAAGGCTTTGTCCCGTATCAATTTCAGATCTGGTACCTAATACTAGTCGGTCCCCTACAGAAAAGTTGAAAATCTCAGATCAAATTTTCATAAGATATTTTTCATCAGTCATCACATATTTTTTACGATTATATCATTTTTTCTTCGTCTTTCCACGCAAAAGTTAAAAAAATATATCGTATTTTTTTTTTATTATTTTTAATAGTAAAGATATGACAAATTGTAATACTTTTACTATAAATAATATTGATTATAGTAACATTGACAAAAGTACCACCATTATTTAGAATAAAAATACCACTATTATTGTATTTTTATAATTGACAATAATAAAAATATATTACAATACATTATTCTTAACTGTTACATAAAAAGATGGAAAGAAAAATACACAATGGCAGCTGACGAATAGAATTTTAGTAAAAATCTTAATTTGAAAATGTTATTGAAAGGCAAAAGGTTATAATAAATATAAGTTAATAGATAAAATGTTTAAAATTTATTTTTACAAGTAAAATATTAAAATAATTAAATTTAATAGGACAAAGTGTTTAAAAATTATTTTTAAAGGCTAATGTTCTAAAATAATTAAATTTGGATGGTGAAGTGTGATTTACCTTTCCAATTATTAATAATTGATAGTTGATTATCACTAGATTGTTAATTATTAGTTAGATATTGATTAATACCGTTTATCAAATTCTGAATTTGTCTGTTTTATTTATTAGAAAATGAATATATTTAGGGGCCATGATTTCTTGTATTTCATGCTAATATTAAGAAAAGTGAAATTTTATATGAGGAACCCTGCTTAGTTTTGTTTAGGGGTATCCACAATTTTATTTTTTTTAAAACTGAACCAAGTTTTGATTCAAAAGAAACCTAAGTTTGGTAGAGTTGTGCCTGAATTAATGTACGGTTGTAAGGGTGTTTAATGTCTTCTAAAATTAGACTTCAAGATGTAATTAACCAAAATTTAATTATGGTAAGAATTCTAAAGGAGTTGGGCAGCAATCGTCTGGTAAAAATAACAGCTAATTATTAATTATTAATTAGCTGTTCTCTAATTATCATGTATAATAATTATTAATTATATCTTTAAAAAAACAGTTGAAGTACTAAAAGTTCTAGAATACAAGAAGACCTAAAGATTATACATTTTCAAGTTATACTAGTTTCAAGAGTTGAATTGAGAAAATTGCAGTCAAATAAATAGTAAAATCAAAATTTAAAAAGAATGGAACTCTTAAAATCATGTAAAGTTATAAAGTATATCTCCCATTTGAAATTAATATTAGAAACTCTTTTAGTTAAAACTCGTATTATATTCATATAGTATACATATATATATAAATAATTAAAAAATATTTTTATTTTTCGTAAACATTCTGAAACACCGCATATTACTCCATACTTTTAAAATGAAACGTTTAGTATTCGTATTATACTTATTCGTATAAAACTTGATGAATAATACTTTATTTTAATAAATATTTATAATATTTAAATATAATCTAAAACTTATTCAAAAGTTATTTATAAGTATTAATAGGATATATCTATAAATAGAAAATAATTTTTTAATAATTTATGAATGTACTATTTTTTATTAAAATAGTTATCTTTAAATTAGGTAATAATTACAAATTAAATATTACAAAAATACCTATATAATATTTTTTGTTTAATTTAAAGTTAAGTAAAAATACAATTCTTATAAAAATAATATTAGAATAAGCCGTACTTTTACTCTAAAATAATTTTTTTACATTCATATTTTACCAGTTCATCTACAAATCTGTTTATTAACCACTTTCATATTTTTTGTTGATTTTTTCACCGTAATTTTTATTAAAAAAATCATATGCTTCTGCTTATGTATATTGAAACAAGGAAAAAGGGAAAAAAAGTAAAAGGAATAAGAAAATTTGCTAAGAAAGGAATAACTATAAAACTTAATTGGAAAAACATATATTTTACAGAATTGTTACTAAAAAGAAAGAAATGTCACAACGTTAATTAAGAATATTCAGGTAGAAAAAAGTTATAATAAAATAAGGAAAAAAGAAACAATTCATTGTAAGAGATTTTGTGATAATAACAATAGATTTTCTGATGAGATAGAGATCTAAGTAATGGATTCATCAAATTTAAAGTACAAGATTTTGTGATAAAATTATCAGAAAATTGGATAATTTGTTAGGAAACTTTATTAATTTGAATTTTGAACTTATCTAATAAGATAGAGATTTATGCAGTGACTTTGGATGAAATTAGACAATTGAGATTTTGTTTTATTGTAACAAATAGATTGTTATATTAAAAAGTACATGCATTTTTTAAGTACATTAGATAAAAAAAAAAGATAATTGAAGTATATTTTAAGTATATATATATATATATACTTTCATACGTGGAATCTAAGTATGCGCTTAGATAACCTCAATATTTCTGTTTTAATATACATAGATCATCTATAGATATTTTAATCATTACACAATTGAAAAAAATAAGATGAGATTCGAGTTTTATGATACTATCCAATATGGAATAAATAGATATAGATATAGATATAAACTCATATGCTCTAGAATCCTAATATCGACAGAGTGAGAAGATGAAAGAGTAAAAGATTTGTCCTTATCCGCCGCAGCCTCAATTGTATTTGTTATGGGATCAAACTCTATGCTATAAAAAGCTGTAATCTTGTCATGGGTGATCCAAAGGGGAAAAAGAGAAAAAAAAAGTTGAGATGGAGTCGAGGGTTATAATATATTGTATTCTTGTATCATTATTTTGTTTGTCATGTGCAGAAGAGGTGAAGTTGACAGTGAAGGGGGTGACCTCCATTGCCAAGACTGATGATAACTTCATATGTGCTACATTGGACTGGTGGCCTGAGACTAAATGCAACTACAATCAGTGCCCATGGGGAAAAGCAGGCATTCTCAATCTGGTATTTTTAGCTCTCTCAAAATTCAGGTTTTAACCTTTGAGAAGGAGAAAACTACCGCAAAAACTGTAATTCTGTCAACCTTAAATATATATATATATATATTTATTTATTTATTTATTTATTTTTCTATTCTTGCAGGATTTGGAGAACAAGATTCTTGCAAATGCCATCAAGGGTTAGTTTATACCCTTCTGCTTAGTTATATAATCTCCTTGCTTTAATTGTATTTTGGCCCGTCAATTGCTGTGGGTACCTATATGGATGAATGACTGTAATTTACTACAACATGACTTGTAACATGTTTCCTGTTTCTTTAACCGGCATGCCTTTCTGATTATTTCAGAATTATGATGTGCTAATTTGTATAGAGATATTGGTTGGTAGTATCATTAAAGGTTGAGTAAGATTTGTGTGTGTTTTTAGTTTCTTTTCTCTGTACCTTGATTGTAGTTAAACGGGTTTGTAATACTATGATTTGCATCAGCATTCAACTCTATTCGGATCAGAGTTGGAGGATCACTGCAAGATCAGGTTCTGTACAAAGTTGGACCATCAGCCAAAAAGTGCCCACATTTCAAACTGAAAGATGATGGCCTGTTTGGATTTTCCAAAGGTTGTCTTCACATGAACAGATGGGATCATATGAACAAATTGTTCAATGATACAGGGTATGGTTGTGCATACAATTGAATCATTTTCTTAGCCTCGTTACTCTCCCATGATGTCAACAATTAAGAACTATTTGCAGGGCTCAGATTACTTTTGGCTTGAATGCCCTCATTGGAAGGAAGAAGTCCCCACAAGATGATACACTCATGGTAGGCGACTGGAACCCGAAAAACGCCCATGATTTCATGAAGTACACTGCTTCTAAAGGATACAAGATTGATTCGTATGAACTCGGTGAGTTAAACCATGACAGCCAATCTTTACAGATCCCTCATTTAGTACTTAATGCTTTTCAATATACTGTTCGGTTTTTGGCATAACTATCTCTTTTTCTCCAGGGAACGAGCTATGTGGAAGTGGGGTGTCTGCAAGAATAGAGCCAGAACAATATGGCAAGGATGTCATTGCTCTCAAAAAACTAGTTCAGGAGTTGTACCCTGACCCTGCTACACAACCAAAGGTCTTGGGTCCAGCCGGGTTTTACGATGAGCAATGGTTCAATACCTTCCTTCAGACCTCAGGACCAAATGTTGTTGATGGCTTAACCCACCACATCTACAACCTTGGTGCAGGTTTGTACACACACTTACTTGTATATCAGACTGGATTTCAAGAAATTTGGGATGATTTTCATTCACTTCTATATTCTTGGACTCATATAATCTCTTCCTTATGTAGGTGTTGATCCAACTCTAATCAACAAGATTCAAGATCCTTTTTTTCTTGATCAAATAGCTCAGACACACAAGGACATTTCTACCACTGTCAAGTTGTTTGGCCCATGGTCAGGAGCATGGGTTGGGGAAGCTGGTGGGGCTTACAACAGTGGTGGCAAAGATGTATCTCATACATTTGTTAATGGATTCTGGTTTGTATCTCTCTTTCACTCTGCATGGCTATGCACTAACAAATGTGTGTTTGTTCAATGCAAAACTACACAGCACAAGAACGATAATGATGATAATGAGACATGATTTTTGACTAAGCAGGTATTTGGATCAACTGGGTATGACATCAACATTCAACCACAAGGTTTTCTGTAGACAAGCCTTAATTGGAGGAAACTATGCTCTACTGAACACGACAACGTTCATTCCTAATCCAGATTACTACGGGTTAGCATGCAATAATACATTAATATGCCTTAATAAATCAGAGTGTCATTTGATATTTATCATTTTCCTTTGTTTGATTGTTTCATAGCGCGCTCTTATGGCATCGTTTGATGGGAAAGAATGTGCTCTCTGCAACTCACCATGGCTCCCCCTACTTGCGCGCCTATTCTCATTGCTCAAAGAAGACAGTAAGTTTTTTTTTCATGTTACAAATTCAACAAATATTATTTTCTAATAGCTCGAATCGTATAGTATTAACAAACCTGTAAACAGTTTCTGAAGTCTGTAAACTCTTCTGGTTTTTTCAGGCTGGAATTTCAGTTCTTCTAATCAACATGTCAAATTCCACAACCTTTGAAGTTTCAGTAGTAGATGACATGAACTTGTACCCTGAGGAGAGCAAGTCATTGGAAGATAGTGAGGATTCAAATCAAAGGGAAGAGTACCATTTGACTCCAAAAGATGGAAACATTCAAAGTGATGTCTTGCTACTAAATGGAACTCCATTGAAGCTCACAGAATCATCTGATATTCCAGCAATGAATCCACAGCTTGTTGATGCTACATTGCCGATAACCGTCGGCCCTGATTCCATAGTTTTTGCCACACTGAAAGGGTTTAAGGCCCCTGCCTGTTCTTAGAACTTGTACTTACATTCTTATTATCTTTTGCTGCTTTTTTCCGTTTGAATTTGGGAGAAGGATAAGTGTCCTTCTCATTCAGGAGTTTGTAGGATTTTTACTTTTATTGATTGTTAGAACTTTCACAAATTATTAACTCAATGAAATTCTAGTAGTTTAGGTTCTTGCTCCTTTGAATTTACGTCTTGCTATATTCTTTTTATCACTACATATAATATCACTTAAAGTAACATATTTAACATAAACCCTCGAGGGATTAAGAACTTTCGTGTGAAGAATAGAACAAGCTAAGAAGTTAGATCAACTTTTCATATAAAAAAAAAAAGAAAAATAAATGAATAAGAAAGGTGAAAGTGGGAAATATTTTCTTTATTTCATTTTAATTGGAACTGTTATTTCTATCCAAGGGATTCTTTTCATGTAAAATCGTCCCCAGAAAAGGGCATCTCGTCCAATGATATAAACATAGGAAAAGCTCATCACCAAGGAATAACTTCTGGTCAACATAGGAAAAGGCCTACTTTTTGAACTTACAAAAATGGAAAGTAACATCTATGAGGTGGAAGCCTTACAAGTAAAGAGGTGCCTAAAAGGTTACACAGAATTTTTGACCATTAAGATGAAGAAAAGTATGCTTTTCATTCATGGTTTAAAGATGCAAAACCAAACCTTGCATGCAAAGCATATCCCAGGTTGCTTGCCCCCCCAAACTTCCTATTATACAAACCCAATCACAAACTTTTAACAAGTTTTCCCTTCTTATACTGCTGTTCCTTCAAATAAGCACCAGAATTCATGGGAATAACAGACCCTTATTCCTCTTGAGAAAAGATTTGGAGCAACCCCCCTTCACAAGTAATGGAGAGCTTGATTAAGCAAACAAGGTGAACTCTTGAATTCTTTGTAGAACACATAACACATTGCATGAATTAGTTTCCTGAAGGCCAATAAAACTATATTTTCATCTTTTTATTATGGCTACTGACCTCTTTTCAGATCAAGATTTGCTGGTACACGACAGGATAACAAAGAGGAGAGAAGCAGCACAACAGACAGAAAAATACCACCTCAAAAAACACAATCCTTCAGAGGTATGCTAGAGTTCTACCAGCTTTTCAACTAAACTTAAACATAGACCGTGGGGGTTGGGGGTGGGAGAGAGAATTGATTATTTCTCACACAACATCAATTAGGGGGAGGGCATAAAGGAAAAACCAATAATCAAAAGATCATCCTGGACAAAAGGATAATATGTGTGCTTTGCTGTGCTACCTAATGGAAAGTTCGTGTCTTGTAGAGAAAAGAAGAAGCTCGAGCTGGATAAGAAGACAGTTGTCTAGACAAACGAGTTGGGATTATGATTTCAGTGGTGCTGATTACCCTGCTGCAGTTGCGGCAGCAGCTTATGCTATTCAATCACTTGAAGAATCAAAACCTAGGGATAAAAAAGAGACAACTTATGGCCGTGATAAGTCCTTGAACAAGATGAAGAGCAAAGTAGAAGACACACGAGTTCTACCTGAACCGCTTAAAAGTGCACTCAAGTCCTCAGGTAAGAGATAAATCCTACCTAATACTGACATTCTAATAGAGTTGCTTTCTTGTTTTTACTTCTGGTATCAATGGATCATTTACTATATATCAGATGAAACTTCAAAGAGAAGTTTTAAGGATCCTGATAACAAGTTGCCAATAAGCACCTCTAGGAGTAAAAAGATGCCTGAAAAGGAACCATCCATCAAGAAGAAAATAAGTTTTGCTGATATTGATGAAACTACTAGTAACAAACCTGAAAAGTCAGCACTTGAGAAGGCCCCAGAACGTGCCCCCCCATCCATGAAAAGGCCTCCAACTTTTGCAGATAAGCAATTGAATATGACTGACAGCAAAAAGCCTGAGACCACTGTGCCAAAGCCTGATCGTCCACCCACCGGATGGCCCACAACTCAACCTGTTGAGACAAGAAGGCAAAGTGCAACAAAACCTGGACCTGGAGACTCCACGGCAGATGCTTGGGAAAAAGAAGAGATGGCAAGCATTAAAGAACGGTACGAGTCGTTTCTACTTAGAGGGAGTGAGGTTCATGTGGTGACCTGCAATTGTTTATCTGTGTGTGTTGGAGAGAGTGCATTTAAAAGTTTTGTTACAACTTTCTATCAGTGCCTCATATAACGGATGAAATTTCAGGTATGAGAAGCTGAGGGCCACAATTGATAACTGGGAGACTAAGAAGAGGAAAAATGCAAAACGCAAGATAGAAAGGATAGAGGTTTTTCGTTAGTACCCTTCAATCTAAACAGTAGAAATTAAGATTATTCAAAGCTCACAACCAAGATAACAAATTTTCAGGCTGAATTGGACAATAGAAGAGCAAAATCCGTGCAGAGCTACTACAGTGAGATTGCAAGAATCGAAGGGATTGCAGGAGGAGCTAGGGCACAGGCAGAGGAGAACCGCAGAAAAGAGGAGTTCAAAGTGAAAGAGAAGGCAAATAAAATCAGATTAACTGGAAAATTTCCAGCAACTTGCCTGTGCTTTTGAATTCCAGCAAGACTTCCTTTGATCAAAAAGTTGTGGAAATTGTAATTATGTATGGTTTTCTAACAAAGCTATGACCAACTCGAGCAGTGAAATTCTTAACTTTGCATGAAAAAGAATTAACTTAAATATAAGAGCTTGCTATGTGATTGTAATTTGAGCGCACAATGCACCAGACTGTATGCAACCAATAAACATACAGGAAGAATTAGAAGTACCATTTTCTCTCTCTTTTTAGCATTGATAAATCTTGTGGAATGACCAACCACAAATGTAGAAATAATACTAGATCAGAATCCACAAGAAAAGAACTTCCAAAGCTGCCATAAGATGTCAGACCATCATAGTTTAATCTATTTCGTGGTAAACGAAATCCTGGAACACAGAGCAACACTTGAATTATTAAACTACAGAACGAAGAGACAAAATCATACAGCTTGCTAATCCAGTACAACTCTAATGCCATGACATAAGATAGCGTTCACAAACTTTCCAAAGTATCACAAAGAATGCTAGAGGCAAGAGTGGATCCGGGCTTCAAAGAGTTTGGACAGGTTGTGGACATGGCCACATGGGTTGGGTTATCCAAAAAAACCCACTTCAAGTTTTGGATCAAAAGGGAGAACCCGAAAAAATGTAAGGGACAAAGTTGATAATAAGTCAGAGCATCACTGCAGTGAATCTAAATCCCAGGATAAGATACACAAGCAGTCCAATGTGAAAAAGGCAGAGATGACAAACCTCAACCAGCCATCCACAATTGCGAGGACACAAACACCCACACAGAGCTAGAGTCTCAAAGCCTTCAAAATGTGTCCAGCATAATATTTAAAGCATCATCAACATTTTTACCCTCATCAGGGAAAGGTTTAGTTCAAAACTTCAGATAAAAGAAATTATCACTGCATACAAAACATTTTTACCCTCTTCAGGGAAAAGTTTAGCTCAAAATTACAGATAAAAGATAAATTATCACTGCATACAGAATATCTTGTCCTACAACCAAACCGCAGTTCAGCAAGATGGAGAGAGAAGAGAACAATTGAATGGGATATGGTTCAAGTTCTGATCTCTCGTCCCAGCCAATCCAAAGCAGGATATGCAAAATACAGCACCAAGAAGGCTGGAAGCGCAAAGAGAATTGTTATTACCAAGTACAGCATTAGGATGGCAGCACTTGTAGGTATTGCAAATATGACAATCAGAAGTAGGATAACCAATGGAAACTTGGCTGTCATTCTAATGAAAAAATCAAGGGATTTGTGGAAGGACATCTGGAGCCTTTCAGAAGTGAAGCTATCATTGTAGCGGTTATGATTATTGCTAGAACTTGGACGACCAAGACGATGCATCCTCCTGTTGGTAGTATTAGAAGAGTAATTCCTGATAACTGAACCGCACCTTGGAGACCATATTTGTTGACGATCTCTGCAGATCGAGGAAGGAGACTTCACCCTGTCACCATTTCTGCTCTCAACCATCCAGAGAAGGAAGAAATTCTTGTTAGGAAATCTAAGATTACCCTTGTAAAAGAATCGAAATGTCAACAAATTGCACCAAGGACAGGAAACAAAAAAAGGAATCTGGATCTGTTGAGCGGAAAACTTCAGAGCAGCCCACCGAAGCCCCAGGACACAATTCTTGCATAGTGTGTGGCCACACCATAAAACATAGGGCACATTCTCAACAATGTTAAATGATTCCCAACATATTGGGCATTCCAGTCCTTCATCAATGCTAGCATTTGAAGAGGTCTCATCATCTGAAAAATCATGGCAAGCTCTAGCTAGCTCAGCAATGTTTTTCTTTCGCCCAAAGCCTGGAATGGAATGTGATATAGATCTCCACATAATGACAGAGATAATGTCAATGGATACCAGGAAACCTTGACAAAGCTATGCTGTTTGAGCCTTATAGTGGACAAGACTCGTGATTTTTCAAGATGAAAGGAAGCAAGCGCCACAATCAGAAACCTGAGTGTTATGGTTCATGCTTTGACACTCAGTGGCTTAGCAGAAGTTAAACCTAAACCAAAAAGGCAGAGGGGTAAGAAAGTTAGTTATACGCCATTCCCCTTTTGAATGATTAATGACAGAAAACAGAGACTTCATGTATCAAGAGAATTTCCATCAATGACTTTAAATGCACTATGCAGTTTTTTCCTAGATTGGTCACCCTAATAAGATCGTGGCAACAAGATGTCACATGTATTAAATAGCTCCCACGGATATCAAAAAATTTATCTTTGCTTAATTTTCTAAAGCACCATATGATGTACGTATCTAAAGAACAACTATAAGGAAAAATAGATACATGTAAATGAGGTTCATTGCTTCATTCATTTTATTAGTGGCAAGAAATGAGGTCAAAGATATGGCTTCTGTCAGAATCCCAGCAACTGTTGCAAAATAGTCACAATCCATAAAACCAACTGTCGCTTCATGCCATCTAATATGATTGGCAAACTATCCTTGCATGAATTTAATTCACCTAAAGAAGGATCCCAGACAATGTCCCGCCTTTCCTTTTCCTCATTTTCTCTCTGTCCTTTCTAATTTTTTCCAGTACAGACTGGTAAAGTTTTTGGGGCTTGCTTCTAAATTTTGAACCTGCTAGATATGAGATTGTTTCAAAGTTCATGTCACAGAATTCAGGAGATTGCAAGATTCATTGAATGCACAGGATTCTAATCACCAACGCTTATAAAGGGACACTACGGCTTAGTGGTTCTAACTTTAGTCATTTGTCAGACTACAGTATACTCAAATTACCAAGGCCCATCCAAAATTTTGTGGGGTCCACACATGCACCCCTCTTTTTCCTCGTGCATCTACACTGCCTCAGACTAGCTTACGCTTCGACAACTATGAATTGAACCTGTTATTCAGTGATATCAACTACTGGTTCAGAAAAATTGATGGCAATCATATAGGCAGTGATCACTATAACCAAGTGCACTAAATAGAATTGTTGAAGGATCAAAAAATCCTTCTATGGTGGGCATGTTTTTAACTAGGTCTTTGGCCAACCAACACATATAGCAATCGGCCGTCCATTTACCTAATCCAAAAACAATATTTGGCACTCAATAATTGTAAACTATAATTATGTAACAAAAATCAACAGTCACAGAAAGTTGCAAAACATACACATCTAAACAGCAATCTAATAGCAAATAAACATTTTTCAGAATCCTGGCACTGTAAAAAAGAATAATAATTCCTTATTCCCACTTCCATATTCAACCCATCATAACAAAATTTTTTTCATTTTTCATTCCGAATACGTATCATCTTAATCACAGTAAGCGATCACATAAGAATCAAATTTTGACAGCCAAAGCAATTGAAATCACATTATCAAAATTGCATGATCAAGATCCAAAAGAACTACATAAGTTCCTTAATTACATCACCATAATGCATGATCAGGGTGCCGTTTCTTCATAAAAGGCTGCAAAGTTCAAACTTTCGCGGAAAAATCAATTCTGATTATAAAAATGAGCTAGTAAAACGAACAAAAGCTATAATTACAACGTATCGCCAACATTTATAACATGCAATACAGCTCAATCAACCCCCCACCCCCGCCAAAAAAAAAAAAAGAAGAAGAATTTTCACCTTTATTTACAAAAGGGCTTGCATGGAAACGTGAAGCTTCAAGAAAGCTTGCTGGGGTTTGTGAATAATGCCAGAAATTTCGTATTTTCGATGAGTATTATATTGGGAAAAAGAGATCAGAAGAGAGAGAAATTGGCTTTCGTTTTCTCCCTCTCCTCTCTCTCTCTATCTCTAGTTTTCAGATATTATAAAATTCTGAGGATACTTGTACCTGTTAATCAGGTCGTGACGACGTCGTTTTCTCCTGTAGATCCCAAGCACTCGGGCCCACACACGTCTTTGTTTGGGCTAGAAAAGCCCATAATAGTTTAGCACTTAACAAGTCATTGTTTGGGCTGCGCTACGACTACTTATTTGACCCAAACCCTGTACTTGTACTCCATTTTAATTAAATTTTTATTTATTAATACTTAATCTAATAGGAAAAAGTCGACCCAAAAAAAAAAAATGTTTTTTGTAAATTTTGCATTTTCTTGTAAATTTTTCTTCATCATCCTTAATCCGAAGAAACATCGAAATTGGAGCCTAAAACTTTTTCGTTAATTTAATTAATTTCTTTGTACTTTATTTATTTAGTCTTTATACGTCATAAGTTCTAAAATCTAGATTACTGTGATCTTGCATTTTATTCTTCTCTTTCCATTTTAGGTTGATGCTGTACTCATTTTGGAAGTAAGCAATTTTTTATTTTATTTTATTTATATGATCGATACATTCAAATCTTTTCATTTAAATGCACTTCAAATAATAGCGTTCATTTCCTTTAAAATTGCTCTAAGAAATATTGTTTGGATTAAAGAATTCAGTAGCTAAGGGCATGCTATCAAATTCATTGGATTTTTTTGAATAATTTTAAATTACGATGAATTTTAAATTATTTAACACTCACTTTAAGTTATTTATTTCATTTTATGATTGATTTTAAATTTACGAGTTATTTGAAATACTTAACTCCATCTTTTCCAAGTGATAGGGGTCCCAATACTTTACATATATTGGACTTAATCCTACTAAATATGTGAATATTAGTCTCTTTATATTAATGCAATATGATTTATTAGAAAATTATTTATTATACTTAATTAGCATTTGATATGATATGTTGATTCGATGAATGATATAAAAATATAAAAAAATCTTACTTTTGAATCATTTTCTCAAATTTAAATATGTCCTTCTAAATGCAATTTTAAAATAATTTGATTTTATATTTTAGACAACTAAACACTCGACTGGATGAAATGGGGACGAGTAAATTATAAATTAAACAAGTTACTTTGTTATCTTCAATGATATTAAATTAAATAATTTTTTTATTATAATATTGTATTGCATTTTTATTAAATTATGCTGTAGTGTAAACTCAATGGAAGAATATGGACAAAAGAGTAAGAGTGGAATTGATGACTGGGAAACCATCAACATGATGTCAGACGCAAAGACACTTTGCATTTATTGTGACTTTAATGGTATAGTTAAAGGTGTATATATCTCTTATTCGTAAACATATAAATATATATAAAATACATAATAAAATATATATTCGATATATTTTTATAATATACTGTTAGTATATATTGAATATACAACTTATTTTATATTTATATACAAATATATATAAAAAATTTGATGAAATATATAAATAATATACATCTATTACACCCTCGAAATACACAAAACATCGCCATATCAAATGTTGCACACATACATCATAAATAACCTTATCCATTATTACAACATCAAAACATCCAAAAAAAAAAAAAGGACACTTAAAAAAGGAAAACTGAACACAAATCCAGTAGACATACTAAGTAAAACTTACACATGAAAACATGACAGTAACAAGTAAACACTTCATGAACATGAATACCGAACAACACATGAGAAGGACCAAGTAAAAGCATTTATACATAGCTTTTTAGTTATTTCTTCAAAAAACCGCCAGCCATCTTCATCAAATCTCCATATCCACCTTCTGACTTCGATGAAGCTTCAGTCTTTTCGCCACCGTCGCCCGACGGCTTGTTCAAGAAACCTTCTGCCATCTTAATATAGTCCCCTGCGCCGCCGCCAGAAGGTTTTTCAGCGTCAGTGGTTTCAGTGGTGGTGGTGATGGGAGCGGCTTTGTCATCGCCAGAATCACCAACGGTGACGGGGGCGGTTTTGTCCTCGCCAGAATCACCTGTGGGGACGGGGACGGGGGCGTCGTTTGTGGTAGTTTTGTTCTCGCCAGAAGCAGGGGCGGGGACCGGGGCGGGGACCGGGGCGGGGGTGGTGGATTGAGAAGTGTTATACTGGCGGAGATAGTCCTCGGCCTGGTCAACGTACTTTCCAATTCCCTTGGTATCATCTAGCTTGCCGTACTCTGAAGCGGCGTTGAGGATGTCAGCGGTGGCGCCGGCGACTTTAGCCTTGTCATACTTGTCGGGTTCGTTGCGGAACTGGGCTTGAGCCGCATCAGCCACTACCTTGGCGCTGGCGAAAAGATCATAGTTAGAGGGTTTTTCCTGGTGGTCGGAGCTGTTGGGCTGATCGGAAGTGGGCTTGGGTTGATCACCTTTGGCTAAGCTGGACAAGAAATCCATGGAGGAAAAAGTTGGAGAGAAAATGAGAGGGAAATGGAAAATGGAAATTCCTGGAAAAACTGATATTGTGAGGAGATATGGAAAGGAATGGCAGTGGATAAATAGGAGCTGAGAAGTTGGATTTTTTTTCAGTGTAGTGAACGTGTCGTGGCAATTAGGACTCGTTTGGGAGTGGGGGCCGCCTTTAATGATTGAGAAGGGAAAGATATGACTACCAAGTCCAACCACAAGGAAAATTTAGTTTACACTTCATCGAATTACAAGAAAATATATTTGAATTGTTATTAAAATTATTTGTATATTAAATATAAATTTATTTTTTTAAATTATTAAATACAAAATTTTTCATGAAAATTTAAATTTTTCTTAATATTAGTAATGCATCCTATATTTGATAGAGTGTGTGGAAATTCACTCTTCATTCCTACACACCTATGTGTGTTTTTGTGTGTAGATAAAAAATAGACACTACACCTAATATACTCCACCAAATATATTATTTAGAAAAGTGATTTAATTTTAGGGTCGAGAGTGTGTCATGGCAATCATACAAGATCATTTTTGGGACACAATTAGTACTTGTTTTGGGGGTGGGGGACCAAATTTAGCTTGTAGAATTAGACAGGTCGGCAATTATACTAAGTTTTTTTCATAATTTGTTTAGATTCAACTAAACTTGATTCAAAATTTAAAAAAAATCTATTACAAGATTTTTTATTTTTATTTTGGAAATTAGAGTTATTTGTATTTGATGGGATATTTTTAATTTTTTTTCTAAACATATTATTCTAATATTCTATTTTAATAGAAGAATACTATATATCAGTGGCTAACCCTTCATTTTTTTTTCTTCACCTCACCTTGATTTGGTAATGATTGATTAAATAAATCCTTTCAATGATTAACTGCTTACTAAACGTGGAAAAAAAGTGAAGGTTAAAAGGTGAGTTATAGCATTGCATTTTAAAAACCTATACCTCATTTTCAAAAAATACTCATTCTTTTACATTTTAAAAACAAATAAACCAAACATATTATCTTAAAATGAAATATCATATCATCCTATCAACCCAAACAATCGAACCTTACAACTTACTCGTCAAAATATATTTCCAACATTATCCGAGTAAATATTCTCTAAACATTTTCAGAAAATACTTTTCAAAATGATAATAAAAATAATTCAATTATAGTATATTTTTTGTGGCTTTTTTTGTGGATGTGTTGTGAACGTGTCATACCAATCATACAAGGCCGTGTTTGGGACGCGATTACTCCTTTCCGGTGGTGTGGGGGACCGGGGGATATCATGTCGGCCAGTATGGATATTTTAATAAGGGGGAAAGAGATAGTTGATAGTTGCTACTAACTACCAACGGCTGAAGAAGTCCCATTGGGACCAATCCACTTTCAACATTAATAATTAATACTGTCGGCAAGATAATTATTGAGACTGGATCCCAATGGTTGACCAGAATATGCCAATATGAAAAATTAAATAGTATCATGGATTAATTATTAAAATAGATAATGTAGGAATAAATAATTTTGTATTATGATTTCTAAATATGTGTTTATGACATTTTCTTTTTTGGTTTGCATTGTGTAATTCTTTACCATGCTTGTTTAATTTAATAAAGAAGCATTAATATAAAAATTTATTTATAATCTAATTAGAAAGTTAAGTAGTATAGTTTGAAACTTGGTTACCATGTGATATTGTGTGTGGAACACTAATGTACAGGAACTTAGGTGTTATTTATATATTATTAATTTTTTTGAGTAAATAGATTGCATATATTATTATATTGAAAATATCAAGCATCAATAAATATAATAATCAACAATCAATTTTTAATAAAGACTAATAATTTATAATTAATTAATAATTATTATGAAAATTGATAAAATTTTATATTTTGGTGGAATTCAAAACTAAAATTTCATAATCTTGAAGTCTTAATTTTGCCATTTAAACTAGATGGACATAAATATTCTATTTTTAGCTGTGATATTTGTAGGTGCGACATTTACTAGTATTAAGTTTTGATTAAATATGCATCGACTTTAGGTGCCACATCATAAATATAGTGACACCTATCACTGTCACAATTGCTGTACCAATAGCTTGAAAACGTTCTTTATCAGCATGGTAATAGAACTATAATTGAAGTATATTATTATTATTATTATTTTATGAAAAAATTAATTACGTTATTTATTATATTGACATATACAGATTAATTTAATATATTCATCTAAATTAAATATACAACTTTATTTAAAAAAAACCTACAATTAAAATTTGAAGATTCAGGCTGATATTAGGGCAAGACCTTGTTGAAGTTATCAAAATTATATTATATTTTCTCTACAAAAAAGAATAGAGGTATTTCATTTCAAAATTAATAAATAAATAAATAAACCATCATAAATGTATGGGGAGTAGTGGATAGAAATTGTGACAGAGAGATTTTGTACACCTCGTCACAAAAAAGTTGTTTATATGATAAATAATTCTAATAATGCCAATGATGTCTTGAAACCCTCAAATTCTAATATATATATATATATATATATATATATATATATATATTATATATATATATATGTTTTTAATTAGTTCCATGTCAAATGACCCTCTAGCAAATTACACAAAACTTTCACTTCAATACAAGAATGCTGTGAAAAGGCATAAAAAAATGTTGATGAGGCCCCAAGGCTAACTTAAATGGCAAGGATTAAACCTTGATATTATATATTTAATTACAAAATTTGGCTTTAATAATGATGATAATGATAAGTAACAATAACTTTGTGTGCTTATAACTTTATAAACTCGTAACAATCTATCATAAGATTTAAAAATAATATAATATGATTTATTATATTTAAATTTTGTATTATAAAATAATTATAATGTCATTATAATAGTAATGATTGTATAATCAAATAAATTTTAGAATTCATTCTAAAAGTAGTATTATGCTGTCAGCTGCATTTTGTCAAAAAGCAACAAACTCTACAGCATCAATCAAAAGAAGGATAAATTTTAACAGAATTCAAGATAACTTAAAGATCCTTTTAAACAAAATATAGTTTCAAATACAATCCAAAGGAAATAACCTAAAGAAACCTGTTTGAATTTCCATGCAGAGCAAGCAAGACAATCGTTAGCGATCCACATTGTACGCCATATGATGCATCCAAATCACTTGTGTGCAAAAATGTTGCACAGAACTGTGTGTGATGTGCATGTCGTTTCTGAACACTCTTCGTGTGATCTCCGACGATGAAAGCTCAAGATTGATGTTCATTTCTGTTGAACTTTCTCTAATGGCCCTTGTAAAATCTTTGCATCTGTGGAAAATCAAGATGAAAGCAGAATGCCAGTCATTCATAGCCTGGATCAAGCTTTAGGTTTCGTATAAATGTCATTCAGATGCCTGCAATGCAAGAAGATGACAAGTCTCTGCCTATTTGGATTGACTGGTTACTTTACCTAATCTACAAATCAAAGTACAACTGCATCACTCATTCCACTCCAGCCTTCTGCTTCAACATGGAAATAAATTTCTCCCTATCTTCCGGCGACATGGCGTCGGCCGAGCAATCTCCAACTCCCCACTCAGCTCCACGAATGCAATATTTGTCAAGAATTTCTTGTCGGTTTCTGAAAGATAGCATCATAATTCAAGTACAATCAGCTACTCGGATGCAAATCTGGAGTGCTGTTTGTCGCAGTCGTTTAATGATGCCATTATAAACAGAAAGACAAAACAGGTGAAGAAAATTTACTTTTCCTTGTTTAACTTAGTCTGCTCAAGCAACTTTTTGAGGAGGGGAGACTCTTTGAATCTTGCATCATTCTCTGCATACTTTTTCTGATTTTCCTCTGAAATAGCCAAGATATCACGTAACTTCAAGAGCATATCAATTTAGATTGTTTGAAATGTTATTAGAGAACATACCATTAAAACGTGTGAGAAAATCAATCTGAGGCAACTGAGGACCAGGAACTGATTCTATTCCGGGGAAGCCCGAAAGAAATCCAGCATGAGCTGCAAGCTAGATATTTTAATAACTTACTGGCTCCTATGCCAGGATGATTACAAGAAACATAAGTGGAAAAAAAACCTATCACATCTTAGCTAACTATAACGATAATGGAAAATAAAATACTTAACAGTCATCTCATAAAGTTATGAGAATAACTGCAGAAAGGTGAGATTAGGATCTAGAGTGCAGCAAAATTTTCAAGATACACTTATTGAGTGTTAAATATAATTGAAAGAGAAATTGAATAAATTGAAAGTTAAAATATATCTTTAAATTACAATATTTTTTCAAAGTTTATGCACTACAACTTTATAATTTAATTTGGACTCACCCATGACTTTTTCTATTTTATTTTTTTTACTTGACTTCTACATTTACTCAATATACTTTTGTTTTTCTCTTTGACTTTTTTCTTAGATTGCTTGCGTGAAATATCCAACAACATTGCCTATTTATAGGCCTCAATCATTCGTACTATGTAGATTAAAGTAATTACCAAAGTTTATCACTAAGAAAGTGGAAGACTTAGTGGGTGCATTGATTGATCATTAGTGCACCAAAATATTTATTTGTGGTATATAATTGCACCATAATACATCAATTTCCATGGTCGGTTGCACCTTCTTGATTATGCTTCATTAGTTGTGCTTTAGTGTTTCAACTACTAATTACAAATTATTATTTTAATGCCCCCTCTTAATTTGTAATTCGAACACCATTCTGAAACTGCTCCATCTTTTCAAGATGGATTTCTTTGGTGAAACCATATGCCAACTACTCCTTTGTGTTCACAAACTCCAGTTGAATTTCTTGTTCGTTTACATGATTCCTAATGAAATGATTATGAAGTTCAATATGCTTCGACCTTTTATGAAAAACTAGATTTTTTGTCAGTGCAATAGTTGACATATTATCATAGAAAATTATGGTGGGAGTGTCTTGTTTTTGCTAAACATCAGTCAAAATTTTTCTGAGTCAAATTGTTTCACAAGCGGCATCAGTGGCTGCGATATATTCTACTTTTGCCGACGAGAGTGATACTGTCTTCTGTTTCTTAGATGCCCATGCAATTATTTTTGAACCCAAACAAAATACATATCCAGATGTACTTTTACGATCATTAAGTAACTCAACCCAGTCACTATCCGAGTATCCAATGAGTTTATTTTCTTTCTCTTTGACATACTTAATACCAGATTTTCTCGTTCCTTGAAGGTATCGTAAGATCCTTTTTGCTGCTATATAGTATAGTTTGCTTGGACCATGTATGAACCTTGATATCAATTTGACTGGATAAACAATATCATACCTTGTATTTGTCAAGTAGATCAAGGAGCCGACTAAACTTCTGTAAGTCTTTACATCAACTTTGGTTGCACCATCATTCAACTGTAATTTTTTATTAGCTGCAAGCGGATTTGAGGTTGACTTGCAATTGTTCATCTGAAAATTTTTCAATACTTCTTCAAGATATTTTTCTTGAGAAAATTAGTATTTCTTCTTTTAATTGGTAAACTTGAATCCCAAAAAAATATTTCATGAGACCCAAATCAATCATCTCATACTCCTTCATCATGGTTTTTTTGAATTCTTCCACCATCACTTGATCAGTCCCTTAATAAATCAAATCATCTAGTGAAGACAAACAATAAGAAATTGTGCACCTTCTTTCTTCATGTATAATGATGGCTCACTTTGACTTTTTTGAAATCCAAGCTCTTGGTGCTTGTTTCAATCCGTATAATGCTTTTCTGAGTCGATAGACTTTATCTTCTTTACCTTCGACAACATAACCTTCTGGTTGCTCCATATAAACTTCTTTTTCTAGGTCACCATTGAGAAATGATGATTTAACATCCAATTGATAAAATGATAGCTCCAATTGTGCTGTTAGAGCTAGGATAAGTCGTATTGTTTCCATTCGAGCAACTGGTGCAAATGTCTCATTCAACTCGTGGCTACTGAGAATATCCTTTTGCAACTAAACGAGCTTTGTGTTTGTGTATTGAGTCATCTTCCTTGTACTTTGTCTTGTAGATCCATTTTACCCCGATCACATTTTTTTCTTTGGGAAGGTCTACGAGCTCCCATGTTTGGTTCTTTTCAATGCTTGCAATTTCTTCGTCTATTGCTATTTGCCAATCTTCTTCTTTAGCAGCTTTTGCATAAGTCTGTGGCTCACAAGCGAAAAATTACATCACATGATTCATAAATCTTTCTTAAACTTCTTACTTTTTTTATTGGACTTTCAAATTTTGGATAGAATTCTCTATATCCCGATGAACTAGAGCTTGGACTGGAACTTGGGCTGGTGCTTCCACTTGTGCTTGGTTTATCTCCTTGACTTGTTGAAGTAGGAATTGGTCCGGGCAGATACACAATCTTTGTTTTCATCTTTTCATTTTCTTCTCAATTCCACGACTGCTTTTCATCAAATATAACATCTCGAGAAATAATAAGTTTATTTGTCTTTGGGTCTAGCAAATGATATCCCTTGGATTCGTCACCATAACCAACAAAGATAAGCCTTTCTCATTTACCATCGAACTTCTCTCTCTGCTGGGAATGAATATATGAATAATCAATGCAACCAAAAACTTTGAGATGATTTACTTGAGGCTTTCTTTTATGCCAAGTCTCGTATGAAGTCTTATTGGGAACTACCTTTATCAGTGACCGATTCAGAATATAGACTGCTGCATTTACTGCTTCTGCCCAAAAGCTTTTTGGAAGTCATTTTCCTATCATCATGATTCGTGCCATTTCAACTATTGTACGATTCTTTCGCTTTGCAACTCATTCTGTTGTAGGTTGTACTGACTGTTAGTTGTCGGTGGATTCCTTTTTCTTTACAATAATTCAAGAAGGATTTCCAATGAATTCACCTCCTCGATCTGTCCGCAGAGTCTTATTTTTCTGCTACTTTGATTTTCAACATATGTTTTGAACTTCATAAATTTTGGAAATACTTCTGACTTTTGCTTTAAGATATAGATCCACACATTCTAGTGTAATCATCAACGAACAAGAGAAAATATCTATTGTCGTTGAGAGACGGTGTTTGTGTTGGCCCACATATGTTTTCATGTACTATCTCAAGAGGAGCTTTGGCTCTATTTGATGTCTTTGGAAATGGCAACCGATGCATTTAATGCTATATTTTTTTTCTTCAATAAATGTAAGCCTTTATAACTCAAATATCCATACCTCAAATGCCAAAGGTTGTAATTTTCATCTGTTGTGCTTTGAAGTTCGACTTTTTCAGTCAATGGTAAATTAAGAGGAAAAACTTTATTTGAACTCATCTTAATTTTAATTTTAGCTATTGTGAGATTCTTTTGCTTATCAATTGGTCGACACTCAATAAATTTTGAGTTAAGTCTGGCACATAAAAGACATTCTTGATAATATTGAATTTGCCCTTTTTTGTCTGAACTGCAATTTCTCATTTTTCGATAATTTTGTGTGCTTTGCCATCTCTAAATTTTACTTCAGATAAATATGATTCATCGAGTTTCACGAACATTTTTTTATTTCCACACATGTGATTGCTGCAACCGCTATCCACGTACCAAATATTCTCAATTTGTTGTTGAGAGTTCAAGCAGGAATAAAATACCTGATTGACCTCATTTCTTTCAGTGAAGTTGGTCTCCTTTATATCTCTATCATCTTTGTACCAACAATCTCCTTGGGAATGATTTGCATTTTTGCATCTTTTGCATTTATTCCAATAATTTTTTATTTCATGACCGTTCTTTCTGCATATTCGGCAATATAAATCTAAATTTTGATTAAAATTATCCTCGTGCTTGGAAATTTTGATATCTGCCACGACCTCTGCCTCTTGCACATCGCTGAATTGAGTTGTTTTTCTGGCCATCTAGCTGATTTTTCTACTCTGAAATATTAATCTTTCCTTGAAAGACTTACTCCAAACTTTGACTTAAAAATCTTCTTTTTTCATAGGCTTCTAGTGATATCATAAGTTCATCCAAAGATAATTTTAACAAATCTTTGGATTCTTCAATAGTAGGGACTATATGCTCAAACTTTGCTGGCAAACTTTTTCAACAATCTTTCAATCTTCAACAGTATCGCCATATCCTCTGATTTGATTTACAACCGTAGAAACTCTAGAAAAAAATTCTTGCACATTTTCGCTATCTTTCATAGCCAAATTATCAAAATCTCGCCGTAAATTTTGCAATTTGATAGAGATGACCTTTTCATATTCTCCAAATTGATTTTTCAGAATTTTCCATGCATCTTTTGATGTTTTAACATCCGTAATGCGCAAAAGAATGGATCGACTTACACCTTGGTGCATAAAGGACAAGGCACTTGCATCTTTCGTCTTGTTCTCTTTATGCTGTTTTTTGTCTTCTGCTGCTACTAACTTCTTCCTTCGGAGTATATGTATTATACCCCTCTTCAAAAATATCCCAAAGTTCATGGAACACGATTAATATGCGCATCAAGATACTCCATAACTTGTAATCTTGACCAACAAAGATAGGAACGCCTTGTTGGGAATAAGTGAAAGCACGTTCAATGCTGCTGGTTGAAGCCATTATTGTGAATAAAAGGGGTTATCAGGCCAAGGGTGGCTCTTATACCACAAATTTGTTAGGTGTTAAATATAATTGAAAGAGAAATTGAATAAATGGAGGTTAAAATATATCTTTAAATTACAATATTTTTTCAAAGTTTATATACTACAACTTTGAAATTTAATTTGGACTCACTCTTGGCTCTCTCTATTTTTTTTTTTTTACTTAGTTATACACTTACACAAGATGCTTTTGTTTTTCTATTTGATTTTTCTCTCAAATTACTTGCATGAAATATCCAACAACATTGTTTATTTATAGACCTCAATCGTCCATAGCATATAGATTAAAACAATTACCATCACTAAGAACGTGGGAGAATTAGTGAGTGCATTGATTGATCATTAGTGCACTAAAATATTTCTTAATGGTACATAATTACACTATAACGCATCAATTTTCATGGTCGGTTGCATCTCCTTGATTATGCTTCATTAGTTGTGCTTTAGTGTTTCAACCACTAATTACAAATTATTATTTTAACAACACTTTCTAAAGAATTGAAACAATCTCTTCACTAGATTATCGAACATGAAACTAATAATTTATCTCCTTGCTAATCTGAACTTTCTTAGTCAAAAACAGTTCATTAGACTAATAAATCACAATTTGCGAATTCATAAACCAGGAGTAGAATATCCACTGAGTACTCCTCTGCTATCCATCAAGGCTCATTTGCTCATCCCACTATTCTCTTTATCTAATAACAGTTCGTTTTTCACCAAGTATGACTCCCAATATCACGTTATGTATCATCGTATGATTCATTGCAGCCTAGGTGCAGGCAACAACACTTCTTTTGCTATGTTTTATTCATTGTTCATCTAACTCAAACATCCAGGTGAAAAGTACGGATATGAGGAATCCCTTTTAAATTTCAAACAATTATTGAATAGCCTAAATAAATAACATTCAAATCCAAAAGTAGTCAAGAAGCATAACAGTGCCATTCAAAAATTTCTAAGCCACATAATCCTTCTTCTGTGTTCGGCACCCTAGCTCCAGCTTGCCTATATTTGGCTTTACTGGGAAACTTCAAAGAATTCGTTAAAAATCAAACCAAACTTGTCAATAACAATTTGCAATTCCAATTCCATGCCACCAAATGCTGAATCGAATTTCAAATATGCATATGAGGAAACCTCTTGTTCATACAAAACTTTCCCTAACAACTCTTGCTCCAACACTCTTGCAATCTCAGAAATTTCAGGCCTAAAACAACAACCGCAACAATTTTCTAAATCCATTATGAAATTTTAATTCCCAACACAAAACACAACAACTGCAGACATTTTGTGAACCCCTAATGAAATTCTAACTCTCAACACAAAAACTAAACACAAACTCTCAAGAATTGCCTATCACCCACCAGTCAACACAACCTTGTACCAAACTTACACTAAATAATGTCTGAAAAATGCAATTCTTAAAGAACCCATATAATAAAATGCAGAAACAAGCCAAGAAAAGAAGATAAATCACCTGGACTAGACCAAAAAACAATAGCAAGAGATGCAGCTACAGGAATCACAGACTTCTGAAACATAATCTGTACAAGGGCTGGCGAGTATGACAATTCTTGGCCATTTTTTGTGGATTTGGGATGCTCTGGTTTTCTCCTGCACGAAACAATTGAAAGGAACTTTTCTTGAAAAGGCTGAGACGGGATTCTGAACTTGTTTGTAGAACTGAAAGTTACCGGTGATGGCTTAATAAGAGAAGCATTGAGCAAAGAGGAAACCATTGGTTCTTGGTGGAGAGGACTACGTTTGAGAGAAGTGATAAGAAAACTAAATGAGTAGAGGAAAACTAACGGTCATCAATGTGTTTGATTTGGAGGAATTAATGGGAGAAGATTAGCAAAAATAATTGCTAATAAAAATCGACACGATCATCATAATTGTAATGTTGCCGTTTGCTTGGGTTGGGTGGTTGTATTTTTTAATATTGAGTTTTTAGTTTTTAAAATTTAAATCTAATTATCAGCTATTTCAGATTATAACTTGAGATAAATGATAATACTCTTTATTTTATCTATTATATATATTCTTAATATTTATATACTGGACATATGTATTTAAGTACATATTATGTTCTTTTTTATTTTAAATTAATAAAAAATTGAGTCTTTATAAGAAATATTAATGGCATTAATCAGTTAAATTATTATTTAATTCATAATTTACTTAATTTTATTCTTAATTAGCATTGCTTTTATATATTTTGAATTTGTCCATCTCTAATCTAACCATATCATAACAATATGTTATAAATAATTGTTTAAATGACATTTCATTTTTCAAAATTTAACCATTTTAACACGTTACCCTTTAATAATAAATTTTAAATAAATTATTTTTTTTAAATTTAATTATTTTGATATTTTATCCCTAAAAATAAAATTTAAACATTTTGCACTTTCAACTTATATTTATTATAATATTTTGCTTTCCAATGATAATTTCAGATCAAATTTTCATCAAAATATTCTTTTTTAGTCTTCGTATGCATTTTTTTCTATCTTTCCACTAAAAAATAAAAAAAATATATCATAATATTTTTTTATTATTGTCAATGGTAAAAACATGTCAAATGATGATACTTTTACAGTAAATAATATCGATTGCAGTACTATTAATAAAAAAATTATTATTATTTATACCTAAAATACTATCATTTATCGGATCTTTACTATTAATAATAATAAAAATAATATTACAATGCATTATTTTTAATTTTTTCATGAAAAGATGAAAAATTACGTGAGATGGTAGCTGACGAAGAGCTTTTCAATAAAAATTTGATTTGAAGATAATAAAATATTATAATAACTATAATTTAAAGGGACAATATACTTAAAAGTTACTTTTGGAAATAAATGATAAAATAATTAAATTTAAAGGAATAGAATATTTAAAATTTATTTTTAAGAAATAATATACCAAAATGATATAGGAAGAGGAGTGGGAGGGGGTATAGTGCGATTGACTCTAAATAATTTTATACTTTAAATATGCATAATCTCAATTATTTTTCATGTTGGAATGAATATTAAAAAGTGAGTCAGCCAATGTTTTTGAGCACCTTTTTGACTTTCTATTTACCCTACATAAAGATGAATTATTGCATGTTGATATATAGACTCAACCAACTTTGAATCTCTGTTTTGTTTTTATAAGATTCTACGAATTGTTTTGAAGCAAATTTGTTTTGTAAGTTGTATGAAATATAATCAATTAATATTCTCTTCAAGAATACTATATGTATGAATCAATACTCAATAGAAATTACAAGCCGTGTCTTGGAATTGAGCTTTGCAGAATGTGAACCCATGATTTCAACTATTATCAAGTTCTATCACATGAAAAAAAAGCTTTAAATTTGATTTTTAATGCTAAATAAATACAATATATTTAATAATCAAATCAAGTTTAATTATAATTTAAGTTCGATAAACATTTTAAAGAAAATTTGAAGATGCCTCAATGAAAATTGGTAATATTTCCAAGTCTATATTTGTGGGAACCTGAAAAAGAACTTCTATTAATTGGGAGGGGGGAGGGGGGAGGGGAACGAAGAAGTAGAATATAGAGGAGGGAAATGGCAATTTTATTTTATTTTTTTCTTTTAAGTCCTGATAAGTTCCATTTCCAATAACGTAGGGATGGAAATGACATAAATGAAAATGTTGAAGGGCAGTTCTGACAACACAAATCAAAACTCATGACAAAACTAAGACAATCCTTCAAATAATAGAACATATAAAAAAAATAGAAATTCCACCCCAGACCCGTCGATTTTCTGGCCAAACCTTCAGCTTATCGTTTTTTCTCTCAGTAATTCTGTTTCTATCTTTAGAATTCATTGCGCTGCTTCCCAAATCTCAAATCCCAGGTATTTGGCAGTCAATACATATATTTATTAACAATTTGTACGTGTCTACATGCGTAAAATATGGGAAAATTGCCTGAATTTTTCTTGGTGTTGATCTTAATTGAAGAAATTAGTATATCTCTATTATGTTTAATTTTCGTGTATGTGCTTTCTGCTATTTAATTTGTTATGTTTATTGGGAGAATTTTGAAATTTAATGAATTTAGTCTGTGCTCTGGCTGGTGGAAATGATCCATAAGCTTTTAAAGCTAGTGATTTGCCTAATTGAGCTTCAATTTAATAGAATCTTTCGGATTAGTTTTTTGAAGTTTTTTTTTTTTTGGGTCTGAGAATGCAATGTTGTTATTGATTGAAAGAGTTACTGCAACTTAATAATGATTTTGACATTAATTGGGACTTATTTTTCGCTTTTGGATATTTTCTCATTGCCAGGGGATTTTAATTTATTTATTTTTAGAACATTATGTTGGCATTGTTGAAATTGACGTTTTAGCATATTCCATCAGATTTGGTGATAGCTACGTAAAAATGTATGTTTAATGTTGGCTGGAGAACAAAGAAGGTGAAGGTTTGATATTGGGTAGTTAATATGTATCGGGCTGGGGCTGCAATCACTAATCGAGGTGGGTTGCCAACAGATAGTGGAGATTCCGTAGTGACACTAGATCAAGTTCCACGTTGGAGTGATTCAGAGTTTAGATACTTGTATGAGAATGAAGATCCTGCTTTTCCGAACTCATACTTTCCAGACCCTTTGACATCTGCTGCTGAGGGTGAGAGTAGTGGAAATGGCATGCTATCTAGGTTCCCCGTGGATCATGACATTAACTCGAAGATATATCTTTGGAGGGGGAACCCTTGGAATCTTGAGGTGGATGCTGTGGTGAATTCAACAAATGAGGTGAGTAGTTAATTCGTTGCTATGGCAATGAGTTGTAATTATCTACATCAAAGGTATAATGTGATGGTTGTTGCCATGTTGCAACACTTCAACTGTAGCTTTTGCAGGTCTATGACATCCTTGCTTGTTATTTTAACTTTGGAATGATAACCATTCACAAGCATATTTGCATACTTGTGTTTGTAAGAAATAGTAAGCCAATTGGATTCACTGGATGGTTATTTTGTGTACCTTACATTTGTAGGTAGTGAGCCTTACCATAATCTTGGTTGGGCTTAAAGGATAACTGGTGATGAATGTGCTTACTGTATGTTCTCTTATTTTGAGTCATGATACCGCTGCATTTTGCTGGTATATGATCTTAATATGCTACCTCTCCTGCATAACCAGAAGTTATTGAGTTTTCTTTTGGGGGGTATAAAGTTGAGTTTTTTCTAATAGATTGCTGAGGCATCACGTTGGAAAATGGATCTTGCCTGCATTACATTTGCTGTCTGGTTTACAATTGGTTGTTTTTTTCACGGAATGCCATTTCAGCATTTGGTTCTGAGCAACAGCCCCTACTTGTGGCCTTCTTTATGCAATTTCCGCCTTCTTATCCCTGTCAAATAGTGAAAGCTGCAAATTCCAGTTTATATCATGGGTTTATCCTGTTGAGCATTTTTTTAGAGCTTAAGTTGATTTCTTCTGATATGCCGTAAGTAGGTGTTTGCATGCCAGTGGTTGCTTTTGAGATGGATGCTTCTCCTGATAATTACATGTTTTTGGATGACAGAACTTAGATGAAGCGCACAGCAGTCCTGGTTTGCATGCTGCAGCTGGACCCGGCCTTGCAGAAGAATGTGCAACACTGGTAGGGTATATTGAAATACTGGCATTTAAGTTGTGCATCAACATTATACTGTGTTAATTGTATAATCTTGTGTTGATTTTTCTTTTGCAAGACATGTAACTACATGTTTTGTAAGATTTTAAAGATTTCAGTATCTTTGAGAATTTGGTACTGCTATGTTACTCCTTGGGTTGACTTATGTTACTTGGACTCAAGTATAGATGTTGGACATGGGTATGAATCTAAGTACTGGACGTGTGCAAATTGCCAAAGTCTAAACCTCTTTGGAGGTTGGTCAGAAAGTGTTTTTGATAAGGGACGTGTATGGGCGCATTAACACTTCCATTCACTCTATAATAGACTAAGATTCTTCTAAAATGTTTCCCATAAATTTGATATCATCTGATTAGATTAATTTTGTTCCAAATTAGAATATATCTTATAACCTAGAAAGGCATATTGCTATCTTTGTATATTTTAGTGTTGGTTTAGTGTTTGGGACTTTTGTTTGGTGAGAGTCATGGCAGTTTTTTAAAGTTCTGCATTATTTTGGAGACTATATTTCGTTGAACATGGCTACAGCAGGTGAAACTCAAGTTTCAGAGTAAATTTGAAATAGGCAAAAAACTTTAATTTATTATGTACAAATCTGTGCTGATGTGGTGATCATGTTTCACCTTTACAGGGTGGTTGCCGAACAGGGATGGCAAAAGTTACTAATGCATATGACCTTCCTGCAAGGTAATTATGTCAACTTTTGCACTAAAAGCCTTATGCCATTATTGAACTGTGTTGTGATTGTCATTAATTTCAATGTATCTCTTGGACAAATCCTGTATACTCCTGCATTTTCACTTGTGTATAAATTTAGGCATTGAACCTCCTGAATAAATGTGAAAATTTTCCAAGCACATTTGATTAAAGACAACCCTAAGAAATGAAAGATGCTGTCATTGCATCTGTATCCATGCCTTGACATAAATACTTATGTGATAACTTATCAGTGTGTGTAGAATTTAATAGGAGATTGGTGAGACCCAGACATGGACTATGGCATGGAGAAAACTGGAACATGTACCCTATTGCCGTCAATTTGCGTCACTTTAGGAACGGAGTGTCACTATATCATATGACTAGTTTTAAGTTGGACACGACATTATCTTACTTTGTTATTCTTGTTGTTACATTTATGACTTAGGCAAAAATCGAATGGCTTAAGCTGGAATAAGACAGCTTTGATGTTTCACTCCCCAGTTGATTGTTAGCTTTCTAGTAGTCAAATGACACCTAAACATTCGTTATTGTATCTAATCACTAACTTCTTACTCAAAAGTGGAGTTTATTGTAATTTGCAGGAGGGTTATACATACAGTTGGTCCCAAGTATGCTGTAAAATATCATACTGCTGCAGAGAATGCTTTGAGTCATTGCTATCGGTCTTGCCTTGAACTTCTCATTGAAAATGGGCTGCAGAGGTGGTTCAATAGCCAGACATTGCATCTAGTTTCTTATTCTTCCTCATGTCATGGATTTATCTGTAAATTTCTGTATTAAGCTGTTTTACAATGTGAATGCAGCATTGCTATGGGTTGTATATATACCGAAGCCAAAAATTATCCACGAGAACCAGCAGCGCATGTGGCCATAAGTGAGAAAACTCTTTTTACTATTTTTTGTCTATTCCATTGACATTCATTTCTTAGTTGTCTATATACTTCCATATCTTGTTTAACTTCAATGATCCTGAATGAAAATCCTTGTTTAATTGCATCTAACATTTGTTTTTTTTTATTAGGAACTGTAAGACGATTTCTGGAAAAACAAAAGGATAAAATACATGCGGTCGTATTTTGTACTACAACAGCATCTGACACGGAGATATATAAAAGGTTTGTTCTATGAAACTATCAATTACTAGATCTAGTAATGGATATGATAAATGTAACTGCTGAAATAATTGTATTTTTATGCTTGGAATTTGACATCTATGTGTTATTTCTCGTTGTAGATTGCTTCCACTTTACTTTCCACGGGATAAACAAGAGGAGGGGATAGCTATTTTGAAACTTCCCGCGGATGTTGGAGATGAAAATGGTGAGACAGTCATAGATGAACGCAAAATCAGAATAAAGCCTTTACCTAATTTGAAGAAGACTGGTCCAAGAATTCCTCAAATCTCTTCTGATCTCCCAGTCAGTGATGTACGGTTGACGAGAAGGTTAGTGATGCAGAATACTTTTCCCACCCCTTTTGTCTGTATCTTTAATGAGCACATGCAATCACAAACTAAATGTAAAATTTTTAACTCGTTTGCGGTTATCTTACTGTGTGTTCATTTTTACCCACTACCGGTCCTGGTTTCAGTTCATTCAAACTTTTCTGCTCTGAAGTTGTGAAACTTTCCACATAAATGTGCTTTAGGATCTAGAAAGATATATCTACCATGGGATTACATGTCACTAGATAGAACATTTTCTTGTTACCCTCTATGTTGAAGATTATACAAATGGAGACATACTTCTTGATGGCATTTGAATGAAACACAGCTTTTATTATCTGGATGTCTCTTGGTAAGTGGTATCTTCCGAGTGATATCCTGTGGGCCTCACGAGAATTTGTGTGAATTCAAATCTCAAGTTCCCTTCATTGAATCTGGCATTGCATATTTATTATGCTACCGTAGTCATTTGTATCTTTTTCTGCTTCTGATGCAAACCTCTTGCTAATTATATATCCACGTGTTCAAGAGTCAGTTTTATGCTCTGCTAAAAATGCTTCGCTTCCAATCTAATCTACAGATCCTTGGACCAACCTTAATGATTTGCTCTTTAAACAGGAACTCGTCATTCTTGGATACATATTTGGATCCTGCTTTTATGTCCTTGATCAAAGATCCAGATCAGAGACGCAGAGAACAGTGGGAAAAAGCTGCCGAGGCACGAAGTGGTTGGAATTTTGCTAAAATGCTTGGATATGGTGACCTTGGGGGTCCTCCTTTATCTGCTGCTGAAGAATATTCTCTTCATTCTAGATATCTTGCTAAAGCAAATTCACTCAATCTTTCTGAAATTGCTGAAATGAAAATAGTGTAAGAAACTGTGAACTCCTGTTATGGGGCATTGTTACTTGCAGGGTTTTCCTTAGCCTCCTTACTGTAGACAGTCTAGTTGTTCCTATACTTGCAGAATTTGACACTTGCATTCTGTGTGACTTTTTTAAACAATTGAGCACAGTTTTGTTCAAACCTAACTTAAATATATATGGTAAACTAGATGCTGATTCTTATGATACCTTGGTTACTGCTGATTGCCGTGGTACTTCTTTTCTCTCATAACTTTGGCATAAGTTTTTAATGGAAGCAAGAATTTTGACTGCTTGACATTTACCATGTCTAGGCTGAGAATATGATCAGATTTTATATGCAGTAGCATCTTGGCATTAATTGTGATTGCAGTGCTGGACTGAAGTTATACCTGGAGTCTGTGGGGCCTGATAGTTGCTTTTGTTTGCTTCCCTACTTTTGGAAACTTCTTAATGTCCTGTGCTCATTTTCACCAATGAAACATGTATGTGAAATTTGGTCTCTTTAGTGGGCCTGCAAAGTTGTTGGTCTTTTTCATGATCTGATTATTGGGTGGGTTTTCTGTGATAATCTCATGTAAGAGGGACGTCTGACTCTATATCTCCTACGTACTAGGCATAGCTGAAAAATGATAACAGTGTTGAGATACAAAAAATTATATCTCTTTGTTTCTATTCCAGTTACATAGAATGGCAACAGTGAGTTAACTGTATCAACAGTGAGATCTTAATTTGTTTATCTTGTATCTATTTCAGTTACCGAGGCGGGGTTGATAGTGAAGGTCGCCCAGTGATGGTGGTGGTTGGAGCACATTTTCTGTTAAGGTGTCTTGATCTGGAACGTTTTGTGTTGTACGTAGTAAAGGTGAACATTTACAGCTGTTTTCAGTTCAATTTTCTGTAACTTTCATGGATTCACTGCTCATGTTATGTAATGTCTCATGGCCTTGCTCTAGTATTTCTTGAACTTATACTTGCATTCTTGCAGTCGATAATTTTATTGTGTATTGTGTTTTCAGGAGTTTGAGCCATTGATACAGAAGCCTTATACTATTGTTTATTTCCACTCCGCCGCATCCCTACATATGTGTGTATTTCTCCTCTACATCTTTTGCTCTTGGCGCCATTTTCTTTATTGCCTACACTGAATATTGCTTCTTTGATCTGGAATTCAGTGTTTTCTTTATCTCATTTGTGTAGTCAGTGGAAGCAACTTTGATTTTAATGAAATAATTTTACCCTGCTTTTACTGACACTAAACAAAGTTCTCCTACTGCTGCTTTAAGGTTTAAAATACCGAGCCTAAAAATATAGTTAAAACTTATTCTTTTCTGATTTGAGTCAACAGGCAACCAGATCTGGGATGGATGAGGAGATTAGAGCAAATACTTGGTCGGAAGCACCAACATAATCTTCATGTACGAGGGATTCTTCCTCTGAGTTTCTACCCTATTGCTGACAAATATATTATATGCAGTTACACACTCATTATTAACTGATGTCTGCTTCTATGGTGTAGGCAATATATGTCCTTCATCCAACCTTTGGACTTAAAGCTGCCATATTTGCAATGCAGCTATTTGTGGATAATGTGGTATGCCTGACATAGTAATTTTCAAAAAGAATAGGTCTAAATCTCAGATATCGTGTACCTTTCTCTAGAGCTTATGAAATTGCAAACTGATTTTTAGGTGTGGAAGAAGGTGGTCTATGTCGATCGTCTTCTACAGCTATTCAGATATGTTCCCCGTGAGCAATTAACCATTCCGGATTTCGTATTTCAGTGAGTTTCCCTATCTTTGTATAATCACTTCTTTGTTGATTTAATAAAGACAATTTCTGCACCAGAGAATTAGTGAGGCTTTGCAATGGCCATATTCGTTCAAAGTGCTTGATAATCACATGCTCTTTGATCCTGATTTCGTGGCATTATATGATTCAAAAACCAGTCGAGTATCGGCTTGTGGGAACCAGGAACCTGTATAAATATTTCCTGGTATATCTGATGCAGGCATGATTTAGAAGTGAATGGAGAGAAGGGCGTTATTGTGGATCCAAGAACAAAATATGTCTATCAACGAGCATAGATGATGTATTAAAGCAGTTTCCTCTGGTTCAGCTGGGGTGGCAACTGACATAGAAAGTCTCCAACTTTGTGATCTTTAATTTTTAAAATTTTTTTCAGAAATCATTTTTTGGTCAGGTTGTAATGAGTTGTTATTTTTGTGTATATTGGTCAAAATAATTTTTTGCATCTTCTGTATTGTATTCAGATTGAATTCCCCCTCCCCACTTCCTATGTATCATTTTTCGAAATTATGTATTTTCTACTAAGTATTTTGGCCTTCTGCATGCCGAGTGCTTTACAACTTTAAAGAGTTTTTTATGTTCACTTTTTGGAGTTATTAATCAGAAAAGTGGGTTAAGGTGATAGTACTTAGGTTGACTTTTAGGACATGGTTTTTTGTGAAAATTAAATGACTTTGATGTGATATTTGCTCAGAAGAAAAAGCTAGGTGAATCTAAAGAATTCAATCCAAACATTCAATTAACGATAGATAAATTCATAATTCCTTTTTCAAAGGAGTAGTCTCAAATTATTAGTTTTTCTTTCCAAGACATTTCAACAGTCAGTGTTCTAGTTGATTAAAACTCCAATTAAAAATAAGAAGTTTTTAAGAATATCATTCCATTTATAATTAAATTATCTCCCCATCATAGAATTATGAACGACTACTACAAGACTGATTGTACTAATGATCTCATTGTGAAGTAATGTGGCCAAGCCATTTGGTGGTGAATGATAAATTTTTTTACGTCAAATAACCATTAAACATGAATAATTTCTTAAACAAAATGCTCTAATATTAAATTTTGGCAGTTAAAATTACATAACAAAATTGCTTTGCTAGCCAACCAAACAGTGCCTAAAGGTTTATTTATTTTATTATTTTTTATTATTTTGCTGGCTCATGTTTCATGCTTCTCTCTTATTTCCTCTGCTATTTTTATTTTGGGTTTTTATTATTTCCGTTAATCTACACACCGAGCAAGCTGTGTGACTCACAGAGAAAGACACCAAACGCAGGCTGCAATCTGCAGCAGAAAAAACCCACAATCTCACACACGAAAACTCGAGTAAATAAGCCACCCCACAAGCTGTTTTCCTTACTGCTGCCGCTCTGCAAGTCAGTTCCAACTCTCAAGTTCCCTCGGGTAAAAATACAACCTCCAACCCCAAGATACGCCCATTGAAAGAACACCAAATAGCATTTTTTTGCAAGCAGATATCAAATTTAGCTGTTGTATATTGATTTGTTGCAATTCAAAATGATGTCATCTTATGTCTGGTTTCTTGAAGCAATATTTTCTGTGTTTGTGTGTTGTGGCTTTTTTTTTTTTTTTTTGTGGGGGTTGGGGAAGGGGAAGGGGTTTGGGGTTGTGAAGTTGTTAACTTTGGGCGTGGTATGAACTACTATGATTCTGGGTTTTTAATTCTTGTCAAGAATATCTTGAGTTTCGAGTTATTCACTAATTAATTCGTTGCAGTAAGTGGGCTGCGTGGTGTAATTAAAATAAGACTTAAATTAGTTCTGCTTGTCGTGTTTGATGTCCTTAATGGCGAGTTAAATTCATCTGCACTGAATTTTTTTGTTTAATGGGATTGAGGTATATAATTAGCTTCATAATTTTAGTAAGCTCCGTTGGGCCCATGTATGAGAAAATTTGTCAATGATTAGTCTTTGACGAAACTCATTGTG
Source organism: Paulownia fortunei (assembly GCA_019321725.1). Taxonomy (NCBI): domain Eukaryota; kingdom Viridiplantae; phylum Streptophyta; class Magnoliopsida; order Lamiales; family Paulowniaceae; genus Paulownia; species Paulownia fortunei. The sequence goes on from CM033121.1 coordinate 2,798,627, forward strand.
TTGTAGTTAATTGATTTCTTCTGTGTGAATTCTTTTGTGTGGTTTTTGTGAAATTGTATGGTAACGACTTGAATTGTACATTGGTTTAATCCAGATGGAATGCAATGATTTAAGAGACTGAGGAGAAAAGGCCTTGTTTCTTTCTCTAGAAAGGGGTTGAAAAGTTTGGGAGGGTTATTCTGCTTTGAAAATGGTGCAAATGTCAATAAACACTTTAGTGACTTCCAGATGCAGTGTTGTTTGTGGATCAAACGATTGGTGGAGGCGAAATTTTGGCCAAGTGAGGCAACCGCATATAGTTCTTGGGGCTGGAAGATCGTGCCTTTGTTCTTTTAATGGAAGAACCTCTTCCTTTGCAGGACCATGTGACATATCTCAACCTAGAAGTTTGAGGGTTAAAGCCGGATGGCTATTTAAAGGAAGTGATAAAGGATCAGAATTGGATCCAAGCTGTGAGCATAGTGAAAGCGCCAATGAGGATATTCTGATGTTCTTCTTTGAGCTGGACTTGGCAACCCGAGTACAGGTTTGAGATGCTAACAACTCTGTTGACAAGTTTCGGATGGCTGAAAAAAAAAAAAGTACTTGGCTTATCAATGTGTTCATATTGCAGTATGCTTTGAATTTGGAGCAGTATGAAATTGCCCAGCAACTGAGGAACAAATTGACCGAGGTTTGAATAAGTAAATTATTCTTCTAAAATTCTGATCTTTGTTTACAGCACTCTTTATTTTTGAAAAGAGCCTTTGATTATTTCTTTATTGGAAGCTTTTTTTTATCTGAACTGCCGATAATATGCCATTCATTTGCCATCTGTGCACCAATCTTTCTGGGACAACTAGTACAGGTTAATTGTTTCTCATTCTATCTGATAACAATCATTCGAATCAGTAATCCTGATCTATATTTGCATGAGATTTTTGCTTTTGTAATTTCTTGAGAAAATTCATCATAGACTGTATTGCTATACGGTTAAGGTGTTTGAAGACCTCATCATGCTTATGTAATGTATTTATTTGAAGGTTGAATCAGAGGTTATCAAACTCCGAGAAAGCAGAAGGGGATCGGCGTCCAAAAGTGAAGCTCAAGATATGGCTATAAGCATTTTGCGTCTACGGTAAGTCTCCAATTTTCTGAGCTGTTTTTCCAGTGTAGCTGACTCTAAGAATTGAGTTTCTTCCTCATCATTCTATTTTCTGCAAATCAATTTATTTGGGAACTTAATTTTTAAACTTCTACTTCCTTCAGTGCAGATCTGCAGAACGCGATTCAGAGTGAGAATTACAGTTTGGCTGCTGAGTTACGGGATGAAATTTCCAAACTTGAAGCAAATTCTTTGGCTGTGTCAGTAAAAGCCCAGGCATATGAAAATGTGCAATATGCTTTCCGTTTGGGCCAGAAAGTGAAGCATAAGATATTTGGTAATGTTACCTCATGCTGCTCCGTTTTTATTTGTTTCCTTCTTTTGATACAAAATATTAAAGTATTTGTGCTGACTGCTGTCCTCACTAATTCTGAATAGAGATTTTTATGGAAATATTACTGTAAGTCCTATTTCTATATTACGCTGGCATAATTTATCCCGTCAGCAAGACTTGAATGACGATCAACACACAAAATATGGGCTAATTATTTTGATATGTGAAAAGGTGAGCAGTAAAACAAATCTATGATACATTTGTTAATTACAGACAAAAGCAGGGTCTTTTTCAGCACACTTGTTGAAGTCATTTAAGCATGAGAAAAACTTTGTTTCAACTTCTCACATGGATTCCAAGGCTGCATTTTGTATTATTCAGGCGATGAAGCTATAAGTGTTGCTTGGAACTGACGGGGAGAATCTATACCCTATTGGTGCAGATGCTAGTGGGCCAGAGGCTTGAACTTATCCAATGAAGATTTACAACCCCCCCACCACACACACTCACACTGTAGATGTAGACATACTGGGATAGATCTTCTTATTCAATTTTCATTAGAAGAATAATTACTGAATTAGGTTAATCTTCTGTAGATGAGTTTAGCTGCCTGACATCTCATGATTATGTCTCTTATTAAAAGTTTGCTTTGGTATAATAGGGTATCAAGCTGTTATTTGCGGCATGGATCCAGTGTGCCGTGAATCAAAGTCATGGATTGATGGTGCAAATGTTGAAAAGTTGACTCGTGGTCCTGATCAACCCTTTTATCAGGTTTAACCAGATTCAATACACATCTTTATATTTTGCATCGACAATGGGCCTTTTATTATCATCTTTTCCACTTTCTGCAATGATGTATCTCTTTGCTTTGGTTCAAATGCTTCATTTTTGCTTCACGAAAAAGATTTTGTTGCTCATTTGGCCACACTATAACCTAGATTGATCCTTGTCCTACAGTTGGCTGATACAATTACAACACATATCTTTGACATTCATCTCATCAACACTAGCTAACAAAGTAAAGGGCTCCTTTCATTTCATAAAGTCCTATCCAGTTTCATGATTCTGGCATCCAAGTGATTCAGACTACATTCCCATTTTCATGTTCACTAGCCATTTTAAGTGAAAATTAGTCGCATTAGCATTACTCAGTGAGGAAATAGGGAATCTCTTGTAGTTAGTTTAACCTATTATTTTGCAGGTGTTGGTTGACGTGCAAGAAGACCCCAACCTTTTAGTAGCATACGGTAAGCATGAGTAATACCATGCCGTGATCTTCTATTATGTTTATTAATATTTTACTTCTACTTATAGAACCCTTTTTCTTGTTCATCTATTGATAAAGCATTATCAGCCAGAGAATTTAGGCTATTCTCCATCTCTTGTTTACGCTAGACTTGTGAATACATTACTTTCATCTGCTCCTAAGCTCATAGAGAAAGGTACTGTGCGTGAGAGCATGAGTCCTTATGCGGTTCCAGTTTTACTTGTGCCTAAGAAGGATGGGTCATGGAGGATGTGTGTTGATTGCCAACAATATCAATGTAAATTATAGACATCCCATTCCCCAATTAGATGATATGCTTGATGAATTGCATGATTCTATGGATATCATCATATTAGGATGAGAGAAGGTGATGAGTGGAAAGTTGCATTTAAGACAAAATATGGTTTATATAAGTGGTTAGTTATGCCATTTGGATTAACTAATACACAATGCACTTTCATGAGGTTAATGAATCATGTTTTGCATGCTTTTATTGGTAAATTTGTGGTTGTATACTTTGATGATATTCTGATTTATAGCAAAAACTTGGATGAGCATGTTGAACTTTTAAAACTTGTTTTAGATGTTTTAAGAAAAGAAAAGTTGTTTGCCAACCTCAAAAAGTGTACCTTTTGCACGAATAAGTTTGTATTTCTTGGTTTTATTGTTAGTGCTAAAGAAATTGAGGTTGATGAATAAAAGGTAAAGGCAATCCAACATTCGCTGAGATCTACAAGTGTGGGTAATGTTAGGAGTTTCCACGGGTTGGCTAGCTTTTATAGGAGAACGTAGATTTTAAGTGGGGTGATGAACAAGAAAAAATATTATAACACCCCTTAACCTAATTAAAGAGCCTAACAAGTTGATATAATTAAGTCAAGAAATGTTAACCTTTTATCAATATTAGAATTATGGTTTTAATAAAAAGTTTCCTTTTTAGTTATGCTGGGAAAATAACTTGAATTCATTTGTTGTTTCATTTTATTTTATACACACCATTTACATAAATCAAAATAGAGCACACAATGCTATTATCTCGTCTATAGTTTAACACATCTATTTACAAAACCATAATAGAGCGATTTATTTAAAACAAAGTGAAGTTTTCAAAATAGGCTATAAAAACTGCTCGAATCATGACATATGAATAAGTCTCTGTCTCGCCGTTCTGGACACTCAGTTAAGCTCTAAACATGTACATTTCTACTTGCCTCACAAGAATCTAACGAGCTAAAGGCTCAGTAAGGTGAAACTTTTAGTGTCCGCAGCATTTCTTTTTTCTCTGCTCAATTCCCCGGACTGATTTGCAAAGGGAATTTTCTTGCAGTTCCTGAGGAGAACTTAGTGGCACCTGACCAACAAGACACAGTTAGTCAAATCATCATGTGTCAAACTACTGATTTGTTTAGTTATTCTTCATCTCATAGTTGGTAGATTGTGATTGACCATGTCCAGGATAGGTTTGATCATCCTTATGCTTCCTTCCTGTTTTATGGAATGGATGCTGCTGGAGATTTCATCCCAATTAAACAGCTGCGTGAGAAGTATAACCAGCCTCGGCATGAACTGCCATATGATCCACTGGACGAGCAAGATGCAAAAGATGCGTAAATGCTTGATGCCTTTATTTCCTTTACAGATGCGCTTTTGATGAGAGTTTGAAGCATGTGGTGCATCATGCAGTACAGGATCTGATAATATTTTACATGTTTTTAGGTTTTCCTAATAAGTTTGATTTCGCAGCTCCCAATTGACATATGAGGGGTGCTGCTTCTGTTCGATGCAGATCTTGAATTCTCTAATTCCATGTCTATAATTAGGTGATTGCACATCATCTAAACATAAAATCTTGTTCGGATTTGCCTCTCACAATCATACGTCTTCTGTTCTTTCATCTATTCTTAGAGCAGTATATGTTCTATCACAGCTCAGTTTGTGTTCATCAAGATCTTAAATCTAGCTGTTATATTGTTCAGTCGTCGTAGTTTATAACCGAACATGTCATTAAAAAAACTTGTTACATTTTACGGAAATGCTGCATTTTGCAGTAGATTTACGCCCGTAAGTGTAATATAAGATGAGATAATTTACAATTTTTTTGTGAAATTAGTCAAAAAATGGCACAAGGTATGATGTACGTAATTCAGCTCAGCTGACGAGCCATGATCAGTGGATATGTACCCTTCTCTTCATTTTATGAGTGAAATATAATTTTCAGACAATTCATTTTATTTTCAATCATAAAATGTTTACAGATCCCTATTAAAGTAGTGAACCATATGCAACCACCAATCACTAATCAGTATTTCCCAATTTTAGGTACATTCTATGATTTTTTTATCGACTCTTGAATTATTGATATTAACATTGCCACGTTATCGGCTGCATATAATAATTATTAGTTTTTTGTTCGTTAGAGATGATAATAGGACGTGTTTAAATCTAGATTTGTCGTATTAATTTTTTGTTCGTTAGAGATGATAATAAGACGTATTTAAATCTAAATTTGTCTTAAATTATTCCGCTTGAGGCGATTTTTTAAGTCATAAATTGGTTCGAATTGATTTTGATTTTTTATTTTCAATGGACTCGCTCTATCTAAATTATTTATTTAATTTTTATTTTAATATATATGTACTTATATAATATTATATATTAAAAAATGTATTTTTCAAAAAAAATTAATTGTATTATTTTTTAAAATTATATTTTTTTATTTTTAAAAATATAAAATGAATTTAACTCGAATCCATCGAGTTCAAGATAGAATGGATGTTGAGTTTTTTCAATCTACCCTATTATCATTTCTAACTCCCCCTAATAAGTACTATCGTATTGAACCTAACTTTTTGATTTTAAAATGTAGCCAATCCCAAAAAAAAGAAAAAATTTTTTTATCCCTCCTACACTTAAACATAACTAGTAAAGTGAACTTTTTGATTTTAAAATGTAGCCAATCCCAAAAAAAAGAAAAAATTTTTTTATCCCTCCTACACTTAAACATAACTAGTAAAGTGCAAGTGCTTTGCTCGTTCATGAACACCACCTATTTTATTGTTTTTTTAAATTATTTATTATACGCAAATAAAATAGTGAAAATTATGAACACATTAAAAATAATTAAATCGTGTGAAAAGATATATAAAAAGATTATTTATTAAATACAAATATAATTGTCAGTTAATTTAATTTGTTAAAAAAATTTATATCTTAATAATTATCCTTCAGAGTAGTTTCATTGTCATAACTCATATCTGTGAATTAAGAGAACTTTATCTATAAAAATATAATTTTAATTTGATCAAAATTGATATTTAATAGGATTAATTTTAAGTATTTATTTAGAAAAATAATTATATAAATAAAATATTTATGCAATATGCAACTTAAAATTATAATAAATTTAAATTGATATATGATATATTTTCTTTTTCTTTATTATTTTCCAAACATGAGAATGTGTACGTACTTGAAATAACTGTTCTTTGATTAACAAAATATTTTTTAGAAAGAAAATATTGTTAGAAAATGAATGAAATTCTCTTGCAAACTGAGAGTCAACCCAATTGAGGCTGCTAGTTTTAATGCTCACCCAACGCATTCAACTCCCACTCCGGCGCCACCGGCACTCTGCTAACACGGAGAAACTCAAATTCCCGCACAAGTGAGAAGAGCCACCAGCCACCACAAGGAAATCTTCTCCGTGCTGGCTCATTTTTAGCTCACCTCATTTCAAGATTCTACTTGCTTGTATAATACATTCTCCAGCAAAATGGCCGACTGAGTTTTATTGCACCTCAAAAATTCAAAGCAAGAATGACGCTATACATGCCCCTTTTCAAAGCTTGCACGACCTTAAGATCGCTTACCCAACTGCATGCACATCTAATAGTCAGGGGCCTTCAGAAGGATACTCTTGCATCAACCAAGCTTATTGAGTCGTATTCACAAATGGGTTCCGTCCAATCTTCAAGACATATTTTTGACACTTTCCCAAACCCAGATTCCTTTATGTGGGGTGTGCTCATTAAATGCTATGTATGGAATGGCCTGTTTCAAGAAGCCATTTTTGTGTACCAAGATATGTTGGAGAGCTTGGCAGAGTTGAACGGATTCATTTTTCCTTCGGTTTTGAGGGCTTGCTCTGCAATAAATGATCTGAAACTGGGGGAAAAAGGTCCATGCGAGGATTGTGAAATCTGGGTTTGAGTCTGATCCCATAGTTGAGACCTCACTGCTGAGTGTGTATGGTGAAACGGGGTGTTTGTATAATGCTAGGAAATTATTTGATGCAATGTCAATGAGAGATGTGGTGACGTGGAGTTCGATAATATCCACTTATGTGCATAATGGACAGGCAAGTGAAGGATTGGAAATTTTTAGGAAAATGGTGAGAGAAGGCATGAAAATTGATTCTGTGACCATGCTAAGTGTAGCTGAGGCCTGTGGTGAGTTGGGGTTATGGAGAGTTGGAAAGTCATCTCATGGTTATGTAGTGAGAAGGAATATTGGAAGTGATCATGAAGCATTAGGGAGTTCCCTGGTTGCAATGTATGGAAAATTTGGTGATTTGTGTAGTGCGGAACAGTTGTTCCGTAACGGTGTTTATCAGAGTGTTACTTCGTGGACAGCATTGATTTCGTGCTATAATCAAAACGGATACTATTCAGAAGCATTAAGGACGTTTATTGAAATGCTAGGGTGTAAAATGGAAAGTAATAGCGTTACATTGATGAATGTTGTATGTTCTTGTGCTCGATTGGGATGGCTAAGAGGAGGGAAGTCTGTTCATGGATATGCTATAAGGAATAATGTTGACCCTGATAAAGACTTTTTGAGGTCGTCATTGATTGATTTGTATGCTAATTGTGGTCACTTAAGATACGGCCATCAGGTCTTCGATACTACTCAAGACAAGCATGTAGTATCATGGAATATCCTCATATCAGGTTATGCTAGGGCACAGATGGCGGAGGAGGCTCTATCACTTTTTGTTGATATGTTGACTCAAGGAATATTACCAGATTCCTTTGCCTTGGCCAGTGCTCTATCGGCCTGTGGAATAATTGGGCTTTCAGAATTGGGATGTCAAATACATTGTCTTATTAGTAAGACATACCTCCCAAATGAGTATGTTGAGAATGCCCTAATTGACATGTATTCCAAATGTGGATTTATAAATTCAGCAATCAGAATATTTCATGACACCCAACAAGGAAGTGTTGTAACATGGAATTCTATGATGTGTGGGTTTTCTCAAAATGGTTACTCAAAAGAAGCTCTCAGTCTTTTTGATGAAATGTATGCTAAATCTATTGACATGGATGAAGTAACCCTTTTGAGTGTAATTCAAGCTTGCTCAAATCTAGGTTTTATAGATAAGGGAAAATGGATTCACCATAAGCTGATTACTTTTGGTGTAAGGAGAGATATGTATATTGATACCGCTCTGGCAAATATGTATGCTCGATGTGGAGACCTTCAGATGGCTCAAAGAGTTTTTGATAACATGACTGAACGAAGTATCGTATCATGGAGTTCCATGATAGGGGGTTATGCAATGCATGGTCATATTGATGATTCCATCTCTCTTTTCAATAGAATGGTAGAATTACGAATAAAACCAAATGATGTTACTTTCATGAATATTCTCTCAGCCTGCAGTCATGCTGGATATGTTGAAAAAGGGAAGTTTTACTTTAACTCAATGGTCAAGGATTTTGGTATTATACCCAATTCTGAGCATTATGCATGTTTGGTTGATCTGCTGAGTCGAGCTGGTGATCTAAATGGAGCGTATGAAGTCATAAACTCAATGCCTCTCCCTGCAGATGCTAGCATTTGGGGTGCATTAGTGAATGGGTGTCGAATCCATCATAGAATGGACTTTCTTAATAGCATTAAGAGAGACCTTTTAAATATGTATGCGGATGATACCGGATATTATACACTGTTGTCTAACGTATATGCAGAAGGAGGTAAATGGAATGAGTTTACAATGGTGAAATCAAAGATGAGAAATCTAGCTCTGAAAAAGGTCCCTGGCTGTAGTATGATTGAGATTGAGTCGAGTTCATAGATTTGGAGAAAGTAAATTTCCCCTCCAACCAAAAGAGTTCATCATATTCAGGAATGAAAAACTTAGGGTTTAGGAAGGAAACTTTTCCAACCATCACACAGGGCTTAGTTTTTGCCCGTTGGTGCCTTCATCCCTTACATAGCTAAGGCTACCTTCATCTCAAGTCTTAAAGAAAACCATTACCCTCACTGTGATGCACTTGGTGCCAAGACAATCCCGCTCAGTTTTTACCAAGGTTTTGACAGCTACACTGTTAGATCCCTTTGTCATTAGTCCCCCAAGTTGGGTCCAATAGATGCACCTCTAATGGAACGGAAGCACTCCTAGTTGAGGTAAAAAAAAGAAATAAGCCTTCAAATTAAACTTTTTATGCCATGTGCACCTGATTTTTGAGGAATATTGCTTAAGTTTACTGTGAAAAGATACTAAGGGTGTTGATCATGAATCCACCACCCCCACCACCCCAGGCATTTGTTATTTGAATTAGTCATTAGTTTCATTGTTAATACATAACTGATCATGTTGCATTGAATGGTTGTTTTTTTTTCTTTTGCTTTTCAGCCAGTTACTTTTCATAGAATATTAAGTTTTGTGATTTTGTTTATTCATTTTGCAGGTAGCAAAATCATCGTAATCCCAGCAAAAAAGAAGCTGGGACACAAGATGAGGAATGGGCTTTTATTCGTGCCAATCAAATTGATGGAAACAAGAGGGCAGAGTTATCCAAGTTCTTGCCCTGAAGGTACTGAATACATTGTGGTTACTGTCTATCATCTATATTCCCATGTTATTTCTTATGGCCATTACACACTTAGTCCATCACAACCTAAATGCAGTCAAAAAAGCATTGGACATATATTTGGATTCAGGCCTACTGTTGTAGTTCCAAGGTCCACCTCGTGTTAGCCATCCAAATCATGCCGCAGCATCCTCTTCTTCAAAGCCACAGCAGCAGAATAGTGAAGCCCGATGATGATAGTGTTGCTAAAGAAATTGTATTTTTCAATTGTTTGGTTGCTCATGAGATTGTACCAATTTATGAGTATTGATGATGCACAATTTTAGATTTAACTTATTTTGGTTAGCATAATCAAATGATTGAAAATATTAATTACTGGGACCTCAAAGTATTTGATCTCTCTTCTTTGTCAACGCTTCTTTGTTGACGCGTGATTTCAGTTTTAGAAAAAGAAAGAAAAAATATACTACGACAAGAAACCAGCTTTACTGCTCTTTCACTGACTCAATTCAAGTGCACTTCCGAGTTGATCATATTTTTTTAACTAACTTGGGATAATGCAAACCTGGATTCTCACATGTAATAATATCAACTTTCCTTCAACCAATGACATTGACTGACATAGTTTCGAAAAACTCTTAATGAAATCAATACAAAATCATTTATGTAAATTTATAATATAACATATGCCTAGATAAAGTGATAAATAGCACGGCAAGAGGTGTCTACTCTCAATCCAAAAAGTTCTCTAATTTGTTTCTTGGTATGCAATCTTAGAGTGCATAGGGAAAGACACAACTCTTTAGCCAAGTATACAAAGGTAATCTACAGGAATTACAGTAGCTTAAAAATGGCAGAGATTAAGATATCCCATTCACGGGAATACGACTGCAGCTTCATTCATGAGGTTTTTAGTTCGACACTTTAACTTGTATGACAAATCAACTCCAAGCAACTAGGATATCATTTGTCCTCCGTTTCATAGAAAGGATCTCAAACCAAATTGTAATGCCGCTGTCAAGCTGTTTCACATGGATTACTCCCATGTATGAGCTCAAGCTATATACTCAGAGAAATGTTTATCTTGCCCAGATTGAAAGAATCACCATTGTGCAACTTGAGCAAGAACGATCCACGCATAATGGTCCCTTCTGATGCATAAGCATACAATTAACCAAATGATGCCGCCCTTTGAGCGTAGATCTCATTGGTATATAAGTCAACCTGACTACAACCAAGCTGCTTCCTCAAACCCCTTTTCTTCATCAAATCTCTCAATTGACTGGCCTGGCTCCATCTCCCTTTAGAAGCATTTAAGTTAGACATAAGCATATAGTGCCCTGCATCATCAGGATGAAGTTCAAGCATCTTTCTAACAGCCAGGTCCCCCAGATCAAATCTAGAGTGCATACTGCAACCATGAAGAAAAGATCCAAAAACAGTACAATCAGGTTGAATTGGCATTTTCTCAATGAACTCCCAGGCTTCCTCAAGGCTTCCAGAGCGAGCCAATAAATCTACCATGCATACATAGTGTCTCATGGAGGGAATAAAATTGTATGCTCGACACATCTTATCAAAATATCTCCAACCATCTGTAATCATCCCAGTATGGCTACAAGCAGATAATATCGTTGTGAAAACTATATCAGTTGGCTCCACGTTCTCCTTTAGCATGTCACTGAAAAGTTCAAGGCACTCATTTGAGTCCCCTTGCTTTCCGTAACCACCAATCATTGCACTCCACGTAACTGCATTCTTCTCTGCCATCTCACCAAAAACAGTGCGAGCAGACTTAGCATCACCACATTTGGCATATAAGTTTAGAACTGCTGTGCCAATATAAACACTATTAGATGCCAAAAAGCCTACTCTGATAGAGTAAGCATGAAGAGAAGAGCCAAATCGGATGTCACCAAGGCAAGCACAAGCAGATAGGACAGCCACTACAGTCACCGGGTCAGGCTGAAAGCAATTTGATCTCATGCGATTGAACAATCTCAGAGCATGATAAGAATATCCATTTTGAGAATAACCACTAATAATTGAGTTCCAAGCAACAATATCCTTATCTATCACAGACTCGAATAGATAAATGGCATCTTCTATCCTACGACACTTTGCATACATGTCCACTAGAGCATTCATAACATTAGCATCATCCTGTCCTAGTTTAATACCTAGACTATGAACTAATGAACCCAAGTAGGGATTTCCTGACTGCGCACAAGCTGAAAGTACACTTGCCAAGGTAACTGAATTGGGATAAACATCTTGCCATTTCTTGTCAGTAAACAACAGCAATGCTTCTTCAGCAAAGCCACTCTGGGCATACCCCATAATCATTGCCGTCCATGAAACAAGATCAATAATGTGAAACTCATCAAAAATCAATCGAGCATCCCGAATAGCCCCGCCTTTGACATACATGTCCAAAATTGAAGTAAACAAGTAGGAATTCACCTCAATCCCATTCTTGATCACATTTCCATGCACCCACTTGCCCTGGTGCAAAGCCCCCAATTTTGCACATGCTGTCACTATACTCCCTAAAGTGTAAGTATTTCCTTCAACCAGGCAGTCCCTCATACGGTTAAACAACAGTAACCCTTCTTTAGCACAATTATTCTGCACATAGCCCACAATCATTGAAGTCCAACAAACCACATTCCTATCCCAAATCCTTTCAAAAACCTTGTGAGCAGTGTCAATTTCTCCACACTTTGCATACATATCAACAAGCCCAGTCAGTACAAAGCTATCTGGGTTCCCCATCTGAACTATGTAACCATGCAACTTCCTCCCTTCACCAAAATCCCTCAACTCGCAACATGCCTTCAACACAATTGAAAACACGATATTATCAAGAACCAAAAATCTCTTCCTCATAAATTTATAAAACCCAATAATGTCCTCGTACAAATCATTCATAAAGTACCATCTTATCATCACTTTACAAGAAACAAAATCTGGGTTCGGAATTTCGTCGAACAACAAGCGGGCATTCTTAACATGCCCGAATAAACCATACAAGCTGACTAATTTAGTTTTCAATAAAGGGTCCTTGGTTTCTCCATTAACAATCAACAGGGCATGGATTTTTCGGAGAGAAGAGAGGGTTCTGCAGAGATTTAAAAGACAAAAAAAGGGGTTTGCTGAAATCGATTGAATTGAGTCAACTTCATGATTGTGGGATGGTATAGAAATAAAGGTTGTGAACTGGAAGCGAGATTTTGAAAAAGTGAAACGACAGATTTTTCTGTGTACCAACGAAAATAATTTCATGGCGCTTGAATTTCATGTCTGTTTATGGATTTATTATTGGTTTTATATGATACGAGGTTTACATCTCCCGCCACGTTGTTGGTAGTTATAGAGGAGTTTCTTTGCGACCGTTATGGCCGTTTGTCTTCGGGACAAAATTGGAAAAGGAGAGGGACGATTGTAATTGACCAATATTTTGATTTATTTGTAAATATGTATTTGAATCCAAAATTTCGGTGAGAAAAAAAAAAGTATAAAAACTAAATTACATTATATTTTTTCCTGTCAAACAAAATAAATATTAATTTTAAAATAATCAAATGTCTTGAATATCATAAAAATAATTCATATTTTCACATATATATTATTATATAGGAAATTAGAAAATACCTATCCTCTTATATTTGTCCAAATATTTTCTTCCCGTTCTCATTAAAAAGAAATCAGAGGGAATTTCATAATAATTAAAAAAAAATCATCGTGAAAATTCTGACAATATTAGAATTTCGTTTGAGTCGAATTAATGATGGAATGAGCACATGAATTCCAATAGAATTTTCAAAACAAGAAAAAGATGAATTTTCAATTCTTGAAAAAATTGGCCAATCAGGGGCCTATAGTTTTGAAGAATTCGTCTTAGGGCCTGACTTCAATTTGACTTAGGATGTGGGTCAAAATAAATAAGCCCAAATTATAAAGCGGCTACAACTTAATGAAAAGTAGTTATTTCTGTCTATTTTGGACCATCACTTCTTCTACATCTCCCTTTAAGCATTGCTTTAGGAGTTGAGAATTTTATATTTATAATTAATAAATTTATTAAATTTGTTTGAACGTTACAATGAATTTAATATTTTTTGTAATAAATTTTAAATTCACTTAACAGTAAAATCATTATTTAAAATCCTAATCTCTAAAACCCTTTATTCAACTATTGACTAAAACACCAAAACACTATAAAGACAACTACATGATAGAGGCAAGAGCACTTTCCGACCAAGTCCCATCAACTGATCAATTCGTGGAAATGCTGCACGAACCCATATATATAGGAACAAAAACATAATCATCTTGATACTAAACCAGATCGAACTGGGATCTTTTTGGAAATGGGAAGATTTAAGATAAGCAGCCAACCTCTAGACTAGGTAAGTATAGGGATGTAGCTCCGTGAACGGCTCATCGGGCCTAATAGGTGGTGGGTATCACACATTTCTCAGAGAAACCGTGGAAAACGGTTAAAATTAAGATCCTAAAATTGATATTTTGGATTCAAGTTCTACCAAGTTCATGGCTATATGTCAACAAATTTTGAATGTTCTGTATTTTTTAATATTAATTTCAAGCAAGACCAGCCTGTTTTTCATTTTTGTAATATTGCTATCCTTTTTTTATCAGAACCAGCTATTCTTTTCCACTTTTGATATTTATATCTCCAGACAATGTATTTCTTTAAAGAATGTAAGGGAGAAGCAGCCACTTGCAGATGGAACCAACACTTAGTCTGAACAAGCCTTAAAGGTTCAATTATTGAAACAAGTTGACAGCATTTCATTCAAAGTTCAAACTAGCTATTTCTTGAGCTTCCAAGACAAGGTAATTTACTGCATATTTGTAGAGAATTCAAATACCAATTACAGCTCTCTAGGAAGACAAAACTTGTATGCGAAACAAAGCCGTGTATATATCAAGATCAAATCAAGCGGCATTATTTCTAAATAATACAAGTTGGTAAACCAAAGACATAAATCACCAAGACTCAAATTGTGATGAGCTACAATGACATTTACAAAGACAATAACCACGATCACAACGACCTCACTCTCAAAAAGTCATAAAACAAGATCCTTGATGTCTTATCTTTCTCTATGAATTCCCAGATCAATATAGTAATGACTCTGTTCATTATTAGGTTAACACAACAGCAGGAGGATTACCCGCAGGGCACCTTTGTCGCCGGGGGCGTCTTGTTGTTTTACCCCACCCTGTTAGGCTTCTATCCTCCAAAACAGCTTCAATGTTATTGAGTTGCTGCATCAATGGAGTGCAAACTGGGCTTGGAGGGGCAGCAGAGACAGTTTCAACCACAGCTCGTCGCCTACCCCGAGCACCCCCGTTTCTGGTGCCATTTCTTCTTGTCAATCCTGAAACCCAATGATGGCCCGTGGCTCTCATCAGCCCCCCGAATGTCTGAAGATCCTCAGTCACTTCGTGCCTTGACAATGATGCCAGACCAGGAAGGATGTCCCTTTGAAAGTCCCTCCGCTGCCTTCCTCTCCTCGACTGACCCCTTCGAGACCTTGTTGCTAATGTATTGGCTCCTGTGTCTTCCACTGTCTGAACTTCGGGAACAAAGGGCATAGGCATGTAGTCTTCTTCTTTTGTTTCTGGTAGTTGCAATGTCATAGCCTCAAAATCATCCATCTCCTCTGAGAAATCCTGTGGTGAGCCATCTCTAACTGTCAATTCATTACCAGATGTGCTCTCAAGTTCATTCGTACATGAGGACACTGCATCGACAAACCAGAGGAGTGATTCCGCCAAGGAAGCTTCCAACGGATGGAAAATGCTGTCCTCTATATGGATTTTTGGACAAGAAGATGAGATGGCAACTATTGTTTCGGCTGCATTTCTAAGAAATTCATCCTGTAGTGATTCATTATTTTCTAATGATGGCAAGGATACCTTGACCACCATATTTTCTTTGGAGGGTGTGTTATCATCCTCATTCTCTAGGATAACAGGAGCTTCCAAATCTATCTCCAAAGTTATCTTAACACTGGCAGCCTTGCTTTCATAAGAGGGTGCTGAAGGATCTTCACAGTCGCTAACACAAGAGTTCAAATCAATGTAATCTCTGGTAGAGGCACCCTTTGTCTGCTTTTCCTTCTCCACAGTCAGTTCTTCAGCAGCTATCTGCTCATCTGGCTCACACTCTAGGTTTATATCAATTATTCTGTTCTTCTTTTCCTTACTGACATTGTTACCTTCAGGACAGCAACCAATGCTTGCCGAGGTGAAAACATGGGATGACGGCTCATTTTTCGAAGCACTTGTTTCAAAAATGGGAAACCCAAGAATTTTCTTAACATTTTGAGTCTCAGCAATCTCCTTTTTCCTCACAATCTCACAAGCACTTGAAGCCAACTTTACTTTTCGGGTGAATGGTTGATTAAGATCTGTAACTGTTTCACTCTTGCTACACAATTGATTGGAAGAAGCAGGAAGGTAGCTTAAGCCTCCTATGAGTTCTGATCTCTTAGTATTGGCAGCCTCATAAGCATGGGCAGGCTTACGTTTAAGCCAAGGCAATTCTGACAGATGGTCTTCAGGCTTACTTTTTCCATCTATCATAGTGAGATCTTGCAGGATCACTGCCTCATTTGATGAGCTGTTTGAAACTACCTCATTCAAGTTAATATCTATTGCAGGTTTTGAATCCGCATGACAGGAGCCCTTTGGAAAATATCCAAATCCATGATTAGTTGAGCGGTCAGATGCTACATTATCACCCCTACTGCAGTTAAGGTAATCAAAGCCAGCTGATGATGGTAAGTGAACTTTTAGTTCTTTGGATCCCGAGGCAGATCCATGATAAAATCCATTCAGTGGTGTTAGTTCACCTCCCAAACCTGGATTCAACCTAGAACTAGCACTGACTTGCCACTTTCCTCCAAAAGGTTCCTGGCTCTGAGATGAAGTCTGCAAAGTTCTATCCATTGCTGCAGCCGAATTTAAACACGATTCAAATGTGGTTATCTTTTGAGTAAAGCTACTTGCTGGCTTTGCCCAAGATGAGACCGAATGAGCCCATGAACTGGCAAAACAAGAAGAACTAAAGAATGGGTCTGAACCAGGGGCCTGAGAAGCTACAAGTGGTTCCAAGTGGCTATTAGTTGAGTGATCGCGACTTCTATCAGAAGATTCTAAAACATGGTGGTTTCCCTCCCTCCACAGATCTTCTTTACTATGACCAGTTGGATATGTTCCAGGAGGATGATCAACTGGGTTAAGCATGCCTTGCACTGTATGAGAAGGTATAGGCAACTTATCTTGCTGAAAACCATGAGTTACAGAACTGAGGTTACTTTTACTGGACCCTGAAAGATTGAGAAATCCATAGCATTTTAAATAGTAGAATAAATAGCAGTGGCGGGAATTATAAGCCAAATAGTAATTGATAGAGAAGTTTATTTTGGCAGATTTTCCAAATTTTACTGATATACTAGTTCGTGTAAATACCCTATATAACTGATTGTCGTGCAGGAAAGTAGCAAGTAAACAAGATTAATAGCAAGAATGAATATTATATAGAAGTGTGATCAGTACTGATGTATGAACTTTAGAAGTTGTTTACCACAGAACTACTACTAGAGCTATACAAATCACAATGTTTTACTAGATGCTAGATGGCAATGAATCCAGAAAAACAAAAATTAAATTAGGATAAGAGCTCAGATTAGCACTTTTTCCTTGTAGTGCATTTATAGTTGAGATTCCCGATCGTATATGCTAAAATCGATAACTCACACAAGCTTAGAATTTAACTGATAAGCTCACAGCAGAGAGAGGAAAAACCGAAAAAGGGCATGGAAAATGCTGAGTTTAAAAATAACATTGACCTTTATTAAAACTTTTACCTGCTTCATATAGATGGGAGAGTCGTCCCCTCCCATTAACTTTACTTTCAACATAGGAATTAGTCAAAAATCCATCACGGATATGTATGGTTTCTTCATTTACACCTAAATAACCTGCATTTGATTTAGCAGGCTGATTTACGCCTTTAGCCTCTCCGTTGATGGAACTATGACCAAGGAAATCAACGGATGATGGAGCCATTGCCTCTTCAATCTCAATGGGTTCATTTAGATCAGCCAACCTAATAGAGTTCCTCAAACAGGAAGCAGAAGCTGACACAGCTATCCGGCAATCAGTCTTCACACCAACATGACCACCAAGGGATAACTTCCTACTTTCAGGTCCAATTTTTAGATTGCCATTAGGAGCATAACTTGATATGTCAGATACTTTCTTTTCCATTAACTTTTCACCTTCTTCTGTATCAATGTATTCATCAGCTGGAAGTTGAAGATCAAACAACTTCTTCCTCACCTTCAGGGGTCTTGAATCCAACAGTTCAGAGTCCTTCAAAGAAGAACCATTCTGGAATGGAAACTGACCAGGCTGTGTGTTGTTCCCTTTTGTACAACTCATAGGAGAATTAACAATTTCGACTCTGGAAATAGATGTTCTATCATAAACCGAATTCAACAAAGGAAAACCTGCCATATGCCATTTCCGAGCATCTTCTGATGGCATTTGAGATCCTCTAAGACTTGATGATGATGATGGTTCCATTGACGCTCGGAGCCTATGTAGTTCTTTCCTTTTGACTTCTTCCATCATGTCCCTTTGAATTCGGTAAAGACGGTGGAGTTCACAAACCTGGATGCCAGAAAAAAGAAAAAACAGAAAAAAAAAAGGGAAGTGGTTAGGCAGATGATATATTAACTGAATTAGAGAGAGGATAGAGTTCACCAGAGTTACATTGAGAACTTCTTAATAAAAGGTAAATGAGCCAGCTAGATGTCTTAGAATGATGGATGTAATGACAAAGTGAAACCAAAATACCTGATTCTTGAAAACTGCCTCATGTTCAAGCATTTTCTGCTTCAAAGCATCCTTGCCATACCCTGGATAACCATCTATTATAGTCCTTGGCATGAACCCATTATAATATTGCCCATTTGTCATGGCCTTGTCCCCATAACATAGAGGCCAGCTACTACTGCTAGAATCCTCATTAAGATCCCTCATGGAGTAATATCCTGGCAAGTAGCTCTTGCAATGTACCTTTGTTCCCATTCCTGAATAAGATATAAATAAATCAGTAATTGACAAGTCCACGTAGCAATACGATGTTAATAATTTTTTCTCTCCACATTCCTCCCTTTGTTTTCCTTCATCTAGATTACAAAAGGTTACTGGCAGGTCATAAAAGATCTATTACTGAGCCCTATGTCCAGGATTCACCCATGACAAAGAAATCTAGATAAATCACTAATTTGTACTGCATAAGTGATGCACATGTTGCCGGACTAGCAGCTAGGAGCCAGTAAACCAAAATAAATCCATTATACAGCATATATATCTGCAGTAGACATAATGCACCACAAAATTATCAGCTCTTTCTGCCATCAGAAAAACAAATTTGGTGTCTGAGCACAGACTTCCATTTCTCTTCCCACATGACAGACAAATTAATTGAACTTCTTAGTGTCAGAATCAACCTAGATTGCGATGAAGTTGGTAAGGCAGACGTAGACATTTCAGATGGGTGGCAGTAGGAATTTCACTTTAACCTGTAAAAGGTAGTATCAACTGAAAGTTCCACCACATACAATCAACCTTCCCAGATTCGCAACAGAACTGCCCCCAGAGTGCGTGTGCTGCAGCGTGCTTGCACACACATGCACCCATGCATACATAAACTTATATGGACACACATTAGGAGAGATCAAAAACAGGAAAGTTGTTCCCAACATTCAAGAATGCTGAGTGGGATGAAATAAAATTCCAATTATATGCAAGAATAACAAACAGGCACAACTTCATACAAGTGACTATTATCCCATCATTCCCTTACCCAGTTGCAAATCATCAATTGCATCTTTTGCACTGTCATTGTTACCTTGGGATTTATCTTACCTTCAGATGCTAAAAAACATGTGTTATATAAAAGATAGTACTAAAAATCATGAAATACTCATTTTCATTGTTTCAGTGGACTAAAAAAGGTGGCTTCATGTATTTAATGAACTACAAACAAGACTGCCAATGAAGCTAAACAGGGACACATACAGAAACTCTAAAACAAAATCTCGACAAAGAGTCGAAAGGCTAGTTTAATTAAGAACTTCCAACAACTTAATCAAATGAATGAGACTCATCAATATCGTTTACAAAAAACTTCAACGAACTTTGAATTTTCGACATAATTAAGACAACTTATCCGAAACTCACCAAGTTTTGCCAAAAAAATTTGAGAAATGACCTGGGGAACGGTGAAAGGAAAATAAAGAATATGGGCAAATGAAGCACTCTGATGCTAGGCTGTAAATGCAGACTGAGGCAATCATGTGCAGCTTTTTTCTCATACAATAAATCAACCAATGCACACACTATCAACAGTAATGCAAGAAGCATGCTGCCGTTACAATGAATAAAGCTATAGTTTCAGAATCAGACAATAGAATTGAAGGCCAATTAATGCGTGCTAAACCAGATCCAATTAGATATTCTAACTAAAAATTAGACGGCAAATTCAGAGATTTTCTTTCTGCAAGTTGGCAATCAAAACCTTGACATTAATGATTAAGAAATAATTCAAATATAAAGCAAATTAATTAAGCATTCTAGAACCAGAATCAATCTAGATTTGCAATGAAGTTAATAAGCATCAAAGCCATTTTGGAAACAGGCGATTGTAATTTTACCTTAACCTAATGAAACTTAGTTCTATCTGAAAGTTCCACCAAGTTCAGTCAATCTTCCCAGACACAAGTCCTCAACCTCCACAATTGAACAGCCCTCAACGTGTGCATATGGCGTGGGCGCACACACTCCCAAAAATTTAGCTTAAGAGAGTTTAAAAACGGCAACTAGTCGAGTGGGTCATAAATGTAGCATGCTTTGATAAAGGAATCTTCAAATTGTAATATATGAACTCGGCCAGCTATGATTGAACACACTTAAAACTTATACCAATAGCCCTCAAAACATAAAATTCAGGACATGCCACCAAAACAACAAATGACCAAAAAAGATAAATATAAGGAAGAATATTTAGAAGCCAATACCAAACAAAATGGCATGTTCAGGTCCGACATGGATGATCACACATCAATACGAAGCACCCTTCAAATATCAGCAATTAGATACAAATGGACAGCCCCAAAACTGCACGAATCCAATTATCCCAACCAATGATACGAATAGTTTGTAAACTCAAAAGCAGACATTTTGAATATAATTATGACTCAACTAATCATATGATTAATCATAAGGTAAAATTAAAAGGAAAAAAGAAGCATTTTCTTTTTCTGGGTCATAGTCAAAACCAAGAAAATCTTAAAAAATCATTAACTGAATAAAAAAGATAATTACCTCAGACCCACATCCTGAAACCGCCTCTTCTCAAGAATCCCTCATGGATTGAATCATCCAATAGTATCTCCAAGTGAATAAGAATGTGAAATTCAGAGGCTTTCACACTATACCACTAACCAGCCAACAAGGAAAGAAAACTAAAAGAAGCAGAAGAAACAAAAGTAATTTTAATAATTGTCAGATGAAACAAAGAAACAATTAAATAAGTGGTCAGGTAACTCCATTGAAGAAGCTCAGATCCTCATCAAACTCAACTAAATATTGGAGATTTCGATCTGCTGGGCCACTCTCTCTCTCTATATGAAGAAAAAAGCTAGCACCTTTAGAGAGAGAATGATAGGGAGAAAAAACAAAAAACAAAAAGAAACAGTTCCTCTAGCAACTGTATATATTTACTAGTGGTATTAATATCAACTAAGTATTTTATTTTCAAGAAAGAGAGAGATCCCAGATAAGAAATCTTCACACAAACAAACGACCTTCGAAGAACAGTGACACGAAATTTGTCAACATCCGGTCTCTTTTTATTCTCTGCTTTTTCTTCACCTTCTCTCTCTAAGCTCACTCACAGACACAAATCTCTCTCCCTCTCTCTCATGATTTCTTTTCGCTATACAGTATTAAAGAATTTCTGGGCTTTTGAGGAAATGAAAAGAAATGGGCATTTCTAGATTCTCTCCACCTTCTTCCTTGCTTTTCGTACAGAAATTAATGAATATTTAACACCATAATACAAAACTGTCCACCTATATAAATATAGCTTATGTATACGACTCTAATTTATTATCATTATATAGATGGAAATACATTAAACTATGATGTATTATTGTATGTATTTGTGTGTGTATATGATGCATTTACCCTTAACAACCAAACTTGCCATCTTTCTAAGCTAGTTGTCAATCTTGAAATTAGTATTTAATTAGCCATTAATATATGATCTTATTTTGCCATTTTACGTAGTTTTTTTATTGGCTAATGTCATGCATCAGACAACCTATGGGTCCCACTACTGACACTGTGCGTACGGTTTGAGGATTTGTTTTAGTATTTCTTTTTTTTAATTTTAAGGTTGAGGATTCTTGTTGGTTAATTACCACTGTATTTAGGTTGTAATTACTGGAATGGGATTGATTCTCCTGGTTAAATGTGATTGGTTGATGCTCTGTTTCTTACAGAGAAAGTCTACATTGTTTTTTTGAGTGGTACTGTATGTACTGTACAAAAAGAATGCATAAATATGATTGGTAGAATTTACACGTGTCGCCCTTAAAATGGCCAACATACATTTGATGTTGGTCAATGGAAAATAAGTATTATTTTCTATCATTTATTCACATTGATGTGAAATTAATATATGTGAACTACACATATCACATTCCACTTTTCAAATTTCTTTGTGGAGGAGTTAGGTTATAATTCAAAATGCAGGACAAAGCATTCCATGAAGTGTGAAAATGCATTGTACAAAAATATATTTTGGATTTAAAAGAATTTTTTTTATAATTAAAATAATTTTCTCTGTTTGAAATGATCGATTCTTTAATAAATAATTAATTAAAATATTAAATTATATGATGCACGCTCGTTATAATGTTAGACTCAATAGGCATTGAAATACCTATATAGCTTATGAAAACATCAAGCTTAATGCCAGGATCATGTCGTTTATATATGTTCATAAAGTGTTATATAATTTATGATAATGAAAGTTAATATGAGATTGAAATGATATTTTCGTCTTTATCTATTTCAAGCTTGATTATTATTATTATTTAAATTAATTATAATATAATCATTTAAAATTAATTAATTTTATAAAATAATGCTTGGATGTACATTTAAAGAATGCTATTTTAATCTACAATTAATTCAGAACGGCAGAAAAATATCAGTTTTTCATTTATTTTCTTTTTTTGTCAATTTATATTTGATTTTTGAGAACATTAATTTTTTTCTCAATCATTCTAAACTTTACCAAACAATTAAATAAATCAAAACGGTGACTAAATTAATTTTTTAGATTAATCAAAAAGTAATTTAAATTAGATAGGCCTGACTAGATCGCAAATCTGTACAAATTTAGAACACTTGTAGCGCTTAAAAAAAAATAAAAAATTAATTCATATGAAGCCAACTATGAATATGTAAAACAAGATAATTTACAAGATTTCGATTTAATTTGACTGAATCAAATTTCTTTGTAGTCGATTTATGATTGGATATCAAACTCTTCTATATTTAAGTCGGTTTGACAAAATTTGGTAGACATCAAACCAGAAGTAAGGGAACCTGGTCCATGTCATCTCAATCTCAATTTTTGGATAATTGAGATCCACATTTGGATCCAAATATCTCTGGGTCCGGGACCAACTTTTAGTATCTAAAGCAATAAATGGGAATGTCTTTTAGTAAGAAATAAATGAATGGGGTAGTTATGTAATTTCCTTTCTTTCTTTTTTTGTGGTTTTTTGACTGTTGAGTTCGCATCGAATTTGAATAAACTTAAGATGTAGCTCGCCAAAGTTTTCAGAAGCGACTAGAATTGCCTCAAATTCAAGTTCGATGGCTAAACTCATTTGACCTCATTTATAATTTTAAAAATAATAAAAATTATATTTTTTAAAATAGTATTATTAAAAAAAATAGCATAAAAATTTATAATAATTTTAAAAATAAATAAAAAGATCTGGTCGGGTTTGAAAAAATAGAAACTCATGATCCGATCCATATCCGTTTATATTGTTAAAATCCGTCTCTTTGTATTTGAACTCATTTCATTTCATACATGTGCAAAGTTATTAAAAATTATACAAAAATAAGTTTTTTATTTTTTATAGTATAATTTTTATTTTTATTTTATGGGTTTAGTTGAAATTTCAATAAATGAAGCAAATGGATAAACCAAAATAAGAGATACTATCAAAGATGTTTGTGAGCGGAGAGAGGTATGTCAGTGGTTGTTGAAGAGAGAAGAAAAAGTGAGAGGATGGATTGAAAAGTGAGACTTAAACAGAAAAAGAGAGAAATAAAAAAAATAAACTACTTTTTCTGGTGAAATTGCACTTGGCTGTAAATAAATAAATATAAATAAATAAAACTATCATAAAAATTGGCTCATGTCAATGATATATTGAGATAAAGTAATTAGTTTATATTAGTCTTTATTTGTAAACAGTCCAAAATTTATATTGAATTATTGTTTCCACCTCCAAAATGTAATCTTTATTTGTGAATAGGCCAAAATGTATATTGCATTGTTTATTCCACCTTAAATTCTTCACTTTTTTTGTCTTAAAAAGGAAAAAATGATTTGTTGAAACTTAGATCTATAAAAATTACAAACTTGATAATGCCGAGCATCATTAATTAATAGTTTTCTGTATTTTCTTGTTAAATAATTATTGAACATATATTTATGTAAACACTATTGGCATTAGGCTATTAAATTTTACAGAAGTGGTAAGATTGAGAATCAATTTTTTTTAAAAATAAAAAAATACAAGGTTTGAGTCCACCTTAGTATGAACAGTAGTCTACTTTAATAATAATTAATGTAATCAATCAAGAAAAATTAAAGTTAGATATAAAAATTTCAAATTCAAATCTCTAAACTCATCAAAATTAATTACAGAGCAACAATAAAAAGGCATAAACCCTTTTTTCTAAATATATGATAGGGCGTTTAATTCTTTGAGATGTCAAAAAATGGATTGTACCTTCAGCCTCAACAATTTTCCATTGCACATTGCCATTTGTCTAATAACATTTTTTTTTCTTTTTTTCTTTTTTCTTCAGTTGTATGGTCAGATTTGATTATGATAATCATTTTTCCTTCAAAAGAAAAATTGGCAAAAAAAATTATTTCATTAATTAACTTTGGCAAAATAAGTTATCAAAATATAATTAAGTGGACTTTATTATTTCATTGAGAGGGGGGCTTTTATTTCTTTAGGGACTATATATAGGACCTATGAATTCTAGCCCAAAATTAGTTCAGGTGAATTTATTGCCTAAATAATGAATTGAGGCTTGTATTAATTTTTGGATAATTGTTGTTGATTTTATATAAAGAATAGATTTGTTTGCATTTAAATCTCATAAGATATTTGGTCCATGCTAAAAAAAAAGAAAGGATTAATTAACATATCTATTTTCATAACTTGAAGAATAAATTTGTATTCTCGTATTTTACGTCATAATACACGTCTCGTGTTTATAATTCACGCTAAATATATATATTTTAAAATGAACATTTTGTTTTTGTTTTTTTCTTGTTGATAGAAGGAGTTAGGGGTCGGGCAAAAAAGAGGAGACCATGCGAGTGAGGTGTCTCGAGCGATCACTGTGGGTATCCTCCTTGTGCGCAGAAGTGTACAATTCTTGTTGGGAATCTGGGTGTTCGTTGAGGCATATCTCGCGATTTACCCCTCATAGATACTAGGGGTAGGTGTTTAAAAAGTTCAAAACTAATTCGGTGAAGTTGGAAATTTAAATTATCAAATAAATAAAAAATAAAAAAAAGACCTCTCGGGGTTTGACCCCTTTCAACCCTCCACGTGATGCCATTTACTTTTTTTATTTATTTTAAAAAATATTTTATACACTTAATATATATTTATAATTTAAAAATAAAAAATAAAATATTTAATTAAAACAAATGATTTGACTCACTTTTTATAATCCTATCTTCTTGTAATCATTTATAATTCTCATTCATTTTCTCATTTACTATTTAGATGGACTAAGATGCATTGTACTTATTTATTACAAGCTAATTGCAATGAATTGTAAGAAAGAAAAGTAAATTTTTTTAATTTTTTTAAGATCGATGGACACAAAGTCACCGGGTTAGATTAAGACCCTACGTCTGGATCAGACTCCCATATAATTAATTCACTTCTTGATTAGAATTCGGATCTGAATTCGACTAAATCCTATTTTAGGCTAATCGAATTTGTATCCAACCAAATGAAAAATCCAAACCATCAAAAATATTAATGTGATAAAAAAAAAAATCTTGAATTTCACCTTCCCAATTAAAAACCATAAAAAGAAATGTTCCAATCAAATAATTCAATAGTAATCAATATCTACACACAAAAAAAAAACAACTTCAATTCCAGACTTTCACATTTAAAAAAGGATATAGTATAGTTCATAATTCATTAATATTTATTATCTAAAAATTAACCCAGCTAAATTTATTTAGTTTTAAGCGATCCATATATAATAAAATTGGATACAATTGTATTCGGACCTGAATCCTATCCATTAGATCCTACCCATATATACTCTATTCAAAGACTAACCAACAAGCCCAATGCAAAATTTAACATTTTCCAAGAACACATAATTGTGTGTGTTTGTGTGTGTTTTGATGACCTAAAAATAGATGGGCGATGCTGCATACGCTTTTAATTCTTTGTGATCTTTTTGGTATCAAATTACATGCAGGCCTCAATTTCAACCACATGAAGTTAGTTACATAC
The DNA here is from genome assembly GCA_019321725.1 of Paulownia fortunei. NCBI lineage: Eukaryota > Viridiplantae > Streptophyta > Magnoliopsida > Lamiales > Paulowniaceae > Paulownia > Paulownia fortunei. The sequence goes on from CM033121.1 coordinate 2,825,061, forward strand.
AATAAAAAACACACACAATTTAATGTGGGGAAGGAGCCAGAAAATGAAGATTGAGGGACGATATTTTTTTTTTTTTTTAAATTAAAAGTATTTTTAATTTTTTAAAATAATAAAAAATTAAATTTTAATAATTTTATATAAAAAATATATACTATTTTTAAAATTTTTATGGAGTTGAGGAGGGTTCGCCGCCATCCTGTAGCTCCATCCTACTAACATGAGATGGAAACGGTGCTTTTGCATTTTTTGGAACTTAGGATGAACTCATTAGAGTAGGTATTTTCACGGGCAACTTGAGTTTATGATGATTGTGATTTTCTTTTATATTATTACTATTTGGTTATTTGATGAGATTCTTGATACGGATAGTATTCAACTCTTCGTGCTATTTTCGATGAGAATTGTTTATATGATAAATTTAACGTTTTAAAATTTTATAATTATAAAGTTTTAAGTTCGAGTTTTACAAATATTGTGCGTATTAATCTATCCACCTCTTCGTGCTACTTCCGATTAGAATTGTTTATATGATAAATTTGACGTTTCAAAATTTTATAATTATAAAAGTTTAGGTTCGAGTTTTACAAACATTGTGAGTATTAATCTATTTTTATGGTAATTTTTTATATTAAATATTTGCAATATGCTTTGTCATAGATTTACCATTTATTATTAGTTATATTTAATTATGTTGATATATTTAATGATGCATTGGATTGCCCCTCTCAAAAACTAAAAACCTCTGCTAAGCTTTCTCCTCAACTTTTCCAAAATTTCCTTAATTTTTGGGGTAGGATTTATTACCATGTTAAATGTCAGACCATTTTAGGAAAAAAGAGTGTTTTTGACGTAATGTAAGCTTCTTAAAACTTCTAATAAAATATATGAAAATTTATTGTATAAAATTTTACAAAAGTTAATTTTAGAAATAAAATATTAGAAATTTATAAATAACTTAAAATCCTTATAAAACGACATGTTAATATATGAAATCTTTCTTACAAAAAATAAAAATAAAAATGCGATCATTTGAAACAAAAAAGAAAAAGAAAAAGAAAATACCACACATATACGATAATGGGTATTAAGAATCAGAAGGACATGCCTAATACACTCATTAATTACAAAAACAACATTATGCTTTCCTTATTAGTTTTGATATTACCAATAGGATATACATTGTTGTGAAATTCCTACATAGATTGGGTAGAAAACATATCTAATATAATTAGATCAATGGGATGCGGGTCGGCACAATTACTATAAGTATTTTCATAATCAAATTATTTATCAAATTGATTTTATTATCAGTCAACAGTTTAATTTATCGAACCGATTTAATAAAAATTGACTTTATCCTTTTATTATATTCTGTGAAATAATAAAAATAAATAAATTAATTATTATGCATTATATTTTAAAATAAATAAATAATTAAAAAATATATCTAACAAAATTCAAATTTTAAATAACCGCATACATATAATCAAATATCAAATTTAATTTAAAAAAATAAATAATTAAAATTTTGACCGATTCCATATGTTGTTTCAATTTTGTACGATGGAACTAATCCGACCACTAATTCCTGATATATGCCAACAACATATGGATCCTGTAAAATGGGCCATTTAAATTGGATAGTTATCATTAGTGCCTAAATGGGATCTTGTCATAGTAATAGCTAGTCTAGGAACATGTATATGTGAACGAGCAAAGTGTGGTCCAAAAGTATATTGCTTTTTCATCTTTTTGGATCATTATTCAGACAACATTCATGCACTAAGGGAGAGTTTGCTGGTGTTTTTGAATGCATATTGGTTCAAAAACAGCCCATTTTTGTGGAATAATTGGAGGAAATTTCTGTTTATTGTATAGGTTCCCTTCAACATACACCAAAAATGATTTGACATTGTGGCAAATTTCAAGAAATTAGTGAAGCACTTTTTATTAGGGTTGAGGTGCATTGTATCAATCAACTCAATCTTACTTTTGGTTCATGAATTTGTACAAAATTATTATTATTTTATTTAAAAATTAATGAATACGAACTTTAAATTGAGTTTGAGTTTTTCCATTTACTAAAAATTTTCAAGTTCATAGTAGTAGTGAGTTAAAAATAGAAGTAATATTAAAGCAACTTTGCTATTCGTTTATACTTGAAAATGAGAAATATTGAAGATTGAATGTTGAGAAAGAGAGGCAAATAAAATTGTTAACCTAGAGTTTCAGGGTCAATTTTCGAAACAGTGATATGATATTTAGAGAGTGTTTGACTGAATTTATAAATATTTGAATTTTTTTAAAAAGATTATAAAATTAAAAAAAAATTTGAAAGTTTATAAACTTCTAAAAAAATTAAATTCAACCCAATTTATTTTTAAAATAAAATTTTATTTTAATAATTTTTTTTAATTTTGATAATTTTAATTATAAAATTATAATTACTAATATTTTAAAAGCTACATAATTTTATTTTATTCAAATAATATTTCAACAATTTATTTTTAAAATAAAATCTAATATTTTATAAATTTTAAAAATATTTTGTAAAATATAGGAATTTATTAGATTTTTTAAATACGTGTCTAATTTAGGTAGCACGATTGGAGTTTGTGTACTTCTTGTTCTTACTCAACTTGAACTCATATTGAGGAGGGACGACTTGTATCCCATCTCAAACTTTGTTCCATTTATATCTTTTTAATTTTTATTTAAAATTTATTGAGCATAATTTTCAATCAACAGGATGCTATTTGTAGTCTTACAATATTGGATAAAGTTAAAATCCACTATAAAGAAAGTTAAAAAATAAAAATAAAAAACTTTTAAAAAAAAATTAAAAATGAGAAAATTTGTCCTCACAACTTGGTGGGATGTCACAGATATGTATAGTGACAATGATAACACCTACTCACTTGGTTATTTGTTTCAGTGGTTAGTTTTCATGGATAAAGGCAGCTGTCTCTGTCATAAAATTATTCATAAATCTTAAACCTTGACTGGTAGAATGGGTTGCAAGTCAATCTAGATTTTTCAAAGTTAAAATTGTTTATACTGTTGTGAAGGTGGACCTGCATGGGGGGTGGGGGTGTGCCCACTTTCTCTGGTCATTTTCATGGAAAATTGTGTCAAGCTTTCTTTCTAAGTAGTGGAAAGATTTTGCAAACTTGATGGTCTGGGATTGGGCACCCTCAAAAAATGGAAGGCAAACCACATAAGTAAAATCAAATCAGTTTGATTTTACTGGAATATGGAGCAGCAACAGTGATGTTTTTCCATTTTAATTTTAATTTTACCATAAATCGTACCAAAGACCGAATAGTTGTACATCGGTTCGGTATTCTATTTGATAAAATAATATATCAAAAAATTTTATTTATCAAAATTTTAATTTGATTTTACTAGATACACAGCCCTAGTAAAATTTAGCTTTGGAAAATTATCGTAAAAAAAAGAAAGAAAATCTTCTTTTCAAAAATAAATGCTCATATTTTTGTATATTTATATATAATATTTCAATTCTAAAAATATAAATCTTTTTTCATAGTATTATTATCGATTCAGTAATTCTTTTTACTATTTTTTAAAAAAATATATAAAAATATTTATTTTAAAAAAATTATTTTTTAATTCTTATGTAAAACGCTGTAAAAATGGGATAAAAGGACATCATTCATAGGTTTGGTCTATATATAGTGGCTTGATTTTGGGTTTTTTCTCCGATCTTAATAAAGACCACACAATGAAGGGGACAAATCAAGCTCATTTTTTGGCCAAGATATATATATTTGTTCCAAATTTTCAGAAAAAATGTATTTATTCATACATCATATTTGGATTTTTTTTTATATTTTATAATTTTATTTTTAACTAAAGAAACAATATTATAAATGGTTCTGTGAAATATGTTAGGCTATTATTACTCGATCTCTCGTAAAATTTAAATAAAAAAAATGAGTTATTGACCATGGTTTTTCTCTTATGATTTCCAATCATATAAATTGAGCTAAATCTTTTAATTTTCCAGCTAATAAATGAATATTTATTTTTTTTGAATTTTTATATTTTTTGACATAATGGCAACATCTCATCAACAGGAATCAATAGTTGCCATCAACCCGACAATCTGAAGTAAATGTAGAAAGCAACCATACAAGATGAACATCTTCTCAATACCATAAAATTGATCATAAATTGAATCTTTATCGCATGAATTATCTTTTGTAGATGCTTTTATTTTTATTTTTTGATAACACGACTTAATCGTAAAGATTAATGAAAAATCAAATTATTTTTCATAATTTATGAAATACAATACGTCTTTTTCACTGAACTTTTTTTTTTTTGGTCGAAATAAAGATGCAAAATAATTATTAGTTATTTTACCATGATTATTCGAATGTTGAAAAGGTTAAGAAGCTTTTGAGAATTGAAGAGGGAGGGGGAAAAAAAGCAGAAATAATTATTGCAAAAATAAAAAAACTTTTGTGTAATAATTCAGACGTGTCCAAAATATAATTGTAAAATCGAAGCCCAATCTCAATTTACTATTAGCCAGTTTAATTATGTGGCCTCAGATTTATTTTAGTCAAAGTCATGGACATTGCAATCCGGCCCATTAAAATTTCAAAATTCCTTTTTCCCAACTATCGCTATTTTCATGCTTAATAAAGAGATTTTGGTTTCTCATACAAATAGCCTATTTTTTTCCCATCCTTTATTTTCTCTTTTTCACTTTAATTCAAAATCATAGTTTTGACATAGTAAGAAAAGCATTCCATGCTCGCACGGCGTTGACGCAGAGATAAGATGGTTGGAGGTTAATTGAGGAGTATCGAGTTTGAATCCTGGTGGATATACAGGTTATGACGCACCTGTGTTGCCTCTCCGGGGTTCCTTACGCGTGATGTGAAAGGGAGTTTGTTGGACGAATTAACCTCAACCAAAGGTCCGACTCCAATTGTGTATAGACTATAATCACATTTGGATTTATCTGGAAGCCAAATCTGTGAGAAGATCGGCCTCTTTTAGAATTAGTCAGTTATAAATCTATAACCTGAGTTAACGCAAAAAAATAAAAAATAAAAAATATTCCACTAAAATCTTGATTCCGTGTGTGGCGGTAGTAATATGCTCTCAAAAATAACATTTGTTTAAAATTGAATGCCGCGGACCCTAATTAAGTCATTTAATTTAATTAATCATGTGACATGCTAGTGTTTGTACAATTGAATTAGACATATGGATATAGAAAATAACAAATTTTGAAATTCAAACTACACAAAATATTATATAATACGCATGAAAATCCAACAACAATTTAGCCATTGATCTCCTATAATTATAGAAAAAAAGCTTTATTATTATCTTTATTCTATATATTCATTCATATTTTAGTAAGTAATATGTGAAGTTAAGTGTTGATTTTAAAAATATAAAAAAAATGGGAAGGTCACGTAATTTTAATCAAATCTTGTAACATGAGACATACATCGTCTTTTTCGTACCTAAATTCCTATGAAAAAAAAAAAAACACATTTGTGATGGAAAAAATTACACCAATCTTTATCCTTTTTGAATCTCAATATCATTAGGAGTATGATAATGGTCCAATTTATAATTTTTTTTAATTAATTTTAAATCAAGTATATATTCTTAAATAGTTTAATAATGAGGTATACTATAAAAGTCAACGATTACTTTAATCAAATCAAATCGTTTAATTTAATATCCGGTCCGTTCATTTCAAATATAATAATTTCTCTAAATGGACTATAATTATTGTACAATCTTTCAGTACAAGAATCCTACATAAAATGGACCCACATAATTAGATGTCCCCTTCGGGAGTTGGGACCAAGAATCTCCTAATCTGCCTATCTGTCCCATGTACAGCCATGGTTAGTTATCATATGTCCAATCAAGGTGACCACAGATGTTGACCCAGTCGAGTCCATCTTCTTCCAGATGGGCCAAGCCCATTTATTTGGTAATTTACTTCAAAATCTCAACAGGTTGTTTGGATTAGCCCAAATCAAGGAAGTCAATTTTCTGAAGGCCTGTTCAGTAATTCATAATCAGTGACTATTACAAGAACAAGCAATTCATTCATCACACAGAATTATCACATGTACTGAATGAAACTGCTGTGGCTGTACAAGTACAAATTGAAAATATCTAATTATCAAGCTCACTGACAATTAAATGTGAAATAGCAAAACCCGTATCGTCATATGTAGCATTTCTGCATGTTCTGAACTTGAATCTAAGATGTGAACTACAGCCTGAACGTGGGTTCCCCACTCTTCAGGACTGGACTACTTCCGTACGTTCCAATCTTCTTCAGGAGTAATGGACACAGAATTACATTGGATTCTCAGACATAAGTACAGAGTCGTCACAGGTGCTATCAATTTGAAGACATTGAATAAATGAAAATTGCAGATCTTGAAACTATCCTCAGTGTATCTCAATGCTCTTATGCTCCTTGTGGAGTATATATTTCTGCAAGGTTATTGGTCTGCAGCTTCTAGCTTCTAAATCTCTCACTAGAGTCCAGAACAGATGAAGACGGTGATGATACTGACTTTCCCTTGATATCGGATGATCCTAGATCCATTGTTTTCTCCCCATTCGATGTCTGTAAAAGCTGGAACTGATTTTGCAAAAACTGCCCAAAGAAATGCAGGATATTTGTATTAGCGTGTCCATGAGCCATTGTATTCATGAAAGTAACCAAATTTGCAGAGAGGGGCTAGAAGCAAAGTAGAACGTTCATTCATCTCATGATTCATCTCCACAACACAAAGGTAAAGATGTATCAGCATGAAAAAGAAAACACATTAAATGTAAGATGATTAATTTCAGCCCAATTCTAGAAGGAAGATTTCAGAAACTTTGGATATGTAAAAGGAGAAAAATAAAAGATGCAACAAGACAAGTCACATGGAAGTACCTCAATCTGTTGCGAAATTAATTTCCTTTGTAAATCCAGTTGAGAGTTTGATGCACTTCCTGCTCCAAATTGTCCATTGACACACGGGAACTGTGAAGAAACAAAAGTACACTGTGCTAACTGACCAAAGGCTGTGTTTGCAAACTGATACTGTTGAGACAGTCCACACGCAGCTCCTCCTCCACCATCTTTTGCCATTACAGCGTTGGCAGGATGTCCAAATGTTTGAGGAAGTAAGGCGTGTCCGGGTGACCTGCAAGCAGAGAATATAATCCAGCTTATTGCTATCTCTTCTCTTTCAATTGAAAAAAAAAGGACAGTTGAAAACACCTGCATGCAAGATATCACCCATGCATATGTAAGGTAAGATGGTCAGTAGTTTAACAGTCATCCCAATACATGAGACCCTCAAATCACAAGATTCCTACATAGACTTAAACTTATATAACAAAACTAGTAGAACAGACTCTAGCAGATGCTATCATCCTCTCCAGACACCCAAATATAAAGACATTAATCACAATCATGTAGAGAGAAATTTTCATAGTAACATTGTGAAACAAGAAGCTAAAATGCAGAAGACAAATAAACAGTAGAGAAAGGTGGATACCACATTAGAGCATTTGGAGAAGGATAAACAAAAGACTTCTCATATAGTGAGGCAGCAGAAGCAGCAGCCTGAAGTCTTGCCTGATGCTGACTGACATTATCATTAGCCACACCATTAACACTAGATCCTTGGGAAGATGTACCAGCTGTGCTAGTTCCTGTCCATTAACCATGTTAGCGAAATGAGTTTTGAAACAGTATGACAACAGGATTACTCATTATGAAGCAAGCCAACAAATGAAGTCAACTTCTACATTCCAGATTAGCAAGCTCGACTCAATTTGACTTGGTAAAACTAAGCAAAATCCTGCAAAATGCATATGCTCAAAGGGGATTAAGCTCTATTGCTCTATTGCTCTAACATGCCTCAACATCATACCTTGCTGATGACCATCAGTCCTTGATGCAGTAGGAGATATCCCATTTTCAGGTGGTATAACAAGCGCTCTGCATGTAGGGCACGTGTTTTGTCTTTCTAACCATGACCTGAGGCAGTGCACATGAAAAAGATGCCCACAAACAAGTTTCTTGGCCACAGTCATCTCCTCACGACATATAATGCAGGTAGAGTCACTCCTATACAGATAGGCAACAATAAGAAATGTGAACAAGAGTTATAAATAGAAAGTAAAACTCAAAATTTCCACCAACTAAATCTGCTTACGCATTGAGCTCTTCAGGACTTGCATCCGGGAAACGATCATTCATATTTGAAGTGATCTTGCGGTAACGTAGGTAATCAGCCACACGGATCTTAAAGTTACGGAATGTCTCGTACAGTTCCCGGATCAAGTGAAGAGGCACACCATAGTTCCTAGAGGTTACAAAAGAACAAGCAACCACATCAGAACATTTGGGAAGCGAGCTAGGATTAAGAAAAACAACAAACTTTCCATTCATGAAGAGAGAGTAGCAGGAAAATAATTTAACTAGTTTGGGGAACCTGATGAGAAACAGAGCCGTATATACAGATTAGCCAAGCAAAAAGATGAATTATAGCCATGCTTTGGAACCTAAAAAACACATGTATAACCTGTTCAAGCTCAGCAGAAAAATCAACAACCCACACTTCGCCACATAAGCTTGAGTACATAGAACTCTAATCTGGTTAAATGTTAAACAACCACAAAAATCACGTGATGCAGAGGAGAAAAGAAGTTGAAGTACAAAAAGATTCAGATTTTGCAGCGTCAAAGACAAACATCCCATATCAAAATTAGGAAAATATGTCAGACACGATAAAAATGGATACAGTTCCATACATGTAAAAGTGGCTTAAACAAGAACAAACAGATTTTATAGTAAATATGCTAATGCAAACCTGCCAAGAAGCTCATAAGCAGGTATACCCTAATCAATGCAGAAAAAAAATTTAAGCTAAAAGGTTGCTCACAAAAAAATGATGAGGAAGAAACACATGCACAAAGTCAAGTGGAGTAAGTCTCGGATAAGCTCCAAGTAAAACGTGTAGACAGCCTTCTTTTCCCATTGTCCTTCCATAAGCATGTCACTGACATGGAATACATACTTCACAAAGGTTGATACAGTTGTCAAGGCCAGTATCATGTATCTGAAAGAAAACAATGTATTGTAAAACATTAGTGTTTAGAAACAGAATTTAATACAATAATTGACCTTTTCCAAGCAACTCTTCAGATGAAATTCCAGATATATAATATATAATATAGTCCAAGAAACTTACTCAAATGAAAAGAAGAGTGAAACTGAAGCCTGTCTGGTTTCTACCAAATACTTGATTGAATTGTACAGAAAGATACTGTCAATAAGGAGGAGGAATCCCATGAAAGATACAATGCGGATATGAGATAGCATTGGAACAGCTGGAGTTGTTTCTATGTATTCAACCCTCTTTTGGGCCAACCAATGCAAAGCCTTAATCAGAAGCAAAGCAGTAACCATCGCAAGAAACGTAACTGAAAAATCTAGTCTGAAAATGGTGATTGCAAACAGTATTTCCACGACTTCTCGCCACGACTGCTCATTCAGCCTTTCAACTTCTGCTTCTCGAAGTGAGCCAAGGAAGACTTTCTTGGTCAATTGCCACATAGTGCACATAACAACCAGCCCCATATTCAAAAGAAGCACCAAACTGATCTTTGAAGTCGACAAGTAAACCATTGCAGGGTAAAACTGGCTTCTACTATTAAAGGCGTGATAAATAACAGCCAATGCAGCGATTAAACTAATCCCAGCATAGGTTTGCAGCTTCATCATTGCACTTGTTCCCTGTTGATCATGTTCAATAAATTAATTCTAGCCAGACATCTGACAGAAAGAGACATGGATATGTTTGATTGCTTGCCTTGTACATTGAACTCTCATTGACTTTATTATTACTATTACCTAAAAGGTAGATTTTCTAAGAGTTGAAAAAATTTCTGGGACTAGATGAAATGTCTTGAAGGTTCCTTTTCTCATAAAATTCTTTCACAATATGAATTAGAGGGAACTATCAATGAGATATATATTTTTTCTGAAGAGAGTAAAACTTGACTATTCCTCATTATTTCTTAAAATAAAATCTCAATATTGTTAAAGTATTGGAAAGAGATAAAAGAGACAACAAAGAAATGGTGGGTGAACACAAACTCAAAAGGGTATCAAGAGAGATCTTAAACCCGATTGATTTTTTACTTAACATGATGATTCTACGCATACAGCCGTGGCCACCATGTCGGGCCATTTCATTTATGCGTCCTACACAATGCCCATATTTTTTCATTCACCATGTATCACCATAAGATTGTTCAAATCATGTCCGATGAGTTACGGAAACTTCACGACATGAATTTTAGCCATGTTGGGGCATTATATTTTAAATGCAACTCCCGGTTTCTTTAACTGCAGTAACCAATATATGCATTCTTCCTTTTGTGCACAGACTAGTGATACAAGTTTCTTACTAACTACGCATATGAATGCCAAAACATCTTTTGATTAACCAATGTAGAATGAGAGTGCAAAATATATCCATTTTTTCCCTCAATCTACAATCATTAATCATAAAGATGTTGAGTGTATGCTACTTTATATAAGTAACACATAATGTAAACCAACTAATTATATATCTTATAACTCAAATTACCAACTTTCTCCCATCAAAATTTGAGGAAACAGATAGCACAGGCAAACATTTTTTATACAATGCAATCATAATGAAGTACTGGGTCAATTAATATAAAAAAAAAATACATGCGCAATTTCAAAGTAATGAAAATCACGAAAGAGTTAATAAAGGTGAATTATCCAATAAACACACACAATTTTGTAGTTTCCTTCAACAGAACCACAAAAAATGAATAATTAAAGTTAATTAGCGTAAACAGAAGTTAGAACCCTAAAAGTTTGTAATTCCAACAGAACCCCAGAAATAAGGGGAAAAAAGATTAGTTTAGCAAAACCATAAGAATAGACAACTAACACAAAAAATTGAAGTTCCACTGCATAATCGCATCAAAACCCTGATAAAGAGGAAGGCGACAAGATTTCATTCGATAAAATTACTATACTAAATTTCTGATGAATTCATCTAACAATGGTATCATCTAACAATGGCAGCTCCAAAAGTGTGAATTTCTCAAATGAATTAACATCAACAAAAAAAAAAATTAAAGCGCACTTACTGTTGAAGAAAACGGATAGGTGAAACCCCGAAATTTGAGAAATCGATTTGTCTGTAAAAAAATAGGGAAATTTGAAGCTGAAGGATTATTTACAGGTTTGCTGTGGCGCGTGGGGGGTTGAGGTGAGGTGTTGGAGTGTACGTGTCGTTATGTGATTGGGTAAATAGTGGAATTACATGTAAGCAAAATAGTACTCTTCTGCCATTGTAGACATCACATGTCCAATCAGGGAGGCCTGAGACGTTGACCCAATTGAGTCCACGTCCCGATGGGCCGAGCCCGTCTATTTGGTAATTCACTTTGAAAATGGGCTCTCAACAGATGAGTGTTTTCGATTTGTTCAAGCCAGCCCAAATCAAGGAAGACTAATCTGCTGGATTGCTGAAGGCCTGTTAGCCAGCCATCCTTTAATGTTGCCCACCACAAAGCCCTACCTGGCCCAACCCTAATATTTGTTTGAACTGAATTAAGAAAATTCTTAAAAACTCAATTTAATCCTTAAAAGATGCTAATGTTTCTTGATGGCCGTTACTGTGTAAGACAAATAAAATTTTATTTGATTTTGTCACTGCAATACATAATTTTGATTGAGCTAGTTGGATGCTTCGCATTGTAGATGCAAATATTGTATCCTTACTTTCTCCCTTGTATTTTTTTGAATAGCTCTTTAAAAAAACCCTTAAATATATTTTTAGAAATAATATTTAACATAAACTCAATGATTTTATTTTATTTTTGGTTTGAAAGAGGTTTGGGGGCAAAGTGCATCTACATAATTATTTTTTGGTTAAGATTTTATTTATTTATAAAAACTACCCTCTAATGTTTATAAATTTATAGAAATCACCTCTCAATGTTAATAAATTACAGATACCACATTAATATTTATCATCATTTTGCAAATTACTGATATAGTATTTGTAAACTAGAGAAAAAATTTAAATGAATATTTATAGTTTAACAAAGTTATAGAAATAGTTTCTGACCAAATTTTACGGATAATTTTTATAATTTATTCTTACCTTTTAACGGTAAAGTGTTATTTTTGGAGCAAAAGTGTGAGTTTGCCCTTAAAAGATCAAGTGCCAATCACGAGATAAATTTTCGATCTATTTTTCGGTTGGAAATAAGTGCCAAGAAGAACATGCAACTAATTAGTTGACTAATTGTAAAAAGGTGATTTTTTTTAGGAGAAGTGCTATTTGCCCAGAAAAACGGAATCCCACTCTAACTTTGCTTATTGTCATTGAATTATTTGAGTTAATCATTAGACAATTCTGCCCCTTTCATTAAAAATGTCCCAAAAAGAAGAATATGAAAGAAAAATAAATGGAATTTAAAGTGTAAAAACAATTTTCTAAATATGGGACCAGAACTAGAAAAGAATCGGGTTCTTGTTTCCACTTTCCCACCGAAATGAGCAGAAATTCCACATCCCATTATCGGGAATCGTGAGTAGGGCTGATATCTGATGCGGCTTGCATCAACTTTGCATTGTTTGTCTTCATCTTGCTGCAGCTGCACAGATTTTTATTACCGGCAAATAAAAATAAAATAACATAGTCTCTTACATGTTCTTGGTTAAAGGGCTGAAAGAATACTCCAAAACACAAAAGCCCAGAGCTTCAAAACCTAGAGAAGAAAAATAAGAATGGAGAAAGCACTGGTGAAAGTGGGGAGCATAAAAGCTGGAAGCTTTTGGCTGTCAAAGAAAGCTAAGGAAGAGTTAAACAACATCACTCAAGACCTTACTGTATGGACTCTATTGGCTTACAATGTACCTCATTTCTTCTTGTAGTAAATGAATATTGTGGTGTTTGTTGATTAATTTGGTTCTCTATGAGTTCTTGGTTAAAATTTTTTCTCAGTTATTTGGAGGGAAGGTAAATGTGATATGTAAATGGATTTCAAGAAAGGAGTAAATGGATGTGTGTATGGGGAATTGTTGGTTTTCTTGGATATATTGTATGTTTAATCTCCTCATACTTGAAAGATAAGTCATTAATAGGGGAATTGTTTGTTTTCTTGTAATGTCAAGGAATGTTATTTTAAGATGGAAAAAAGATCCCACATTTTGAATCAAAAGTTGAAAAATTAAACCAAATCAGACTGGAAAGGGCACTGATTTTGAATGGGATGCCTCGCTAAGTAGGTTAGGCCCTTGTGAACGTTTTCATCAATCTTCTGAATCAGTTTAATTAGTGGATGTTGTTGGAATATCAATTTATATGCATTTTCTGGTTTACACTGGCTGCAAATTATTTTTATGTTACTAAAGATATCCTACTATGTAAATGTATGGATGGTATTTGCCTTCCATAAACTTTGACTGCGAAATGGCCTGTTGTTGCAGACTGTTTCAAACGTTGTTGAAGAGAAGGCAAAATGGATATTCAACAAGCTAAAAGGTGTGCTTTTTATTTTTTATGTTGTATTTTTCCAATCTTCTTATGCTTGTGATCTGAAATAGATTTTTTGAACGGTAAGCATGGCAGTATATAGATCTATTATGTGAGGACAGTGTTAATCTCGAAGAAATTCTTGTTTGCTACAATGACTACAACTTTCCGAAACCTTCCCTAATCACGGTGTCACAGAGTTCAGTAACGAGCATATTACGTGTATCATATTTTCATAATCTCCCTTATGCGGACAAGAAATAATTGTAATGAATGCACTTGGATGGGCTTGAGCAATCTATACATGCCGTATTTTAATCCAATTGAAAAGCTTAACATATTTATTTGCGTACCCATCAAGAAAAGTTAGCGATTTTACCAGACTGTAATATCCAGTTCATAATTCCATCTGAAGTAATTGTAAAAGGTTTCAATTATTTAACTTACAAGTTCTGGTGTCTGAAATAGTCCTAGTTTGCTAGTTCCACAAAATGTCGAAAAGCGTGTCGTGTCTGCTCTAATTATCTGAAGATGGGAATAGACTTCCATGATCAATTAGAATATTGGCTATTTGAATTATAGAGGCTCCATTTTCAGTGTATGAATTCTTTTTTGCACCTTTGCCAGCATGTGCAACTTTGGGTTTGTAAGTTTAGATCTTGTGTGTTCTACATGGTTGGTGGGGATTGGGGGTGGTTGGTGTAGTTATATGGATCGAAAAGGATATATTTTGCTCCTTTCTAATAGCAACCTCTTTGTTGCATTTCCTTTTTGTTTTGTCTTCTATTAGATGTCAAATTATGCTTGGAATTAACTCTGACTGCCTCAAAATCATAGTTTAAGTTTTGATAATTGAAATGGATATATTTCATGAGATATATTTATGTTCACTCAACAGCTCCTCTATTCTGCTTATATATGCTTCAGCTTCACTGCCCTTTAACTTGGATGAAAATCTATCGACGATGTGATCACAGATCTATGGAATTTGCATCTATGTAACCAAAACATGCTAAATACAACTTTGTCATCTCTTCCTTAATAGGAAAACCACTGAGAAGCTTGCCTGATCTTCTGCGAGAATACAATCTGCCACCAGGCCTTTTTCCTCACAATATCACAGGGTATGAGTTTGATGAGCCGAAGTCGAAGCTAACTGTTCACTTGCCCTTCGCTTGTGAAGTGAGCTTCAAGGACTCCTCTATAGTAAGATATGCCCCCAGGGTCAAATGCATTCTTCTTAGGGGTAAGCTTATTGGTGTAGAAGGCATGAAGACAAAGGTTCTAGTATGGGTCAAGGTCACAAATGTGGCTGTTGAGGGCAACAAGTCAGAAAAGGTTTCTTTCACAGCGGGTGTAAAGAAGTCGAGGCCTAAGGATGCTTATGTTGTGCCTCGTGAAGCCGTTAGAGTCGAAGAATTTTGAGAGTAGAATGTGGATGATATCTTGGTTTTTATTGGTAATGGCCTTGATGACTGCCTTCAATGCAATAGCCTATGGCATATTTATCGTTCCCTTGGCTCTAACATTAATAGGACATTACTATATTGTAATTTGGTTTTATTTGTATTCCCATTATTTCATATCCATTTTGTTGAGTCCATGACTCAATTAGTAGGAGCTACTCTTGTCAGAAGGCCTACGTGACAAAGGGCAATAAATCTAGTCCTTTGCTGAGCTGAGTACCTAGGCAACTGGACAGTCGCCTGGCAATATGTTCGAAATTTTGAGCTGTTGGTGAACTCTTAGAGGCCGTTTGGTTTCATTTCTACAATATATATATATATATATATATATATATGTATCTAGTCCTTTGCTGAGCTGAGTGCCTAGGCAACTGGACAGTCGCCTGGCAATATGTTCGAAATTTTGAGCTGTTGGTGAACTCTTAGAGGCCGTTTGGTTTCATTTCTACAATATATATATATATATATATAATAATTTAAATATAAGAAAATGTATTTATTTTACTCTTTTTTTATCAAAAATATCACTTAAAGTAAATATCATAAAATGAATATATTTTTATTTCTAAATTTATATAGTCTATTTAGAAATAAAATTAATTCAAATATATTCTTATTTTACATGAAAAATTAATAAAAATATTTTTAACTCATATTAAAAATATAAAAATGAGTTTGAAAATAAAACCAATAACTTTATAATTCATCAAAAGTTCAGATATGTCCTTTTCGGTCTTTTCTTTACCCTCATTTTCCTTAAAAAATTGTTTTAAATGCGACTCTAGGGCTGCCGTACCAAGTGAAACTCGTTTGTGCCACTCTTTTGCTGATAGTTTTCTAAAAAGGACTCAAAATGATGCAAATTCGGTCGGTCCCACCCACCCACCCACCCTCCCTCCCTCCAGTTTCTATACATGTTATCTGGTGATCAACATCTGAACATATTCCATACTTGCATACATGCAGTAAAATCATCAATATCTGTAATGTTGTCCGAAGCGTAGCAGGACAGAGAAGCCAATCAAACATAATTCATGAAGAAACACAAATCAGATTTCACAATGTATTTCATATTTTTGACATAGCTCAATCAATCCAAATCAAGATAAATAAAAGTGGATCACAAACTGTTAATAAAGCAAAAGTATTGCTTTAATTATGGTAATTGTGTGTGTTAACACAATCAATTTGTTCTCACAATATGACAGTAATTTGGCTGCTTCAAAAGAATTTTGTGTATTTTGTGTTCATACTGAAGTTCCTATAGAGTCCCGAACAATCTCATACACTGAGATTATGTTTTCTATGCTCAACAACACTATGATGCACCATTCCAGCAAATCTGACTTTCGGTTTTGAAGCACTTCTTGAAGAAAATGGATGTTGTGCTGCAGGAAAAGAAACAATCTCGTTGTCAGTTGTAATATCCCTAATCACGGAGGTAAAAGAGAACACAAACGGAGTATAATGCCATGCAACTTATGATGTATCATCAGCGTTAAAAATACTAACATATGTCACTTTAATAGGAACTACGAAGACCTTCAAGCTTTTGTCATAGACACCATAAACTACTTTGAAAAGTTCAATACCTAATGTGGAAATGATTACAAAGATAAACGATGAAACAGGACATTAACCAGTTATTTCAGAAAATGAGCACCAGGGGAAGGAAATGGAAGACTCGTTGAGAAAATAAACAAAACTAATTGTCCCCCCTTCCCTTCAAATACTCCACGTTCACAAGTATGTTGTTCTCCTATTCCTCCTCTTCTTTTGATTACTTCTGCAGCCCAAAATCTAAGCGAAACATCTAAGTTGAAATATACATACCTCAACAAATTTTAACTTATAATCAAGGTTTCCAAATCGCTGTGTGACCTCGTATTCCTCGTGAAGATAGTCAAGAATTTGTGCATATTTTGCATCTCTCCAAGCAATTTCTGATCTGAAGTATGCACAATAAGAGCATTCAACACTATTACTTGAAATCTCAAGAGATTAAGCAGTGAAAAGCAAATAGTCAAGGTAATCTTAAATTGATAGTGAAAACACATAAGAAGATAAAGTAATAACTTAGCATCACAGACTACGAAGTAAAAGATAATTAAATTTCTCCAGGTTATTTTTACTCAAAAATTCCTAGCCTAAGCCAAGAAACTGTGACACAAGTACAACTCAAGAATTATGAGCAGGAAGAAATAACCCAGATAAGATTTGGATTATCAGACACTTCCAATCAAATCTAAACCACCCACAGCCAAGGCATTTGAATTATGGATGCAACCATCCAATAGTTCCAAAATTACTTCACATGTACCCCTAGTAAAGAGAGCTTCTCTGACTCAAGCCTGCAGCACAAAAGTCCCCCACAGAATGGCAATTCTAAAACTACTAAATTTGAACTTAGTTTTTTGTTTCACTATCTTAACACCTATCACCCCAAATATTATGAGAGATCAAAGATGAAACATGTCGAAAGATGCATAGTTTGCTTTTAATGCACTTTATTTTCGTGAAGTACTAACCACTTCAGAAAGTTATATCCATTAATATCCTGACATTAACTTGTAAATTACCTCTCAAAAAGACCAACTTTTAGAATCACATCAGCTAGATTTGAATTAGCCTTCCCAACAAGTTGAAACAGCTTCTTCCGGTCCATTGTGAAAGTCCCAGTTTTCTCCATTCCGCGGTTTATTTCTGCAAATTCTTCGACCATACCATCAACCTAAGAGACAGAGAGGTATTACAAATTTCAAATTTAGGTTAGTAAGAAAAGCTTGTGAAATAGCTAAATTTGAGCTACTTGTTACATTTAGTGGCAGCCATGAGCCATGCAGTTAAGCATAAAACATATGTTCAAGTACAAATTAGATTTAATGCAGAAACATAAATGCTAATATATCTAAATATTCACCTGCGATACAAAATAATCCAGAGCAATGCTTTGTCCAAGAACACTACCAATTACGCGGATGCTATCCGTGTCCAGATTTTTCAGAACAATGTAATCTGAACCTCCCTGCATATCCTCAACCAACAAAGGCTTCTCTTTTATAGCATAATCTGATGTAACAAGCAAAATTGAAAAAATGAAGAAAATGTGAATAACAAATCAAGAAAGGTGTATTTATTTCAGCAGCAGATGTAGGACTAAAATGAAAGATATATAACTCTGGACAACCTAATCAGAATACAGAAAGGACTGGATATTTCATAATTGAACAACTAGGTAGGATTCAGGTTTAACTTCTTGTGGTTTTCACTTTATCCTTTTAGAAACACTCAACTTGGTATTAATGGGATAGCGTACATGATAGGAGCAGCCCTCCCTTTACCTTTCCCCAAACCCCCCACCCCAAGCAACTGGAACCTCCAACTACTTGCAAGAGAACGCCTCAACCACTAGACCGACCATTGGTCTCTTTTCTTCATATATTACTGTTTCCAGTGTTATCGATAGCCTGTCTCCAGGCACATATTCTGAACTCAATCGGTGATTAAGATCCTCATTATGTAATTATTGAAATTGTTTAAACCGAACTGTGATCAAGCTGGTTTCCTAATACATTAATTTCTCTTTTCCACCCTAGCTCAAGGCCCATGCTCTCTCTCAGATACGCAATATTAATGTGAGTATAAATGGCATGGTATACTTTTATACAAAAGAACCCTCTCTGTTGTATGAGCATAATGTTTACTGTATTCAAGCCAATTACCAGTTATGTAGAAAATCATAGATATTGTTTCATACAAGAAAAAGTAATCCAATCCAATGCCTGGCAGATCACAAATATATTTATCAAAAGGAAAATGAAGATACATAAATGAGAACCAACAATATCTAGTAAGAAAAAGAAGATACTCAAAAGAAGATACTCAAAAGAGCCTCACCATCTTTCCTCATCTCAGTAAGCAATCCAGAAGCATGTCGTCTAACAGCTTGCAGGTAGAAATCAACTTCGTGATCTTCCACATTGAAGAGGACTGCCGAACCATACTGGTAGACAACCATATAACGATAGCAACTCAAGCTCTCTTCAACTGCACCTCCCTGACAACAAACTTTGCAATGAGGCATATTTAATAAAGATCATTAAATCAAAAATTAACTTCCAATATTTCATTTAACTTGGTGTAGAATCAACCTACAAGCACTTACATTGATAAGCCAAAGCCATTAGAATATGAATACTAACTCTCAAACACCAACATTCATATTTGGCATGTTTGGTGGACGAAATAAATATAGTTCAAATGCCAAATAGAAATACTATTACCTAGTAACAAGTTAGGATTAGCTGCTCCACGAAAGGTCAAAATCTATACTAAACCAGCGATTCCAAACTAACATTTCATTTTCTATTGGACAAGGATACAATCAAAAACAATATGGAATAGAATAAAGAACACGTAGACACTATTGTAGTGGTTGTCTGGCAGCCTATATGAAATCCATATCAATTGTAGATAAGTTCTCTTTCATGTCTCTAAATCAATAAAGAGATTCTGGTTAATGACAATCCAAGTCTTTTAGACAACATAACTATTGCTAAAAATATTTTACGAGTCGATACTACAGTTCATCCGTATACAACCCACCCCAATCTCCCACCTCCTTTTCCTTTTTGGATGAGGTGAATGCCAAAATGCACTATTCCGGAAGGATTTTGTTGCTTAATATAATTGCATCAAGTAATTACGCATAAATCTGACTGTATTTTTGGAATACAAAACATTAAATATCCTATGGAGCTTTGAACTAAAAACTGAAGGAAAAAAAGGAAGTAGAGCATTGATAATGATGTGAATTGCAACTTATCCAAGTTTAGTGCAATAAGCAAGCATTGGTATATGAACTCCTCTTACAGTTTGCCAGGGAGGACCGCAAAATCTGAGAGCAATACAATTTGATGACCGCGAGGTTGGAGGAATAACATATCTTGAATTCTCAGCTTGCATACTCTTCAAATCAACACTGCCAAAACCATGAATCTGAGAGAACAGAAAATCGAGATGCAACACCGACAAAAAGGGAATCGTAAGTGCAAGTGAATTAATCTCACAACAAACAAAAATCATCACACACAAATTTGAAGCAAACAATAAAAACCACACACCATTGTTATTAAGAAATTCCATATAAATAGACACCGATTGTGGTTAAAACAGAGACTACATTTTATTGTGCTATGCTGCATGCCGAATTTGATAATATAAAAGGAAAATGAATCAGTCCATTGTTATGATAATCAGTCAGTAGTCAAATAATGAAGTTGTCATAAGCACAACACAACTTGTAGCCAGCTCAAAGAGCAACATTTTGAGTAAAACCTCATTCGAGGCACAGGAACTAGATCGCTTGGAACCTATTTTTCCCCACCCACCCATCTCACAGTGACTGGAGGTACTTGGATTAACAATAACTAATTAGAGCAGACAAAGCTCCATGATTCACAAAAAACAGATCATTAAAGTCTGTATCTTATATTTTATTTAACAACTATTTACAATTATGCACTCCACAATCATTAATGTTAACAATTTGAAAATCACCACATGCATAACATCAGAGAATATTTGCCTACATAATTCATTAATACACGAACTGCCTGGGTCACAGAACTATTACAAACCAAAGGTCTTAAAGAAGAGATTAATGAATCTTGTTTCCTTAACAAGCCCCTTAAGTAGTTTCACCACTCCACATGATAACACGAAGTATCCCAGGTCTAGTATCTCCACATGATAACACGAATTATCCCATGTCTAGTATCATGGAGAAGAGTTCATTAATCTTAACCAAAAATTTCTACATCTCACCAAATTAATAATCCCATTCCACAAACAGGTATTCCCCTTTTATAACAGCTTTGACATTAAAAAGAAAGAAAAAACAGATGCAACACTCGCATCAACTATCAAGACAACACAACCATAATACTCAGCAAGCTAACATAGATTTAACAATGAACTCTAACCAACCAAACTTACATAAGCCCCATATCCCATTACTTTTTTAAAAGAAAAAAAAAAACTTTAAATGAATATCAGTGTGATATTCCTTCATAAACAGATAATAAAACAGTAGATGAACCTGGTACAAAGAAAAAATGCTTTGACTGGGATTTTTCCAGCCTCCTCATTTTCCAAAGACTCCTCCTCCAATATCTGGTCCTGATTAAAATCAAGGATCTTGTAATCGAATTCTTCAGCATGGCTTGGAGACACAGATGGGAGTGCAGAAAATGACCTGAAATTCAAGAAATAATCTCTGGGTTCTGAAATTAATGGAGAATTTGAAGATCTAAGAGGAGGGGTTTTGTTAATATTCAGGTTATTAATGGATTTGGATGCTGATATGATGCGGGAGACTATAAGGGAAGCTCTCCATCTCCCCATTCACTGGGGTGTAGTCGCAAAAATTCTTGGTGGGCTGTCTAATTTTTTTGTGTTTCTATCAGTTTTTTATATTCTCATTTTTATGGCGCACGAATGGAGGGGGATTTGTTTTTCTGCTCCATTGTTGTTGCTGCTGTTCAAGTTTAACCAACTAAAATGTAAAATACAACTGATTCTCAATTGTCACAGTACCTATTTGCTATCATCCGTTTGATGCCTTGTTTACAAATTTTAGGGTTAATTTTACTTTATCCTTCATTTTTATTAATTATATTTTTTATATTTTTAATTATATCATTTTAGTTAGAATCTTATTTTATTTGAATTTTAAAAAACAATTAAATTATTTTTATTTATTATTTATAATAAAATTACTTTAAAATATTAAAATTTAATAAATTTGTATTTATATTTTAAAATAATTTTTAACTTGATTAATTATTACTTAACATTCAATTCAATTTTAAAATTTTATTGTACGTAAAGTTAATAACTATTTTTTATTGAAGTAGTTCCTATTAAATTTTTATATCGTATAATATTTTGTATTAGTTATTATATTTTACTTATAAATATTTTACTCATCTTAAATGTATGAAATATATTATATATTTTTAAATAATATTTTGTTAAATATGTAAAATATTAATAATGAATTTCTTAAATTATCAAGATTTATAAAAATACTATTAAATACAAAAAAATGTCATTTTATGTTTAATTATTATTATAAAACAAACTATAAGTAGTCAAATTATCGTAATTTAATAGATATTATGTTAAATTTAAAACAAAAAAATATAGAATTAGTTTTATTATCGTTACTTGATTATAATGATTATTTTGAATTTAACATAGTTTATATGAACTTATAATAATTTTATTAATAAAAAATCATTACTATTATTTTACCTATTTAATAAAATATTATTTAGACATATATAATGTATTTTTTAGATTTACAATGAGTAGAAAATTCATAACTAAAGTGTATTACGTATTAAAAAATATCCTACTATATATTAATCTAATAAGAATTATGTTAAATTAAAAAATAAAAGTACAATAAAATTTTAATGAATTTAATATAAAGTATAATTAAGTAATTGAAAAAATATTAGAACATAAATATAAATATTTTAATATTAAAATATTTTAAAAATTATTTAGTAAAAAATAATATATAATAATAATAATTTAATTATTTTTTAAGAGTATACAATGAAGTAAAGTGAGATAATTAAATATATAATGGATAAAATATAATTCGCCCAAAATTTATTATAATTAAAGGGAGATGGCATTCCATTCCTTCAAATTTTACTATTTTAATTAATAGTTTATCCCTTAATTTTTATTTTAGTTGGTATCCGAATCCGATATTTGGGTTTCATTTTTAGGAGAGAAAGGGTTATCCATACTCCATATTAAAACTTGTGGGTGTTGGAATTGGTCTTCCAAATTGGATAATCGGATACCTGCCTTTTGAAAAAACAACAAATAAAATAAAAAATAAAAAATAAAATAATTTTTTTTTTTTTTTTTATAATATGATAGCTTAACGGTTCAATTAATCGAATCGATTTAATCAATAATTGAATTAATATAATAAAAATTTATATTTTTTATTATATTATATAAAATAATATAATAATAAATAATTATTATGTAATATATTTTAAATATAAAAAAAATAATTAATTATTTAAAAATATATAAAATAAAATATTAAATTAAAAATTTTTAAAAAATTAAAAATTGATAAAATTGATTTAATCGATTTTAGCCAATTTTACTGATATTTAATTAATTTTGACCCATCCTGGGGGATTAAGGTTACTTTATCTGTTTAACAGAAGTAAACTTTTGTTTAAAAAGGGCTGCAGGTGTCGGGTAGCAAAAATACACCATCAAATGTGTTAATACTGGACCCCAAAAACCCGAATTGACACGTATCCCTATTTATTATACCTATCTCGCTCCCCAATTTCAGGTCAAATTATTAGAAAGTGATTTATCAACCACCACCTCCAATATTTTTCCTTTCTTTTGCTCAATAATAATAATAATATCAATCGTAATACGTAAAACATATTAAGTGATTGTTGAAATGTAGTATCTCAATCAACGTAATTAATATTATTTTCAACTTATTTATCATCACATATTTTTTATTATTAATAGTGAAAGTACAACAATTATAATAGTAAAAATATATTATGAAATTCTTGTTTGATTTTTGGTTAGAAGGAAAAAAGACTCGCAACAATAGTTAATAAAAAGTATTATAGTAAAAATTTAATTTAAAAATTTTGCTACGTGTGATGCATTATAAAAAAATGTAAGTTGAGAGATAAAATAATTTTATATTATTTTTGAGAATAAAATGTTAAAATAGTCAAATTTGAGAAAATGAAGCACTATTTCCTAAAGTTTGCTCCCAAATCACTGTCAATTTTGGAAAAGTTTCAGAGTTTATTTTTTTGAATTACTATTTTTATATTTTCTATTAAGATGTAATCAAGTTTCATTTGTGTTATTTTAAATTACATATATTATTCTTATACTCTTCCATATATACTTAAAAATGTTTTGTTTTTAAAAAAACATCTATGAAATATAACATATAATTTGGTCATGTAAAATTAGACAATATAGATATATTCTATAAGATCCCAATTTCATTTTATCCATGAAGTTTTATTTAAGTTTATGCTAAAATAGGCGATAAGGTCTACTAAATAAAAGAAAATTTACTCCGTTATCTTATTTCATTACTTGCAAGAATAGCAATATTTCTTTGTTTTTTTTTTTCTTATGAAATTTATGTTGCCATTATTTCGGTTGAAAAAAATGAATTAATCATCTTAAAATCAGCTCAACTTAGGTAACATTATATTTCCGAAAATCAAAATATTCCATTTTGAAACGCAGCTTATTAATTATTAATACTGGTAAAATCGCAATTAACATGATTTGTTGGAAGGCCGATTAGTCATGGGAGGCTCTCCTCAGCTCTAAAACGACGTCGTAGCCGAGTCCACTCTCTTTACTATGAATGAATGACGAAAAGTATAGTACCTGTGGAAATTGCAGTACCAAAACCCTAGTAGTGACTCGGAGAGCAAATCCCCCAAAAAAGAGAGAGCTGGAAGCTAGAATTTGATATGCAAATGGCAATATCGGGAGATCTTAGGGTTTCTGCGGCTCTGAGTTCATGCAAATTCAACCCGCTTCGAACCACATCGCATTTTCCGCCTTCTAAGGTTTGATTCAGCTCTTCCCCATTTTCCAATTGTCTAATACCATTATATTTTCTTTTCTTTCTTCTGTTAGTTTTTTATTTCTTTTTTCATTTTAACCTGAGCTGGGCTTCGTTTTAACATTGGATACTAGAGAAAGTTATTGATGTCAATATTTCAGCATTTTTTGTGTAAATTTATTTGTGAAAATGGATGAAGGGCTACATTTTATTCATGATTGTTGGAAAGTTTTTTTTGTGATAATTCTGATATTAGATCTCTTTTTTATATAGAAATGCGAGAGATTATTGCGTTCTTGCTGTTGCACATACATGGATTTATTTTTACTGCATGTATAACGCAACTAGAATAGGATTTGCTAATTTGCTTCTTTGGTGATAGTTGTACTTGATGCGCCTTTTTAGGTTGATTGACAAAGTAGCTTTTTGAATTATGCCCATAAATTAATAAATTAAAGCTCCATGTGGATATATGGTTTGTGGTTTCTATTAGATATCTCTCAAGTTTTCTATGTCCATGTTTAGTTTGCTTTACCTTAATTAATTTTGATATATATATATATATATGTGTGTGTGTGTGTGTATGTGTGTGTTTATTCATATGTGTTAAATCCTTCGCATGTGATTTTCCAAAACATCGTCTCGGCATAAAAGAATTGCCCATATGCACTTTTATTCCTTATTACGTTGTATGTAACACCGCCTAATTCATGATTGGCTTATCCCGAGATGTGGTGTGTGGGGTAATCAGGATCTTAATACAACGTGAGATTTTAAATCGGCAAAACTACTTGATGAAACGTTATCTTCAGACAAAATTACACATTTACATGAACAAAAAAATAGGTATAATTGGGTTGTAGTTGGATACATTGGAGTTTTACACAATTCTATTGTTCATATCACTATGATGGCTACTATTGAATCTATATCTCATACTTCTGTATTTCTCAAAGATTGTTACACATTACATGTTTTTAAAAGCAGGCTCCACCAGACTTCAGGTCCTGGGGTCATGTTAGTTACTGTCTTATGTTATTGTCTGTCTGACCAAATTTGTTATCTTGCTTCTAAGGTCACATATAATTGTTTTTGGCGTAAACATGTTGAAATTTGAAGTTATATCATGTATGAGATAGCTACGTGAAAGGAGGATAGTTGTATCAGTGCTGCGTATTTTTCTGAAACATGCATATTTGTTACTCTACAGGTGGATTGCAATGTGTTCGCTAATGGTGCATCTAGTGTTTTTGAGGCAATGCCAAGATGTTCTCGTGCAGTACTTGATGTCCATAGCACTCGCCGTCACTCTAAACGGCCTCTTGGAATTTTTGGAGAATATAAGCTTTCACAAAATTCCATCAGCCAGGAGGTCGAGAATTTTCTCCTCAGTGCAATTAACATGAACTTCTTTGAGCGTTTAAACTTGGCGTGGAAGATATTATTTCCATCACCTACATTTAGAAAGAATTCTAATGCAAACATTGCCAAGCAACGTTTGAAGATGATTCTTTTCTCCGATCGTTGTGCAGTCAGTGATGAGGCAAAACAGAAGATAGTAAGCAATGTTGTCAGTGCGTTGTCTGATTTTGTTGAGATAGAATCACAGGATAAAGTTCAATTGAGTGTCTCAACAGATCCAGATCTTGGCACCATTTATTCTGTCACGGTGCCAGTGCGGCGGGTGAGATCAGAATATCAAGTTGATGATGAAACAGGAGCAATAACAAATATTGAATACAAAGACACTGGAGAAAGTTCTGGTTCTGTTGATGTCAAGTTTGATTTTTATATTCCTAGTGACAAATTCAAGGATTTTAGCGTGTGAAATGAGGTGATGCTTGAGACCTAGAGGGGACATGTATGTTGCTCGATATTTGTTCTTTTTCGTCTTTATCTCTTCTTGCGCGCAAGTGGGATCTTCCATTCATTCTTTGGGTGCTGTAACCACTGGAGCAGAATATACTCTGTATATATTTGGAAATTGCTAATTGCCTGCTCTCCTCATAGGATTAACACCACATCGACACAACAAACACATCCTGTCATCAAAAGCCCCTTTCTGTGAACTTGAGGCCTGCTTTGGTGACAATATTTGGCTTCCTCCTGCCAAGTGGTGGGCATGGTGGTGGTTGTGAGCACATTGGTGTGTTCTACTTCAACAGAGACTCCATTAGTTGTTTGTTGTAACTCATTATAATTGGAGCCACCCCTTCTTATCCATGGTAGGTGGTGCTTTCGTCACCGCTGGGCAGGGGTGGTGGAAGGGGACATTTCATGTCATTGATGCGGTACGAAACTCTTGCAGTGGAGAATGACTACAATTGAATTGAGTCGAATTGAGCTTCACATTATGTCTGAACTTTGTCCCATAATTTAATGAGCCCATTTTAAATGAGTTTTTAATCAATTTGAACATTAGTTAAGCTCCAATAACTTTAAATTATTTTATGTGTTTATTTTATCATCTCTATAAACTTGGAAAGGTGAGGTTAAAAGGCGACGAAATGATGAAATTGTTGAATATTAATTATTTAAATCGAAAGAATCGGGTTTTTTGACAATTGATAAAAATCTTCAATTCTAATAGAGCCCGGTGGAAATGTGGCCAAATGCCAATCAACAGGTTGGGCTAATGCTGGCCCAAAATGGGTCTTGAACTGGGCTATCAGCCCACCTGCTTGTTCTACGATAAAAGGCCCAACAATCAGTATAAGCGGGAAATTTCCAGGTTAAAATGGTTTTGCACTCTAATTCAAAATATACCTTGCAGCTTTTTGCCTCTCTCTCTCTCTCTCTCAACCCTTTAGAGATTCTTACTCTTTTCCAGCATGAACGGGTCTTGTTTGAATTTAAATAGCCCGATCCGAGACGCCATTTCCAGAATCCGATTTGCTCCCATTTCGAACAATCTCCTAATTTCCTCATGGGATTCGGCAAGTAGTACTATGACATACTTATTCTACCAATCACTTGTCACTTGTGCTCTGTATTATCTGCATATGTATATTATGTGATGGATTTTGTAATTAAAAGTGGGTGTTTCGTATTTGAGCAGAGTCTTCGGCTTTACGATGTGGATAAATGTGAGCTCAGATTAGAAACTCCTGCTGAAGGGGCGGCGCTTCTCGATTGTTGTTTCGAGAGTGAGTCAATGGCTCTCAGTGCTAATTCCGATGGTTCTATTCTCAGGTTTGACGTTTTCAATAATTACTTAATTTTTGTGATATTTTGTTTGTGTGCATGTTTGTTATGCCTAAAGGAGTGGGTTTTTTCATCTCTTTTTAGAGTCACTAGGAAATTTGGGATGTTGTGGCACAATGATGTTGTTAGCTGAATTGTTTTCCACAAGCTCGTGCATTTATTAATCCTTAATGAGACCACGTAAAGCTTATAGTTAGCTTTTAATTTATCCTTTGGCCTTGGCATGAACTTGTCAAAGGGGATGGTACCTGAATTTCAGGTTTGGGGGAGGATGAGGATAGCTCAGGCAAAGAATGCGTAGTTTATATAAATTACAGAAAGAGGGGAAAAACGAGGGGACAGAATTTCAAGTTTTTACAGAAAAAAAATTGGTTTTATTTTTTGGTTAGGTGGCTGCTGCCTCAGTCTGCCCCTTGTTTAGGTCAGTTCCTCTCCTCAAGGAGTCATTATTCTCACCATTCTACGCTTTTGGATAATGGATTACTGTGTTTCAGGGGTAAACTTTCATGCCACGTATGCTTAAGGTTAAATGTCAGAAACATAGTTAAGTAGTTAGATCCTTTTCGAATGAAAAGGGTAACTAAGAAAAAGTGAATTCACCTAAGTGAGTTAAATACATTTGCCACATTCTATAACATTCTTGGGTTTTTATCCATTCCTTGTTTGAATAATTAGGGTCTTCATCAACAAGTACAGTTAATCTGTTGAAAGTGAAATGGCACGGAAGCTACCAGTAAATTGAGTGTCTCTTTGCAAGCTACCTTGAAATTCATAGAAACTTCAGATTTCGGTCAAAAGCTTAATATATTTACCTTTGGTTCTGCGCTAAAGCAGTTTTTGTAAAGTATATTCATATTGAGCTTGATTCTTAACCAATTTAATGCCAAATAAGATCTGAATCAGATCAGCTTGCGGAAGTTTGTACAATGAGAGAATCACTATAAAAGCAACCAAAACTACAATTTCTATAACAACTTTGTGCCACCCAAAAAACAATCTTTCTTATATTTGCAGTTCATATTCATTTATTTCCATATTGAAATGATAATGCTCTATTTGGTGACATATTTGATTTAAAATTTCCTAGGTATGATATGCATTTGGGAAACAGCAAAGCAATAGGAAATCACGACGACTTAGCAACCTGTGTTGAATATTCTGAGGAAACATGTAAGATATTGGTAACACATAATTCCACTTATCATCTGCAAAAAAACATGTCATATATGTAGTGCCACTGTGTTTGTTGACTTACTGAAGAAAATGTTCCAAAATTCTAATCCTTGTCAGACTATCTTCCTTGGCCCTTAAGCACATATATGACCTTCTCCATAAATTTGTATTCGACTGAAATATGATCATGCCACTTCCAATTATGAAGGATACATATGACTCAGCGGATGAATTAAGCTTCTGGATCTGGGATGTTAATGAATGTGATGGAAAGCATTAATAGAAATTCTGTTTTTCTTTTACAAAATATTTTGAAGTCTTGCAAGTTAGAGGTGGCAATTGGATGTGAGGACTAGGCCAATTCTTTCTTTCAAACTACATTAAATAGTAATTTATGTGAAATCAACAAGATATTCAAAGTGCTGGTCCTCTTCTTACAATTTCTTAAACCTGAAAGAAATATTAATAGACTCTCTTTTTCTGTGTCTGCAGGTCAAATTATTACTGCTGGTTGGGATAAAAAAGTAAAGTTTTGGGATGCACGCTCTGCTAATTCTGTTGGATGCTTGAGCAATCCAGGTGTGGAGGTTGAATCCATGTCACTTTCTGGGTTCAATTTGATGGTTGCTCTCAAGTCATCAGTGCATATGTATGACGTGCGTTACTTAAATGGATCGGTTCAAGTGAAAGAACTTTTCATGGACATCCATATAAAATGTGTTCGCTCAAATTCAGATTTAGAAGGTATTGCAATAATAGCTGTATTCACTCCTTGGTGGAAATGCGTGCAATGATCTTTAGCTGTTTGTGAACTCAAAAGATCTCATGAATTGTTTGAACTTTTTACAATTGATTACAGTAGGGGTTACGTGTCACTTGTTTCCCACATTCATATTAATTCTCATACATTTTTTAATCTGCTTGGAACTGAAGTGTTGATAATTGATGTGACTGCCAAAAATTTCTTTAGTTCTCCATCATTATAGGACTTGTCACTTGTTAGGCATATTTTCAATGAAACACTATGTATCTTTTTGTTGTTTTAATCTCTGCGTTGAACCAAGTGATGATGCCTATTCATGCAGGATTTGTGGTTGGATCAACTGATGGGCGGGTTGCTTTGGAATATCTTGGTAAATCCAACTCAAAGAATGAGGGGTCAGTATAAGTTGTGCGCTGTAGTCCTCTATAGTACGCAGGTTTTCTGGATTTTAAGGCCTTTCTTGATAAGTTAAAGTTCTCATCGAATTTGAATTATCCCCAGCTTTCGTATTGTTGATTGGTATGCATTAGGTCTATTATTTTACTGGAAATGATATCAGCAGCATACATTTATCTGATGCAATATAATGATAAGCCTTGGTGGAATTCCATACCACATGGAAAGTACTATCTTTAAATATCAAAAAGTTGTTTATGCTGCTGCACTTAGCATTGCACATCTTATTTCCATCTTTCACCGTTCCTTTTATAAATTTATTTGGTATCTCTAGCCCTTTCTTCTTTTCTATTTTTTTTTTTCGTTTATTTTTTCATATACTTTGGAAGATCTATTGTGAACTGATCCTTGAATACGTAATAGTATTACCTAAGCTAGAATGCTTTGGATTCTGAGTACAGAATAGGCACTCAGATGCTACCTGAACACACATGCCTACAAAATTACATATAGCAAATAGTAAAGTTCATGGATGAACTCGTTTCAAATAGTTCTATCTACTTTATTTCACTCTGCAATATTGCGCTCTCTTCAAAATTTGGGTTTCTTTTCTTCTCAAAACTGGAGATTTTTTATCATTAAACAAATTTTCGTGAAATCAATATGTTAAACATTTATTCGAATCAGAGAACATACTGGCACTTCATGCACTTCCTAATCATCCAATATTTCCTGCATGTTGTATTGAAAAGATACCTTTCACTTAAGTCTTGGACTTCTGCAGATATGCTTTCAGATGCCATCCAAAGGACAAGAATGGAAGACACCATCTTGTAGCAGTAAATGACATTGCATTTAATCCATTGTATGTGTCACACTTACTTTTAGCTTACCATCACGGACCTTTAGAATCAAGTGACTATATCTTTTCCCTTTTTCAGCATATGCGGTGTCCTTGTTACTGGTGACAATGAGGGCTATGCTACAATGTGGGATGTTCTGAGCAGGAAACGATTACTGGAGGTATAGTTTATCTTAACTTCTGGGATGTTGCTTGTGCTGCCATAAGATGTGTTTGATACATGCATCAACCTGTTAGCATAAGGATGGCAAATACTTGGAGATTCGTTAGAGGGTGAGAAAATTGCATCAGTGTGGACTAGGACCTTACATGAAAGGGGTAATATTAATGGATTGCACCAAATAACTTATGTCCCGCAGATAAACTTTTGTTCCAATCATAGAATTTGCAGCTATCTTGGATTTAAAGTTTAGGAGTGGAATTTTATACAAACCACCATGTTTTGCCAGAATGATAAATGACCAATAACTGAGTGTGCATTGTTTTGCTGGTCTATATCTGATATTATTCCATTCTTAACTAGTGCATAGTGTCAAAATTATGCATGCTCTACTGAAGATTAACTGAGTCTCTTTTTCAAAATTTTAGGTTGCTTTGAATTTTCGGCAATGAAATTATTAACTCTCTCCTACTCATCTAGATCTGTATCTTACACTAATTTGTTTTTCACGTTTCTCAGCCTAATATTTTTGATTTGGTATTTTTCCTGTCCAAAGTATTCAGGAGTTTTGATTACGTTTCTCATGAAATTCCTGCCTTACTTTCAGTTGCCTAGATATCCCAATAGTGTTGCATCATTGGCATATAACCATGGTGGACAGCTTTTGGCTGTTGCATCAAGTTATACTTACCAGGAGGCTAATGAAAGGTTAGTAGGCTCACTTCACCTATTCGTGTTTCTTTAGGTCTAATGAATTCATTTTCCTCAAGTTTTGAGTTGATTGCTGGTGCGTGTTACTTGAGGTTTGCTGATTATATCTTTTCGCATCTTTACATACTCGTATCATTCATTAGATCATATGTTTTGGAGCAGGTGTTAAGTCTTGTTGGATTCATGGCATTGTAGACTTCTCTCTTTTTTCCATGTGCATTTCACACTTGGTTATTTTTAAGGGACCGCCTTGCAAGTCAAGTCCTTAATCTTGGGAGTCCTTAGTACTTGATATTGTTTTATTTTACCAACAAGGATCTTGGTAAATATTTATTTCTAGATAAGCTTGATTATTCACCTAACTATGTTATTAAATTTAGTGAAGATTTGGGTGAAAGTCCATTTCAGAATCATAAGATGCAGAAAACAAACATGCGTCTTATAAAATTCTAGGCACATGATTTTATTAGATACATGCACAAGGAGGAGATTCTTCAATTTCTTTCCCCTGCAATGAGCCTGTAATATTTACACTTCACAATTACCTCAGCATTGCACCGTTATGATGTACCTTAAAAAGCACTGGATTTAGCTTTAGACTGGTAAATCATATTTGGCAGCATTGTCAGCACTTGGGCACAAACATATGCATATGCATTCTTCCACTTTATTCAGTTGACCAAGCATGCATTTCTTGTGTGACAGAGAAGAGCTGCCTCAGATATTTATGCATCACATGGATGATAGACACATCAAATCAGTTCATGCTAGTAGTTCAAATAGGAAATGATTGCTGACGAGACGATAGCAACTAAGGTCACTGCTAACTCCTTTTTGGGACACAAAATCAAGTGTGCCTCAACATTTTCAGCATCAGTTCTAGGAATATCAACAACTATTAACATCTCATTGCTTCAGATTCTGTTTTTCAAGTCCATGTGAGTTCTCTCCCTCTCTGTCAACTTTAAGTCATAATTAAGTGCATTGAAGATGTGGAACTATGTGATTGTATACTAGAATTGATCATCACTATTTGTAATGACATGTGAAGAGCTGAACAAGCAGCAGGAAAATTAGATATAGGACTTGACCCCATGTAGAAAGTCTTATTCAATGAGCATTTGTGCAACACATTGAACTCGTTCTTTTAGTTTTTTGAGCAAGCCAGATTGTGGCCCCAAGTTTTTTTACATTATTTATAGTTTATGTTACATTTTGATCAAATATCAGATATCAAGAGAATTCAGGATATTTGGGTATATATATATATATATATTCAAAGTTTCAATAATTTCTCAAATATTTTGCAAGGAGGGGAAAAATTAGAAAATAAATTGTGTTTTCTTAGTTTGAGGAGGCAAAGCGTATAGTTTCGTACTTAGGCAAAGTATTATCTGCATATAGTTGAAGGGGGCAATTGAAACTCATCCTAATATTTATGGTTGATTATCAAGATATATGATTTTTTTAACTATTAAAATTTATAACAAATATTTAGCATTGTAAATTTTTTGAATTAAGTAAAATAAGGGTCGTAGCAAATCGAATAACAATTCAATTTCATATATAGAAGCATATACATATAGAATATAATGGTTGATTTTTTGATAATTAAAATTTGTAATTCTTATAATTTTATTTTCAGCTTTTTTTTTATGAGAAAACAAAAATATATACAAACTTAATTACACATAAATAATATTGATATAAATAATTGGGTTCAAAGATTATATTAGACTAGCATTACAATATTAATAAATTATGAAACTTTGTATTCTCTTCTTTCTAAGGAGCATAAAGTTATTACATCTTTTATAATGTAGTAACTTTCTACTCCCTTATTTATAATCTTGCCAAGGTACTATTACTACAAGGCTAAACACTATTGTTGATACAAGGTGAAGTGATTGCAAGATTAAAGGACAAGAAATGGACATCAAAATTCAAGATTAGGTCGAAAATTTTTCAACGGTTATAAAAGATTGTGAGAGATCTTTATCAATAATTATCATGTTATTACCATACAAATATACAATTTCTTCTATGGGGCCACATCACGTTATTCTTGGTTTTTTTTGCTTGTCATGTTTTCTTCTTGGGAGATTTTGAAATGACTTTAATACTGAGTGAATTTTAAATTTATCATAATAAATAAAAATTAACTTTAAATAATTATAAAAATTGAAATCTATATTAATTAAAAATTATTGAAATAAATGTAAAGAATTTAAAGTATCCTAATAAATGTAAAGAATTTATTATAAGTAATTTTCTTAAAATATCATTTCTGTCTTGAACTAATTCATCATCATTGCTTCTAAGGATAATCATTTTTATCCAAAAATTGATACTCAAATTAAATGATAGTTATTTTTTTCTGGACAAAAGAAATATTAATTAAGAAAAAAAGTAAATTTAAACCAATTTGTGTTCGCCTAAAAACTTGTGTTTTTATCTAGACACCAAAATTCGAGTTTTAAACGTAAAAGAAAAGAAATGTATATATATGTCTACATATATATATATACATATATTATTAATTCAAATCAAACGTGAGCAAAAGCAAACTTAGCGTCTTCCACGTGCGCTTGAGATCTATTTGGTCCACGGATAGGCCCGTGCACGAACCCGCACTCTAGAGCCCCCTCCCTCCCAATAAAAAAATATCCCATTAGGTAGGGGGCTCAAATAGATAAACCCAAAAAAAGCCATCCTCGAACACTGCGTCGTTTTGACGCAAACTTTGCAAACAAATCCCAACCGTCAACCGCTTCACCACGCCAAGCAACGGCCCAAAATCAATCCTGGCTGCAAAAACCCTAAAATCTCCCTGTCCTATGCGTACAAGCACTCAAACTCTCTCTCTATATATAAGAACACATCCCCACTTCTCTCGACCCAAGCTTTCGCTCTCTGCTCTCTTTTTGCTACTCTCTAGAAAATCCTAATTGTACCCGGGCTAGTTTCTCTCTCTAGAATCGCCGCCTAGGATGTCGGACGAGGAGCATCACTTCGAGTCGAAGGCCGACGCCGGCGCATCGAAGACTTATCCCCAGCAGGCGGGGACTATTCGTAAGAACGGTTACATTGTTATCAAAGGCCGCCCGTGCAAGGTTTGTTTTCTGTTTTGTTTTTTCTGTGATTTCGTTGTTGAAGTTGTATGTGTACATCTGGTTTATTTTTCTGGAATTTCGTTGGTGAAATTGTTGTGTGGAATTTGATTTCAATTTCAAGTGTGTATAAATTGGGGTGGCTGTGTGTTGTTTGCTTTGAGATCTGAGTAATTTCGGCTTTGTTTCAACTGTTGAAAATATTTTTATTTTTTACTATTAGCGGTGGTTGTTCTGGTTTTTGTTGCCTTTTAGGTGGATTTGAGTTGAATTTGTGGAGGAAAAGTTATTATTTCTGTTGAATTTGTGCTTTATGTTTTAACTGTGCTCTTTTCTGAATTTCGATATTTGTATATGTAGAATAGATTTATTGTTTCATTGTGTTTGTTTGATTTAGTTGTGCTTTGTTGTGATTTAACGTATGCTTGTATGCTCGAATCTTTGTTCTATGATCTTCTATATATACATGTATTTCAGCTTCGAGTAGGAATTTTCTCTGAAGTTCTGTATAACTGTGAGTGGTTTGAGCTAGGAACAATTTCTGGTTATTGGGTTTTAATTTCATCAAGATGTAGCTTCATTTTCTGAAAAAAAAAAAAAAAAAAATTGCTAAGAGTTTGATCCATGATTGCCGATTTACTAAGGAATTTTAAATTGTTAGAAAACCATGGTTTTATTGTTCCAATTATTTTTGTTAATTTATCATAGTTGTTTACGATCCTTTTCATTGTTTCAGGTTGTGGAAGTTTCAACTTCCAAAACTGGAAAGCATGGCCATGCAAAATGTCACTTTGTTGGAATTGACATCTTCACTTCAAGAAGCTCGAAGATATCGTCCCCTCTTCCCACAACTGTGATGTATGCATATTCTCTTTGATTAATATATCGATTTTTATGATGTTTGCTATTGGTTAATTTGTAGCATGAATGCTTAAACTCTTTTCATTGAAATTCAGGTTCCACATGTTAATCGTACTGACTACCAGCTTATTGACATCTCCGAGGATGGATTCGTATGTGGCTACTTTTATTTATTTTCAATTGTTACATCTCATTGCTTACATAGTCAATAATCCACGGTGAAATAATTCTATAGGTGAGCTTGCTGACTGAGAATGGTAACACTAAGGATGACCTCAGGCTTCCAACTGATGAGAATCTGCTTACCCAGGTTAGCCATATTTCAACCTATCATTGGCTTATTATAAATCTTTTTCCATATATATACATTGTTTTCCTGAAATCTCTGTTTCTGGTGAAACGTACAGATCAAGGATGGGTTTGCTGAGGGAAAGGACCTTGTTGTGAGTGTTATGTCTGCTATGGGGGAGGAACAGATCTGTGCCCTCAAGGATATTGGTCCCAAGTAGCTTTCTTCGCTTGTTGGGATTGCGTGATGGTTTTAAATTTGAAATGAGGCGGACATGATATTTATAGATTAGTGAATGATGGGAGGACCATTGGCCATCTTATTATTCAGGATTGTGGAGACTGAATTATTGATGGTTTATGCCCTCGACTATTAAGGGACCACTTTCCTATTACTGGGATCATGTGGGTTACTATTATGTTTTTACTCATTTTCTTTTCTTTCATTTTTCTCTTTTTATTTTTGTATTTTCCCCCCTCCGGGCTGTTTGAGTCTCATCTTGTTTATTATGGCGTGGGGTAAATTTGATGTGCTGGCAACTTTGTTAACTTGTTTCATTGCAAATAACGATGGTGTCGTCACTTATTGAAGTTCGAGTTTCTGGTATGATAAAGAATATGCATGTGCTGAATGTTCTTTATGATCCTTTCCTCAGTTTGGTGGTCGAATAATTTCCAATAGTTGCTAAATAAGTGTTTTACTGGTACGCTAGTAGTATTAATACTGTTATTCTGATATCGGAATGTTTATATGGATTTGCCACAATTGTCAAAATAATACCTCTTGAATATTTTATCATCTTAAGAAAACACCATGTATTAATTGAAGGATTCTTGAAAGTTTTGAAAATTTGTTACTCGTGAGGGGATGTAATAGGTTTTAATAAATAATATGACCGTGAAATGACTGGAACAATCGTGTAAAATTCCAAATGCCAATTAGTCATCTCTAACAAGTGGATATCAACTGATAATTCAGGATCACAATGGATGAATGTAATTTAAAAATGACAATGGAACGAATTTTTTAAAATTAATGTTAATATATTTAAAGACTTGAGGCTCATCCCACTCTGAATTTACTAGATTCGGATTAGTCCCATTAAATCTGTTTTATAATTTTAAAAATATTTAAAAATATTTTTTAAAAAATAATATCACTATTTTTTAAATTATAATATTATATAAATACATATATATTAAAACAAAAAATAATTAAACGAGTTTGAAAATTAAAAATCAAAACACATCCCGTATCCACTTATATCTTATCAAACTCGCGCCAAACAAAACAGATCCATGTCCACCCCAAACGCATTACCATCCTATATATACACACCACCATAATTTCCCCAATATTAAACAAGTGTTGCATGCGTTGGCAAGTTGACCGACATACCGAGAGTTTTCACTTTCTAGGGGATTTTGCGTTGGGGATGACATCATGCATAATGTTCTTTGTGCACGTGAGCGTTTTTACTTTCTACGGGATTTTGTGTTGGGGGATGACATTATGCATAATGTTCTTTGTGCACGTGATGGATAATCGTATTCACCAGAAGAAAAGAATATGAAGAACTATAAAGGAACTCTGTTATTTCCTATCCGAACTTCAGAAAGAGAGAGAGAGAGAGAGCTGGACAAAGTGCAAGTATCACAAACCCACCAAATCTGAACAATGTTGAGGCAGGGAGCTTAAATGTTGAAGGTACATGTCGGGTCATTTTGCAGTGGACAAGGTGCCTATGCTCATGGCCATTGGATTGCAGAAGACGGGTAGTTTTCACTACCTACCTTGGTCCATCCAAGAACTTCACGTACACTTTATGCTTTAAATTCGATGGATTCTCAAGTCATGACATCAAAGCCACGAGTAATTCAAAAGGGGTTTCATAGTGGTAAGTTCAAATTAGTAGCACACAACAACACATTTCACCTGACATCTTAATGGCAGAAATCTATGGCCACTGATGTTTGTAGATCTTAGTTTTGTCTTTCCTCAATGGAGTAGCTGCCTATTCTATTTGGCAAGCCGAATGACTGTTCCGAGCCAGTCATCAGGTATATTTTCTTTCAGTTGTCCTTTGAGAGCCCTCACTGAGTGATCCGTCGCTGCCTGCATGGGTATATCAATGAGCATGCACATATTATGTTTAAAGAAACCACGTGGTTGGAACTTGAAAACTAAATTACCTTCACAATATAGACATCAATCCCCAATTTAGCAATCATAGCAGCTTCTGATATTTTGGTCACCATGCCACCAGTCGTGTCATGAGCTGCTACAGTTATCTCAACTGTTGAAAATAATTGCAAAACATAAAAATGTAGCTTCATGAAGAACTTGGAAGAACATAGAGTTCCATCAGTTTATCATGACCATGCCTGAGTAATAAAGATGTTGTAGATGAGCAGATCTATGTAAAATGAAGTAGTAGTGAAGCCTTTTCAAGTGGCTCATTTTAGAGGAGTGAAGTGGCAGTTTTCATAGAAAAAGTGGTAGGAGATGTAGCCTTTTTTTCGTTCCGTGTGCTTCTAAACATGGGATTTATACGATTCATAATTAAAATGCAAAGCATCTACATATTCATGCTTCTAGAGCAAACACAAAGTATAGTTCATGTCTACAGGCTGAAAATAGGGATTAATAGCCATCTGGATATACCACAGACTATTTAAAACTTCCATAACTGCTGAAAGGCTAGATTACTATTTGAAATTTCCTTGACTGCTAAAAGGATAGATTTTCATCTTCACTAATCAACGTGATGGCATCAATAAAAAACTAGAATTCTAATCATTGTAAAAGAACATGACAGTATCAGCATGTTACAAATTCATAAAATATAAAAGTTATGATCCTTTACTGACCTTGCCTGGTCATGTCTTGTAATTTAGGTTTTAACACAGACCAGCCCCCATCTTCATGCACAGCTGCGAGTATTGTGTTTAATCAGTCAGGCTCAAAGTGTAAATGAAACCAACACGAGAAGTATATTCTATTTAAAATAAGTCGCAACAAAGTGTGATCAGACACTCACCAATTTCTCTGAGAAGCATGGCATCAGGTTCTGTTGGTGGGCGGTCATATACTCCAAAAACATCTGTCTAACATTGAGCAGTGTATAGGAGAATCGTGTATGTTATCTGTTCTAATATGAGTAGCATACAACAAAGTAGAAGGTTTTTAACACATGGGAACGTGGAACTCTATCAAATGTCAAATTTTTGGGAACAGATTGAGATATTACTCCTATTAAGCAAAAGGTTTTAGGTTTATGCTTTCTCCTACCAGAAGAAGAATCCAGAGGGAAGTTGGCTGGCAAAATACCATCGATTGACATTGCTATTGTAATAGCATGTGGGTATGTGCTTGTAAAGT
Source organism: Paulownia fortunei (assembly GCA_019321725.1). Classification (NCBI taxonomy): domain Eukaryota; kingdom Viridiplantae; phylum Streptophyta; class Magnoliopsida; order Lamiales; family Paulowniaceae; genus Paulownia; species Paulownia fortunei. The sequence goes on from CM033121.1 coordinate 2,864,714, forward strand.
TTTACACATCCAGCCTCAAAAAATATTAAAGGAGGAAAGTTAATGGCCAGCTTGAAGTTGGGTTAGGTTTCACCTGAATTAATTTATGTTTTTGTACTAATTCACACTAGAAATAATCTATTAATAGAATTATCTTTGCCTGAAAGAGAAAAGTTTATCCAATCAAGTCTTATATAATTATATCTCCAGGATAAAGCAAAAAAAAGGCAATCAAAAATCATTGATGGACAGTGGATACAAGAAAAACAACGTAGTCAGGTCTTAATTGTTCTGCCAGATGACGAATGATTACATCTCCGCTTAATATAGTGCAACCCTGTCAAAGATTAGAATGAATTGGCTTGCGGCATGCCAACACCAAGAAACTTGACGGCATTATATACAGAAATGTCAAACCTGTGAACTATCCAGTACGGCATCTCCATGCAAAACCTGGGATATTGATAAACAACCATCATTTTCAGATTTCATCAAGATCAAGAGAACCAAGATCATACTGAACAACGAGAATATACTTTAGCAAGAATCAAGCTAGAATATGACGCCATGAAATCCTCCAAACTAAAACTAAATACCACAAATGAAAAGTAAGGAAACATGCAGAACAAAAACAATACTGTGAACAATGGCTTGCCAATGCTAAATAATTGAAATGGCACATTCACACTTTTCTCCCAACAAGGTAGGGAGAGTGAGCATAAAATTATAGTACGCCTTCTTAAAATCTAGTAGCCAATAACATATGAAATTACAGTTAAACTGATTTGAATCTCCTTCTAATAATTTATGCTCACATTGTGAGAGTATTATCTGCTGCTACATGATGCAATATCAATATTACAGAACCAGAGAGTCTTTCAGTCTCACCAGACTGCCAGTTTACATCTGCAGGAAACTCTGCAAACTCCTTTTGCACACAATTACCCAAACAAAATAAGAAAAATTTCTATCTTTTACTATTACAAAGAAGGATAGAATAGGCCACATAAAACTCCTCAGCCACATGTTTCTTTTATCTATTAAATGTATTTCCATCATTTCAAAGTGGAAAGAAAAAGGCCAAAGCTAAAATCATGTTGCTTGAGTACCTGGTGCATCAAAATATAGTAAACTGCCATAAACTATTTAGTACTTTGCTCTGGCTGCTGACTTTTCCATTATCCAGAGGCAACAACAGCCTTCTTTTAATTCCATTGCTTTTCTCCGTAAGTGCAAAGTAAAATATTATCCGCATTTATAACTTATAAGCAACATGAACATCAAATCATAAAACCTTGAGACTTTAGTTGTCTTTTCAGCCTTCTACATAATGACGGCCCACCCACCCCCCACCCGTCCCGAAAAAAGACAGAAATTTGGGTTTTATTGGAATTCAGTTACAAGATTTGAAATGATTTTTCGTTCTGACTAATATCAGTAAGTTTTATCACCAATGCAAAAACAAGATATGAACGTCCTAACAAAGGAGAAAAAGAAAACAAAAAATAGAATTGAAACTGTTTGAAGCTTGGCACTCAGGAAAAAAGACTTGAAGGCAACTCTATCTACTTTTCAATATCACACTATGTACTTGATTAAGGATTCAAACTCACAGGTACAAATCCAGCGTCTAAAGCTTTAACCACTGTCAAGGTATCTGCCACAGCTATCTGTGAAAATTCAGGGTAGCATTTTCTAAGATCTCGTCATGAAGAATTATCAACAAAAGATAACTGGCAACAATATAGTAAGAAATTTTTTCAAGAAACTGATAAAGTCTTCTGGATGACTTCTAACATTTCTTTCACAAGTTGACCAGCCACATGAAAATGGTGACATTCCAATAGAAGGAATACCCTCTGTAGGAAGACATAAATAATATATGTCAAAGGAATGCACATGGTACAAAAATCACAAAGGTATCCAAATAAATTGGTTCAGAAAAGCAGGAAATAGCATCTCCAGAAAGTATGCATTAACAGGTACCAGTCATAAAAAAATTATGACTTCATTCCATTTTGTTAGAATATTAGTATCACGTGTTAATTGGGGCACATCTACGTAACTTTTGAAGAAGCTAATTGCTAATAACTTTTCCATTCAGCTACTTGAATGCTAAAAATTTACAATGGCTGATGTAATGATAACTTTTCCAGAAATTTGAGCAGCAGTGAGATGATAAATGATCTTGAAGAAAACCCAGTGTCGAGAAAGAACAATGAATGCTAGAGTCAAAAAGAGCAAGGTAGAGACTAACGTTTGTCCATATCTAACTAAGGTGTTTCAGAACATGACAACTCATCTATAGGGAATTGAAATAGAGACAAATCATGAAATAACTCAAGATAAATCAATCCCTGAAACAAAACAGCTACAGAGATATAGCTGAAAAATCAACAAAAAAGGAGGGAAGAAAATGAAGATCCAGCTCTGTCCTCCTATTCAACGTTATAATATTACCTACTAGACCAACTTTCTGCGACAAATCAAAATTGAGCAGAGATGCAAAAGATTAAGGTCTTAAAAAGCCCACACTAATAAAAAGAAAAATGCAGAAGGAAAGGAAGAAAACATATGACATCAATTGAATGCATGGACCAGTTCAAACCTTTAGCAAGCGCTCTGACAATTTCAAGATTAAGGGATGTGACCTGAAATAATTGAAGAAAGTACAAAGTTACAATAAATGTACTGCCAAAAACCAGTCATTAGGATACCAACTACATGGTGCATGAACAGTAACATTACTGCCTAGAACAGTTTTAAGAGATTTTAAAAAATAAGAGCATTACTGAACCTAAAGAAAGTGGGTAACACCACAGATATGTAAACATCTAATACTGGTCTACTCAAACACAATTACAGGCAAGTTAAAAGCAAAGGTAATACGAACACCTAAAAGAGTCCCCTCTAGAGAACTGGGTCCCAAAAACAACATAAAGTGATGAAAAACACTGAACCAAGTTCTATTAACACCAGTAAATTCTAATGTTCATCTCTAAAATTCTTTCATTTGTAGTAGATTATGATTTGAGCTAGTTTATGTAATTTTGATTTCCTTCTCCAAAAAAAAAACTTCCCTCTGTTATGAATTTATCCATTAAACCAAGAGGCCATATGAAGCTACAGCGAAAATACTATTGGTCGAAAAGTTTTAATAGGAAAAACTAAACAAATCATTATTGTATCAGCGTCAAAGTTGATCAAGTTGACCCAAAGTCTTACTGGGCCGATTTCTAGTGAGTGGTAATACGGAGAGACAATATAAAAGGGCCTTGTTCCTCCCCCAGCATTGATGCAAGTTCAGCATAATTTGATCTTCTAAAAGCAGATGAAAATGTTAATGTATCATGTTTTGATGATTCATCTTCACAAGAATCAGCATAAAAATAAAACCAAAAATAACTAGACTCAAATATAACATAGTGGAATAAAATGGACAGTTTTCAGGTCTTACAGATATTCGTGTAGCTACAAAACCAGGCTTGACAAGAGGTCTGCTTAATCCGCCCTTATGAACCCCTGACTTGCTTGCTTGAAAGTGGCCAAAAGAACCTGAAGACAATAATCATGAGCCATTGTACCAGAAGTTCTATGACTATAACCGTGATAGTCCCTGATACATTGCTGAGAATCATAAATGTAAGTTATTTTCCTTGATATAGTTTCTCCCAGGGCAACATGTGAAACTGATGCGAACATTAGCAAGAAAATTATGGTTGGCTACCACTGGGCATTAACTCTGACTAGAAAAGAATCATGACAATATAGGTGCGTGGAGAAATTCTCTCTGGTTTCCAGTTTAATTCATTCAGTTCACCAAAAATATTGGCAGATTGAGAAAAACAAAAAAAACAAAGAAAGAAAGAAAAAAACACTATTTAAGCAACCAGTTCAACGCCAATTTAACAGATTCATGCTTTAGAAGTCTTCTGAGTCTAAGCAATCTAATATAATCTCATTTTTTAACCATATGGTCCAGAATTTTTTTGCCTCTGTAAAGTTCTCCATGATTTTTTATGATTTTGACAATGCTTTCGTTTCAACAAAGTGACACATTCTTTACCCACTTAAACCATTAGAAATTCTATAAGACAAATTACATACAAAATCAGTAACAAATCCCAGATGTAACTCAGTAGCATAGCAAATCAAGCTAAAATGTCAACCTGCACCATGAACAACTATAAACTTTTTTGAATCTGATTCCAACTGATCATCAAAGTCATCAACAACAGTTGGGATTTCCAAGGATCCAGGCCTTCTGCTCCAATCCATCCCATGACAAGGCCCTGAAATCATTGCTTGCCTTAGCTGTGATGAAACTATATTAAGGTTGTCCTCATTTATTGTCTCCAACTCATTTTTACAGGTAATTGCAGCGCCCCCTGCATCCCAAAAGTTAAAATAACACCAACTAAAGAAACATATTCATGGAAAACCTCTAGATACATGCAGAAACAACCATATATGCATCCTTCCTCTTATATGAATTACCTCTCACATAAAGTGCGTAATGAACAATGATGATTAGTGAAATAGTACTCAGATGAATTTTTTGTTCAAAAACACACATCAAATCTCAATAAAGAATCTAAGAAATTACTCTACGTTATCAACAGTACCAGTTTTAACTGAAACAACAGTCTTCACAATATTGTATCACAACTTCTGGAAACCTTAGTTATCCTCAATCCAGAGTATTATCACTCCAAACTACGCCATTTCCAACAAGTAAATTTGGAGTGTCAATATCATTACCCAACTAAACTCAAATGATTATTTAATGCTTAAAAGTGCTAACAAAACATTAAATTTTCGAAGCTACGTCCATTTATTAGGGTTAAGCAGATTAAAGAGTTCAGATTAACTTAATTAATTAAACTAGCTAAATCGAGATGATAGCATACAGAGTGCTCACCGAGCTTGACGATGCAATGAAGTGGTTTGGTGAGTGTGACGGCGGCGGAGGTGGTGGTGGTGGTGCATTGGTGGTGCTGATCCATTGGCTTTTGACACAGACGTAAATCGTCACAGCTGCAGCGCTCGACAGGAATAATTGTTTGGAGTATAAATTCTTAATTAACTTTTGCAGTAGTTTTTGGAATATGTTATCATAAAGCATTTGACAATTTAACTTAAAATCATTTTTTGATTTTTCATATTTATAGAGTACTTAACAATCCAAACTAGATAATCTCTGGATTACTCAAATTCATTATTATAAAATTTCTTAAAAGTGTTTGATAAAATTATTAAAAAAAGAGTTTATAAGTTATAAGCTTCTATTAGAATTTTATAAATTGTTTTCAAAATTAGATATTAACTTATTTTTAAAATTTTAATAATTTTAATTATAAAATTTTAATTCCTAACATTTTAAAAACTCAATAATTTTATTTTATCCAAACACTTCAATAAATTATTTTTAAAATAAAATTAATATTTTATAAAATTTAAAAATATCTTATTGTAAGATATAGAAATTTATAAAACTTTTCAAACAAACAATCTCTTAGAGAGTTCTTTGGTGAACCACAATTTTTTATAAATAATTCTTCCAAATTCAATTTTTATTGAAACCACTTATTGTAACAATTAATTCTATTAAAGTTGATTCTTGTAGAATCAATTTCTGAAAAGTTTGCCCAACCCCACTTTAAATCTATATCCATTTTTATTTTATAATTTATGAGATAAAAGTGACAAGTTTCATTCCACTTCACTTGACTTCTATACATTTGTTCATAACAAAATCTGCAGAAAATTCTAATTCATACTCGATTTTGGCCAAACTCAATTATATAACAAATAGGTTCAAATCCAACTAACTACATTCTATTAAAACAACTATTTCCTAGTGCATTGAATTCGTGGGACTTGGATCATCAATGGTTTAATGTAATGTAATTACTAATAAGTTCAAAGAACAAGAATTCACTTGCATTCTCCTATTATCTTTGAGCAGCACAAACTCTCTGTCCCCATCTAGACAATCACCTTTGTAATCCCAACAACAATCCCAACTGCCGCGTCTCTCTATGATAACATAACACTATTTGTTACTTCACTTCTCGTTCTTTATGATTACATGAACTTATTTGCATTTGATTATGGATCAATTTACAGTCGAATGGCCGAAGATTCTTGGGATGGCCTAAGATGTTTCCTATCATCCCATGAAAAATGGCTGCTAACTTTCAGACGATATACTTTTGCCCACCAAGGTCGTTTATCTTCTAGTTCCCATGCTGAAGCCACAGCTAAAGGGTTACAGTCAACTAACTCGATCAATTCAAGTGAAAAAATCCGTCCAAGGTGAGGAGGAAGCTCTTCTAACTTGTAGCAGTGCTTGATACTCAGATGTCTAAGGATTCCAAAGACGACACCACAGGCTCTCCAGTGCACCAAATCCATGTCTTCCAACAGCAGAAATTCAAGTCGCCTGAATTCCCCCTCCTTTACTTCCCACATCGGGCCTCTAAAGGCATGACATCGCAGTTTGAGCCCTTCTAGGAACTGCAACTGACCAATCTTTTTCATGTCTTCCCAAAGAAATCCACACCCACTCAAAGCTAACTTTTTAAGATAATATGGGAAAATTGCAATGGAATCAGGCAGCACAACTGCTTGAGACCGAAGATCAGGATTGATGACAACGCATTTCAAGGATTCGAGTTTTTGGAGCTGGACAAAATGATTGAAAGGACACAAGGATTCAGCAGCAGCATCCTGTGTTAACACAATCCGAATTCCTAATTTCCTTAGGTTTGGGATTCTTGCAAGAACTCCCCTGGTACAACTGTGAGCACTCACATGCAAGAGCGTTAAAAGCTTTGGTAGGAGAGCACCAAAAGGATCTGGCAGGTCACTTCCCAGGAACTGGAGGTGTCTCAGTTCTTGCATACTCCAAATCTCCATCGGCAAATATGATGCAGCAACTGAGGATTTCACACTAAGATGTAGACGAACAATGAGGAATTGCAAGTTCCTGAGCTTGGACATCCCAGCTGGGAGCTCTCCTCCATTATAAGTCAAAGCAAGGTACCTTAACTGATATAGTTCTAATATTTCGGATGGGAACATGTAGAAGCGGATTGTGAGTGCATCAAGCACCCTGAGCAGTTTGAAACCCAAACAAACCCGTAATGGATATGGGTGGTGTGGACCAACACAAAGAAGAGAACGGACAGTTGAAAATAAAACCATTGAGTTATAAACGTCCTTGATGCCAAAAAGTATGTTCTTGCGGATGCTCAGCCGGCGCTGGCTATTTTTATCTTCAGGAAAAACGCAGTCAGTATACTTGTTTATGGCATGGAAAAACTTGTGTTTCTCAGCTTTACTGGAGCACACATGCCACATGACATAATGTAAAGTACATGTTTTGATTCCAAAAGTGGAGCTTTGCTTGCTAACCAAAACGAGACTTCTGTCAACAAGCTCCCTCAAACACTCCACGGCCACGTCTTCTAAGGTTTTGAACTCTACTGGTTCAAGAAATCCCCCGGCAGTCCATAACTTAACGAGTTTCGAGGCAGGGATCTCATGATTTTTCGGAAAGATTCCCATATAAAGAAAACATGCTTTTAAATGTTGAGGTAAACGCTTGTAACTCAAAGATAGTTTCTTTGACATTACTTTAGCTTCTTCCGTGTCAGCGATCACTGAATTTCCACTCCCTGCTACATTTTCCCAGTACTTTGGTGTCTTCTCTGCCTTGGCAAGGTGGCAACCAACAGTGACAATTGCTAGAGGAAGCCCTTGGCAGTTTTGCGCAATCATTTTTCCAAATTTCTCAAGTGCAGAGGGCATGGCTCTTTACCAAACACCTTCTCACGAAGCAGATTCCAGCTGTCATATTCATCCAGGAAATGGACCTCAATACACTTGAGAAAGAGAAAGCCCACATTTTTCAGCCTAGATGTTAGCACAATTCGACTTCCATTACAGTCATTTGGGAAATGTGCTTGGATATCCCTCCAGGTCTTAGTGTCACATATGTCATCCAATACAACAACATACCTCCTACTGTTTAAATTTGATTTTACATAATTTACCAGCTGGTCATCACTCCTTTTACGCATGTCATCATCATGCACTTCCATGGAATCTAAGAGGTTTAGCAAGATATCCCGAACACAATGTTCGTGAGATATTGTTACCCAGACATGAGTATCAAAGTGATGCACAATACATGGATCGTTATAAACACATGTAGCAAGAATAGTCTTACCAATGCCGCCCATTCCAATGATTGAGACAAACTCAAGTTCATGCCGTTTATCTTCTATCAGCCAATACTTTAGTTCCCCAAAGTATTTGTTGAATCCCACTATCTTTTCCTTGCAATCAGGAGCAGGTCGTGATGAAACAGCATAAGCAGGAAACGTACTGCTTATTTGCGGGTCAACTCTGCCATTCCCAACATCATCTGCCAACTTCTCCATCCTTTCCTTAACGAAGTCTATTTTCTTGTCTTGCTCCTGTAATATACTGGAGATTCATTTTTTAGAAAAGCTTGTAAGGAACAGAGCTTGTCATGGAGTAATTCAATTTGCGACTTTGGAAAATGAACCGCAAGTTGATCAGGACTCGGGGGCTGCTCTAGAATCTGCACAAGAGAAACTACAGCAGCGTAAGCCATATCTGATCTTTCTCTCAGACCTCACAACAAACACTAAAGTGGTAGAAATCTTAAACACAAGTAGTATAGGTCAGTGGAATTACAGTGTGGTGGGGGTTAACATTGCAGATGTCACAACAAGGCCAACCAGATGAAATTAACTAATAATAACTAATACTGCAAGTTGTTAATTAGTAATATTTTTGGAAGTCAATGACCCTCTTGGCCAACAAGATAACATGTAAAAGAGTATAAAAAACAATGAAATTATTTGTATGTATTCCAACTCCACACCTGCTAGCTTTCCCACTTTGATGCATTAAAAGATATGGAAGTTTCTTGGTTTTTGAAGCGGGGATTTAGAAAAATAAAATAAAAAAATATCGTATATAAAATAGATTTAAAATTCATCACAACAATAAAAAATTAATTAAAAATAAAAATTCAAGAAAATTATCAAAATAAATTTAATAAATTTATTATTATAAATTTAAAATTTTTAATTTCAAATCTATTAATTTAAATGAAATTAGAAATCTTCTAACCTATTCCTTCACACATTTTTCAGTGGAAATAAATTCTTTGTTCTTCCGTTAATGTGTTGTTGTATTGCTGAATAAAAATTTTGCTGAGCCCCAATAATAAAACTGTGCAACCCATTACTTAATTTAATAAAAACACTCCAAATTCTTTTCTATCTATTATAATATCATTAATATACATTAATTATATACACTCATATCATTAATAATATTATAATATAAAAAATAAAATATCAATTATAATATAACATCCAAATTAATCAGTTGTGGATGTGTGTGACCGTGAAAACTGGAACAATATTTTTGGTGATTTATGGACGTAAAACATTGATAACTTTAGGGAATAAAAAGATGCTCCAAAATAGAAGGGCCCATGATCTACCTACCACACTTATTATAGTTCAATATTATATATATATATATATATATATATATATAAATAAAGCTCTTCTAAAATATTTTTTATTTTTTATTTTAATTCGTATTTATATTTCACGAATATACGCTAAATATATGCAATTTACAGTCAAATATTTATTAAAAAAATATTTTATACACTTAACGTTATTTATAATGTTAAATAAAAGATAAAACAACAATTTATAATAAAAGATCTAAATTTACTTTCAGATTAAAAACTTAAAATCCATCGTATTTTAAACAAAATGTATGCCATCTTTAGTCCATAATTGAAAAGGGATGAAAAGAATCACAAACAATATTAGTGAAAAATTCCAACACCAACTCAAATGAATTTCGTGAGTCTGAGATTATAAATTTTTAATCGGATTCCTTCCATGATCACTATTTTTAGGCTGGTTTTTAGTGACTATGCAAGAAAAAAACATTAAAAGTAAAATATACTGAAAAAAAAAATTGTACTGATTTATTCGCTCTAGTTCGATATCCAAACATTTTGCAACTTCATAAATCCTAATGGGCCAGCCACCTATTTTCTTTAATGGGCCAAGCCCATTCCTAAAGAAATACAGTTTTACACAGGAAATATGTTTAAGTTGATCAAGGAAGACCTTCCCGAGTGTACTTGAGCTTAACTTTTCTACTAGTCGATTTTAAAACTATAAGGTTTTGACTTTCAATTTATTATAAAATTATATTTTATTTAATTGGACTAAAATTCTAGTTAGTTAAATATGGAATCGAAAAAATTTAGAATTTAATATGTACGAGTATATTATAATTTTTTATTAAAAATTATGGTAACAAATTAACAAAAAAATATAAAAGTGGTTAATATACGGATTTATAGACAAACGGGTAAAATATGAATGTAAAAAGATTATTTTGTAGCAAAAAATACGACTTATTTTAATATTATTTTTATATGAATTATAATTTTACTTAACTTTAAATTAAGCAAAAAAATAGTTTTATGAGTATTTTTTTGTTATTTAATTTATAATTATGACATAATTTAAAGATAACTATTTAATAATTAATAATAAATAGTATACTCATAAATTATTGAATTTTTTTATATTTTGTTTATAAGATATTCTATTAATATTTATAGATAACTTTTGAATAATTTTTAGATTGTATTTAAATATTATAAATATTTATTAAAATAAAATATTATTCGTTAAGTATTATACGAATAAATATAATACGAATACTAAATATTTTATTTTAAAACTACAAAGTATTACACAGCGATTCGTAATATATACAAAAAATAAAATATATTTTAATAATTCATTCATAACATATTATATGAATATAATACGAGTTTTAACTAAAAGACAATAAAATTGTTTGGTTTCTTGTCATTCTTTTCAAACTCAAGGTAGATTTAATGGAGTTAAAACTCTTTTAAATTTTAAATACCACGAGGCTATCTACTAATAATTATTGATTAGTTTGTTAAGTCTAAGTTATATTTGAAGCCATAACGTTATTAATATTCACCTATTTTGTATTAAAGATGATTGGCGTTTTATATTTTTGCTTTTTGTTTTTATTTTTACTTATTTTTATTAAAATATGTAATATATTGAACAACTTACAAGATCTTTCCTAATGGGAAAGAGAGCCTAATTTTTCCCAATTGTTTTACTAAATCCAGCTATTTTAGTAAAGCACATTAATCAGATATTGCAAAAAAGGATCAAATACTTAGGACCCAATTACCGATATTTTAACTAGGAAAAAGCCAACCAAAAAATAATAATAATAATAATTACATAGGATTTAAACCAACAATATTTTATACCACATTAATTTATTTTTTTATGTAGTCCATCGTGCCCTACACGTAATCACATACTAAATTCAACTTAATTTGTCCGACTGCGATTGTTTTAACCTATATTTAATTTATATTACAATATTTTATCACATTATTATCAGGTCGCTTTCAATCAATATTTTGATTTTTGTGGCACCATTTTCAATCAACAATCCAGAGTACACACGTGATATCATTAATACGATTCATTAGGTATTATGATTATGGGGAATCATAATTTTTAAAAATATACTAAATTTTTAATATTGATTTTTCATAAAAATTATAATTTAAAATATTAAATAAAAATTACACTTTTAAAGCGGTACAATAATAATTTGAGAGCTAAAAAAATCGTCAAAAATCAAACTGTTAATTTATACTTTAAAAGAATAATTAAATAATTAACATATCGTACCAAATTATAATAATTAAACTGATTTTTTTTTATTCCAACTCACATCTCTCAATTTCAAAATTAAAGGTCATCTCATCTAAATAAAACTAAATAAATAAGTAGAATATATAAAATGAGTTGAAATTTATGTATAACAATATAGTTATTTATTAGTACACGAAATATTATGTTATTATTTTTAGGATGAATAATATAGTTTTATTTTCATGTTAAAGTAATTTTTTATATTAATATCTTAATTTTTTAGGATTTAATTATTTTTTTTTATTAGTAAAAATATCGTTAAATCATTCGTAACCACCTAAAATTGTTTAAAATCGTACTTTTGTTTTATTTGATAAAATTATAATTTAAAATTATTTTTCAATAAAATTGCACGTGATAATTTAATTTAAAATTAATAAAAAAATTATAAAATCATACTATAATCACCCCTAATTATGATACTTATTGAGTGCGTAATTAACTGAATGTGAAAATTGATTTTGAACTAAAATTTTCTATGCGTTGGCAACAATTAAGACAAAATTAATTATAGCCATCTTGCTATTTATAGCACTTAATTTCTGGTGTCATATGTTTGGCTAATAATACCGTGTTTGTACACCTACAAACTACATTGGATTGCTATGCTTCCCCCACCAGAATTAAATGCATGCCAAGACAAATTTTAGTCGACCCCAACACATAACCAAACAGTCCTTCAAAGCATTTACACCATCTTACATCACCCCTCTTATATATGCTAAAGCAAAGAAGGCAAAACATGTAAAGTGATTTTTATTTTAAAAAAATGGAATTGAAATTAATTTGAACTATATTTGATGTGGTTGAAAATATGATGAGATAGTCTAGAAACTTAGATATAGGTTGGGTCCGACCTGCATCGAGAAGAAATCGTTAGGATAATGAAGAGGTTTCTCGATTAAAAATTTTCAATTGTAAGGTCAATTCAACATCTTTAAAAAATATAAAAATTTTACAATTTTTATTGTGAAAATAATAGAGAGTATATTTTTTTTCGACAAAATTGATAGAGTATTATAGCGGAGTTTAAGAACAGTGAATAAATCGTGCAGAAATATCGATAATAAATTGTATTACAATTTACTATACATATGTATGTGTTCCAGATATCATATTGAGCTCATGAACTCAAATTAGATCCAAGAGATTAAATTTAAAAGATTCATTTAGATTATGAGTCGAAACAAAAATAAAACTCAATAGATTGAATTCATGAATTTTATAATATAATACACAAATTGAATTATAATACTTAAACTAAACTCATTAGGGCATAAGGCCTAATCTCACGAAAATATATATATCAACACTATAAATACCCCTAATGTTTATTGAAAGCTAAGTTATGCACTTATATACTTTTAAAATTTTTGATTTGTAATTTACTTGTTTGGAAACTGACTTGAGTGTCAAAGTATTTTCATTAGGTCAACTTCTGACACTTCTAACGACTTTTTATGATGCACGCAATGATTCACGTTATACACACTTCCAAATAGAAATAAAAAAAAAAAATGGTAGCACGTTACTTATCAAATAATCTTTTATTTTATTCTTTATTATCCTTGAAATTTACCATAATGTTAGGGTATTTCACATTTTTTTTTGTTTGAATTCTAAATTCAAATAGAATGAGAAGACATTCAAGTTGCTCATTGCTATTTTAAAAAAAAAATAAAAATTCAAAGTTCATAATATTCTTTTTTTTTTTAACCTGGCACCAACAACACAAGACTCATATTTAAAATCCAACCAAGTCTTCCAAGTACAACGTCGTGCTCGCTTGTAGCCAAATTGCAATGTAGCTGTCTGGATTCCCATGCCCTAGATTGTCAACATAGTCATTACGCAAGCCATCCGGGCTATTATCGTCACTAACATTTATCTAGATGTGCGTATATTTCTTATTCGGGAAATGTCTTCCCGACAGTCTGTGAGATAAGATATTCTCACAGACAATTTTTAGCCACAGTCTAATTCCATTAGGAAAGACGTGTTCAGTTTTTTTATGAATTTTTTTAATCAAAGGTCAATTGTACTATCATCATTATCTCTGCACATTTATTTATTTATTTTTGTGTGTGGGAATAATTAAGAATTGTGACTCCACAACTTAATAAGTACGTTAAACTTATTCATTTATTTATTAATAAATTAATTATAGCCGCATATATTAGAATCATATGTTAAATAATATTTATTGGGATACTATTAGACTGTGAGATTGGATCTTATAGTCACATGTTAAACTAGCACTGCTCTTTTTCTTTTTCTTTTTTTTTTTTAAAATTTTTTATTAGTCAAAACTACCATGTCTATATCTAAGGATGATTTCCACTTCCCTACTCTAATTTGAGGCAATCTAATACTTGTATTTCTCACAAATTTTGTAGAGACTACTTTTAATAATTTAAGTGTACTTTCCATTTTTTAAATTCAATAAAATTAGGAGTCAATATAGTATTTTGATAATTACTTTACATATTAATTATCATTTCAAGTCAATCGAAAATAAGGGTACGAATTTAAAGAGAATTAAAAATCAATCAATATTTTTATTTTTTAAAATAAAAATAATAATAAAATACATAAAAATATCACCATGCAAGTTATATGAATATCAACGAGCAAGTAGTTTTATTTATTACTATTCAAAACAAAATTTGATCATTTTTAAAATACACGTTATATCTAAATTAATACCTTAAGTATATCCAAATTTGAAATTTGATCATTTTCCAAAATGCATTTATAAGTTCAATATTTAAATTAATACCTTAGACAAGAAAATAATTTAGCTTATTTGTCAAGTTAGTAGAATTGTCTTTTATTTTTCCAAAGAGATGACTTTTTTAAGAAACCTAAAACGAAAACAAGAAAATCAGAGTTTACTTGCACCGGAAACTAGAAACTTAACAAAAAGCCAGAGCGACGACTTTTAATCGAAGTTTCAGAAAATAGAGACACAAAAGCTCCGACTTAAACAGAACGGCTTTTTCTCTCTGTACCAGCAGCAACTTATTTTTATTTTCCCGAAGGTTAAACCATCCCAAAGGAAGAAATCAAGGTCAAAACAAGAATCCAAATGGCTGAAAACGAACCACCACTTCCACCGCCACAGTCTTCGTCTAAGCCTCCGGCGCCGACGGTCAGGCTGCCGCCGAGAAGTTCGGTTGAGAGCTTGTTTATGGGTGGGGCGGGGGTGAGCCCGGGCCCGATGACTTTGGTGTCCAGCTTCTTTGCTGAAAATGACCCTGACAACGACTGCCGCTCGTTTTCTCAGCTTCTCGCCGGCGCCATGTCGTCTCCCACCGCTGTGCCGAACGTTAGGCAGAGTTTTGTTCAGCCGGAGGCGGAGAGTAGGGGGGGAGGTGATGGGAGTGGGGAGTTTAGGTTTCAGCAGAATAGGCCGGCGGGATTAGTGGTGTCGCAGCAGCCGGGAATGTTTACGATTCCGCCGGGGTTGAGTCCTGCTAGCTTGCTCGATTCGCCGGGATTTTTCCCATCTTCGCAGGTATTTGATGGAGGTTTTTTTCGTAGTTTTGTTTGATTTTAGATTATTTTTTGGCGTTTAAAGTTGATTGATGTGTTTATATGCGTATATGTATTTGTTTTTGGTGCTGTTCTCGTGGAATTGTAACGCGGACATGATAAAATGGATTGGTGTTAGGATTAGAAAATGGTATGTTTATGTTGATGTCTTGATGACTAATTGGTTTATAAGAAAAATGAATTGGAAAAAGGGTTCTTTTTGGGGTAAAATAGTGGAGCGTGTGAAGGAAAAAATGGTGTAATCTAAGGCAATAATTGTTAAATCTTTGTGTTGAGGAGTTACGTAGTTTACTAGCAATGAGATAAGGGGTTAAGTTGTTTTATGTTCTTTTATGCGCAACAAAAGATTTGGTTTGCTTGGAATTTGCGGGAAATTGAGGAAATTGGGAGCATAATAGAATTGTGGGGTATTATTGCCTTTTATAGGGTGGTTATAAATATTGGTTTGGCATGCAATCCAAGCAGAAATTTTCTGTTTATCCTCTTTTCATACATAGTTCATGCATTGCATTATAGATAAGGAGTTGCTTGAAATATCATGCGATTCGGTAAACAGGATAGAGAATCCATCGATGCTAGTAATTCTTTTAGGAACTGACTTATAGTAGGATTTTTTTTATCCTTCTTGATGTGTAAATGATCAAAACTGCTGCTGGGGATTTTTCATTAAGGACCCTTAGTTACGGCCATCAGCTGTCTGGAAATATAGGTTGCTATTGTTGTTCATCCTGACTTTGGTTTCAATATGCACGGAAATTACCATACAGCCCTTTGTATCTATTGCCATCTGAAGAGACTACTTTTGTGCATGAAATGCTGAAATAATGAGGTGCAAGAAATATGAGTAAACATAATCACGGCATCATCACCTGCAGGGACTACAATTTTTTTATCACCACAGGATTTCACACTCGTCACCATGTCACAAGCTGTATGACCTTTATATGGTATAGACTACTGAAAGTAAGAGGGTTGAGAAGGAAAGAGAAGAGGATTCCATTCTGGGGGAAATCTTTGGCCTCTTGCTTTATTTTTTTTTCCCAATTTTTTTAACTTTAAATCTCTATTATATATTACATGATTTCGTGGACAAATAATTGTTTTATATCCTTAGGTGCTCCTTTATTATATTATTATTTCTCCTTTTCCTACTTTCTGTGGATATTGGTTTTTCTTTCTTATATGATGATGGTGAATATCAATATATTCTGTTGGGAAATCAAGTGTCATCATGGTAGAAGGACTTCCATATCCCTGGTTGCATCGCATTGCTGGTTTCTCAGCCCTTTTGATTTATACAGTGACCAATTTGGTCCTGAGCACTGTCCACCAATTCAAATGATTATTGTACTGGAAACTTGGGGAAATTTTGAGCATCGGTGGATGTAATTGCTAGGCAGGATGATTCTGTATGAAACCTGTGGAAATGATTCTTTCCTTGTAATCTAAACTGTAAGGAAAATTTGAGTAGAAGTTCGGGAGTCATTTAGCGGCAGCATATCTCTGCGGAATTAGAGTTTTAGTATTTGAAGTTTAAAAAGTGCATCTAATTTTCTACCTTGAAAATATTTCTTAACTTCTTGGAATTGTGAATTTGCTCCTGTTTTAACTATTTATTTGTGATTTTTTTACTTGAAATAGGGTCCATTGGGAATATCACATCAACATTTTCTGGCTCAGATAACTGCTCAGGCTCAGGCCCAAGCGCAGATGCACATCCAGTCTGAATACCCATCTTTATCAGCAGCTCCTGCTTCATCTCTTCCGCAGCTGCAACCTCATCCTTCCAATGCGTCTTTGCAACAGAATATACCTCCTTCTATGCCAGATCGTAACATCATTAAGGAGTCATCTGAGGTTTCTCACTCTGATCAGAAATCTCAACCTCCTAACTTCATTGTTGATAAACCTGCTGATGATGGATACAATTGGCGGAAGTATGGGCAGAAGCAGGTGAAGGGCAGCGAATACCCTCGAAGCTATTATAAATGTACTCATCCAAATTGTCCAGTCAAGAAGAAAGTTGAACGGTCTCTTGATGGTCAAATAACTGAGATCATATATAAAGGCCAACACAACCATCCCCCACCCAATAAGCATGCAAAAGATAACCCAGATGGAACCGTGAATAATCAGGGACACTCTGAATTGGGGTCTGAGGGTCAGACAGGAAATCTGAAGAAGCCTAATGAGGGGGTGCCTTCTACCAAAGATCAGGAATCTAGCCAAGTTACACCTGAACATATATCAGGATCAAGTGACAGTGAAGAAGTGGGTGATGCTGAAACTAGAGTAAATGGAAGAGACGAGGATGAACCCGGATCCAAAAGAAGGTAATAGTAGTTTCAAAGTATGGAAGTCTTACAATTGATCATTTTTGTCTTTTGAATAAGTATTTCATGTTGAAACATTGACAGGAATATCGAGGTTCAGACTTCAGAACAAGCATCATCCCATCGAACTGTTACAGAGCCTAGGATCATTGTTCAGACGACAAGTGAAGTTGACCTCTTAGATGACGGTTATAGGTGGCGAAAATATGGCCAGAAGGTTGTTAAAGGGAACCCTTACCCAAGGTGAAACATTTTTTCTCATTGCTGTTTCACTATTAAATTCCGACTTTGTTCTGAAGATATTGTGATAATTCAAATAGTTTGCTGGCTTTACCAAGGAAAAAATAAGTGGAGTCTATTCCTTTGATATTGCTTATTGCCGAACCTATTGTAATAGAATCCAGTTGTTTGCCGTTTGCAATTTCAGTCATTATTAGCTTAGTCTTTTAATATGAGTTGACTGCTATCTACCCTGCTAGATTGTGGCTAACTTTAAAGTGCCAATTGATCAGTCACCATGGCTGAAAAATTGACTGTTTGGAAAATATTTTACTTGCATAGGTTTGCTTTTGGGGTGCTATATTTTACTGTGTGGAGGTTGTCATGTTGATGATCTACCATGTCTCACTGCATCTGTTCATTCTTCTACTTTTTTCAGAGTCATTTTGCTTGTGTTTGCAGAAGCTACTACAAATGCACTAACCCAGGGTGCAATGTCCGGAAGCATGTGGAAAGGGCTGCAAGTGACCCAAAAGCTGTCATAACAACATACGAGGGAAAGCACAACCATGATGTACCTGCTGCTAAGACCAGCAACCATAACACTGCCAATGCTGCTTCACAGTTGAGACCACACAATGCAGTAATTGATAGACAAATGGCAAATAGAAGGATGCAATTTGGAAACAATGAACAGCAGCCTGTAGCGCTTCTCCGTTTTAAGGAAGAACAGATAACATAGCTCTCTCACAAAGTGACTTGGGAGGGAACAGGTAACGAATAAGCTAGCATGATGATGGAAGTACTTTTAGTGTAGATCCATTTTGCTGTTTGCTTGAGCTATGAGTTTGATCCAGGTTATATTCACTTGACAGAAACATACAAAAGATAGGAACTAGGTAATACACATCACTAGCACAATTAAATACAGAACCATGAGTCGAATAGGACTGTTTGTATATTTCAACAATAGAGAATAGTGCTTTGTAATGTTATTGTTATGTGCATTCTTTCTGTAAATTATTTTCTACTGATATTATCATATTGTGAAACCCTTGTATTTGAAAATAAAGATGGATCAATCTCAGAAGTGAAGTGAAGGTGTTACTTTTGGATTCTTGTCATTTTCTTTTGCTTTTTCACTTTTTCTTCTTATCCTTCACTATAAGATACTTATGAGTAGGATTATCTGGGAAAAGATAGTCAAGTTATGCTTGATCTAGTTGCTCTGCTCAATAAACAGTGCTATTAGGTATTACAGGCGCTGTTATCAATATCCGTTTGCTGTAAAAATAAACATTTCTTATTTTCTACTTTTATAATGCCCCTGGGAAATGACGGGTCATTCTATAGTAATTGGGTGCAAATTACAGTCGACTGCTGGCCACTCGAATTACCTCCCATCCCCCTTAATTCAAAGGTGGTGGGCACCTGGGAAAGGACAAGAACTAAGGATTAAACGTCTTCAATGACATTCAAGACATGGGAGACGTCACACCCCAGTTATCGACAAACATATAAAGTAACTCATTAGATGGTCATGTGACTTGACTGCATTTGTGCTCACAGAAAGTTGCACGTAAAATCATTTTATGCCCTTGTGTTAAACCACCAACCCCATCTTGTTCTGAAAACTTGGCAATATCCAATGACTGAATCGCACGCACTGATGGTGTTTTGGATCTTTCTTCATCTGTTTTCAATATGGAGTTAACTGTTAACTGTTTTACTTCTAATAATCGCATAGCTCATTCTGTACATTAAAACATGTGCACTGTTTGTATCACTCTGATTTTTTGCAGAGTAACGTTACTGAGTACACAAATTACATATTTAACAAGTTGTATATAATTGTTAATTATTTAAAATCATAATCCAACATGTGGGCAAATTTGTCATTTTATTCTCTAGTCAAAGTTCCAACTAAATTGGAGAACTTGAGCTGCATCTTTGAAGTAAGAAAAATTTGAGAAAAAAGAGATTCATAGGATGATGACAAATGATGTGTGTGTGTGTGTGTGTGTTTTCAGATTTAAGACATTATCAAAAAAGATTTGTTCTGACTATTTTCCAAGCAAGAAATGCAAAGAACCGGAATAAAGAATTATGAGGCCCTCATCTACATACAGATGAGTGTATATAGAGAGAATAGAACTTGCTGCTTCAGTACCTGACTGCACAATCTTTCCACACAGTCAAGCTTACTGAATATTAGCTTTTCTGCTTATTCTTTTTCTCATCAACCCCATCAATAAATCACCAAAACTATCGGTCTCTAATGCGTTCTTGAGGCTTAAATGTTCGTTTCTTGGACGCATCAACTCTAGCTTTCCTCCCAGCTTATTCATCTTTCATAGTTACAAGTGTCGGCATCTGGCCAAGATTAACAAAATCTATTTTGTTCAGTCGCACGCAGCACAAAACTTTCTCTGGCAGTTCCTCAGGGGTTTGTGCCTGCAGTCATCAGAAGTTGATAAATTTTATGGAAGAGTGATGGTTTGCCCATTACTGTCCTAATGTTATAATCATAGAGATCTGTGTTTTCTACTCGTTTCATCTTTTTGGTACAACAGACCTATTTTATACATGTTATGCTGCGTGAAAAGGTAAGAGCTCAACCCAAGAGAGAAGTAATAAAAGAACCACCTGAATTGTCAATCCCAGATCAAGTATCCCATGTTTCAAGCGTTCTCGAAATGCTTGAAGTCCTTTCCTAGATATATAGCTGAACCGATGTACATCAAGGTCAATTTCAAAGTAATTTGGTCCCTGCAAACACAAGAATCAATTAGATATCACACTGGAAGCAGTTGAGTGTTCTTGAATTGTTGCTCTATTAGCTCATATTCTTCAATGATGATCTATCCTGTGGCAACAATGTTCATTTCTGAAGCCAGAAGGCTTTATCACAATGATCCCTTCTATCCTCCAATGAAGTTTCCAGAGGAAAATAATGATGGATCTTGAATTGCTGCAAGACATACCTTGTAGAAAGCATGTTGCGGACGTGAAAGCACTGGCTTATCTTTATACGCCTGTAGAAGCTTTCTTTCTGCAGAACTCAAACCAAGGTCTTCAGGATTTACAGGATTGACCATGATTTTTAGCCTTTCTCTGTAAGGAACAACAGTTTCCTTTGCAAAACCTTTCACGGTTTCCATCTCATTTACGATGAATCTCTGCAGCAAAAAAACCAAGTCAGGCAGGCAATCAACCAGATTTTGCAAATGGGATCAAGTCATTTCGGGTGCTTGAACGATTTCATGCAAGTTTTTCCTCATATAACAACTAAATAGCTCTTCAACAATTGGGGTGATAACTGCTTGGTGGTTTTAATTTCTATGTCGATCAACTTTACTGTGTCATTCTCATTTGCTGCTTTCTGGTAAAGACTTAAAGATCACTCTTGCACTAACATTTCCACAACCACACAGAAAATGGTAAAATAAGAAAAAAAAATCGAAATCTTATGATCTTTCCCCAAGAAGGTAAAAGGTGTGAATAACAAACCACATGAACCAGTATGTAAATCGAGTTTAGTAATCATTCAATACCTTTAAAGTGTCCAAAAATTTTGGAGAAGTTTCTCTGTCAAAATCTTCAGACACTTTGAAATATACTACAAGGCTCATCCCTTCCCCATCACTATCTCCAAGAAACATGGAAGCAGGATAAGCAGGAAGCTGCCATAAAAAATAATAGCTCATTTTTCTGTAAAAAATTATTGATTATACCAACCATAAACCAAATCTGCATTGGTTCTCTCTCTCTCTCTCTGTCTCCCTTAAATTTAGCATGGCAGTGAAAGCAGGTTACTTCAACTCTTCTTATCAACAAGTAACAGAGCTATATAAATGGTAAAACAGTAGGCAAATTCACAAAATTACTACTTCCAGAAAACTAGAAAAACCTCAAAAACAAATGTGGTACCTGTATATTGACAATCAGTAGGGAAGGCACTTCATGGTGTGAGTTGACACAGGGAAGTTCAATGTGCTCTGCGATATGATGTATCTTCCGGGGGCAGGCAAATAAGTCGACGCCAATAGGCAAGTATGGGCTGTAATTGGCTGCAGGATATTTCTTTTTATCTCTGCACCAGGAAATATAATTCTATGTGAAACAAAGCTAAAAACTCATCAAACTAGTTCAAATAAGTAGATGATAATGAATGGTAACCAGAAAGCATGCCTGAAATAATTTTCTCCCCGCAGCTTAAAGGCAGAAGGTGCAACAGGGCACCAACAGCCTTGAGCTGGCTTCTCCTCCATTGAGCGTGGTATGAGGACCCCTGCTCTTGGATTATATAAATATCTCTTAGATGAACCTATAGAAATACTCATATTATTAGTGTTCTCTTGCTGAAGAACTCGTTTAAGTATAGAAAATTAGATAAGCACGTGTTTTTTGGTCAGCGATATCGAACATCAAAGCAAACTAGTGTTATAAAATGGGAGAATTGAACATAGACAGGATACATAGTATTTCTGATGCAACCTTGCATGAAAGGAGAAACAGTCAAAAGCAGCCATGTATAGTTGATCTAAGTGTATACAGTGTTTGATGTCGAATAAATGCAACTGGCAATTAGTTGAAAATTGTTCAAGGCTCATATAATAATTTAGGATGTGATAACATTCATATATGGAGCAAGTCACGATAAGGTTAAGGTTATTTATCTCAATAATCCTAGCAAATTGTCACTTATTCAGCATGTGAAATTTAACTTACAGAACTCAGTTGGAACATCTCCATCATGAAGTTTCCTCTTTACTGCAACCACAGTAACTGCTGACTTTCTTCTTTTAGATGTTGAGCCTCCTTGGCATGATGGAGACTGTTTCATGTCAGAGACATTCGCTGAAGGACGGACCTGAGCTAAGCAAGACTCCAACTTCATTTCTTCAGTTTTATCTGCAGAATGCTGTAAATCTACTTTCATACAGGTACATGTTTCACCAGCTTTTGTCAAGATTGAAAGATCAGTGTTTTGTGTGTCTGTAGTTGGATACACAGAGTCTTCTTCTTTATGTTCCTCAAAGTCCAAAGTATCCTTAATTTTACCGAACTCGACTTGATTACACCCACAGTCAGTAAAGCATGAGTTCGTCTCATTCAGAGTCATTTGACCATTTATTGCACTCTCAGTTGGACTGTCCAAGGATGTGAAACCATCTGAAAGCAAAGGTAAAAAAACACACAAAATATATTACTTAATAGGTGATAAGTTAAATAAAAATACGAAATATTCAAAATTACCTCCAGCGATGCTAATAAAGTCTTCATCAGTATCAGAATCAAGGACACTTAGAGAGTCAAACCATTGTTCCTCTTGCCATATTTCTGCTAAAAGAATAGACAAGAAAAGAAAAGGTTTATCCTATTAGAAATACTGTGCTTATCTTTGAATAACTGTAAGATAATAAAATTATGACAGAAACTATTAAGTGGTGACAATAAAATGTACTAACTTATTGAGTGAAAATGTAGAGAAACAAAGAGGAATACACCATTAGAGGAAAGATTCATCCAATGAATAGACAAAAGAAGAGATCTCTTAGTTTCAGTTAAATTTTTCTCCTATCAACCTCACATATCCTATCTTTAATTGCTATAACGTAAAAGAGGCAAGTGGTCTTCATTTTACTTGGATCTTCCTAGGTATTTCAACAAATAAACAAAGTTTCCAGACGAAGTTTTGACATGACAAGTGCATTCGTTTTATAAGTTTGTTCGTATTCCTTGGTTTTTGCCTAATGTTAGCTGTCTTCTATGTTGGAAAGTTTTCACATTTCATCTTGCACTCTATACGAAAAGCCCACATATTTACGTTGATAGTAATAGTCAATACTAAATGCTCGTATGTTTGTGACTACTCTTTCCACAAACACAAATCATAGGGTTAAATTTGCATAAGAAAACCAAGAGCTGCAAGTGAGTTTAGGAAAGGAACCCTACTGTTTGCACCAACTTGATTGTGGTCCCGTTGCACCTGGGGAAGGAAAGTGAGACTCTGCACCTCAGACCTCCTGCAGATTGTTGTCTCACCATTTTGAATATCCACCAAAACAAATTCTTGGACAGAAAATTCACTGGCATAAACTTCCTCATCTGTATGGTGGTCTACAGGTGCAATTGAACTTGAGGGAGCTATCTTTCGGCGAAATTTACATGACTTGTAGAAGTGCTTCGCCTTTGATTTTAACTTCTTATTGGGCTTTGAGACGCAGCCACCCATGACAGTGACTAAATTTCATGAATCCCAGAAAGAGAAAACGACCTTCCTCATATTAGATGTCAACTTTAACAAATGAATAGTGCATAAGATGAAGAACTTCAGCTAAACCAAGAACTCCAGACAGCAGAGCACTGTAAGCAAACATGTCAGAGAAATTAAATAAAGGATTAGTTCAACATAATCAGACAAGAAAGCATCTGATTTCCTGTAGGATCAATGCAAGTACTAAATGGATCACAAGCCATTGTGGTTCTCTAAATGAAATTTACATTTCAATCATAGAAAATGATACACGAGAAGCAAATACTGAAATACAGACACTAGAATTGTTGACCAAGAAAACTCATGAACATTTCAAGAACTGGCTAATCAAAGATTTTAGATGATACTGAATTTGATAAGACACATGTTTTATATCCTACCACCACAAATAGATGTAATCAAACTCTCAGTTTGTTCATAATCTGAACACAACAAGGACAAGAAATCAAGAATTATTGCATCAAAGATCAATATGGGGCAAAAATATTATCAGGCCTGACCCCTATTCAAACATCAATTCATATAGCAAATTCAACCTGAGAATTCTATATATCGATTCAAAACACCTTGAAATGAAACAGATATTATGATCGACACGACGGAGCAGCTCTGACAAAATCAAGTATGCTTCAAAGCAGAATCTGCAGAACAAAAGCTTGGTATGAAATAATGCTTCCTGCCAGATGGCCTAACTGACACTCACACTCTTGATGACGCCCCCTAGCATCAAATTATCTACATACAGAATTCAGAGCTAAAATTTATAACCAAAGTAAAACTAAGAATAGCCCACATGAGTTCTGTTTGGAGGAAAACCAAAGCCTTGAGTGGATCCATATCAAACAGAAATAAGGTCACTTATGAACCTCACAGCCTAATTTTGACCAGAAACAAAAATCAACCACCCACTCACCAAATCACAGAAGAAAACATGGTATTAAAAAAATATTATTTCTAAAAAAAATAGTTTTCTCCTTTTGTATGACTTAACTCCAAATGAAAAGTTGGTCCTTTTCCACCTTAACAGAAAGATGAGTGCAAGAAAAATCTCAATACCAAAAAGTTGAACAAAAAAAGGGTTGTCAATTTTTCAAGAATTCCCCAACAAACCATATATTATAAGTCAAGAAAAGGACTTCAAATGATTAGAGTGCTGTACAGAACTAACTAAGTTAAAATAATACTTCTCTTAATTATTTAAGAGAACTGCTGAGTGAAGCAGTATTAAACTAAATAAATGACCCTTAGCCAGAAAAAAAAAAGACCAAGAACACCTAAAACATTATCACCAACCAAAAATTGTTCCAATTTATTCAATCAACAACATACAGAAATGAACTGGGGAAGGGATATCTATACTCTATACTATGCTTAAAAGAATTATACAAGGAAGGATGAAAATCACTGAACCATTAAGTTGCTAAACATGGATCATTCCCTTATAAAAAAAAACATGGATCATTCATGGGAAAATATTGAATCCATCAAGTGTGGAAAAATAAGGAATTATTAATCCTTATTGTAACATGCCACTGGCAGCCATTTACTGCTAAAATCTTGAACAAAATCAACCTAAAAAAAGAATTTATTCAAAGCAAGATAATAAGCTATTGAGATGAAGAGTCTTAGCCAATAAATGTGCATTATTACTTTTTTTTTTTCTTTTTTGCATGGGGCTCAAGAAAGATATTAAGCCACTTTTTTTTATCAAAGTTTGAAGGGTCAACTACTTGAAAGAGTTCCCTCTCTTTGCGGTCGTTTCTTTACCCGCCTTATTTCTC
This sequence comes from Paulownia fortunei, assembly GCA_019321725.1. Classification (NCBI taxonomy): domain Eukaryota; kingdom Viridiplantae; phylum Streptophyta; class Magnoliopsida; order Lamiales; family Paulowniaceae; genus Paulownia; species Paulownia fortunei. The sequence continues at coordinate 2,890,719 of CM033121.1, forward strand.
TTACTACTAGCTTTTCTCTCCTGAAAAATTCTTACTAAAAATATTAAACGATTCGAATTATGCTAGTAGATGATTCACAATATATATTTATATAACATAATATTAAATTATTTGATATTTCTATACTCAATTCATATAAAAACTCTTACTTGTCAAATGAAAAGTTTCTTTTTACAAGGCTATTGTATTTTATTCTAATTTATTCACATTTTTATTCTCAGAAGATTCATATATAATTGTGATTCATGAAATAAGTTAATTTTTTTTGCATATTTTGTTTAAAATTTTAATTCAATTTATACAGAATTACGGATTGGAAAACTTTCTCTTCGACAATAATATATGAAATGTGATGCTCTAATAAAAATAGTAAGAAATAATGTGTTCTCCACCTTTCAAAATGATTAATAGCCTACAAGAATGCCTTTTTTTTGCTATTATATTTCTCAAAATTAAAAAAAAAAAAAATTAAAGCAATTCATATGTTGTCATAATACAATTAGTGAAGTTGATTAGTATTAAGTATATGGAGGGGTCCTTTTGTGGCTGTGCTCAACTGCTTTGAAAATTTAACATGAGAAAATGACATTTCATAATAAAAGGTGAAAGCTTATCCACATTGCTCAACATGTTTTATTAATTGAACAATGGCCAAAATTACGAATCTACCCTTCCATATTTTGCCTTTCAATGGCTCCTCTCAAGTAACTCAATGAGCAATATATAATGCTTAAAAATATTATTTTAAAATTAATGGACCCCAAGAAGGTCACTATTGTCAATTCGGCTTATTTCGAAGGAAAAATGTCTGTGAAAATGAGATCCCAAGTTCACATGACAAAAACAATATTCCATATTTTCAGCTTGAAAAAAGTGGCTTCTTTTCAAAGGAATTTAATTAAAAACACACATATTCATTTTTCTTCTCGAAATTATCTCCTCTAATTAAGAAGTCTTCAAAATTCAGATATGAAATTTGAAATTTGCATTTACAAACAAAAACGTAAATAATATGATATTAAAATTCTCGCCGTACAAGATACTATTACTAGTAAAATAACATATGAGATAACTCGAAATACAATCTTAATTTTTATTTTTATTTCGAGACATTAGGCCAGACGAGCAATAATCCAATATATATCACAATCAATAATTCATACTACAAAATTATTATTTTATATATTAATAAGAAATTGAATTTTTGAAAAAGTTTTCATTTTTATTTTTTTTGGTGCTAATATTTAGATAGTTTGGCTTGTGACCAACAAGAATGCACTTATGTTTGAACTTTTTTTAAGTAGTTGGGCCGCAAAAAAGAACCAAAAAGTTTTCCCCACTTTCTACCTACCTATTGAAGAATAAATTGATAGAAAATTTGGCCTCCCACCTATATATCAAGAAAAAACAAGAATTAGGTAAGAAATTAAAGACTAAACTGGATATATATATATATATATATATATATATATTCATTCATTTTAAATTTATTTATGGTGCAAGAAAGTGAACCTAAACTTCAAAACTAATAAGTGCACATTCAAAAACTAATGCTACAACTTATGTCATTTCAACCAAATAGATGAAATTAAATAGTTTTTTTTTCTTCATTCTTGTTTGATAATCCATGTTAGATTTAAAATTAGTATGATTATTACTTGTCTTGTTTAACTATTAAAAAAACCCTTCTCTTTTTATTTTTGTTTTTCAAATTTGGAATCTTGAAAAAGTACAAGTTCTCTTTTTTTTTTTTTTTGGTTTGCAATTACACCTTAATTGCCCTTCATTATGGTTAGTTTATTAGTCATTGTCATCATAGTGGCAAAAAGCATGTAGCAATAATTGAAAAATCAAAACACTAGGATATATACCAATATATATATATATAGGATATATACAAATATATATATATATATATATATATATATATATATATATTATTGGTGAGTATCATTGTCACTAGTGTATAAAAAATATCCCAACAACCTCTGGTCGTCCCCAGATTCAGACCAAATCCATGAACACATAGTACATTGTTTTTTTTTTTTTGTGGGTCAATTATGTTATGTATGTGGAGTTGTTGGTGGAGGTTGCTATACATCCACTTTGTATTAATAATTATGTGGAGTGGGCAAAATTGGTGAACAGTCCAGGCTACCTAGCCCACTAAGCAATCAGCCCATTTGCCCTTATTAACTGGGGAATCCTGTTGTGAAATTCCCAACAGGTGAAAACAAAAAATAAAAATTATGAGGTGGGGTGGGGAGGGGGGGGGTGGTTTCAAGATTTCTATTTAAATAATTGAGCCAATGAGATCTTGTTCTAGTAATGTGACCCTGAATATATATATATATATATATATATATATATATATATATATATATAAAGAAAAGGTATATATATATATATATAAAGAAGAGGAAGAAAGAAGTTGATCTTTTGAAAGTATGGGATCGTATGTATACATGTGAAAAGCTCACATCTTCATGTGATTACATAATTAATTTTAAATTAAATTGTTATATGTAGTTTTATTAAATATTAATTTTAAATTATTATTTTGCTAAAGAAATATGCCATTTAGAGCAGTTGCAGCTAATTTTTTCAGTTTAATCAATAAACGAATAAGATCATGTGATTGTGAAAAAATATTTTTCAGAAAAATAAAAAAAAATTGAATTTGTTATTAAAAGATATCCAAATAATAACAATTGAGTATGTTCAAAATAGAAATACAAGAACTAAGTTTTTGAAATTACAAAAATTACAATACTTAGTACAAATTGCATTTCGTAAATGACACAACATAATAATAATAATTAATATTAAATAATAATGATTGTTGAGTGTTTGACAATTAAAGTTTAAATTTTAATTAGAGTTGATCAATAATACATTAAATAATTAATAATACTAAATAATAAGTAATAAATTTAATTATCTACTTAACTTATACAATGAGATGGTGCGATTAGAGTGCGATTTCTTAAATTTTTAAACTGCCATCGTACTATTCGACAGTTCGATTTTTGTTTAAAACTTTGAAGGAATAGTGTAATGTAGTTCTAGCGATTTTTTAAAAAGTCATGATCACCCCTACTCACATTTAAAATAAAATTAAAAAAAAAGATAAAAACAAAAATAAATTAGTATTGATTCATTTGGTGAAATTTAAATTTAAATTTAGTCTCTTCCGCTTGTTGAGTTGTGGCTGATTGATAACAAGTGGATTGTTACTCAATGATTCGTTTACTGATTGTGATATTTTTTTTTTTTAAAAAGTAAAAATATGAACAGTAAAAGGAGAAAATCAAAATTGTAGTGTAAATGATTATGTAGGATTGAATGCAGCAACCACAAGGGGAAGCATCATAATTCTCTTCCCTCTCTCTCTCTCTCTCTCTCTCTCTCTCTCTCTCTCTCTCCCAAATATGTCAATTTCTTTGTCTAATAATCCTAACACAAGAAAAATTGAAAATGGTTTGAGGTAAAATATTCTATCTTAAACATATATATTGAGATCAGATCATTTTTGGATATTATTTGATTTAGCTTTGTGAGTGTTTATATTTTTTAGTTAAAACTTGTATTATTATATATATATATAATGCACGTACATATAAATAATTAAAAAATACTTTCATTTTTCATACACACTTTAAACCGTTGAATAATAGTCTATAATTTTGAGGTAAAACGTTTAGTACACATATTATATTTACTCATATAATACTTGACGAATAATATATATTATAATAAATATTTTAAAATTAAAATTAATCTAAAAATTATTTAAAAGTTGTTTATATATATTAATTGAATATCATATAAATAAAGAATAAAAATCCTAATATTTATGAATACAATAATTATTATTAAATAACTATTTCTAAGTTATGTCATAGTTATAAATTGAATAATATAGAAACACATATAAAATAATTCTTACATAATTTAGAAATAAGTACAAACACAAAATCATATCAAAATAATATCAAAATAAGTTGTATTTTTATCCCGAATAATTCTTTTACATTCGTATTTTACTCATATATTTATGAATTTTTATATTATCCAATTTGATATTTTTGATCAATTTTTATCGTAAATTTTAATAAAAAATTATAATATATTCATGCGTTTTAAAAAATTAATTTTTTTCCAACCCATTTTTTTCATAAAACTAACTAGGGTTACTATTAGTATTTTGAGTTGGCAAGTGAATAGACACATGGACACATTTAATCCATGGTGACTAGTACATTTGGGTCATCAATGTGACTTGATAAAGAACTCAAAATAAATACCTATCAGTTAAGTTGGTGACTAGTACATTTGGTTCAGGTAGAAAGCAATAACTGCAAATTTACCATTTTTATTTTATGGCCATTAAAGAGTTTGAATTTGCATTCAAGATTGCCCTATGGTCCCTCTAGTTTCAAAAATTGAATTTATAGCATATATATTGCCTATTTATTTTGTGGGTTTGTTGATTATGATATTTATTTTTTAAAATATTAGATGAAAAAAAAATATGTTGAATGAGAACTTTTGAGATCGAGCACTTGCACAATTAGGATTATAATAGTCTTTTTCATGACAAGATTAGACACGTCGAGAACATACCAACATGTTTGTTTTGTACACTTGTATGTTCAATATTGAGAAAATTATAATTTATATCTAGTTTGGCCGAACATAACAAATTATATGATAAGTGCAATTATTCTCGTTTTATAATTAATTAATTTGCTAGTAAGATTATGATTATAATAGCCTTTCTCATGATAAGATTGGACACGTTGAGAAAACACCAACAAATCTAGTTTGACCGAATACAACAAATTACATGGTAAGTATAATTATTTTCACTTTATAAATAGTTAATACATTAATATAAAATAATTATTTAATAAAAATAAAATGATTGACTTGATCCAATTGAATTTATATTAAAATTTCAGAAAATGTTGTTACATGTCTGCAACATGATTGTGAGGTTGTTTATATATTCTATGCTATCAAAAACATTGTGCATTAATTGTTTGGAAGTATGAAATTAATGATTTGGGGACCATGCCCTCTTCCTCCATGCCAAAAAAGGACAACTAGTGCACAATTGTGTTTCCTTTCTTTTAACATTTGTACTCTATTATGCCAATGTCAATATCCTAAGAGCTTGAAGCATATTTGAAGCAAGTTAAAGACAAAAAATAAGGACCAATGCGGAGCACCCCCCCCCCCCCCCTCCCAACCCCCACAAAAAATTAAATTAAATTAATAAATAAATAATTGATTAGTTTTCCTCAATATGCATAAGCATGTACTAAAACATGATTATTTGCGAATTATATTCTTATTCTTAACTATAAACATAATTGTTTCCTCCAACCATGAGATGTTTTCTTTCCATATCTGGATCTTGGATAATCACCATAAATAGAAAAAGGAAGTTTAATGCATGGCCCGATTAAACATCAAGTGTATATATACATATATTTGTGGGGAGAGTTGATTATGATTAAGCTTTGGCTATTAACATGTTTTATTCCTACTTAGTTGCTTTGACAAAGTCATTAAGCTAATAGATTAACTTCACTAGTCAATAATTGGAGCCATTGTTTTAAAAACCACATCGGACCATTTGGTTAAATCGGAAGCTGCCGTCAATTCGCTTCGACTAGATTTAATTAACAAAAAATAAGTTAAATCGATCAAAATTGATAAAAAAATCGATTTAAATTGGTCAAAATTATTATTTTTAGAAAGTTTAAATTTGATATTTTATTTTTTTTGTTATTATTATTTTTTTTATTTATTTTTTTGTAAATGATGATATAGGTTCTTCAACCATCTCCAGGTGAAAACTTGGTATTTGATTATATGTATAAGGTTATTTGGATATTAAACTTCATTAAAATTTAGATTTTTTTAGTTGGTTATTATAATTATTTTTTTTTACTTTTAAAGTTTAGTACATAACAATTAATTTATTACATTATTATTTTAAATAATATTAAAAAAAATATAGTTATTTTTTATTAGATTGATTAGATCGACACTTAAACCGATTCCATCAATTAACCGATGATTGATAATATAATTAATTTAATGAAAACATTGTTTATAGCAACTAGCAAGACTACTTAACCCTTGCCTAGAAGTAAAGGAAGGGAAAAAAATTATTTAAATGAAAATTAGATTACATGCGTTAATGCAACACAGGGTATACTAAGTTACTAGTTGAATCCAAAACAACGACCTCATTAACTTCGATACTTAAATAAAATATTTCAACGTAGATAAACTAAAAATACAAATTATAAATAACAGCATAATACATTCCAAAATATATTATAGAAAATGTTTAATCCTGGAATATGTCAATAAAATCAATATTAAAACATTAGGTATAATAATATGAGATAACATCAAACACCCAAAATTTAAGCAAGCTTCATGGAACCAAAAAATAAAAAATAAAAAATAAAAGAAAAGGGGAAAAATAAACCATAAGATTTAGGAATAATCTAAAATATTAAAAAAGTATTGACTAAAATGGTGTTGTGCAAAGCTGGTTCACGGAATTCCAGTCACGTGCCCCTAAGATCAAGGACAAAATCAAAAGAAAGAAATCCAAAAAGATAAACCTCTAATTGAAAATTAAAAAGAAATAAAAAAGGAGGGTTGTCACGGGATTCCAGGCTGTTCATTTTAATTATTTAATATGTAAAAATAATAATAAAATAAAATTGCTTTTTATTTTTATGGTGAATAAAAATTATAATTTTTTGCTGGTTTGTTTGATATTGAAGCTTTATTTTTATGGAAATTGAGATGAAAAATTATGGGAAAAAAAGAAAATAAACAAATCTTTTTTTAGTAGATGGCTAGTGCATATCTTTTTTAGTCCTTTAGTATATCCATTAATAATTAGATTTATTGTTTTTTTAACAATAATGATTAGATTTATTGTTTAGTTCAATTAAATGATATACAATTAGGATTTTGTCAACTAAAGAAGACAATTCTTACTGAAAATGACTTGTCTAAGTATATGAAAAAAAGTACTTTGTAGTTCAAATCTGAGATTTTCTCTTCACAAGTATATTAGTAATAAATTTAATAATTTGCAGCCATCCTAGGACATAAATTTGGCATATAAAAACTATAAAAAAATAATTTGATGATCATTTAATTATTTTCTTATTTTCGGGCGGGCCCGTTTTCTCTTTTTTAAAAAAAATAATAATTAATTTTTAATTTTGTGAGGTGAAATTAAATCCTATTTTTCCAGACATGATTTTATTATGAACTATTAATAGACAATCTTTTTTGATGGAAAAAAACCAAAAAAAAAACATGTATTGAGTGTTGATATAATACTAATTAAAATTTGAATATCATTAATCCAACATAACTAACTCATTAACACCCATAAATTTGATTTAACAATTTTTTTTAATATGTACACTGAGGTCCTATTTTTTTATTTTTTATTTTATTTTTTGTGGAGAAGGATGGGGTGGGGGGGTGGGGGAGGTGGGGTTGGGTGTGGGTGTGGGTGTGGGGATAATTACTGATGTCCTTTTCATAAGCATTTAGAGCAGCTGCCACTGTATGGCAAATGGTAGTTGTGCTAATCAGGTGGGTACAGAGCGTTTGGTGCCCATCAGGATTTGTGGTCCACACCATCCGATAATTACTCTGTACATTCATCCCCTTTGTTAGGGATTTGGATTGTTTAGAAGAATGATGAATTATATTATTAGTTATATTAAGATATTAAAAACTAATTTAATATAATTAATAATTCTAAATTACGTATATATAATTTAATGGAAAAATCTATCATTAAAACAAACAATTGCCTATACATAGGTGGACTTGAAATTAAGACGTAGTCTTAAATAGAGAATTTTAGGACCTCACTTTATTATTTGGACAAGAATTTATCGACAAATGATTGCAAATAGGTGGATTTTTTTATTTTTGTTTTGGATTTATTTTTCTTTCTTATCACGGGCAATTTTCTCTATATATTTGTGATTGACTTCTATCAAATTATATGAATGTGACGTAAAAATATTGAATTCAAAATTATAACGTAGTTATGGTGTAAATGAATCAAGTTCGAATATATTATTATTTAATTTTATATAATTTTTATTAAATTTTAAATTTATTTTTTATTTTGTTTGATTATTAATCGACTTAAGCTAGAATGCGCTTTAATTCATTCGAATATGAGGCGAGTTCGAGTAATTTTTTAATTTAGTCAAACTTCAGTCGAATTTTAAATTTTAATTTTAATTTTTTCTAAATCTAGTTTATTATATTTAATGAACGAACTCTGTCAAACTTTTATCAATAAGTCGATCTCGAATATTGAACAATTATTTTTCAACCTTAAAACAGCACTTGAAACCATATAAATTGCATTGAAAATCTCAATTTATTCGATAATAAATCTTATATATTCTCTAACATTTTCCCACACCTTTTCCCGCACGTCTAACTTTATTTAAGAGTTAGCTCATGCATTTTGGAGATTATGAAGTGTTACTTATTTTATTAAATGATAGTTAAGACAAGTTTTTGAGTTTTATTTTTATATTAATGTTTTCAAACATTGAATATGCAATTCAAGTTTGCTCCAAAAGGTCCGACCCGCATACCCAGAAAAACCTTTCCCTAACCCAGAAAAATTATTTATGATGGGGCATGGGTCAACTCAATATCCTAACCTGCAAGTTTTTTCATGTATAAGGGTCATTTTGTCCTTGTATTTGGATTCTAGTATACAAACTAGAATCTCCATTGAATTGTTAACAAGGGGAATTTTTTGGCTTTGTGAAAATCTGCACAAAATGTTTGGAATATTACTGTTGAATGATTGACTGAAAGAGGCATTCCTATTATAATTTTACAATTTTACCCTCAAAACGGACCAAACTTTAAAAACTATTTGACGATTATTTATAAACTGGTTCAATCATTCCACCAAAATTCTGTCTCAATTATTTGTTTTTTGCACAATAAATGTACAGTCTTGATTCTATTGAACTGGGAACGTATAATTTTGTAGAGGAACTTAAACCCTGCAAATTTTATTTTATTATATAGTTTTTAAAATTCAATTCAAATCGCTCTAAAATAAAAGGAATTAAATTAATTTGTTTTTTTTTTTAAGAAATGAATCTCTGTATGTTCCATCAGCATTGTGTTTCATAATTTACTGAACTTCAGTAACATCAATTAAACTTTGAAAAAGTTCAACCAAATTCCCAAAAAAGTAAAATAAAATAAAATAAAATAAAAAGAATGAAGCATCAAGTGAGAAAGGAAAACCCACACACACACTAAAAATGAAATTCCCAAGAAGAAGCCTCAAATACATATATAAGTAGTTTAATAAATGGCAAGAATATTTCATGCAATATTAAAATAAGGGTATTATAATATTTTGACTTAATGTGTTATATATTAATTATTCCAACTCATCAAGCACCATGTTATCTGACAATAAGGTGCCAAAAGATTGCATCTTGGCTCAAGAAAAAACATAGCCCCCCCTCATGGGAAACCCCAAAGGAGGCCCCCCTTTAATTTTTAAGTAGCATTCCTATACTACATACCCTACCCCCGCAACCCCACCCCTCATACTACCCCCACCCCATGAATTCTGTGTTATCTAGCCCTCACATAATTGATAAATGACAAAAATCAATTGGTGCACAAATGCAAAATAAAAAATAATTTATAATTAAAGGAACAAATGAAAGTTGTATTCAAGAAAATAATCAATTGTTATTTAGAAATAAACTCTGGTTTCATTTTGCTTCTGGCCTTAATTTGAATTAATTCACTTTAGGTAAGAAGTGGATTTTTTTTTTTTAAGAAGTTACTTATAAAGTGCATAATGGGATCTATTGCCATGAAATTAATGTCAAAATAGTTTAAAAGCTTGTACAATTTCAATTAGAGTATTATCTAACTTAATTCAAATAATAACTTGTGAAATTTGTTTACTTATTTGTCACTTGAAAAGGGTTAAATAGTATTGAAATTCCCAAACCAACCCAATTTTGTAAATTTTATGAACTACATTTTCTCACAAATCAAATATTAGGTGGCCCACAACCCCCATTTTAATTGTCATCTTACGACTAATTTCTTTCGTTACTTTAAATTTCCTGCAATTTTCTACAAGCTAAACGAAATTGCATGACCGGCTTTATATCAGTATTTGGAGAAGTAAAAGGGCTTGTTTGAAAAGGGATTTTTATTATTATTTTTATTTTTGAACAAAACATCGATCTATAGTTTTTTTTTTATCAATTAATCAATTTATAAAGAAAACCCCTTAATTTTCTTTCAAATTCAAGTGTCCACAAGCTGTTATTTTCTTGTCGTGAGTCAATTTCAGTAATCACATTCACAAACCATGACACAGATTCCCTTTTCGTTATGTCGATGTAATGATGCTGCAGGCCAAGGCCTTGGACCATGATGGTTATGGAAATTTTATTTTATTTTAATTTAATAGATAATTAATTCAGAATTAGGATCGAGTTGATAGTTTAAATTCTATAAAAAATCCAAATGGTTCAAAAATTTCAAACACCTGCAAAATAAGATAATCAAACCACAAAATTTACATTAGATAAAAAAAATTATAATATCTATATTTTAAAATGAACATGTACTAGGTATGCATTTTAATTTCCTTATCTGAATTAGTAATTATTTTATTAAATATTCACTGACTTAAACATTAAATGGACTTCAATCGAATTCTCCTAACTGTCTATTTTTTCAACAACTAAAGAATCGACTTTAAAGTAATAAATCAATAAAAACATGATTGAGGTATAATTTACACATTTCAACACTCCATAAAATGAATATGTACTGTGATAATTGGCTAATGGAGATGAAAAAAGAAAAAGAAAAAGAAACAGATAAGCTTGAGGTTGAGGAGCAACCATCAATTTCTTCAATCTTACTCTATTCAAATACAGTCTTTATTGAGCAATAGATCCTCAATTTATTCTCAACCTACTTATAGATCCAAACTGCTTCCATTTTAGGCACTAACAACTCCCTTTTGAGTTTTGAAAAAAGGCTAAGATTTAATACTTTCTTTAATGCTGCAAAATCCAAAATGATATTCAATTTAAGGAAAAAGATGCAATAAAAAGGTTAATTGTATGTTTGGTATAAAGGAATTGTTGTTATTTTTTGAAAGTCATTTTCACCTTTTTATGCATCACATATAACTTAATAAGAAATAAGGGTATTTTTGGTTGGATTGTATACTACACATACGATGCATTATTTATTAAACTCGGCGAATGATACTCTGTTTTTACAAATTATAAATTTTATTCAAAACTCAATTTTAATACTAACATTGTTTCTTAGCGTTTACTTAAATAAAGATAAATCTAAAAAAATAGATAAAATTGTCTGTTCTCATTCAATACATTTTCATATATTTTTCATTTACATACTTTTGAGCTGAACTTTTCCCAAAAAATAAAAAAAAATCACATTATATTCTTAAGTATTAATCTGAGTTCTTTGTATTTGTCTGTCCCATAGTTTACTAATATGGAAAAAGGATAAATCCAAGGTGGAATCATATTCTGTTCCAGAGTAGAATGATTCCAATCCTTATTGCCAAAGAGGCATAGGAAAACAAAATCGATGGACATAGAGTCATGGACCATGAGGGAAATTCCAAATAATATTGCTATAGCTCTTAGTACTGTTCCTTGTTACAAAAAATAAATGTTTTAAATGTTTAATTCCAATTTGCATTAAAGTGATTTGCCTCTGTTTTCTACTGCTACATGCACAGTAATAATAAAAAAAAGAATCAAGAAATCCCAAGAAGAGAGATGCAGAGACAAGGAGTTAAAAAAGGCCATAAATGGGGTTGTTAGAGTAGAAATTACTGCTCACAGTAGAAGAAAGGAAAAGGTTAGTGTACAACTGGCTGCTGTAGCCCTGACCTGTGACAAGGGATGTTGATTTTGCTCATAGAAAAAGGCAATGCAAGAAACAAGGGAAAAAAGTGAAAGTTAGGTTGCCAAGGACCCAAGGTAATTATAGGCTTAGAAAGCAAAATGCCAGTCCAGCACTGCCCCTGACCTCTCCTTTCTCTCTCTTCACCGTCTCTCTCTCTCCTTGGCTACACAGATCTTTGCTTGGCTCAAGCCAAAGTCTATTCAAGAAACAAGAATAAAGAAAAACCCATTTGTCCAAATGCCCATTTCAACCTCAACCTCAAAGGCAAAGGCTTTTCTTTTCCTTTCCTCTCTCTTCATCAATGTGTGACCTTGGTGTGGTGGGTTGTAATTGAGTGAACAAGGAAAAGCTTCTTAGCCTCTTGATCAATACTCCATCACCACACCCCACTTTCATTTGTGGGTTTTTCTTTCCTTCTGAACTTTTCTTGAGGCAACTTTTTTTTTTCTGTTTTCTCTTTTGATGTTGTTTGTTTGTGGTGGTAACTGGTAAGAGTAATGGAAAATGAGCATGCAAGATTTGTTTTGTTGTTTATACAGTGAAGCATTGATCCAAAATTCTGCCCTGAAAATGGGGGAAACTAGCTTCAAGAGTGGAGTTAGGAAGTGAAACATAGTTCATTTTTTTTTTCCTTTTCCTATATTTTTCTTGAAAGTAATTTCTTGATTGCAACTTCCAATCAACACAATGAGAAAGCATGGATGGCAGCTTCCTTACCATCCACTCCAGGTATCTTTTATGAGCCCCTCTGCGTATTTATGTGTAAGAGTGTGCATTTGTTTCTTCTTCACATACTCCATATGCTTATCTTTCTTGTGCTTTTATTTGTTTTTGTTTTTTTAAATGTATTCAAGTGTCTGAGTAAAGATGTATATGTGTGCAGGTGGTAGCTGTAGCTGTATTTCTGGCATTGGGGTTTGCTTTCTATGTTTTCTTTGCTCCTTTTCTGGGAAAGCAATTGTTCCAATACATAGTGATGGGGATTTACACTCCTCTTGTAAGCACAATTGCATCCTTATCTTAAGATTCTTTTTTCTCTTGTAATTCAAGTTCCCTTTTTAGTGGCTATGAAGAAACTGAGATCTAAGGTTTCAATGCTTGTTGCTTTCTGATTGATCTTTACTTTATTCCCTGAAATTAACATTTTTCCTAGATTAGTTTCCGTTTAATTGCATTTTCTATACTCTTTTTTTTTTTTAAAACAAAAAAATTCCATGTTTAATGGGCTTTGGAATTTGTTAAAAAAAGCATTCAAGTCACTTCATTTGACAAGGAAAATAAGGTGCTTGTCCTCTAGCTTTTTGTTCGCATACAAAGAGAGCCACAAGTTTCTCAGTCAAAAATTTTACAATTGTGCTTTCAAAGATTGTATTTTTTGTCTCTTGTTTTGATTAGTCTTGGAATTATTTGGTCAATTTGGAGTATTGTTATTTCACATTCAACAATAGCCCTGTTTCTGAGATTACCAGGTCCCTCTAAACCTTCACTAAGGAGCAAATTAGTTTCACCTGATTACCAGGGATGGAGAATTATTCTGACCACATATCAATTCTACCTGATTAATGCCTGTGAGTATCTACTGAAATGTGTGGAAGGCCATTTCCCATCCAATAATCTTCTTGCACGGCCATGGACATACACTGTGTCCCTGAGATGCATTAAGTACAAATCATTTGTTTGAAAATTGATTGAGCAATGAAGAGAAGATATGGTTCTTCCTGCTTCTTTTTATTTGCATTACATAGTATGATTTCTTCGATTGTTATTGTTAAAATTTCATGTTGTGTGCTCATAAGTTAACTTTTAGAGCATTGCAAACTTGCTCCAGTGATCAAGCCTTTGTGCTTGATGACAAAAAAATATCATTTTCAGCCTTGTGCATCTTCACTGTAGAATAAAATCAAGCAATATGGTTAATGGAAACTTATCAAAAGTGCTTACTAGGACTTCAGAATGAAATTCTTTTGCCTATTTATTACTCCTTTCTTAAATGTTGATCAGGAGCATGTCTGAAAAGCTCATATGGGGTGATAAGTTATTCTGGGATATTGATGGGTGGTTCACAATGCTGTTTTTCACTAGATCAAAATCATCTACCATGCCATCTTAATTAACATTTGGTATCATCTCTAGTTATATGCTTTGGATGAGGCAGGCTTTTTATCTTCATAATGTTATATATTTCTGGATTGGTGGCTAGATGAGCAAATTGACATAAGAACTGTAACGTCCCTTATCTTATTCTGCTACTCTGTCATTTCTCAGCTAATATGCGCCTTTGGTCTATACATTTGGTGTGCGGCTGCTGATCCTGCTGATCCTGGAGTCTTTAGATCAAAAAAATATCTTAATATTCTGGACAACAAGAAGCATGTCAAATTGAGTGAGTCGAAACATGGTGGAGAGTCAACTTCATCAATTCGAGATGTTAGTGCTGCAGCCATTGGAGAGGATGCTAATGATAATGGGAAAATAGATATTGAGTCAGCAGCTGATTGTAATACTGAACCTGAAAAGAAGAATTCCTCATTTCACAAGAGGACCTGCTTCATGGGCGTGTTGGCTTTATTGCCTTGTTCTTACATTTGCAACTCACATGAAGAGTCTTGTGATCAACAGAGTGAAGATATGATGTTCTACTGTAGCTTGTGTGAAGTAGAGGTGTGTAGATACACACGTAGTTAATAGCTTTCTGAATTCAGATCCTGATGTCAATATCCTCCAAACATATTGCAATACACGTTGAAATGCGTTGCAGGGAATTCATGTTTGCTTTTTTTTTTTAATATATCTGTGCAATGATTATTACATTTAGTAATTCATCTAAGCAGGACTTCTTCTTAAGCTTTGCCTTACCTTTTACTGATACCAGATGGTTACAACTTACAGGTTTTCAAGTACAGCAAGCATTGTAGAGTCTGTGACAAGTGTGTTGACCGCTTTGATCATCATTGCAGGGTACATCAGGATTTATAGTTGGGATATCTTCTACCATTATGGTCGTAGAGAACCTTCTAATCCCTTTCTTACTCTATTTTGTAGTGGCTAAACAATTGCATAGGCAAAAGGAACTATAGGAAGTTTTTTACTCTTATGGTGTCTGCCCTTCTCCTGGTATGCTCAAGCATCCATTTTCTATTTTCCTTCATAAAAACATTGTATCTTCAAATACATAGTGTTGTTTTATGAGTTTACTTCAGAACCAAACGGCTACTTCTATCTGCTTTCTTCACTGTGTCTAAGCCTATTTACCATGAAGGATATCTGTCGTCAATGACAGAAACGTGACTCTTTAATGGAAATGTCTGCTTTATGTCCTTTGCTTCTGTTTTCATTTTACTGTATCTGGGTCTACAACACATCCAGACTACTATTTCCATCCAGAATTTCCATGATAAGTTCCTGCCGAGTCTAGTATTCTCTGTAAATCCAACTCTCTTATCATTCCTTTAACAACTATGCTCTGTTTCCTAAAAGGACTTGCTAGATCGATCCTGAAAGTCACCTCAAAAGTCTGTTTTATTTCCAGGTCAGTTTTGTATTTTAAATGTATATTTGACAGGTTTATACATGTTTTGTGCACCTTGGACTTGAGATTGCAGCTTATACTTCAATGGTCGACTGGAATCCTTGTACTTATCCTGTGTTTTCTTGAGAAGAAGAAATTTGCTACTGACATCAGCTCCAAGTTAGGAAGCAGTTTCACGGTGGTTCCTTTTGTAATTGTGGTGGTGAGTATTTGATACCCTTCATTTACGTCATTCTCATTACTGCCAAGCTTGTTGTTGTCAACAGAACCAGGGGTGGGGGAATGAAACTGTGAATAGTTCACCTCACCCAACTTCGACGTCGTGGTCCTTATAAACATCATGGAATTGAAAATGACTTACTCCACCCTTGTAGTCAACCTCACGGAGAATAGAATTATATCGAGTCGAATAAGCTAGTCAATTTAAATTTATTGCAATACTTTGAAAATAATACTCTACGCTTTACATATATTACAGGCAGTGTGCACCATATTGGCCATGATTGCAACCCTGCCGCTTGCTCAGCTTTTCTTCTTTCACATTCTTCTGATCAAGAAGGTTGGCATTTGTTTTCATTTTCTTGTGTTTTTTGCTTCTTGCTTAAAATATTAATGAATACAAAAATTGCCTGAGGAAAAAATATTTGAGTTCAACTCACAATTGCAATGGTGGGATAACAGGGCATAAGCACATATGATTACATTATAGCTCTAAGGGACCAAGAGCAACAAGTTGCTGGAGGTCAGCAAAGTCCTCAGATGTCTCCTGTGAGCTCTCTTACTGGATTAAGCAGTGCAAGCTCCTACAACACTTTCCATAGAGCAGCATGGTGCACACCCCCACGGCTGTTTGTGGAAGATCAGGTAGAATTCTTCTGAAGATTCATCAAACCTCCTTCTAAAGTACTCTTTTACATTTTCTTTTTAAAGCTATTGGCATTTCTAGTACTCCGTAGCTGAGTATTGTGCTTGATTCTGGTTGAGATATTTTATTGATCAACAGTATCTGCTGCTCACAAATTCAAAATTACTTGCCTACTTCTGCATGAAGTTTACGAACTGCATTCAATTAAATTGTTCTTTGTCAGTGTCAAGTAAACAGCTTCTTTATTTTACTACCTACAAGAATATAGTTGCAGAAACTGAATTAGCGCAAGCTTATTTAATTAATCTCTCGAAATACAAAATGTCTCGTTTCAGAAAAAGAAGTCAATGAAGAAAATGCTTCCTCAATGGGTTTTCATATTTTTGTCCATTGCATATTAGTCTTACCAGAAATTCTTTACCGACCTTATTGACAAACATTTAACTATTGTGGCCTGTTTCATATGTGAGAGAAATTCAATAGGAAAATGCAACCAGAATGCCAATGTTTGAAATGACTTACTATCAGGAACAAAGTCATAACCATTTTGTTGTTTTAGCTCTTCTACGTTGTCACTTCTCATTCCATGCCACTTGCTCTGCAAAAAGGAAATGAATTCCCTATATGCTCAATTGTACAAGATAGTCTAGTCTAATATTATGGTGACACTTCACACAGCAATTTTTCAAAATAATTTGGTTTAGAAATATGTTTGCACTGATCAAATGGAATATTTTTTAGGGTCCCCCAATAGCTCCATTTTCTTTTCTTTTATAGATTTTTTGTCAGTAATAGCTTCCAGCTCTGCTATCAGAAATCCAGGCACAGATTAACTTCGGGCTTCATTCTATCTTGTTATCTTGCAGTTTGATGTGGTACCTCCTGACAATGGATCTGTTAGTTCACTTGGAAAAAAGACAATGGTGGAGGAACAAATGAAGAAAAAGAATCCTGCAGCTGTAAAGATCAGCCCATGGACATTGGCACGCTTAAATGCAGAGGATGTGTCAAAGGCTGCTGCAGAGGCAAGAAAGAAGTCCAAGATTCTGCGGCCTGTAGTAAGGCGTGAATCCACTTATGCCCTTGAAACAGACAGCAGTTTTGGCAGCAGTGGTCGCCGGATGGCCCTGAGGCCTGACAACAATAGAAAGCGAGGGAGCAGGCGCATTCGCCTCCCTGCAGAGATGCCCCTTGAACCTCCATCAAAGTTTCCAAGTTTAGATGCCCAAAACAGTAGAGATCACCTTATGATCACCGGGACATCAACCAGCTTGGCCCCTCTACAGCTTGAAGCCCGAAGTGATTTCAGGGCAAACCGAGCTATCCCAGGCTCGGCTGGTATGATTGCTTCTTCACCTGAGAGTAGCTTTGATTCTCCTGACCTTCACCCTTTCCGGGTTTCCTCATCAGGAGCTGAAGAGGCAAGGAGACTTGTTGGGCTATCTGCTACTGCTTTGGCTACTCAGAAAGACATTCCTTTGTCAAGATCAACTAGCGATGGATATGATGCATCTGGTGGCGAAGACAGCGACCGAGTACCTACAAGAATTCTACATAGGTCAAATAACTGGAGTAGCCTCCTATTTGGCTCCGAGCCAGACAGAACTGTCCCGAAATTCATGCCGCCATCTTCATCTACATTGTCAAACCATAGGAAGCTTTGAAGAGGTGAACCTGCCGGTGCTCATGGCACAAAATGCAGAATCTTGAAATTTTTTCATTTGTTGTTCGAGGTTAAATCAACAGTTGCCTGCCTTGGGCTATTGCCATATCTGTCTGCATTCCTTCAGAAGTCTGATGCAACTTTTGGTTCCAGATTATCGACCAGGGTTGCAAAGGTGCTTGCAGGAGATATATGTTTTTTTCCCGCAGATTCTTTTGTGCCCCACTAGAGGGAAGTAAATCGGTTCAAACTTAAAAGAAACTTTGCAATCTGAGTTCTGGCGCCATTATTAATGAGCTTGCAGCATGACCCACTGACTCTTTGTCCTGTAAATTTATGTCCATGCATGCGCCTGTGGCATAAATTTTGTTCTTTGTCATCAACTCTTGTCAATGTGTAGAACTTTCTGTTTAAACACCAAGTAAATTCTTGATGAAAAAATGAAAAAATACGTCCTGTCATCCTTTGTTTCTATTGATGGGTAAGTTGCAATTTAACCCATGTTTTGAAAAAATTAAGTGATTTCTTTTCTTTATTTTCATAATTCGAAAACTCAACAAGCGTTGGAGGCGTGTCAGTGTATGTTAGTGTCTGATATGTGTGTTGAAACACGGGAAGATCAGAGTTCTAGTAATGTTTTCAAAATGGAACCGAGAGATTGGTTTAATAGGAACTGCAGGTTGATTTGGTCCGATTAGTTCAGTTTGAATCGAAGGTCGATTCGATTAGTTCAGTTTGAATCGAATGTCGATATGGTTCGGTTAGCATTATATAAGCGAATTTTTGATTTGATTGATTTTTATTTTTTAAGAAGTTTAAAATTTAATATTTTATTAGATGTATGTAGTTATTTGAATTTTGTGGTGTTAGATATTTTTTTGTTAGTTATTTATATTTTTTAACATTTTAAATATATTATATAACAATTAATTTATTATATTATTATTTTACATAATATAATAAAAAAATATAATAAATTTTTATTAGATCAATTGGATCAACAGTTAAATCAATTGAACTGATAATCAATTTGATCACCGATCTAATTATGAAAACATTAATACTTACAATAAATGACACTTTCACTTCACTATTTAAATTTTAATATTTGAGCACATTATTTTAAAAAATAAGGATATATGCTGTATGAGTTGGCGGACTTTGCTAAATGTTTTGGCCCAATCCGACTTTGATCTTGGCCAAGTCCATTTCAGTTTGCCGTCTTGTTTAGTTGAATTGAGATGGGTTCCCGCGGTTTTTACAATTTTTAGCAATTTATAATTTCTTCAATTTCCAAGAGTCATTTCAAAGGTTCAACCAAATAACTTTTTTGAATTTCTATTATTTCAAATACGACAACGAATAATGTCTTAATCAAACAATGCTACAATGACTATAAAAGTCAAATAAATCTTAATTAAAAAAAATAACAAGAATTCTTGGTGTTATGAAAAAAAACCTCTAGCATAGAGTGCCAAGTAAGTTGGTGTCCAAAACACCATATGAAATATGGTGTGGAAAAACTACTTTATACAACTACCTTAGGATATGGGGGTGCCCTGCTTACGTGAACCAGTTGGTGGGAGATAAGTTGGATACTAAATTCATTTTATGTAAGTTGTGGGGTATCCAAAGGAATCCATTGGATACTATTTCTACGATCTTCGGAACAAAATATAGTTGTTTCGAGAAATGCCACCTTCTTAGATAAAGAGTTTCTATTGGATAGAAAAGATAAGATTGTAGAGCTTGAAAAAATTCAAAAATCAAAAAGTGTCCCATAGAAGACAATAGTGATAAAACCTCCCAAAATTAACATTTCTATTACACAGCCTCCTAGGAGATTTGAAAGAATCTCGAGACCACCTGAATGGTATGGTCTTTTGTTGGAGAACAATAAGGAGAAGCATTCTTGAGATAATGATTGGAGTAGATGGAGAGATAGTGACCTATAAGATACAATTGATTGCAAAAGGCTATACTAAAAAGCAAGGTGTTGACTATGAGAAAATCTTTTCACCAATGGCGATTGTTTTCGATCATATTAGTTATAGCGTCGAGAAATTTTGAAGTTTGAAAAGAAAATAAAACAAAGAAGGTATAGGCTCAAAAGTTGTAAATGTAACTATGAATTTGACCATATATTATTATTTAATAATCTTCTTTGTTTTTTTCATCACCTAAATATTAATGAGTAAAGATATAATTAGATTGTTGCATCATTTCGGGCCTACACTAAAAGAATGTTATGTTTAACTTGGATTTATTATGTCAAATAATACCCAAAGTATAACTTAGAATTCAAAAATTAATAATCTGAATTATATTATAATAATTTATAATTCATGTTTTAAGGTAATTTAATTTTCAAGTATTTTAGATTTTGACGTTATGTTTATAAAATGTCCGATCTTCAATTTAAGAGCATATTTCATCAGTCAGTCAAATCAGCACACCGCAAAGCTGTAAAGCTCATAGAAAGCTCCTATAACGTGCTCTCTCGGTCTCTCTCTAGGATGCTGAGGAATAAGTGCCCATTTGATTTTATTTTCAAATTTATTATATATTTAATAAGTTTTCATTTAAAATTAAATACGTGTTTATAATAATTATATTTCTATGTAAATTATATATGTTTAACAATAAATAAATAAATATTTTATTATATTTTTTTGCATGGAAAAATATAAAATATTAATGGATTTAAAATAAACTTAATTAGATACAAAAAAAAACATTAATAGATTTAAGAATGAATTTTGAAAATGAGAATAAATGATATTATTAATGAAAATAAATAAAATAAAATATATTTTCTTAATTTTAAATAATAATAAAAAATCCTTTGAAAAAAAAAAATAATTCTTTCTATTTCAACAACATTAATACATATTAAATATATATTAATAATATCGCCCGTTCATTTCAATTTCTCTTCAACAATTAGTCATTGTTCATATTCATATATTTCAAGTCCCACTTGATTGTAGTTTACAAAAGCAAACCAAACCAAATTACTCACAAATCAACCACTTCACAAACATAACAAAATCTTGTTCAAGTACCAAACAAGGATTAAGGTCCACAAAATGCATCTCTTATTCAACTCCACTTTCATACACAGACTCTTCTAACAACATACATGAATCATATGAGAAAACAATAGAACCAGCCAAAAAAACACAAGATTTAGCTGCTGCTGCTGCTAGACAACATTAACAACAAAAGGAGCCACCCCATCATCAAAAGGCAATCGAACATATTCCCGACCCATCTCCTCATCGCTCTGAAACGGCGCCCATTCCCCGTGCAACGCTTTGCAATAGATGAACAACACGGTGTTTGCAGCCACAGTATAAAGCGACAATATGGTCGTCAAACAAGCATAAACAACCATCTGCAGAACAACTCCCCATCCACTCCATCCCTCAATAATCCCACCTGCATTGGCCACCAAACTCGAATACCACCTCGTCAAAAGCCCAACCAGAATTCCAAAGAACAGTATCATCAAGAACGCGACCCCTCTCATCCCCTTCACCAAATACCAACTCCTTTTCAATGGTGCAAAACCCCAATCTGATTCCACAATCACCACCGTAGTCGTCAAACACCACCCAACTTGCAAGTAAACCAACAGCCCCACAAGCAGAGCCGCGATCAAGATAACAAAAAAAAGAAAATATTGACTGTCATAGTCCATTTTGAACCCGAATAACGCAAGCCCGTTGTACGCCAACAGCACAAATATACCAAAAGCAAAGACAATCAATCCCAAAATTATCTGGGTAACAAGCAGGGTTGCAAGAAGAGGGAAAAACGAAACCAGAATGGACTTAAGCGAGGTAATAAATCTCACGGGCCTACCGTAGAATCCACGGAAGGTGCTGTGGGTGATAGAAGCGCTGGAGCAAAGGCTGAAAAGGAGTACACAAAGGGCGTAAAGAATTGGGATCAGGAGTTGGGCAACAGGGGGGATTTCGGGGTCTGCCGTGGAAACGAAGAAAAGGGATCGGTGATAGTGGGAATGAACTGACGTGGGCTGAAAAAGGAAAGGGTAAATGATGGTTAGAAAGGAGACAGGGAGGATGAAGAGAACTGACAGGGCCAAGAAATGGCGGGGGTGAGCGCTGATTATGCGCGAGGCGTCGGAGAATACTCCCCAGAGGGTTGGTCTGTGGGTTGACATGATCGCAGAAGACGGAATACTGTGTCAATGTGTGTGTGTGTGTGAGTGTGTGTGTGTGAGAGAGAGAGATGGGGATTGGAGAAGACGATGGAAGATTAATATAAAGAGAGGGCTGGCAATCTTGTTCAACAATGTGGAAAAGTTCAAAGTTTTCAGGTCAATTGTCAAAATATTTTTATTTATGATATTACTTCATACACATTTAATATTTGGAATGTTGATTGATTAGAATGAAAATTTCCGACAATCTCAATGCCCCCGAACTCAGACCTCGCTTCATCTTGCAATATCCGACCCATCCACCACTTCCCCTTCACCACCAACAGCTTTTCTCAAGAACAGTACATTTGAAATCCTGGAGCAAACGCGTTCATTTAAATTCTATTTTGTTTACTTTTAAAAGTCTCTTTTTGGTAATCATTTACACATCTTGTCAACTATGATCAAATAATAGAACTTATGATGGATGGGTGGGTATAATATTAAATGATTGAATTAATTTGAACAGACAAATAGTATTTTAAAATTTTGGTCCAAGTAAGAGTTTATATTTAAAATAAAATTATTTTGGAATTTATAAAATATAACAATTATTTTTTAAAGTACATAATTATATTTTTTGTGACACTAGTATTATAAATAACAAGAATTTTTAATACAAAGTGTTTAAAAATTCTTTTTTGAGACTTGGAAAAAAGAACGAAATAATAAAATGAATGAGATGAAAATAAGGAATTTTTGACTTCTAGTTGCCATGACCATATATGTTTGCCTAGTTGAATTTTTAAGTGATTTTATTAAATAAAATCACTTAAATTATTAATTAAAGTTAGGATCAATATCTAATTTTTCCAAATCAATTTCCAACAAATTATTCCTACAATTTGGATAATTATATTAAAATTTTCTATCAATTTTTCTCGACAAAAAAAACAAACAGAAAAAGATCGATATATCTCTTTATAAACAGCCCATAAATTAAAAAAAGACAAAAAATAAAAGAATTGGGCAAACATTTTTACTCTGTCCCCTAAAGATCAAATGTCAAAAACTCTCACCTTTTGTCTCTCTTTAAAATCTCCCATTTTTTTCTGTTTTATCTATCCATCTCTCTCTCTCTCTCTCTATACACACACACACACACACACACACACACACACACACACATATATTAAGGTTGGGTTTGGGGTGGCCTCGGGATTGTGGTTGCGTGGGTGGGACGAGGTTGGAGTTGGGGTTCGGGGTTTCTGGGTTGTGGCAGCCTGGGACTGTGGGTGGCGGGGTTGGGGTTGGGGTGTGGGGTGGGATCGGCTGTTGGCGGCAGGGAGGTTGGGGTAGGGTGTGGGGGTAGGGGAGAGGGGTTTCTGAAGAAGATATGAGAAAAGAAACGAATAAATTAAATGAAAATATTTTCATTTCTTATTCTATTTAGTTTCTTTGCTTGATATACTTATATATTTGATGTAATTAAGTTATTTTAATAGGTATTAATTATTGATTATTCGATTAATTAAGATTAATTAATTAGTTAAATAATTGTTTTGATAATTTGATTAGCTAAAAATAATAAGTTATTCTTTATTTGACAACTACTTATTGGATTGGTCAAAAGTTAATCATTTGATTGGTTAAAATTAAAATTAAACATTAATTATTTAATTAGTAAAAAGTAGTAAGTTATTTTGTGGTTATTGATTATTTGATTGATCAAGTTATTCATTACTTATATATTAGTTAAATAGTATAACTAAAATTAAATTTACATTACAAAGAAAGTAAAAAAGAGAGAGAAGTTAATATACAAAAAGTAAAGTTACAAAATAAAAGAAAATTTAAATCTGAAAAAATGAAAGAAGAAAATTTAAATCTGAAAATTCTATTTACCAAACCCGTTATCGAATATTTCTATGTTTTTATAAACATATTATTGTATCAATTATTTGTTTTTATATTATTTTTTTATTTTTTTCTTACTACAAATAAAAAATAAAAAATATAATTAAGATGTTAAAATTTATTTATTTTTTTTAAAAATCCATTAACTAAAATACAAAATCAAAACAATTCAATAATAATCGAACCAAATTCATTATAATATTTTGGCATATCAAAATTTTAATTTAATTTAATTTTATCGAATGAACACCTTTATAATTGACATTAAGTTAAAACCAGGAATTTTATTTATTTTCACCTTCGCAAACCTACATGTTGCCATCGAATATGGTGTCAAAAGTGTGTTACATGGTCACAAATTTTAAGTTCACAAGGAATACATCAAATACTTCAACGTTCTTTCAGTTTTTAGGGGTTTAATGAGGGCATCAATCAGGAACGTGACAGAAGCAAACGGGTGTTCTACTCTATTTGCCTGCATAGAAACATTTCCATTCCCACAGCCGGTAATATCCATGCTGTATGGTGTAAGAATGAAAATCATGTATCTTATTTTGTAAAAATATATGGTGTATGAATGAAAATCAAGTATCTCATTTTATAAAAATACAGGTCCAACACGACGCGCACACACATACACACACAGATCTAGACTTCCTACACTGAAGTTGGAAAAATGGATGTGGCGGGAGGTGCTTGAATGACAGTGAGAATGAAGTCTGGATATTGGTGACATGAATCCGGAAGAACCCAACCTCAAAAGTATAAAATGCAAGCTACTGATATGGGATAGTCGAATGCCATATAAACCCAAAATCAATACCCAATATTATCGATGTTCTCTTTAGTTTTGAGAAGAAATGTTTTACTTCTCTGCAATGTATTCATATTCCATGTCGATGCTCACCACCAACAGAACCCATGGGGTTATAAATAAAGTAACAGACCAACTAAATCAACAAAGAATTGTAGAACTTTAAGTAAACTCTATTAACTGTAAAGGGGGAAAATACTACAAGGTATGTGACTGTAACTTTCAGAAACCTTTGCAAGATAGTTTACTTGTGATTCGTCCAATCTTCGGGATGTAAGATGCCTTTCTTCTTCAGCTACCATGTTACAGATATTGAAGTAATTCTTGATAACGCATCAGACAATAAACTGCAGGTACTTTAAGTTATCCCCTTGACACAAATATTCCATTTTCAAGAAGCTTCATCAGCACATTTTCATTGTCAATTACACCAGGCCACAAAATTTGATTCGAAACTCAAGCTTTTCCTTCCCGTAGCTATGTTTCTTTGACAAATGTAGTAGCCTATCATACCATAAATGAAATCAAAAATGATGTCACTGAACTTCTGTTGATCCAGCTGCAATAGTCAGGGCTTCCAAAACTGGTTCGGTTTCTCCATTTGCAGATTCCATGCTATAAGATTTACAACTGAAGTAGAAAACTGTGCTCATCATTGAATCTATTAGCACCACAAATGAATACATCATGACCAAAAGAGGTCCTTCCCATATCCTGGAAGAGCCATCTCCATAACTGAGTGTCTTTACCCTATGCTCAAAGAGACCCTCCACAAACGCCATTCCTATCGTGGATCCAAGGAATATCAAGAGCCCAACTTGAGTCTGTCCTTTAATTAATGAACTGGACCTTAGCAATGCCTGTGGCCCTGAAACATCCTCAAGAACAGATATTACAACAGCAATGTTGCAAATAATAATAGCATTTGCTAAAATGATTGAGAATAGCAATCCCACTACCATAGCAGGATACAGAATCAAGTCTGATGGGAATCCCATAATCAAGAACCCGCTGCTCACTACAACAAGGAGGACAAGGAATAAAGTGAGGCAACCAGACATTACCACACACACCCACAAATATGTGAAAACGATGCGCTTCCAAATCTTCGAAATGATCACATGAAACTTCGAGGAATCAAACTTCTTCCTCGAATAAGTACAATCAACTGAGTAAACCACAGCAGCCTTTGATAGAAGGGACAATGTAATGAACAAAGGGAAGCACATTGTGACTGAAACCGCCATTTCCGACAACTTTAGGCACGAATGTTTGATAAAAGGCTTAAGAGGGAGTCCACTGGACTTTGCAACTAGCAATAGCCGTAAAGTCAGCCTCTTCACGAGAGATTGATCAACCAACACATTCGACAAAAGCACGGCTGAAACTGGACAAATTAAAACGGCTACAATCGCCATAAACCCTGTTGAATTATATCGCAGAATCCTGACTGTTTCTCTCAAAATTTCCAATGCACTCATGGAATGAAAATGGTAATCGGACCGAAAATCACGCACAGCCGTCTCCAATTCAAGAGTTTCAAGATCCGCCCCTCCAATTTCCTCATCTTTCTCTCTGTTTAATGCATTTGAGTTGAGTCTTGGGCTCAACCCACTCGATACTTCCATTTTTCACAATTTTCTTTCCTTAACAAAGCCCACAAAAATTAATTAAAGAAAAAAAAAAAATACCCAAACCCATCACTTTCCAAACAATCCCATACTTCACACTTATCAAAACTCAATGCATATAGAGCTTTTCAAGAAATGCCATTCAGATCTAAATCAACCACAGTAACTCACTCAAAGCATACCTCCAAAATACCTAAGATCGCACGCTGAATCCTCCATATCCATGTGGGATATCACATTCCAGCAACAACCCAGAAATCCAATATTCTAATTCAATACATCTGTGCCATCAAACAGCCAATATTTGTACGACGTGATTGGGGTACGGAAAATGAGAAGAACGAGAGAGGCTTCACGACACGAAGCTCTTATCAGACGAGAGCTCGTGAGGAATGAAGGGAGGTTCACGCTATGAAAAGGGTTGCAGTGAGACAGACAGCAATCATATAGAAAACGAGGGGAGGATCTGTGATTAAGAGTGTGAAGAAGGAAAAGAACACTATTTTTGGATTTTGAGGGCGTGAAAAGTGAACGGAATTTTGGGGTTGTTCACGTTATGGAAGGGGAGGACCGAAGACCGAAAGCGAAGACTTGCGTGGCGCTATAATCTATATGCAGTTGCAGTATATCTATAGGCTAATTAACTGTGCATACGCCATAGCTTATGTGCATATTTAGAACTTGGATTTGGGAGGATTCTTGAAATATTGCATGTTAATCAATCACTTTCATTATAATTTATAGTTTTATACTCTTATTCTTTCTTTCTTTCCGTGTAACTAGAGTCATTTGACTATTTGTTTTTACAATTAAATATATTATTACATGATAGTCGCCTTACATTAATCAATGCTACACGTACTATATATAGATTCATCCACAGACTCATATATATAATTTTTTAAAGAAAAGCATTTATAATTGATGTGGAATAATAATTTTCTGATTAATGAGTCCTAAGTCCTAACTACTAAGTAAATTGACATGAAAGTTATGTTTATTTTATTTTTATTTTTTATTGATTGATATAAGAATAGTGATTATCATATTGGTTTTTAATTCAAATCTTGCATACTTTGGTTGAATAGGAAATGTCTAAATTCAGGGTAGCTTGATTGACTTTGTTGTGTGGACTTTGTATGCGATTAGTGACGGGCTAGTTATACTAAATTATTAAATATCAAATAAAATTAATTGCTAATAGCTAAAGTTATTGAATGTTACTTGTCTATTATGTTTCAATGAGAATCAATGGTTGATGAACTCTAAAAATTCTCTGTTCTAAAATGCAAGGCCTTGTGTGGTTCTCAATGGGATTTTTTTCTTCGTATTATTATTTTAAATACATATTTCATTTTTGTTTCACTCAATTTTGTTAAAAATGTCCAACTTTATTTTATTATTTTCCACCAAAAATATTTCTCAATATTATATTATCAGTTTTCAACCATATATTACAACACTACAACTCACTAATTATTTTCAAACAACATTATTGTAATTGGGCGTACAAATTATTTTAATAAATTATTATATTTAAATTATATATTTAAAATGGATCACACCACTATCAATTATATCTAATTAATATATTATTATTTTTAAATAATATTATTTCAGTAGGATTCTCTATTTATATATCATTCCAATATATTATTATTTTATCACATTTTCCCATAAAAAACATTCGAAAAACATACTAAGTCAAATATATTCTCATTCTACACTTATAAAATTTTAATCAAAATTCTAAACAAATTCTCTTTTTACAAACGAATTTAAATAAAAATTTGAAAACTCATCTCAACAATATATAAATGAGAAATCTGATTGAAATAAAAATCATATAAAGACCTAAGTATTCTCAAACACACATTCTCAAACCTGACAGATCTAAAAAATTACATTATTACAAGCAACATATAATCAACTAGTACAAACAATTAATGTATGAATGGCCGAACTCCTAAAGAAGACAAACAATTGGTGTGTGGGTGACCAAACTCCCAGAATACAGCATGTTACTTTTGTCGTGCCAAGATGCCCAAATGTTTGGATGGGCAATTGTAATTTAACCAAACGTGTGATGGAAAATATTATTGGTTTTGGGGCTCCCCCTATGGTGTTCTTTTCCCGTCCAGTTCTCCATTTAAACTAAAGTCGTTGTTTTCCCGTCCAATTCTCACATTATTAAAAATGTCAACTTAATAGTAATACAACGATTTCTTCTCTAATAATAGTAGTAGTAAAAATAATGATAAAAATAATAACAATCATGATGTAATATTTTTATTAGTTAAAATTCATCTTATATTTATATAATACACATAGAAAAATACTTTCCTTATTTCATACACATTTTAAACCGTGACGTAATACTTCAAACTTTTGAGATAAAATGTTTAATACACATATTATACTTACTCATATAATATTTGACGAATAACACTCTATTTTAATAAATATTTATAATATCTAAATATAATCAAAAAAATATTCAAAAGTTATTTATAAGTATCAACGAAATATTATATAAATAAAAAATAATAACTCTAATAATTTATCAATACACTAATTATTAAAAAAAAATATCATTAAGTTATATCATAATAATAAGTTAAATAATATAAAATACTTATAAACTAATTTTTGCATGATTTAAAATAAATACAAATACAATTCATATAAAAATAATTACAAAATAAGTTATATTTTTGCTCTTAAATGATTATTTTATATTCATATTTTATTCATATATTTATAAATTTATATATTAACCGTTTTCATATTTTTTATTATAATTTTTAATAAATATTCATAATATTATTATATGTCGAATATTTTTCATTTTATATTTAAGGAAATTAGGCAATAACAAAAAAAAAAAATATTGACGGGTCGACTCACTCCGCTACCGCGAATGGAGAAGGGGAAATACGATCGCTAAAAGCTTAAGGTTAGGGTTTCACATTTCTTTTCATCTCACGTTAGATTATTCTACAATTATTTTAATTCCATTTCCTCTCTCAATTGTGTTAATCTTGTTTGAGTTAGTAATTACTGCTGGATTAAGTGAATTTTCACGTGTTATTTAGAACTTAATAAAGATTACAGTTCAGTGTGTTAGAATTTTACTTTAGTAGACAATAAAAGATGTGATTTTGTGTCAATGTTCGGGAAAATGTTTCACTTTTGTTTTCCAAGTTATTATTCGCTGTTAAACAGAAAAAATCTGTAATTTTTGTATATGCTATAAGCTCTGAATAGCTTGGTGGGACGGCGTTAATGAAAGTTGCGTTCTCATTGCACCAGGTGTTCCGTTTACATATCAATGTTACACATTTGATATGTATTTTTGCTTATTGTAATTAGCAATTGTGAATTGTCCTTAGCCTCTATATTAGCTAATTTAAATCTTACATGTTAATATGTTTTCGTTAGCAGAGTTTTCAGCTTGGTTTGGAAATACCTCTGTTTTCTTTTCTAAAATTCATGTTTATGATTTTTTTGTCTTCTCAGAGAACGGGAATTTAGCATCTAATTGTAAGTGTTGGTGATATTTTTTATTTGTTTTATTGTGGAGATTATGAGATGGATGTTAATGATAATCAAAGCATGAGTGAAAATATGTCCGTAGATGCGTGTAGACCGTGCTATCAGTCTGAACTCATCATGCAATTTTCTACAATTCTCATAGTTTCCAATGATATGTTGTTATAAGACACGGTAAAAATTTTGGAGGAGTTTGTGGACATTTTCAATTTTTGTAGTTAAGAGGTGGGAAATCATGGTTTTGGTGACGTCGTGTGGCAGCTAGAGTTTTTAAGCAAAATGACTTAATTGGGGGATCGATGATTAGATTTTTCATGCCTCCAAATGATTTTGAGTGAATAATTTTCATTATGGCAAATTGATTTACATTTTATCCTGTGTGGAGTTGCATGATAATCTTCTGTACTTGGAGTGAAGAAGAGCTACTGGATTCAAGTTGATACTATCTTTCCCGAAATTGGAATCTAGGTGCTTAACTACAATATTTATGAATTTTTTATTTATGTCGAAAGTATGCATCATTGAGATAGCACACTGGCCAGACTATACAGATTCGGGAGTCTGATGATGCATTATTTTTATTAATATATATATGTAACTCTATTATTTTGGGAACTTCATTTTCAGATTAAAATTACAAGATGGAGCAAATGCACCAGATACGGAAATACTTCAACTTTCCATAGGAAGTGGTCTTGCATTATTTAATCCCATACAGGTACGTTGGAGTGATACAATATGTTCATTTGTCATGCAATGAGTAGGACAAGAGTGTTCTTAAGTTTCTTCATCGATAGATATGGAGTCTAAGATTTGTCATCATAATGGTGTGTTTGTGTCGTTTTTCAGTGGTAAGAAACCATTCGATGTATATGCAAACAGTAGTTTCAATCAACGGCACTCTCTTATGAGCCTTGTGCATGTATCTTGTGTACACATTATGAAGATATGAGACTACAGTTAAGCTGGAAAACTGGGGAAAAAAATACCAAGAAAGAAGACAGAAAGGGTACATAGGCATGCAGGCACAGTGGAAACTTGAAGTGGGAAGGAATGACCATACAGTGAGATTTGGGCAAATTTTTAAAGTCATGATTTTATTTTGCCCTTTGGCGGGTGCTTTTCTCCTGCTGTAGTGACTTGGTTTTCAAGATCAGCCAAAATTATGTGTAAGTCTTTGAACTTAAGCATCTCAGATAAAGATGTTAAATACAAGTTTAATGTCGGTGTTTATTGATGCATTTTGAGAGCAACGATCAATAACATCATTCATATATTACAAGATCAAATATTAATCAATTACAATCAATGACTGATCAAAACATCCATTTGAAGGACAGAAACTACTATGGGTGACTCGAACCCAATACCTCTTAATTATAGAATCTTGGTGCTTCATCCTTATTGCATTTTCAATACCTGATTGGATTTATTGGTGCATTCAAGTATTGGTCATATTTACAATTGCAGCAAAGCATTCCTTAAAGACCGTATAAATAATATATGGATAAGAATCTAGAACTTGTGGCACAATATTGGAGCTTCTTACATCTTACAATAACAAGTTTTATCTAAGTGTTTTTTCTCGAAGTCTGGTGGTAATGCCATATCAAATTTCCTACTGCCAGAGCAAATTTGCACGAATTTGACACTTTTACCCAGTGATCATCCACAGCATCTTCCCAAACCTTGCTGACGTCCACCAATCCTTTGTTAACTCGACGATCTGCCTCTCTCTGCTGTTTATGGAAAATCATCTTCAGTCCATGCTGCTACTCACCATGTTTTCCATAAAAACGCTGCTTACTTAGAGGTCAATATCCACAGCCCCACACCAATACAGTGCCACCCAATTCTGGTATCCGGACCGCTCAAATATCATTGCCATTGCCAGCGGCAATGCTCAATTTTTAACTAGTCTTATTGTTAAGGTTCTTGTGTGTTCAAAACTAATTGGGAGAAACAATGAGTAAACTTTAATTGGGAGAACTTCGCTGTAGTGGTTTAATGAACATGAATTCCAGTAGTACTTTTTCTTTGACCCCCTTGTCTGGGCAAAAGAATTAGATAGCAAATATTGCTTCCCAAACCACAAGGATGATAATATTTTTCATTGAGTTGCCACCACCCAGGAAAATGAATATGTGCAGAAAAAATGTACAGGTGTTTTGCTCAATTTGGAGACGAAGAAAGAAAGACTTAATTGGAAGATATTTATTTACTGAAGCTGTAAGGTTTCCTGACTGTGAAGGGTGAAGAAGACAATTTCGTTGGCAGGAGGGATATTGCTCTGGCATTGTCAGCAGCCTCGACAAATTATTTGAAATCTAATGCAAGATATCAAGATTGGCCTTGTTTTTTGGCAGTTTGATCAACAGCTAATATTTGCTACTCTGTGCACTGCCATTATGTTCTCTCTCTATAACTCCCTCTCCCTGTTCAAAAAATCTGCTGACTTATATCTTTATTCTGTAATGTGCTAGACAAGAAAAAGCTACCTGGACCACAAGGCAAACTTAGAAGGCCAAATTGGAGAAAGATTCAAAGAATCTCAAGGACATTTTCAGGAGGGCGTCTTTATCTTAGAAGGTACGGTGCGAGTTTGGGGCAATAATCACAACTGTTCATTCATATATAGTGAGTTTAATATGTGGTCCATCATATACTTAGTAGTTGTAATAATTCGAAGATCCAGAGTCTCAGGATTGCCCAAAAGTTGCACCAAGAAAGGGAAAATGAGATTTCTGATCATGAATTTCTTGAGTGTGTTAAGAGAGGCATCTTGAGAGGATGGAACTATTGCATAATTTGGATTGTCCATCTCTCTGGCACAGGCACTCCATGCCATTGTTGTTTCATACTTACATTGTTAAGTCATACATTTATTTGGTTGGTGTACTCGTTCTCCCTGCATTATCATATAATATGAACATATTTTACCATTTCTTTAAAATGTTTAGTAGAAAAAAATTCATTAAAGAAATAAAAAGCCCGTTTGGTTTCATCTTCAATTTCTGTTTCATATCTTCAGTATTTTTTAGTTTTCGTATAAAAATAAAAATATATTTGGATTAGTTATATTTATTTGTTGACTATATAGGATTGAAAATAAAAATGTACCCTTTGTAGGATGAAAAGACAAAATATTAGTGGGTTTGAAAATATGTTTGGTATGTGTATTTTTAT
Source organism: Paulownia fortunei (assembly GCA_019321725.1). Classification (NCBI taxonomy): domain Eukaryota; kingdom Viridiplantae; phylum Streptophyta; class Magnoliopsida; order Lamiales; family Paulowniaceae; genus Paulownia; species Paulownia fortunei. Next base: position 2,924,080 of record CM033121.1, read on the forward strand.
TTTTAACTTTGATAAAAAAATTAAAATTAAAATTAAATAACATTTATGATACAAATAGATAAAATAAATACATATTCAGAGTTTTAAATAGTAAAATTTGGGTAAAATAAATACATATTCATAGTTTTAAGAGTAAAAATTGAATGAAACCAAACATTCTCAAAAGGCTAAACTTGATACAAGATTTCCTTTAAGGATCACAAGATTCGTGATCTTAGAAGACTACAGTCATTAAATGGATCTTCATGTTGTACTCAATATATATATATATATATTGAGCAAATAAATATTGTGTTAAATATTTATTTTTAATTAAATAAAATATTTAACACAAAATATATATATTAAATACACGTTAATTGAATGCAGTATCTATAAAATTTGATAGACCTGCCAATAATTATACACTTGATATTCATAAATACTCCACTTGGATAAGTATTGGCCCAAAAAACATCTCATTTAATACCCTTGGTGGCCAAACTAAACGAACAACGATGACGTCAAGCCCACGAAAGCCCAAATGTCAGTGATTGGACAGCCACAGAAAGAATCTCATGCTCCGCAGTCAGTGGACTATTCCATGTCCGTCACGCATCAAGTATTCACAGTCGTTTCTCCATGGCCCAAGCCTATGAATCGTACGATCCAGATTCCAATTGACGGAAAGGATTGATGGACATGACAGTAGATGCTGGTTAGCCTGGTTGGATTGGATTCTTTTTCAACTTACGGGCCGGGTCCATATTACCTTCCTCAACGGGAAATAGGATCTACCCAATTTTTTTTAAAAAGCATCTCAAAATAAGATTTTGATTAATATAATTTATTTTTTTAATTAAAAATTATAATATTACTTTAAAAAATGAACAAACTCATGAATGCTGTGCCAGATATACACTGTAATAGCACTTTTGGCCATCAATTTGACTGACTAGTTGATTTTGAAAGGGTATTTTCAAAATAAGAAAGTTAGATAATATAGATAGAAAAAATGGAATTGGAGACATAAATAAAAAATAAAATAAAGTGTGTATATTATAGCTTTCTCTGATGCCAAGTGGCAAGAGTAAGTCCAAAAATAGCGTGCATTTTATGTGGTTTAGAACTTGGATCCTATTCGAGTTGAATTCGGTTGGGTGTGACCCATGCATAAAGAGATGGGTATTGTCCTGTTAAGTAATTATATCTAATTTTAAGGACATTTTGGTCCTTTAAATCCCTGAAAAGCTATTTCTCTTTAATCACCTACCTCCCTCCCCAGTACATTTTGAGGGTTTGCAACACCTTTTGGACAGTAAAAAGGCTGAAACACAAAATAGTACAATACGGAGAGCAAAGGACTTAAACACACATGCGGGGGAGTGGGTGTAAAGGAAGAAGAGAATAGAGACACAAAGTAAGGAATATGAAAATGAGAGATGAAGAGACAAAAGAGGAAGTCACAAACTCAGTCCTTACAACCTTTTACTTCAAGCCCCATCTTTTTTTGGCTTTTCTTTTGTCTCTCTCTTCTCTCTCTCTCTCTCTCTCTCTCTCTCTCTCTCTCTCTCTCTCTCTCTCTCTCTCATATTCATTACTATTTACTTCAGCTGTCTGTGCATGGCAGAGGCTGGAGCTGCTGCAGCTACCTGGCTAGCTACTGGGGACATACTTTGCTTTACCATAACTTTTCAGCTCGGCCCTCCTTTCTACATGACTAAATTTGTACTATAAGGTGTTCTTTTTTTTATATATATATTTTTAATTATGTGTATAGTATTATTTGTAGAATTAATAATTGGATTAGTGGTATTATATTATTATTATAAATATAAAATATTTAAAAAAAATCATCTTATTTTAAGCTATCCCAATAGTATGATTTAAAAGTATAAATATATTGAGGAGATTCAGACTTCTTTTTCTTTTTTTCTTCTGCTACTAGTTGTGCGTATCCCTACAATGCCCCTAGATTCTGTTTCATTCTTCAATTTGGAATGCGACTATTCATAACCTTTTCTGAGCCTCATTTTTCTACCAATGACACATTCTCAGGATTCTATAAGATGACTGTTCATTCTGCTGCTGTCAAATGATACTTTACTTTTCCCTATACAGCTAAGTTAAATTTCTTTTACTTAATGCCCTTTTCCACTTCTGAAAAAGATTGCTTCATTTTAATGACAAAGCTCAGTAATTTCAAATCAATATTGGTAGGTTTGAGTTTCAGACCAGAACCTCATTGGTATCAGCAGCATTATTAAAGCAGTCATAAGATGATAAATTGTGTTATGCAGACAAAAAAATCTTCATCCATAGTAACATCTCATCTGAAATTAGCTTCCAATGGTCAAGTTGAACTTAACTGATGACATGAAGAAGGTAAATCAAAACTTTCTTATGATTGATCCATCACATTAATACATGAACTAATACTATTTGTTTTGGTACAATTATTTTGTCCTTAAAAAAAACAAACTCCATTGTTGTAGCCTTAGTTGGACTATAGTTAGGCCTATTTGGAAGCCATTCTGCCAGCCTCTCTTTAATGTGGAAGATACTTGTGCTGTTATAATGAAGATTAATGGAGCATTTTTCATTGTCATTGTCTCTTGTCAGCTTAATGATGGTGGATCATTTCAACTACCTTATAGAAGGTCAATTTCTTTATTATTTTGTCAGTTTTATCAGCCTCAAAACTTTGTATCCCACTCCCACCTAGTTAATCAATCTGATATGGTGGTAGTCTCAATAACTCACTCAGTAGAACCCCAGCATCTCATGATATACAAACAGATCATTGACTGGCAATAAATCAAATCATTTGTAAATGACTTTTCACTTCTCTTAAGTTTCTTACTAAACTTTTCATGGAGATTGCACATTTCATCCATCAAGAACAGATAAAAAGGGTATACAACTCTAGTGACAATGTCACATGCACTCGCTGTGTTAAGAACCTGGAAAAATTTCAGTGAATTAATGATGTTCTCTTGATTAACATATGAGAAGATGATAGTATGAAATCTCTAAGCAGTGCTAATCACGCTTACGTAAGCTTGCGATTAACCATTATTCAGTATCAAGTTATGGTTAGACCGAAGAACTTAAATATTTGCATCTGCACTTGCTACAATATCAGCAGTAGAACATTAGCTTTCTAATATTCTCAGTAAGTTTAGGTAAAGGCATTGCCTTTGGTGGTGAAGCCCGCGAAATTGTAGAACTTCTGCTGAAGGTGCTTGAATCCGAACGCTCAAGGTATAGCCTGCCTCTGTATGCAGCAAGATGGGCATAGTAAACTGGAGGCACCAAAGATATAGGCTTTGTGCACCTCACAAATGTGTAGCAAAGATTGTACACCAACTTCTGCACTTCATCAGAAGTGAATTTGTTTTCATCCCATAAGATGTGATAATGAATTGGCCGGCTTGTTCCCTTGACACCCCAATGGCTACAAAGGTAGAAGTCGAATTCTCTTGGATGAGTGATCACGGTATCTACAACTGTCCCTGGGAGTACATTCTCGTCTAAGAATTGGTTCTCGGGAAAAGATGGATCAGTTTCATGTGGAAACAACCTTGTGTGGTGCCTCTTCTGCACTACTGCAAAAGTGATTGGAGGTTTGTAGCCAGGAAACCTTGAACAAGCCTCACGAATTGCTTGCAGTTCCTCCTGCAGCACTTTGTAAAACTGTGTTTCACTAACTCCATCGCGGAAAAAAATAATTCTTTTAGGAAGTTTAGAGAGCTCCTGATAAAAGTCATCCAATATCTCCCCAACCATTGCACAAAGATCTTGAATGATCTCTTGTCGATGTTTTTGGGACCTCATTCTTGAAACATACTTGTTTGCAGCAGGCCAATTCACACTACCAACTACAGCAGCAACAGATGGACTAAAATCATCTAATGGATGTGGATGGGTTACATCAGCACCCATAAAGATCACCGGTTCATCCTGTCTGAAGAGCCTTGGATTTGTAAAGGCAGTGAATTATAAAGCGCAACGGTGCATCCACCAACTTTGGCATTGATCTTAAGAGCCAAATTTGCCAGAAACTGTGAACCCAGCTTGCCAAGATTCGAGTACAAACAGCATTGGCTCACTATCCCAATACTAGTTTCAGCAATTCGCTTCAAGTCTGCGTATCCTTTGTGTTTCCTCTCCATAACACAAATGAGCAGTTGGAGATTGTTGAAAGCAGCTTTATGAATTTTCTTGAGTTTAGATTCCAAAAGTTTCGCGTTGCCAAGCACATGCATCGGCTCAAAGATTGGACTGACCACAGTGTTTTTGTGGAGAAAAATGCCCAATTGTTCACATCTTTGAGACAGCTGGTTTATGAATTTTTGTATGCTGGATTTCTGATCAGGGGTGCCACCGAAGCTTATTATTGCCCATCTCTCCACTCGAGTACCCTCAAAAACATGGCTATCCAGAAGGTTCCATTGTCGATCATGACGGGAAGGAGTCAGATTTTTTACATGACCACCATTTCCAAGCTTCAGCTTTGGAGGCTGAAGAATCCTCCCAGTCAATTGTGTCATCTCTCTTGAAACTTGGAGCTTAAATTCTTTTCCTTGATCGCCGCTGTTAAGAAGCAGAAAACTTTGATTCATCACACAAGCTTTTGTAAAAACAACAGGAAGAAATGCCAGAGAATATTAGTTATACCTGGTTGGCCCAACTGGTCCTTCCATAACTCTGTCGATGATTGCCTTGCGTTCTCTTGGCCTTTGACAGCCCATTTTGAGTATTTTTACAGTCTGATCATCTGAGAGCTTTCCAAGGAACTTCTGCCCTTCACAAATTACACAAAGCTCCATAGGTAGGTAACAGGGCTTCCTCCTACTAATCTGCAAGCAAGGCAAGTTTCTGTACTGTACATCATACTCATAGTGATCTTTGAAATAGCTGACAAGTCTTAAATTCTTCCCATCTCTGTCAGGAAACCAGAGATTTTCCGTAACTTCCCCAGTCAGGCTATAAACTCGATATCTTTGCATAGTTTCTCTATGGCAAACAAAGATCCTGATGTTCTTCAGTGCTTTCTCCACTTCTTTCTTCTCTTCGCTCGTCAAACTTCTGGTCTTTTTTTGAGAGAGATCATGCATAAAGTCGAGTCGTTTCTGTAAATAAGGGATCACCCCAATGCTCTCATGGAAAGCTGTCACTGAGAAGTCCACATTGAGAGCAAGACCTTGTTGTGTTGGTCTTAGGCTCTGAAAGAACCCTCTAAGTGCAACAGCTCCTCCCCCAATTTCTTTTGCCCCACCCATGGAACTTGAGTAAAATGATCTTCCCACAGCTAAACACTTTTCTGTTGGACTCTCCCGCAACACTACATCCAGTGCATGGATATACTCCTGAGGAAGAGGAGTGCAATCATCTCCTTCGTTCAAATAGCTGCTTGGGACTTTCCCATCAAACTTGGAGACAAGCTTGATATTCACCCGGAAAATCTTATGCTGCTGATGCTTTTCAGGGGAGTTCATCAGTTCTACAGATGGTAAAACTGGTTCACCAACACATATTGGGAGGCTAATATATAACTCAAGCCTGTCGTCTTGGAATTCTATAGGGCTATATATAGTCCTTCGACCATCATAGACTGGAAGAGCACCTGACAGCACTGCTGAATTCTCCTCAACAAGTTTTCGCTTGATCATTCTTGCTACTTCCTTCGATGGATTTGGAAATATTTCAACATCATAGTGGAAGATTCTCTGTGATGGGTCGAATTGGACTAAAAAATGATTAGCAAGAAGGGTGACAGCTTTCCCTTCAACCCCACCAGAGTCTGGTCTTCTAGCAACTGCCAATGATTTTGGTTTTGTATCCACAATCTTTCTTCCATTTTCCTTATCACAGGGCAGACAAACTTTCTTTTCGACTTCTGCTCAGACATGTTTAATTGATGGAATTAGCAAAGCAGCGTAAACCATTAGTAATTTAATCTTAATCTTATCTTCAGAGAATATATTTTGCTACACAAAACTGTCATAACTTCAGAAGAAGGCATCAATATGACCAATGGCCTTTACAGCAAGAACTAGGCTATTTTGTAATAGGGGATAACAACATAGTTTCAAGATTGGCAATGTAAACAGTTAATAACATGGAGCAATCATCGTACATAGATCCATTATAAGGTCTCTATGGCGTCCACTTCAGTAGCTTCGAAACCAAACCAACATGCAATCCAACAATCAAGAAAAAAGCCATACTAAAAAAACCAACAAGAGGGTTTCAACTAAAGTAAATTCACCTTGCGCAACTGATAAATCCTGAAACTGGGAATCAGAGGAAGTGGCAAGAAGAGGATTGTTCTGCCTCCTTGAGGCCTTCTTGAAATGGGTTCTTGATCCAAACCTCTGGTTTTGAGGGAAAGATGGAGCTACTGTAAACTGCAGAGGAATGATTGGAGGCAGAGGAAGCAAAGCAGGAAAAGTTTGGTATTGATTTGTGTAACCAAAGCCATAGCCAAGCCCATAAGAGTTTTGCACCAACTGGTGATGATACTGATAGCGATGACCACTTTCACTCCCTCTGAAACTCCTTGTTTTTGGAGTGCATTTCCTGCTTGTATTGGACTCTTCTTCTTCCATGACTTGTTTGAGATATGAAACTCAGAGGGTCAGCTAAAGGGCCTATTTGCATGAAAGAGAAAAGCAGGTTATACAAGCAGAAACTGTAGTTAATGCCAAAGACACAGAGAGAGAGAAAATTTGTTTCTCTTTTTCTCGTTTTTTTCTCTTCTTTTTTCGTTCTGCAGTTCTGAAGCAGGTTTTTGATGCTGGTTGAAAAGGTGGGACCTTTTTATACTTTGGAGGATAAAACAAGAAAAGGAAAAGCTTCTGCTCCTACTGAATACTGAAGAAGATCATTGTTCCATTTGCAAACTCTGAGTTTGTGCCTTGCATCACACAAATGACTCTATGTTGGAGCATTATAGTATTAATCAATCTTTCTATGTTCCTCTTTGACTTAAACATAAGAAAAGGATTATATGGCATAGGCTTTTGTCTTTTGTCTTTGATTAATGTACTATCAAGTCAGCTGAGAGGATAGGCTCTGTTGTTGTATGCTTTAAAACTTAGCAACTGATTAATGACTCATAGTAAACCTTTGATGAATATTATTGGACTTTCTGTTGATCCATTCACCTAAACTGCCTAATCTAATCTACAAATAGTTGGTTTTCCAACCATCATCATGTTCAATGAACATTGAACATTGTGGTAATCGCGGTGATTGTAGTTTTCCCACTAATTAGATATTATGGAGTAAATCATAGGATAATTTAGTGCAGAAACACGGATATTAACCGATTATTTTAAGGGTAGACATTTTTTTGAGGAAATTAAAGTAGAAGTGGGGGGGGGGGGTGTTAAATGCTTGAACTGGAGTATTTGGCCATTTTAGAGCAGACAGAAGAGTAAAACTCCTCCGTTGTAACTACTTCAATTATCATTATTTTTGTATGATTTTCTTGTTTTGTGGGAGTGAAGTAAACTTTTTTCTCTTTTCCTCTTTTCAAAATGATTCTTGTCCACATAGTTTGACAAATTCACGGAGTGCATTGTCAATGAGCCTGGTCAAAATGTTTGCACCTTGATCACAAGAGAATGATAAGCCCACCAGTTTTCAGTTACTACCAACTTTACATTAGTTCTTTAGTAGCTTTTCTTTTTGCATTAACTTGGGCTTTTTAGGCTCTTTTTCAACCCCACTTTAAAAATAAATCTCACATTCTCACTCCTGTAACTAACTTGGAAAAAAAGAGAGACAATGTAGAATTGTCTAAAGGAGTTTTGTGTAGCTATCTATATGTTTCTCAATGTTAAATCAGTAGATTCTTAATTTCACCAACAATTTAATTTTTAAATTTTTTTAATACAATCATAATTTTTCATATATACTAAAACATATAGATAGCTAGACGTTTATTATTGTTTTGACACTCCGAGTCCCAAAATTTTCTTAAAATAATCTTTCACTAATGCTTTTTAAGCCATCCCTAATACCAAAAAGCATCTATTGATTGGTTCTTGAAAATAGTATTAATTAAAAGATGATCAAGATTTGATTCTGCAAATCCGAGGTAATCATCCTTGTCAAAAAAAGAACACAGCCCTATTCTTTCCTGTCCCTAATTCAATCCTCCCTTGTGTTTAATATAATGTATTTCCCACTCTGCTTTTAGCTACCCTTTTGCCTCAACTTTTCTCAACATGTTCAAAATGGTGGTGGGATTGGGTCCCTTTCAATCTTTTACATAATATAAAAAAAAAAAAAAATTGGTTGGAATTTGGTGATGGGACAATATGATTACCATAAGGCCTTGGATTTTTCTACTTACATACATTGGAGTTGGACCATATCAATATCCATTTTGGCCTATGAAGTCAGAATTGAAAAATGTCCAACCTTTTGAGGTCTGTGCACGTGGCGCCATTTGATTGGTCTATCTATTTGAAATTGCATTACCTAAGTTCAATATAGGATGTCATAATTAGGGTGCTGTTAATTTTCATCCAAGAATGTGAGTTAATCATCAGCCCAACACATGGAAATTAGATAAATTTCTTTATAGTGATCATGATTATGCATAAAGTATGTGCCAAATTTGAGTGAGTCTGTGTGTTCAATTTTAATCATTTGCCATCCTAATAAGTAAAAACCATAAAGATACTATAATTGAATGAAATGAGTTGGCGTAAAGCACATAAAATTGTTATAGAAGTCGGGATATTTTCCGACTATAAACTTTTGACAATTATATTAAAAATAAATAAAAAAATATAGTTTATTTTTTTAATTTTTATTTGAAATAATATTTATAGTTGAAGAGTTGTATTAAACTTTAAATAAGTGTGAAATGTCAAGAAAAAATTGTACCAAGCGTTTAATATTTGTGTACTGTAACTACAATTCTAATCTGAAGTGATAATATGACACATTTTATACGTAATATTTGTGTACTATAACTACAATTCTAATCTGAAGTGATAATATGACACATTTTATACGGACTACAATTATATTTATGGCCGTAATTTGAATTACGTGTCAAGTGACAAGTCAAATATAAATATTTTTTAATAATAACAATTGATTGATTTTACGTATTATGTAAAAAAATATTTAATTGAAAATATTTAAAAACTGGACTTGCACTATTAGTAATATATACAAATTTTAGTTTAATAACAATTGATTGATTTTACGTATTATGTTAAGAAAAAATTTAAAAACATAAAAAATTAAAGAAATTGCTCGAGCAAGGAGCCAATGCAGACATGGGATTGTGGGAATCACTCTGCTCCAGGTATGTTTGTGCTAACCTAATCCGTAACATGAAAGATTCCAATTTACTCTCGGTACTAACTAATAATCAAATTTTATATAATAAAAAAGAAATTCATTAAAGAAAATACACACACAAACACATATATAAATATTTATTTATTTATTCATTCATAAAAAAATAATATGTTTTTTAAGTTGAATAACTGCAGTTAGAAATGGGTTTTTATTATTTTTTTTTAAGTGAGTTTGTGTAATAAAAATAAAATAAAATTGAGCAATAAAAGTTTTCCATTACTTGATTGGTATCAATAATGCCTTGAGCATTGACTAAATGAATGTAGTTTTCATCAAAGTTGTCTCATAATATTTATTAGCCAAACAAATTACAGTTTTACGATGTTGTCGGAGATTACAACTACTTCGAATATGACTAATTATTGTTTAATTAAGTAATTAACTAAGAAAATTATTTTAATCATGTAGTCTTGCTTCTTATTGAAGTGGGAAACTAGCATACCTTGTAATAATTTGAGCCCAATACTTTTGAAAGATGCAATTCAATTGGTCCAAGCCAAAGAATTTAAAAAAATTCTATGGGTACATGTACTACACCTATATTTAAATTTATATTGCACTTCCCACGTTGTGGGAATTACTTCGATAACAATTTTTTCATATCGTAGATAAAAATTCATCACTCAACCAACTATTTGGAGATGAATTAACTTTTATTAATCTAACAGATAACACACCACATCAAAGAAACCATAATGTAACCCTTAATACATATTAAGAAATTTCAATTTTTACATGAAAAATGCAATTTAGAAAAAATAAAAATTGTTTGCTCATCAATCTTAGGCTTGCTAATGGGCTAATCATTTATGGGCTTGTGCAAGGGCAAATGTAGGCTCAAGGCCCAAGTACAGCCCAATTAGAATAACGGATATTCTGACAAGTCATGGCCTGACATGGGCTTTTTGGGCTTCAAGGGAGTATACTCCAAACTCCAAACAAGCCCATGACAGGTCATTTGCATTGTGCATGAATAAAACAAAATGAAAAAAAAAAACAAAATTAAGAGAATATGAACAATTAATATGTATTTTTCCTTTTTTAAAAAAAAATAATATTTCAATCATATTTCCTCTACACCTTTTTTTCTAAATTTTCATCCTTTTGTTTTTTAAAATTTCTCACTGTTGCGCTTTGCCAAGAGTCAAACTGGAAATCCACCGGCGGTTCATTCCTAAAATATCACCGCCGGTCACCGGAATTTCCTCCGTCAAACCTTCGGATCTACGCTGGACTCGTCCTCTCTGTTTGCCGGAGGTGAGTTTATGCACAATTATTATCTGATTATTCGTTGCTGATCTTGTATATAAAGGAATTCTGCTTTGAGAATCAAATTCATGAAAGAATTCGCGGAATTGAGCTGTTAAACTTTTTTTTTCCTATTTTTGTTACTGCATTGGGTGGTTTGAAATTTAAGTAACAATTGGTAATCATGAGGTTTATCTCGGAATGTGAGTGAGTTTGTGATAGGTGACATTTCTCGGCGATGGCCATGGATTGTCACTAGTACAGCTCGTATGTTTTGGTTAAATGTTATTCTTGCTAACAAACAAAATTTATGTTGCGATTCGATGTAATAAGCACTGATTCAAAGTGGTAATAGTTTTGAGGGTGTGAACCACGGCTTAGCCACTGAATTTCAGCTTATAAAATATAGTGTGAAGGCTTAAACTTCATTTGTGGACTTAATTTTCCTTCTGATGTTCATTCCGCAAGCTGGAGTCAATGAAAGTGGATCAGTATGTACCAGTTGATGCCTTGTATAGTTTCAATCAATTCTCTGAAATTACCTACATGATCAGAACTAGTCCATCGGCCTGCATTGATATCTGTGGGGAGACTTGGATTAATTCATTTCTTGATATGGATGGATTGATGCCTCGAATATGCGATTGAGTAATGTTTGCTTGTTGTTTGTCTTTTTTTTTTTTTTATCATATTGCTGTAATACTATTCCTGGAAATGTCTTGGTGAAAGCATATGCATCAAGTATGTGTAGGAATTAGTTGCAGTAGAGTATGATGGGAACAATATCGTCGCATGACATGTTGCTATGGCAACCAATGAAGTTCTGATGATGGGGATTAAAGCAGCTTGTTGCTGGGCTTATGTTTGCATGAAACCGTGATTTCTGATCCTTAGTACTGTACTATATTTGATTAATAAAGTCAGCATGCCAATTTGAAAATCCATTATGCTATATATGGAGAATATATATGAAATATCTTTGTTCTATAGCCCACTATTGTAATTTCAGTAATGATCTTTGTCTGAATTCTTTGTAAAGTAACTTCTGTCCAAAAATTTTGATTGAAAATTAATACTGGTGATTCAAGTCTTACTGATCTTTCTTCCTTGTTTTTCTAGTATATGGAGTACAGTGGACTCTCTAGTCGTTTATTTTTTGGCTTTATTTTCCAACTGAAGACACTTTTACGAAAATTGCTTTGTCTTGAATTGAGTGAAAAGTGTGCAATTTGAAATGAACTCTAAGCTGACTAAATGTTGGCTTTGTTTTGCAGTGTGTTAATTTGCCTGGAAAGTTCGTCTTTTCATCATTAGTTGTTCTGAGAAAGTGAAACAGAAAGTTGGAGAACATAGGATGGGTGAGGCTGACGATAGTTTGAAGTCAAAGAGGGTGGTCTTTGTGACTGTTGGAACAACTTGTTTCGATTCCTTGGTTAGAGCTGTAGACACTCAGGAGGTTAGAGAAGCATTGTTCAAAAAGGGCTATACCCACCTTGTTATTCAAATGGGGCGGGGGTCTTACATTCCCACAAAGGTACTGTGAAGCTCTTGTAATCAATGTTTTCCTTTGATTAACTTGGTGTTCAGGACATGTGGAAATTTGGAATTGAGTTTCCATCTAATTCAATTTTGAGAGCAATGATTTGGCAGCTATACTTTTGGAGAGGCGAAAAGAGAATAGGATAAAAAATGGATTGTAGATTCCAATGGTGCTTTAAATTTTGATCTTAAGCAAAGAAGAAGCAAAAATAAGAGAGAAATATTGGGAAATAAGCTTTTGAGATCATATTTGCATTTAAGCATGAGTTGTCATGCATCACTGTGGAATTGTTAACTTCTGCTAGAATTGGGATGGGGTGCTCACATTCTCATGTTGATTTCTTCAATTTTACCCCTACATTTGCCTTAGAGCCAATCGTCCAACGTATTTATTTCATCACTTCTATGTGATCTCTCTTTCGACTTGTAAGCTCATCTGTATATAGTTACTGAAATTCTTTGTCAGTAGTCACATGAAATCTTAAGCTTTTGTTACTAGTTCTTTTCCTCCCCACTTTCCATATTTGAGATGCGTTGAAGTTTTTTTTACCACAGCTGAATCCAAAAGCCTATATTGTTTTCCTAATATCTAAAGACTGAGTTTAGCTTATCCTGTAAAAAAATATTTGGACATGTCATCTGGTACAAGATATAATAATAATGTCGGAATGAAAGCTTCCACTTCTATATGTAGATATGGGAAGTATACACTTAAACAGAGGCTGTTGCATCTAACTTATTTCATTGTTATATATGCTTGGCATGCTATCGTTTATAATCTCAATGTAATGCGCATCAACTTTCAGTCTACTGGAGAAGACGGGTCCCTATCTGTAGACTATTTTACATTTTCGTCAAGCATAGCTGAGTTTCTGAAGTCAGCATCTCTTGTTATCAGTCATGCAGGTAATTTATGTTTTCTTTAAACCAAATTTTCTTTTTTGGATTTTCTGTTTTCCCCCTTGTTCATTTGTATTTCTTTCAATTGGTACTCTCCTTTGTGAGGAACAGAAAAAAATAAAAAATGGTGAGAAGCAATGTCTGTCTCTTCTCCTCAACATTCTCTAATTCTCGCATGGATTATATATATGACTACCATCTGCACTTGATTAGGATACTTGTTTGAAGTAACCAGGTGTTTATGCTGTCCTCTATCATTTTCTCTGTACATTGCTGAGTTTTACCTTTGTTTTCCAGGTTCAGGGAGCATATTTGAGACGTTGCGACTCAGAAAACCCCTTATTGTTGTAGTTAATGAGGATTTAATGGACAATCATCAAAGCGAGCTGGCTGAAGAACTGGCGGAGAGAAACCATCTGTTCTGTGCTCGTCCCCAGACGCTCTATGAGACCATTTCTGCAATGGATCCGGATTCTCTTGTAGCTTATCAACCTGGAGATGCTATGCCGGTTGCTAGATTTATTAATAGATTTTTAGGTTTCGCGGATGAGTGACAATGAAATGTAACAAACTGTTTTGATATCTGCATCATGCAGAGTGGTCTCTCAAATACTGGATTGCTGTCTGCATTGAAATGCTTACTTATTAAACATTAATCTTATCTTTTTAACTAACTTTACAATAGAATTGTAACATGAGTTGAGTCGCTTGAGTGAGGCTCAACTGGAGCTCAAGCTTGGAAAAAAAAATCTCTGTGCATCATGAAAACATAGAAGATTTTCTTAAAATTACAAGCTATACCACAAATTGGGCCTGCCTGCTGGAATAACACTAACTTCTTGGGCTTCAAAGTTGGGTAGGGCCGCGTGTTTCCCTCTAACAAATTATAGCGTAGGCTGGACCACTCGAGCAGACCTAGAGAGGCTCCCCTTCCAAAGTGCAATGGAGGTCACCTAGGCCATGGCCTTCTTGATCTAAAACTATTGGATAAAAAAATTCGCATAATTTTGACGATGGAAAAATAGGTAAAATAAGATGCTCAAGTTGTTAAGTTTTTTAACATGTTTATGGTCATGCTTTTACAACATGTAAGGATTGGATGATAGCATATCTAATCTTACATTTTTCTGCACGAAAAAGTCGAAAATAAAGTAAAAATTCAAAGAAATCCCAAAAAAATATAAAAAATTGAGGGGGACTCGTATTTCCTTCTCCTTTCTTTCCCCTTGTTGAAAGTATATGTTAAAAAGAATTGTCCCACCTATCAGCATCAACTCCCTGACTTCATTAATCTGCTGACATGGTTTTGCTCTCTTACTCTCAAGAACTAGCAGCCAAAGCCAAATCCTCAAAAGGGTCTTTGAAGATATTTCCAGGAAAATATCTCAACACAAGATCTTTTACAGAGTTAGTCACTCTAATCATATCCTCATAATATAGATAATGCTGGACCAGGATATGAATATATGCATGTACTTTGATTAGCAATTGGTACCATAAAACATGGAAAATCAGCATGTTTCAGAAGAACTGTCTGACTGGGAGCAAATTCAGTCTCCATTTTCCACCATTACAGCTGAACTGATCAGTGACAACGACAATGCGGTGGTCATTAAAGATAATTTCTTTAGTGAGTCATCAGTCTTTCCACCTGGAAACCATGAGGACTTGCCAATTAGTAATCCACAGGACAATGATCAACACTTGCAAGAACCAGAACCAATCCATTTTCTCTCACCTTCAGACGGTGGTGATGGTGTAAGGAGGTGGAAAAGGCTGCATTTGGGAGTTGTGCAAACTGGGATTTTTCGGTTTGCTGGCAGGGTCAGAAAATATGTCAGTTGTAAAGTTGGGTTCTGGTCATTTGCATGGACAGCAGGTGGGGTTGCTGCTGTGATGATGGTTTACTTTTTGCATAGAAGAGTTCTGATATGGTGGCGGAGGCGCATGCAGCTAGAGAGTACCAAGGAGAGTCTCATGACTCTCATAAGAGAAAAAGACAAGGTTTGGACTATAAATTTTCTCTCACATTTCTTGGCTTTAACTTCTGGTTCTCTGTGTGAATTTCTTTTCTGCTTATTTCCTTGGAAGACTTGAAGGTTTCTAGGACTTCTGAATTAAAAAAGAAAAAGAATTCAAATGTCCCTATTGCAACAATAGATCGATAAGGCACAATATGATCACAGTATGAAATTCGAGGGTATGTGAACTATGGATGGTAAAATCAATAAACCAATTTCGCATAAGTTGCATCAGTTGATATCCTAAGGTGAAAACACTGACCTTCTTCCTCTTCTGTGCAAAACAAATGCAATTGCTGATAGACTGATACACATGTTGTCTCTTGACAATAATGAAAGATAGGTGCCTTTGTAACTTGTGCTCATTGTGTAGGTTTAGTCTATTTACTAATGCATAAAATCTGAAAATTCATGAATCATGATGACAGTTATTGGGATGAAAAGACCACTCTTCTTGTATGTGTAGTGTGTAGCTCTTCCTGTTTTAAATTCATTCTCTTATACTAATAACTGTCTGTACTTCTGCAGAAAATCAACCAGCTTTTACTCCAAATTGCCCAAATGAATGAAATTTTACTAGCACGTCGGAGGGTTCCTGTTATTCGAGTAAAATGAGCTAAAACACAAGGTAAGCCCAGAACAGTTCATCATAAGCACACGAAAAATGGTTCAGAAATTTGTATACTCTCTGGTTCCATACCCTTGTGATAAGTTCTACACCCTGTCCTGTTGCAGGAGACACAAAGAAGGTACAGAATTTAGGTTAAATGTTTCACTTAGCAATGGTTGCTAAGCAAAATTCTCGAATTTCTGCAATGTAAGGAGTCCTATACCTAGTTTTCTCTGGTTTTAAGGAATTTTTTTACCCCCCTCCCTCTTGGAATTGAGTTTAACATCCCTATATTTGTACTGCAAAACATCAGGGCAGCTATATGTATGAGTAAAATGGTTTATGATCTTGGTCAATAGCTGAGCTCCTAGCACATTATAACAGAAGCTGCACCTAAATTATTCTGCATTTTATTCCTGTTTCAGAGTGCAGAGTGCTTCTGTTAATGAGTTGGATCCATGGAATCAGAAATTGTGAACACATTTTACGAAATAGTAATGATTAGTACTTTATCACATTTTGTCTTTCCAGATATCCAGTCATTTAAGAAGACAGTGAAATATGCTGAGTGGAACCAAAATTTTCCCATAAAAGAGCAGAAAGTTTACCATCTATGAAAAGTTTTAAGTAGAACCTTGAATCAAGTTATAACAGGCTTCAGGAAATCCAGAGAAGAGCTGCTGCTGCTGCATTGTTTACACGTTTTTTACGTTGAACATGCTGCAACTAGTTCAGGCTTTTAGCAAGATCAAGAGTCATTTGAGATCAAGAATTCCCCTGATTTACACAATTAAGAGAGAGAACTAAGGAACCATGATTCTGATTTTAATTAAATGCCAAGAAGGGTGAAAAAGGAGCCGAACACCTGAATGCATAATCATAAGGTAAGGAAATTGATGAATGGTTCTATACTTTTATATATCAATCCCAAGCATGAGAATAGAACTGTACAATGGATTGAAACTTGGAGATACTGATGTTCAATAAGAAAACTACATAAGCCTCTATGTTCCTAATACCGAAACAGAAGTCAATACTATTTTTGAGATACACTACCTCCAAGCACTGAAGTTCTTCTATTGAACTTATCTGTAAGTTCCAAAGGCCTAGTTGTTTCATTTCTGATCCTTTTGACATTCGGACTAAAGAGGCCTTTATGGCTAAAACCGTATAACTTTAGCAACTGATTATCAGCAAAATTGAAGGCTTTCTCCATGCTCTTTAAACACCTCTCAAATGAATAATCCCCATAACCCCCACAAGGTTTGCAACCCACAAAATGAGTTACAAATGGCCATCTTTCATCTCCCAAACCTGGATGATACCTTTCAATATACTCTTCATATCGATCAACTAATCCTACCCAGAATCCGTGCAAATAGTATGAACTCTCTAGAAACACCTTATCCATCCACTCATCTTTTCTTGAAATCAGCAAATATATCAATGCAGATTGATCATCTGCCTCAAATGACGGCCTACCCTTCAAATTAGCTGTCAGAATCTTCCCAGCCTCATCACGAACATGACCCTTTGGCCCCATTGGTGCCCAAGCGTCGAGCAATTCCAAAGACCACTGGCAATTCCTGAGCAGAAAACTCCCAGTATTCAAAGCGATCCAAGACTTTTCATCAAACAACAAACTGGGATATCCATGAACAACCATATTATAGCCATCATATTTGGATACTGGGATTTCAAAAATCATATCAGTGAAGAATGCATCACTATCCATCCACCATATCCATTCCACTTCTGGATGTGACAGCATTAGCTTCCTGATCAGAGGCAGCTTCGCCCAATACCCTGATAACTCCTTATCAAGATGAGCCATATTGTACACAATCTCAATATTATGCATTCTGCAATAATCAATCTTGTTCTTTATAGACTTCAACAAATAATGATCACCAATGGGATTATTACATGGACTTGGTTGAGAGCCCGTTACAAGTAAGATTCGCGGTCTCCCATTCACATAACTTGGAAAACCACGATTTTCTTGAAGCCATTTCTGTCTTGAACCATCCCAGTTAACGATCTTGGGGCCTAAAGTGTAGGTGCCATTGGAGCTGATCACAGATTCAACATCATCATCATTATCATTGGACCGGATTTCAGCTACGATCCGACCGGTTTCTTCCACGTGGCTCGTGATCCTGGTTTCAGGGGAGGAGGAAAGAAATGTGATGCCAATGGTACCACGAAAGACAAGAACAGTGATCACACCACACAAAATGGTAAGCCTGTGGTTGCTGCATCTTTGGCTGCCATGCAGGCTGCGCCTCGCGGCAGTGGCGGCTCTGCCACCGCGCGTTGTGGTGGTGGGAAGAGTTCCTGTGGCGGAGGAGATCCTCTTCAGGCCCATGTAATGTCCCATCAAATTATTGTCCAAGAAGCAATTTGCACTGTGTGTTGTGTGGGTTTTTGGATTATGGAAATGTGCAGGTGACGATGATGATCAACAAATGTATGTGCATGGAGTGAATAAAATCATAAATTATGGGGTTCCAATCTTTTTAATTTACAAACGTGCGAGGATGTCTGCATCAGATGAGTTGAAACAGGAAAATTGTCACATTTTGCTCTAACCAACAAGACAACCTGGATTTATTTTACTTATGTACAACTGCTTCATTAGTTTATTTTAATATTCCTTTTTTTTTCTATTTCTCATATCATTGTAATAGTAAATTTAAAAAGAAGTTGGTTTTCTTTCTTTTTTTTTTTTATTATGGGTCAGGAAGATAAAATAAAAAAATTTCAAATATCTTTATAAGAAATTCCTTATTGCATTAGCCACCTCTCTTGCGAGCATAAACTCAAAAATACTTATATAATGAAACGATTCATTAATATGTGTCCCAATAACCTAATTAATTTAAAAAATTGATCAATCTTTTTAAGTTGTACCTAAAAATAATTTACCAATGTCGAAATTACATGCAACATTTACTATTTTTATTGTGCTAACAAGTTTTGTCCTAGAATATACATAATTTTTTGTTGCAATAAATTTGTATCAACAATACATAATTTTTACTTCACAAATTTTTGTTTTCCTCTTATGTTCGCCCTTAAAAAATATATAAAAAAAAAAGAAAAGAAAAAGACAAGTGACAAAAAAAGGAAAAGAAAATTGTGTCAAAAATTCCATTTAAGGTTTCTAGAAGACCAACGACGTCGTCTCGTAGACAACCTTTCTCTTTCTCCTCACTTTTTTCCATTTTTTAATTTCTTACTATCATATTTTCTCTCTTAACACTTTTTCTAATTTTTCATCCTTTTTTATTAATTTTTCTCACTGTTACTCTTTCCCAACAGTCAAACTGGAAATCCACCGGCGGTTCATTCCTCTGATATCACCGCCGGTGACCGGGGTTTCCTTGGTCAAACTCACGGATCTACGCTGGACTCGTCTTCTCTGTTTGCCGGAGGTGAGTTTATGCACAATTTTTATCTGATTTTTCGTTGCTGATCCCGTATATAAAGGAGTTCTGATTTGAGAATCACATTTATGAAAAAAATCTGCTTCTGTTGCGGAATTGGGCTGTTAAGCTTTTTACCCATTTTTGTTACTGCATTTGAAATTTAAGTAACAGTTAGTAAGCACGAGGTTTATCTCGGAATGTGAGTGATTCTGTGATAGGTGATTTTTCTGGGCGATGGCCAAACAAAATTTATGTCGCGATTCGATGTAATAAGCACTGATTCAAAGTGGTTATAGTTTTGAGGGTATGAACCACGAATTAGCCACTGAACTTCAGCTTGTAAAATATCGTGTGAAGGCTTAAACTTTATTTGTAGACTTAATTTTCCTTTCCGATGTTCATTCCCTAAACTGGAGTCAATAAAAGTGGATCAACACGTACTAACTATGCCTAAATTGCATAGTTTCAATCAATTCTTTGAAATTACCTATATGATCAGTACTAGTCCATCAGCCTGCATTGATATTTTAGGGAGATGTGGGCTAATTCATTTCTTAATATGGATGGATTGATTTCTCGAATATGCAATTGAGGACATTTTGCTTGTTATGTGGCTATTTTATCATATTGCTGTAATACTATTCCTGGAAATGTCTTGGTGAAAGCCTAGGCACCAAGTGTGTCTAGGAATTAGTTGCAGTAGAGCATGATGGGAACAATATCTTAGCATGACATGTTGCTGTAGCAACCATCGAAGTTCTGGTAATGAAGGTTTGCGTGAAACTGTTATTTATGATCCTTAATACTGTACTATATTTGATTAATAAAGTAAGCATGCCTGTTTGAAAATCCATTATGCTATATGTGGAAAACATATATGCAGATACCTTTGTTCTATAACCCACTGTTGTTTGTAGAACTTTTATGCTTCCCTTCCTGTACTTCTGAATGGGTGCTATTGATTGACTGTAGAATCTCCACATTATTATCCTAATACTTTTACTGTGCATGATTTTTTTCTAGACCACGAGGTGATTGCTTTGGCTTGGTTCCCTTCAGAGCAGTTCCTGATTACTTGTTGAAGTTGAAATTTTGTCTAAGTTAGTCAGTGATGGGACGTTTAAGGCTACAATCTAGCATCAAGGCAATTGAAGAGGAACCAGAAGACTGTGAGGCTACCTCTTCCAAGAAGGCTGCATTGGAATGTATGATTAATTCGGAGATAGGAGCTGTGCTGGCAGTCATGAGGAGGAATGTGAGATGGGGAGGTCGTTATGTGTCTGGCGATGATCAGTTGGAGCACTCTCTCATTCAATCTCTTAAAACATTGAGAAGACAAATATTTTCATGGCAACATGAGTGGCAATCGGTCAATCCTTCCTTGTATCTCCAG
Source organism: Paulownia fortunei (assembly GCA_019321725.1). Lineage (NCBI taxonomy): Eukaryota > Viridiplantae > Streptophyta > Magnoliopsida > Lamiales > Paulowniaceae > Paulownia > Paulownia fortunei. The sequence goes on from CM033121.1 coordinate 2,944,594, forward strand.
CCATTTCTTGATGTAATTCGGTCAGATGAAACAGGTGCTCCAATTACTGGTGTTGCATTGTCATCTATTTACAAGATTTTGACTCTTGATGTGCTGGATGTAAATACTATCAATGTTGAAGATGCCATGCATCTGGTAGTTGATGCTGTTACTAGCTGCAGATTTGAGGTAACTGACCCTGCATCTGAAGAAGTTGTATTGACCAAGATACTTCAGGTTCTTTTGGCTTGCATGAAAAGTAAAGCATCAGTTATGTTGAGTAACCAGCATGTTTGTACCATCGTGAACACCTGTTTCCGAGTAGTTCATCAAGCTGGAACTAAAGGTGAACTGTTACAGCGGATAGCTCGCCACACAATGCATGAACTTGTTAGATGCATTTTTTCACACCTTCCAGATGTTGACAACACAGAACAGTCACTAGTTAAAGGAGGCAGTTCTGTAAAAAATGAGGTATGTAACATCTTATTCTTTGTTTCTTATTTAGATTGTGATTTTGTGGAGGGTCTGCATTTTCATTCTTCTTCTAAGAAGTACTAGGAAAGAACTGTGAAAACAGGGTGATGACCCTTTAATTTTTATGTTTCTCTACCGAAGCCATAGAATCTAGTTCCTACTTTTAAGGACTGAGAACCTCACATGTTGTATGCTGATCTATTTGTGTCCGTGCAAGTAGGGTGGTTTGAAGAAGATAAACTGATTGGGCTTTCAGGTTCCGATTACTGTGGGTATTTTCACATTTGATAAAACCATAATTAGATAAGTTGACAATTTTTTCTCTAATTTGCAAGCATCGAGTGCATGTGTGCGCTAGCCATCACGTGATGCTTCTAAATACATGCTGGACCAGCATTGTCAATATGTGTAGGACTTCCTGTGGATGGACTATTGCTTTCTTCTTTGCTTATTTATATTTTGGAACTTCACATTGTTTCCTTTGGTGCAGACTGCTGGATTTGATACTGATTATAGTTTCAGCAGCAAATCAGGAAATGGCAGTGGAACTTCTGAATATGATGGTCAACACTCATCTGGAGTTTTTAATTCTGCTTCATCTGGCCTCATCAGTGGTATGATGGATGAAAGTAATGCCAGTACTGATAATGGGAAGGATGCAGTTCCTTATGACTTGCATTTAATGACAGAACCATATGGTGTACCCTGCATGGTTGAAATATTTCATTTTCTCTGTTCATTGCTAAATGTTGTTGAGCATACAGGAATGGGTCTCAGAGCAAATTCTATAACATTTGATGAAGATGTACCTCTTTTTGCCTTGGGTTTGATTAACTCAGCAATTGAATTAGGTGGCCCTGCTATCCGACATCATCCTAGATTATTGAGTTTGATACAGGACGAACTGTTCCGTAACCTCATGCAGTTTGGGCTGTCAGTAAGTCCCTTGATTCTCTCTATGGTCTGTAGCATTGTTCTCAACTTATATCAGCATTTGCGCACCGAGCTGAAGCTTCAGCTTGAAGCTTTCTTTTCCTGTGTGATCTTGAGACTGGCACAAAGTCGATATGGAGCTTCATACCAGCAGCAGGAGGTTGCAATGGAGGCTCTTGTTGATTTCTGTAGGCAGAAAACCTTCATGGTAGAAATGTATGCGAATTTAGATTGTGATATAACGTGTGGTAATGTGTTTGAAGATCTGGCCAATTTATTGTCAAAGAGTGCTTTTCCTGTGAATTGCCCTTTGTCCAGCATGCACATTCTTGCCTTAGATGGTCTGATTGCTGTGATTCAGGGAATGGCTGAAAGGATAGGCAATGGATCAGTTGGTTCTGAACCTCCTGTAAATCTTGAGGAGTATACTCCATTCTGGATGGTGAAATGTGAGAACTATGGTGATCCTGATCATTGGGTCCCTTTTGTTCGCAGAAGGAAGTACATAAAAAGAAGGTTGATGATTGGAGCTGATCACTTCAATCGGGATCCTAAGAAAGGGCTAGAATTTCTTCAAGGAACACATCTGTTGCCTGAGAAACTTGATCCACAGAGTGTGGCTTGCTTTTTCCGCTATACTGCAGGACTAGATAAAAATCTTGTTGGAGATTTTCTTGGAAATCATGATGAGTTTTGCGTGCAGGTTCTACATGAATTCGCTGGAACATTTGATTTTCAAGACATGAACCTCGATACCGCATTAAGGCTCTTTCTGGAGACTTTTCGGCTGCCTGGAGAATCTCAGAAGATACAAAGGGTGCTTGAGGCATTCTCAGGGAGATATTATGAGCAATCACCACAGATTTTAGCCAATAAAGATGCTGCTCTCTTGTTGTCTTATTCCCTCATAATGCTTAACACTGATCAGCATAATGTACAGGTGAAGAAAAAGATGACAGAAGAGGATTTCATCAGGAATAACCGGCACATTAATGGAGGTAATGATCTCCCTCGTGAGTTCCTCTCAGAGCTTTATTATTCAATCTGCAAGAATGAAATTCGCACCACACCTGAACAAGGAGCTGGTTTTGCTGAAATGACTCCTAGCCGATGGATTGATTTGATGCATAAGTCCAAAAAAACTTCTCCATACATCGTTGCTGATTCCAGAGCCTACCTTGACCACGATATGTTTGCAATCATGTCTGGTCCAACGATTGCTGCTATCTCTGTGGTATTTGATCATGCAGAATATGAGGATGTTTACCAAACATGTATTGATGGATTCTTGGCTGTTGCAAAGATATCTGCATGTCATCATCTTGAAGATGTTTTGGATGATCTTGTAGTCTCTCTGTGCAAGTTCACAACACTGTTGAATCCCGCATCTGTAGAGGAGCCAGTTCTAGCCTTTGGTGATGATGCAAAAGCTAGAATGGCAACTGTTACAGTTTTCACTATTGCAAATAGGTATGGCGATTTTATTCGCACTGGTTGGAGAAATATTCTGGACTGCATCTTAAGATTGCACAAGCTAGGCCTTCTACCTGCTCGGGTGGCCAGTGATGCAGCTGATGATTCAGAGATGTCATCTGATCCTGGACATGGGAAGCCTCTTACAAACTCACTGTCTTCTGCCCATATGCAATCTGTTGGTACCCCTAGGCGATCTTCTGGCCTGATGGGCCGATTCAGCCAGCTCCTGTCTCTAGATACTGAAGAGCCAAGGTCTCAGCCTACTGAACAACAACTGGCTGCTCATCAACGCACGCTTCAGACGATTCAGAAGTGCCATATTGACAGCATTTTTACAGAAAGCAAGTTCCTGCAAGCTGATTCATTGTTACAACTTGCACGGGCACTCATATGGGCTGCTGGACGACCGCAGAAGGGCAATACATCGCCTGAGGATGAGGATACTGCGGTGTTCTGCTTGGAATTGTTAATTGCAATTACGTTAAACAACCGTGACAGAATTGGACTTCTCTGGCAGGGTGTTTATGAGCACATAGCTAGTATAGTTCAATCAACAGTAGTGGCTTGTGCCTTAGTTGAGAAGGCAGTTTTCGGACTTCTTCGTATTTGCCAGCGACTGCTTCCATACAAGGAGAACTTGGCTGATGAACTTTTGAGATCACTGCAACTGGTTCTCAAGCTTGATGAGCGAGTTGCTGACCAATACTGTGAGCAGATCGCTCAGGAGGTCAGCCGCTTGGTGAAAGCAAATGCAACTCATATTCGATCTCCAATGGGCTGGCGAACCATTGCTTCTTTACTTTCTATCACAGCTAGACACTCAGATGCTTCTGAATCAGGATATGAAGCCCTCTCATTTATAATGGCTGATGGAGCCCACTTGTCCCCAGCTAATTTTGTACTTTGTGTAGATGCAGCGAGGCAATTTGCAGAATCTCGTGTCGGACAGACTGATAGATCGGTCCATGCTGTGGATCTTATGGCAGGGTCTGTTGCTTGTTTGGTACGCTGGGCCCAAGATGCTAGGGAAGCTATGGCTGAAGCAGAAGCTGCAAAATTGTGTCAGGATATAGGGGAGATGTGGCTGAGGCTTGTTCAAGGATTGAGGAAAGTTTGTTTGGACCAGAGAGAAGAAGTTAGAAACCATGCTCTTCTTTCATTGCAGATGTGCTTAACAGGAGTAGATGAGATTTGCCTTCCACTTGGTTTCTGGCCGCAGTGTTTTGAAATGGTTATATTCACAATGCTTGACGACTTGGCTGAAATTGCACAGGGGAGCCCTCAAACTCAAAAGGAATACCGGAACATAGAAGGGACGCTTGTTCTTGCCTTGAAGCTGCTGACAAAAGTGTTCTTACATTTACTCCATGAGCTGTCACAATTGTCAAGCTTCTGCAAATTGTGGCGTAATGTGATTGGTCGGATGGAAAAGTATATGAAGCTGAAGGTTAAAAGGGGTGAGAAGCTTCAGGAATTAGTTCCTGAACTTCTCAAGAACACCTTGCTTGTCATGAAGACAAAGGGAGTGCTTGTTCCGACTAGTACTCTTGGGGGAGATAACGTGTGGGAACAAACATGGTTGCATGTGAATAAGATATTTCCATCTCTACAGTCAGAAATATTCCCAAATCAAGATTCAGAGCTTTTACCGTCTAATCAAGCTGATGCTGGTAGAAGTCCTACTTCGAGTGAAGCTGCTTCTGCTCAAAATGAATAGCTACACAAGTCGATATCCAGACATGATGTGCAGAAAATAACGGACCTTATGTTTATTATAATGTTACCCTTCTTCCATTTTTCTCCATGAAATTTACCACATTTGTAATATTTAGATTAGTGGTAGCCGGTAGGTTGAAATTTTCCAATCTGTATCTCTTTTACGAGTGCTCCACGATGTAGGATTTGGCTTGATTTTTGTCTTCTGAAAATACGAAGACAACAACATTGGCTTGAACTATGATGGAGGAAGTTGAGTGTCTTCTTTCCAGGGAGTGTAGCAGACTGCTTATATTGTACAGTATGTGAAATGCTAACGTTTATGCTGAGAATATTGTAGTTTGCCTCTTCTCTGGAGTTAATGATAATTGACCTTTTCATTAAATAATTTCTGAATATTATTTTCTGAAATTGCCTTAATCAATTGATATTTTAGCTCACATTTTATGGGGAAAAACAAAAACAAAAGTTTCTTTACAGTTTATGTTGTGGAATATTTTCTTGGACTGTGGCATTATCATTTTTATATGGAAACAGAAAATTAATGTAGTTATTTTATCAATAATCAATATAATAAAGAGGATGACTATGGCCAATTTCTTTTCTTTTCATCATGTTTGCAATTTTTGAATGACAAAATAATCCTTACCTATTTTTGGTTAATTTTCTTTTCTAATTCTCACCCCTTGGAATTTAACTCCAAAATAAAATAAAATTTCAACAACTATCAAAAAATAATTATTTTCTTCTAAATTTTTTTGGAACCCTAGCAAATCTAAAAAAAAATTAAATTATTTTCTGAAACTTTTTTCGAACTTGATAAGATATTATCCAATTTATCAGCTCAGCCTAACAACTGAATTTTTTTATTATTTTAGAAGAAAATTATTTCTTTTAACGAAAAATATATTTGTTCTCATCATTTGCCTTTAAGTGATGAGTAGGAGTAAATTGCTATTAATTAGAGTTTTCTGGGTCCAATAGCAAATAAAACTTTCTCCTTTCTACTTTATTTATTTATTTTTTTCTCCCCCAATTTTCACCATTGAACTTTCTTCCAAATTCAGTCCAATATACTTTCTCTCTCTACTCTCCAACCTCTGATCTGAGTCAACTCGCTCATTTCATCTTTGCAAACTAACATATTCTGGGTACAGTATCTCCATCTATATATATATATTTACAAGTTTTTTGATTCGGTTATTTTTTCTCTGATTTCTGGAGCATAATTAAAGCTTAAGGACCGGTTAAATTGCTTCTTTTTTTTTACTTCTTTTTTGCTAATTATTTTTATATGTTTTGTGAATTGAACAGAGGTGTGGGAGGAAAGATGAGTCAGGTGTATGAAGGATATGAAAGGCAGTACTGTGAGCTGTCTGCAAATTTGTCGAGAAAATGCAATTCTGCTGCTGCTCTTCCAGATGGAGGTAGTGTAAAGTAATTGAATTTTTCTGAGATTGAAGTAATGGATAATTCAGTGATTTGATTCTATCAAATGGTAATTTTTTAAAAAAATTATTAATTTTTTTACATAAACAACATTATTCACTACAACAGATATGGTTTTTATTTCGTCGCTAACTTGACAAAATTCGTCGTCAAGTAATATTTGCGATGAATGTTTTTTGTAGCTATAAGAGCGTCGTGCCAACACTTAGCGACGAAATTGGTTGTTTCCATCGTCAAGTTAGCGATGATTTTTTTGTTGCGGTTAAAATAATTGTTGTGTACATGTTTTCGTTTTTTACATTCGTTTGCTGTGAAGGGGGCTATCAGTAGTTTGTTTTCATTTCCTGTTCTGTTGATGTTGCTGAGGTTAGGGTTTATTTTGTGTAAATCATTGGCATTTTCCTGGACAGAAATTAGTTGAAAACCGAATAGTTTCTAGAGTATGCCTATGTTTCCATTTTGGCAAGAAAAAATCAGAAGTGTTAGGAGCTTACTCCTGAGTGATGAGGAATGGTGCTATGTTGGTGAAGAAAATGGAGGAATGATGTCTCTCGCTTTAGTTTTTTTTTATTTGTTCTATTTTGTGATGTTGTTGGCATTGAGGACGGAAATTAGTTGAAAGCGGATAGTTTCTAGAAGATGCCTATGTTTCCATGGGGCAATTAAAATGAGAACTACTAGGACCTGAGTGTTGAGAAATGATGCCATGATGAACGCAGCCTTTCTCTTACGCAATAATTTAAACACTTCATCTATGTATTGGAATGCCGAGCTTGACTCCTCTTTATATGGTGGGTTTCCTTCCCTTACTGCTGAAGGCTTACAATGGGGGAAATCTTGGGCCTTCCATGGTATCATCTGTTCAAAATACTACTATAGTACTCTTGTAGTTTTTTTGGCATCATTAAATTGAAGCCTTAAAATTGTAATTTGAGACAATTTCACTCAAATTTGTATATATGATATTTTTCATCAATTCCATTTCTATGCTTGAGGTTTATTTCATGTGGTTTTTAGAGATATACCCTTTCTTCGCCTAAATTGTGAACAAATAAAAATTGAAGTTCTTTTTGTCTCTTCTATTATTAAATTGTGTTTGAAAATATCCTTTTAGCGAAATCTTCTGTGTCTGCATTCACGTTCAATGGTAAACTTGTCTAGTTGTGATAAATTAAGGAAAACTAGACGCTATTGTTAGCAGTGCATCAATGGGGCCTAATTTTGTCATATACATTATTCTTTGCTTCAGCTGATTCTGTTTCAGCTGCATCATGATATCTTCCTAGTGATATTCCAAACACTCAAATTTAGCTGCTAGATGTTTTTCCGTTTTCAAGAAACGTACTAAGATGATGCATCCGCCATCTATGGGCTACTTCGTATTTAATTCAGCATATAAAATTATTCATTGATAAATGTTCTGAGATAGTATTGTTTGCCCATAATCATCTTGTTGTCATTTGGAATTGATTTGGTTGTGGACTATGATTATTATGTTACAATGGTCTGCAGAGAAAAAGAAACAAGAGGTTTCTGAATTACAAGCAGGACTGGACGATGCTGATGTTTTGGTAAAGCATGACCTTGTCTTTCAGTCGCTACTCACTCGAAATTTTGCTGATTTCCAATCTTAAATGAATATCTGATTGTATTTACCAGATTCGAAAAATGGATCTTGAGGCTAGAAGTTTGCAGCCAAGCGTGAAAGCTACTTTACTTGCTAAGCTTAGGGAATATAAATCTGATCTGAATAAGTTGAAAAGAGAGGTGAAGAAACTGACTATGCCTATTTCCAATCAGCCTGCTCATGAAGAGTTGTTAGAATCTGGAATGGCTGGTGTGCATGAGGTATGCCCAGATTGTGCTACCTTGCTGATATTTTCCTCCCAATCAATAAACATGTTTTGTGCATAAAGTGGAAACTTGCAGTTGGCTGTGATGGGATTGCATAAGATTAATCATTGTATGTAATGGTGTTGTATGGTTTATACACACATTTTACTGCAAAATAAATACATGCGTGCATGCATATATATGTATGTTTGTATGCTTTTACACACACACACACACATATATATATTATATTAGCCTTTGTATCTTCCATGGTCATTGGTTTTTGACACCCAAGTTACTGGGTCAAACTAGATGACAGATGTTAAATTATGGAGGTTAAAAGAATTAACTGGGAGGTATGATGATTTGCTTATCTACTGAACTTTAGGTAACTGTACCACCGTTGAGTTAAATTTCAACTTTAGTGGCTTTTGGGACTCTAGTCAGTGTATAAGCTATCTCAAGATAACAATTGACAATGTCTACCTAGTATTTATATTCTTATTTCATGTTTTATCGAATGTAATAGTGTGATAGTTCTTCTCATGTTTACATCACTCACGTAAAATTTATATTATTCCTTGTTTTTGGTTTACTCTCTTAGCCTCTATTTCTCTACCTCCTTCTGTTTTGCCAATATTCTACATATTTTGATACCCGAGTTTTTCTCCGCATTCCTGGCTGCCACGCACATGATTTCTCCTGGTGATTTCAACATCAAATAATGTTGATAGACATCTGCAAATCCAAGGGAGAGATTGGCGATGTCAACTGAGAGGCTCGATCAATCGACCGACAGAATAAGGGAGAGTCGGAGAGCTGCACTGGAGACAGAAGAGCTCGGGGTGTCAATCCTTGAAGATTTGCATCAGCAACGTGAAACTCTCTTACATTCCCACAAAAAGGCATGTTACACCCTCCATTTATCCCTACATCTTTAACAATGTGGCCCGTCTTTTTAGTTAGGCTGGTCTTTTGAGCCTTTTGCTTCTAGTCATCTCTAACTTGAACTTATTTCCTAGATTTTTAGTAACAGTAGACGGTAATTTTGGTTATTTTCTTTCTATTTGCAGCTTTACGATGTAGACAGTGCCATTGATAAAAGTAAAAAGGTCTTGACTTCCATGACTAGAAGGATGAGCAGGAATAAGTGGATTGTTGGCTCCATAATTGCTGCACTCATCCTGGCAATCATTGTTGTCCTGTATTTTAAATTTTTTCACTGATTGGCACAATTTCATTTGGCATGTATCTTCACCGTGTATCTTGTGACGTGATTACTCGTGTACTGTTTGAAAACGAAATTGTACAGCTTGATTGGTTGCTGAAAACCAAAGTCGATGATTCAATTTGCTATACAATACTAAATTCTAGTTTCCGACAAGTTCAGTGTATGATGAGCTTAATACAGCTATTTAATGGCTGTGAACGGCTAATGCTACACCCCATGATGTTTACAATCGGTATATATCACAGGTGAAGTATAGAATGAATGAGCTGTGTGACGAATACCAGGTGCCAAGTGAAGTTCAGTTTGACAAGGTTGTATATGGTTGGTATGACTGTCAATTGGGTTAGATTGGTCCAAAGTTCAATTGTTTGGGCTTGTCTGATTTTGCATGCAGGTGTAGGTGAAAAAGTGAAAACTTGTTAAGTCTCAGTAAAAATGGGTCGAACTTTTTTGTCTCAGTGAAAACTTGTTTGTCTCATTTTGACCCCATTCTAGCACTGTACAATATTTTGTGTATGATTTTACCTCGAACACCACTTGATTACAAGTCATTTTAAACCAACAAAGGCCATAAAAAAAATAATATCACAAATCAACAAAATTGTTCGACTTAGTGAAACAATTTTTCTGTATTTCTCTTACTATCCTCCATCTCTTTTTTTTTTTTTTAATTTTTGGTTTTTTTTTTAATTGATAATATGTGGAAAGAAAACTTATTCCCACTTAATATACTTATGTTTATCAAAATTTATAGTCTTTACATTCATGGTGTAGAGGTAGTAACCGTAATTGCAAACTATGTTGATATAAATTATACAATATAAAGTTTATTTATTTGGTTATTGTAATGTTCTCACATTTAGAGTATATGAACTTTGTTGTTAAATCAATATAATATATATATATATATATATATATATATATGTATAGTTAGTTAGTTAGTTTAAAGAGACTCTCACTGTTTTTCGTACATTTGGAAGAATTTTTTCCTAAATATTTACATAGGAATTATATTCTATTTTTTACTAAATTTTGTTATCATCATATAATCTGGAATAAATATAATTATGGCATCATCTTCATTAGTATTATCTAGCCAGATGAAATACAAATCTTAATTTCCCAGCTCACACAATTTATTTTCAAACAGTTAAAATATTTTATCAAGAGAGATTTATCAGTCAATGGAATTGGTTCTAGCCCCTCCATTTTTTTTAATTTTTATTTTTAATTTTTATTTTTAGAAGAAAGGCAGTGGAGAAGCAACCAAAGTAACAACCTCCCTTGAGACATATTTGACCGTAAGTCCCTCACCATCGTAGAATATCCAATCAAGTCATATAGCTATAGGATTGATCCTTTATTTCTACTTTACTGTGCTACAGAAATCATGCAGATTATTATAATGAAAACAACAGTAAAAAAATCAATTTAGTCAATCAGTTTATACAAATGCGGAAAAATATGTGCATGTAAATATGTAATAATCACCAATCTCCTCTTCTTTTCCTTGACAACTTTTGATTTTGTGGATGATCATCTAGTCTAATAATTGAAATGTGTTATATGACAAGGGCCTTTTCTAATATGTAAGTAGGAGGTTAGCAGAGTCCTATATTAATCAACTTCAAGATTTAGAGTTTGGTGTCTAACGAGGAAAACCAACTTGTAGCTATTTTAACTCTTTTAACTGATTTGTGATTGTCTCAATTAATGTAAACAAGGCCATCTTTTTCTTTTTCTTTTTTTATCCAATTTCTTGATCACCAGGGACAAACATTTAAATTGGCAAGTGAAAATATAGATGTAAAACAGCTATACTCATCACAATGGCAAATTGAGAAGAAAATAACTGAAGAAGCACAGGGGTAAAGAAGAAAAGCCATTATCAAACACTTATTGCAAAAATCTAAATAGAACCATTATATATGTGTGTATATATATATATGGCATGCCACCGCCAAAAGTGAATAATCTGAAAAGAGAAATTAACTTAAAATACTTTTATTTTTGGCCTAAAACAAAACCAAAGCTGGAAAGCTTCATTAATTTGGTGGTGGGAAGAAGATTTCCTCAGCCTTCCTCGTTGAGCTGAACTTCTGCTCCACATCTGCAGGAACATTGAAAGCTGCCTGGAGCACTTCTGGAGACAGTGCCTTCCAAACAGAAGTCCTTCCAGCCAAATGAGTGAAAATAGGACTGCAATGCACAAATTGCATATTAAATTTGAGAAAAATATCATGAAGGAACAGAATATGATGTAGGTATATGAAAAAAAGATAGAATTACCAAATATTGAGATACTTACTTGGGAGTTGTGATGATAGAGAACCAATCCAGACCATCAGGATCAGAGATCTTTGAGACAACAAAAAACCTTGGGACAATGAAGAGATTACCAGCCTTAACAGTTGTTTCCAAGACGCGCTTGCCATCGACCCCAACAACCTGAACACGGCCACTTCCCCTGACAATGTAAGTAACCTGCAAAGCAGAGTCACAAGAGAAACCTGGAGAGCACATGGCACTGCCATTCAGCCTAACAAGATCAGCCCCGAGTCCAACTTCGCCAACCAAAGGCAGGTTTTTGGTGTTCAGAACCACGACCTTTCCACCATTCTTGATGTCCACATCCAATGGAGCTTCCTCACAGTTCAATGCCATGCCATTGTAGTGTTCCTTATTGGGCTCTGGCATCTTGACACTTGGATCAAGCTTGACGATTCCGTGTCCTGATTGGCTTCCGACAAGGGTTTTAACAACACTCTCTTCCAAGTCCCATGCTCTGCCCACAAACTCAGTTGAGAATCCAGTGAAGATGCCATTAGAACCGGTCAAGAAGAAGTCAGTAAAAGAACCAGATTTCTGGGCTTTTGAGGTATCACCAAGGAAGAGAACAACTAGCTCAGTATCCTCCTTGTTGTACCACCAGGTGACAACACCAAAAGGAAGGGCAATGGCGTCGCCCTTCTTGATTGGGAGCACCTTTTCTTCTTTCTCAGGGAGGACAATACCAGCCACTCCACTACCTATAACAATTCAAAATTGATTACATTAAATAAGATTCATGCATCAATAGCAAGAATTGCATCATTATCACAGAACAAAACTAACTAAATCATTCAAACAGCATACCAAATAAATTCTTGCCAAGCATCATATAATAATAGATAAAGTTTGGCCAGCCCCTCACTTTTTTCATATTCCTGTTAACTTTCTAGCAAAAGGGGCGCGAATAAATTCATTACTTATCGCGATGACAAAAGCATCACCACTCTTTCACAATCATGAAAATTTGTAAAAATAAATTCAGGATATTTTATACAAAAAATTTAATCAAAAGGGATTCCTATTTCCTACAGCGCGATCAAAGCAAAAATTAACCATATCGCAGTTCTATAAAAGTAAATCACTGCATCCATCCAAAAGGAGACGATCTGAATATACCTTGAAGGACATAAGCAACCTTAGCAGAATCGGAGTACCGAGGCAGAGCAAAGCCGTTCTTCTCAAGGGCAAGCTTAGCGGCGCCGATGTTGCCTTCACGGAGCATCGGCAACTCGTTTGGGCACCAGGCGTAGTACGCGCCACCCTCTCCGCCGTAGAGCTTCTTCGCCAACTTTGGTGTCAAATCAAGCTCCATCTCTCTCTAAATATCTCCTCTTTCTCTCTCTAAACCGAGAAGAAAAACAAGAATAATGCGAACGAATGAAATAGTGAGAATCACCAACAAACTTTTAGGCCAGGGGAGGCGCTAACGTTGGTATTTATAGAGGGAAATAATCTATAAGAGATTGTATTTGTAGTGGAATACGATTTGTTTGTTGGTTGTGGATTAGGATTCTAAAACAATCTTAGATTCGATTTGTTTTGTCCTATGAAAGATAATGTTTTGAAATAGATTCAAATTCTTGCAATTCATTTACAGAAAATTATTATAATGTATTTACAATCTGTTTATTTATTCTTTTTTTTTTTTCTAAATAATTTCACCTGAATTCCACAAGCATGTTATGTGATATGCATCACATTATTCTATTATTATTATTATTATTACTATTATTATAAGTTATGAAATTTTAATGTACGTAAACAAAATTTGTTATTTATAGTCGTGACCGAGAATTATGGGATATAATATTTTTGACATTAGTGTTACAATTGGTCAGTTGGACTGCAAATGAAATTTACAAAAAAAAAAAAGGTTAATTTTAATTTATGCAAATTAGTAATTGATCATTAAATAATTATAGATGTGGATTCAATAATTTGAAATTAGTTACCTATATAATTACCAACCTAAACATTAGGTAGTTGTAATTGATAAAAAAATAAATAAACATTAGGTTGTTGTCTGTGGAGACTCAAATTCCTATGTTGTCTAGGGATGAGAATTCTTTATATCATTATTTTCCATATATACATATATGTATATATATACAAGCTCTTCTATTTATTTATTTATTGTTTTTCCTTTGTGGTCTTAAACAATGATATTGAAGTGCCATAACCCATATTCAAATAATAATTTAACATCAAGATTTTTGGATAGAATTCATGCTGCATTCTGCTTTTTAAGACTCATTTTTATATTATCAATATTTTTACACTTGACAATATTTTCATGTAAAAATGAGAATATATTTTGATTAATATAGATTTAGAAATAAATATATATTTATTTTATGATGTTTTCGATATGAAAATACATGATATATGAATAAATTTAAACATAGATTTTAATAGTTTTAAAAATAAAAATAAATAATATTTCTCATGAAAAAGAATAAACACAAGCATTTTTTCTCATTTTCATATAGTGAAAAATGAAAATTTGAAGAGATTGATTACCTGTAAGATAATAATTACGTTTTTTGTTCCCAACAGAAACTCTTCTATGCTCTTATCAGAATTTTGCTTGAAAGAGTTCTATTTTACCGCAAAAACTCTTTAATGCCGTCCTCCGGGGCACAGCTCAACTGGCGGAATAATTGACTTGAACTTGCTTCCAGAGGTAGGGTGGAGTTCGAATCCTAGTGGGAACCTGCGGATACATTTCAGTATGAAGCAATCACTGGAGTGTCAGTGGGACCATGCGACTGAGGTGTCTCGAGCGATCACTGTGGGTTGGGCTTCTTGTGCGCAAAAGTGTACAGTTCTTGTTGGGAACTTGGGTGTTGGTTGATGCATATCCCCCAATTTACCTCCTTCTAGGTGCTAAGGACATGTGTTTAGAAGGTTCAAAATTAGTTTGGCGCAAGTTAGGAATTTGGGTTATTAAAAAAAAAAAAAAACCTCTTTAATGCGGATTATTAAAAAAAAAAAAAAACTCTTTAATGCCGAATCAAAATCTTGTTCGAAAAGAGTTTTACTTCACTGCAAAATGTTTGAAAGGTCCTTTTATAGAGAATAAGGGTCCGGTTTGTTGTGTCTTCTCCGACGTTCAGAGTCAAATACAATATTGTAAATATTATTTTTAATATTTATATATTTATTATAATATGGATATTACCGTCAAGTACGCTATATTGGTGGCGTTGGTGGAGGATTCCTGCATTAACTCTTCAACAAAAGATAAAGAAACAGAGCTTACAGTTCGGACAAACAAATCATATCTTATTCAACAAGGATTTTTTAAAACTAGTAATTTATATAAAATTCAATCCATATACATTATTAATGATTGTGATTGTTCTAAAACTCGTAATTCCCGTCTAATAAACTTCTAAAAATCAAACATGCAACAATAGGTTGATCCGGCCATATCATATTTAAAGTCGGATTCTTCCCACTGTCATAATAATAAATTTAAAATTTGAAAATTATTCAATAATTTTTAAAATTCGTAATTTGAATATTATTTTATATAATTTGAAGATTTTTGATAAAATATTTTTCATATCATTATAAAAATTCGTCACTAATTTGGAAATATATCGATACAAAATATCTAGTTATTTTACGTAATGATATTTAAGTGTAAACATTATCAATAAAAATTACATAATTTAATAAACATACAGTATATACTAAAAATTAAAAAATATATATTTTATAAAATAATTTATAAAAATATCTTATTTTATTCTAATTAATCTATTTTTTTTATTATTATTATGCCTGGGCATTCCTTTCCAGTGTCATCTTTATAATTCTCTTGTAATCATAACGTCCTTATCAAGCCCAACCGTTTTACTGAAGATCACTAGTATTAGTGGCCATGAAATTTTTTTACCCTATTTTAAGTGAAATTACATAGTTTGAATAGAATTTGATTGGACTTAAATGTGAGTAAGAATTTTCGCCTCTTTCACATTCTTTCACTCTAAATCACTAATTATTGCAAAATTATGTGACTATTGAAGTTCTGCGCAATCACATTTAATTTTTAATTTTTAATTTTTTTACTTTTCATCGTGAATATATTACACCCATTATATTTTTGTATAAAAAAATAAATTTAGAAATGCAATCATTATTTTTTTCAAAAAAAATTGAAAGCTCACTAGTGAATATACATTGAATATTTTAAATATTTAGAAAAAAATAAAATGTAAAAATTGTTTTATTTTAAAACTTAAGGTTTTCATAAAAAAATGGAGATTTTTTATTATTTTTTTCACATTTAAATGAAGAATCCATGATATCATTTTTTTTTTTTTAATTTGTGAGAACAAGTAAAAATTTTCTTGAATATTTAGGCCCATATTTTTCTTGGCTTTTGGGTGTAAGAGCATGGAAATGACACGTGGACAATCATTTTTTCTCTTAATGGGGCTCCGGCTTTGACCCATGAGCCGTGTGCAATACTGCAACTCTCATTCCTCCACAAATAGGTTCACTTTCCATCGGATCCCACCTTGATCCGACCCGAATACAGACCAAAAAATCTCAAATCTGAAGATTCATTGACTTGCAAGAATCTCCACTTCCTTCTCCTTCCCTCCAACCTCCCCCCTGCAAATTTCATGGCATACGCATACAACGAATTGTAAATATATATATAGAGAGATAAGAATCGTAGAGAGAGAATAAGATATCATCAAGTCATGGATTCTCTGTCATCAGTCTCACCATCTATTGTACTTCCTCTCGGCCGCCGCCACCACCACCATCGCCGGCGGCAATCGACGCTCTCCTTTACAAGTATAAAAAAACTCAATAAACTTCGTATTTCTGATGAATTTTGTGGAAGAAAGCAGAATATGAAAGTTCACTGCAAATTGAGCGGAGAAGATGAAAAGGAAGGTGAAAATGATCGGAACGACGAGGAATTGGAGAGAGCGCTACGGATGGACGGCACGATCCCCGGGACTTCAGACGCGTTTGTGAAGCAGGTGTCTTCACGCGCTTACGATATGCGTAGGCATCTTCAGCAGAGTTTTGACAGCAGTAGCTACGATGGTAAGATCTTTCCCAACATTATTTGGAAATTTTTCTAATGCTTAATTTAGCTAAATGTATTGATTTCTTGGTTTTGGATCATATATATTCCAAATCTTCTACTTTAACAGCCATGTAGTTTAAAGTATGCAGCATGATTCTCGAATATTAACTGTTTAATTGATAAGTAGCTCAGTAAAAAGAAAAAGAAAGAGTATAATTTCAACAAATTAATCTCCTGTCCCAAGAAATTGGTTAATGACTGATTCTCCTAAGTTCATGCGAAATATTCTTCAATATACAAATTTTATGTTCACATTAGAGACATATTTTCTTCAAAACTATGTTGTAGATGGAATTTTATCTTTATTTTTATTGCAAAGCACTCGTGAAGCTCTTCAGTCAGCCAACTGCTGAGCTATTTTGCCGCAACCAAGTGACGTTATAATATTTCCATTAAGCGGCCCTATAGTTGGCCATCTAAGATGCAACTAGCCAGCAATATTTAGACACCCTGCTCCGGAAGTTCCTTGAGGGAAACTTTTGGTAAGATTAATGGAAAGTATTGGGAATCGGTTGGGTGGAAGCAATTAGAAATCCGAAATTTGATTTATTAGGAATATTCAATAAATGATAGCAAAAATAAGTGATATTAACAGAATATAAAATTGTACAGTAATTTTTATGTAGTTTGACAAATTCGCCCACGTCAACGAGAGTTCTCGTTCTTCCACTAATAGAGAATTTACCGATACAAGAAAAATACAATTTTGAGTTTTATACCCAAACTCAAGAAAAGAAATTTCTTTTACAACTACTCTAATAATTATCGAAAAATACTCCCTCAATTTCTTTGTATTGTCCCAAGAGAAAAAAATTCTAAGGCTATGTTTGGTTTGCTTTGGCCAAAAGCAATTCCTTCCCAATTCTTTTTCCTAAAACAAAACCAAACATACATCACGTTCTCCAATACATTTTTCTACTAATACATCACATTTTCCAATACATCACATCAAAACTCATTCTCTCCAAATACTTCCCCCAAAACACCCAAATGCTAACCAAACATTCCTCAAGTGTTTTCCCATACTTATAACAATTTATCTCTCACAAATTGCCCTCCCTAGGGGCATATACTCTTGGCATTGGTTTGACATTAAGCTCTCTCTCTTCTGCTTGGTGCATTCTACCTCTACTCCCAAGCCCCCTTATATGGGTAGGAGGAGGGAACAAAAAAAATCAGGTGTCGAAAGGTGCTTCACCTTTCGGCACCGAAAGTGTCAATTGATGGGAAAAGGTTGTCTATAAGCCGTCAACTTTGATTTTCTTTTTCAATCAGGTGCTCACATTATGGTGGACCCCAACAATCTCCACCTCCACCACAATACAGTTTCACTCGCAAACCTATACACAGAACACCATTGGCCTTCAATCAATTTAATGCACTTGCCGAATCAATAAGGTTTTAACTCCACATGATTCTAGTTAGCCAATGCACTCGTACTGCCCAGTCAACATCGCTAGTTGATTGTTGAGAGAGATGACATCCTCTCGCCCAGTTGGATTTCCTTCACACCTATTTGCTCCCTAGGAGCCTTCTGGCGTGTTCCACTTCCAGTTATCCTTTGAGGTCACACCAGACCGATACAAATTTCTATACTTCTCTCCTATCATTAGGACCCTTCCGCCACGTGTTACTTTCAGGTTTCCACCTCCATCTGAATACTTGCAGCCCCTTGAATCCAACTGGCTCAAGCAAATTAAATTCCTTCGCATTTTTGGGACATAGGCCACACCACCTAAAGTACGATTTACTCCATCACTATTTTGATTTTCAGCATTCCAAATTCCATTGTTCTATAAGTAGAATCATTACCCAAGAACAAAGTACCTCCCTAATTGTTGGGGTTCACCACAATGTGGGTTCCTATTTGAAAAAAAAAATCAAAGTTGGGGGCTGATAGGTAACCCCCCTTCCCATCATTTGACACTTTCGGTGTCGAAAGGTAAGGCCCTTTTCGGTGCCTAATTTCTTTTGATTTCTTTTGCTCCCTCTTGCCCCCTATATAAGAGGGCTTGGGTGCACAGAGAGAATGCACCAAGCAGAAGATAGAGAGCTTGGTATCCAACCAAGGTTAAGAGAAAAATAGAGTGCAGACACCTAGGGAGAGCAATTTGTGAGAGACAAAGCAAATTGTTATAGATGTGAGAAAACATTTGGGGTTTTTTCTCTTGGGGCAATACAAAAGGGTTGGGAGAGTGTTCTTTGGTAACTATTAGAGTGGTAATACAAGGGTTTTCTTTTCTTGAGTTTGGGCATAAAACTGAAGGTTGTATTTTTCTTGTACCGGTAAATTCTCTATTAGTGAAAGAAGAGGAACTCTCGTGGATGTAGGTGGATTTGCCGAACCACGTAAAAATCTCTGTACAATTTTATATTTTGTCCATATCATTTATTTTTGTCATCATCTTGGTGTGGTTTGCCGAATATTCATAATAAATCAAATTTCAGATTTTCAATTGCGTCCATTGTGCCCAACAAGTGGTATAAAAATCATTTAGTTGATGCTAAATATTGAGATTTGATTTAATAGGATAGACGGGAAAGGGAATTTCACTCTTTGGTAAAGAAGGGTGAAAGATCTCCTAATTCATCATGGCTTAGTAGGGGTATTGAAGGAAAATGCGGGAATGTCAGAAAGTATGAAAGATGCATAGTGGGAAGATTTGGAATCGCGCTTTGTTAGCACGATTCAACTTTGTATTGCGGACAACTTTATCAATAATGTTGTGGATGATGATTCTGAAGATTTGGCACTAAAGCTTTGGGCAAAATTAGAGAACTTGTATCTCGGAAAAAAATTTATCCACAAAATTACTTCTAAAGTGGCAATTTTATAGGCTGAAGATGCAGGAGGGTACCAATTTAACGGACTGATGGATCAACTGCAGAAAGTTGATGTGAAGATTGAGGAAGAAGATAAAGCGCTTTTACTTCTTACCTCACTCCTGAATTCATAAATGGTCTACGAACGATGTTGTTATACGAGAAAGATACACTGGACCTGGAGTATGTGAAAGCATCATTATTGTCCTATGAAAAACGAAAGAAGGCAAATCAGGAAGTGGAGCAAGAATCTGCTTTGGTTGCTTAGGGCATGAATTGCAATGAAAGGAAATCTGGTGGTAGATCTATGAACAACAGGTCAGGTCCAAAGGCTAGAGGGAAAGGTAAGGTCTGATTCGATTGTGCATAAGAATGCCATTTCAGGAGAAATTGTCCTTACAGAAGGAAGGACAGAGATAGTGAATGTGGCAGCAGTAATGTGGCAATAACAGAGTCATACGATAGAGATATTTTCACAGTTTCCACACGTATGAATACTTCTTCTCAACATGGATGGATTTTAGATTTGGGATGCGTAATGTATGTGTGCTCCAGAAAGGATTATTTAGATTTACTTCAATTGAAGAGGGCAGATACTTTGTCCTTGGTTGATGGTTCTATTTGTAGTATCATGGGATTTGGAATGGTGAAAATCAAAATAGTTGATGAAGTGAATCGTATTTTTGGTGATGTGGCCTATGTCCCAAAGATGTGAAGGAATTTAATTTTTTTAGGCCAGTTGGATTCAAGGGGCTGTGAGTATTCAGCTGGAGGTGAAGTCCTGAAAGTCACACGTGGCGGAAGGATCTAATGATAGGAGAGAAGTATGGAAATTTGTAAGTGACCTCAAATGATGACTGGAAGTAGAGTGTGCTAGAAGGCTTTTAGAGAGCAGACGAGTGTGAGGGAAATCCTGCTAGGCGAGAGGATGGATCGAGGTCGTCCTTCTCGGCAATCAACTAGCGGCGTTGACTGGGCTGCACATGTGCATTGACCGACTTGAATCAGGTGGAGCTAGGACCTTACTGATTCGACATGTGCAGTGGATTGATTGAAGACCAATGGTGTTCGGTGTTCCGACTTGCGAGTGAAAGTGCATTGTGGTGGAGATGGAGATTGGTGGGGTCCACCGTGGGCCCCTGTTTGAAAACAAAAAATCAAAGTTGGGGGGCTGACAGACAGCCCCTGTCGGTGCCGAAGCACCTTTCGAAGCCTGATTTCTTTTTCAAATTGGGGCCCACATTGTGGTGGACCCCAACATAATCTTGGCCTTATCTTGGGGCAATGGTGCCTCACCTTCAATTGATTGTGCTTGTTATGTATGGATTACTTAATGCATTGTACACTAGATAGAGTTTGTGTGCAAGATGCAACTTTTTAACTGAAACAACTTTCATTAGACATTATCTCATTACAAATTCCTTCTGCAAGTTTTCACTAAATGTTGTCGTTTTATGTTCTAAATTCAGTATTGGAGGCAAACCCTTGGAGAGAGACTTCAAAATCTGTTTATGTGCTGACTCACCAGGAAAACCAGCTATGTACAATGAAAACTCGTAGAAATCGCAGGTAATTCAAGTTTCAGTTCTGCTCGCCTCTTTTCTGTGCATGTGTGGGTGTCAAGTAATTTCTTCCAGTTGCTCAGCGTTTATTCTTAATGCAGTGAAGTTGAAAGAGAGCTTGGGCTTCTGTTTTCCAAAGGAGGAAAGTGGAGAAACCAATCAAAGCAGTCAGGAACCAGTACCAAATTTCAGATGCTTGTCGAGGACGTCCAAGAGGGTGTACTTGTAAGTTCCTAGTAGCATGCATTATCTAATGTTTGATCTCGTCTCATCTTATATCACAGGTATTTAGAAACAATGTATCTGAACTTAGCATCGCACTTGGTCTCTAAGCCTCAGATTTGGGACTGCTGTCTTGAGGTGCATGTGTTTAAGAAACTACAAGATAGTTATTTATAATACAAATTTTAAAAGTATTGATTTGTTCTCATTTGAAAATTGATCAAAGAAAAAATTAGCCGTAGTTATCATTATTGTTACTTTCTTGTCATATCTAACAATGTTTCCCCAAAAATTGGAATTTCAACTTAGACAGTTAATTACAAAAATAAATAGTTAATTAGTGTAAACAATCAATTAACTCGATATAAATCTTAGAAGGAAGATACGAAAATAGTAATCAAGCTCATAAGTCATAAAACACTTCTCCATGATTGTATTTAAGCAGAGTTGTTATTGACACTGGACTTACCTATACAGATAATCTACTTTATACTATATTTAAACAAGTGGAATGCCTGCCTTAAAATATGAGAGCTAATTATGCAAGTGATTAAAGGAAGAGGAAAACAAAATGTTAATTTAATTAAATCAGTTTGGTTTGCATTTCTTATTGTTTTAACATCTGGCTTGTAAAATAGAAGCATTGCAGAATGCACATCTCTATGGATAAGTAATGATTATTAACTAACTATGGGATATAATGATTACATCTACTTTAAATCTTAACACTCTTTTGGACCTAAGATTTGGTGGAGAAAGTGAAAACGAAAGACAAAAACATTGAAAAGTAAAATTTCAGCATATTTTTCCCTCAGAAAAATCAGTTTTAATTCCCAAAAATGTATTAGGAGTGTAAATTAATGAATTTCGTTTATAATTATATACCTGCAAGTGTTTTCTTTGGATTTTCCCTTCGAAAGCAAATAAAGGAAAAGGTTTTCTTTCGTGGTTTCTTCACTCAAACCCAAGTTCTAAACATGAAGTAAGATCAAAATGGTTTCAAGTATTTATTGTATATGAGAAATGATCTCTTGTAGGTATTTGAAGATGAAAATGAAGCTGCAAGGTACTGTGATTTGCTTCAAGGAGGAGGTCAGGATTGTGAAGGTGTTGCAGAGATAGATGCTTCATCAGTAAGCAGCACTATTGCTTTATCTTACTCCATTTTACGATTATCTCCAATATTTACCATAATTTCTTGCAGGTCTTTGATCTCTGTCAAAAGAATAGGGCGCTTGCAGTTTTATTCCGTAGGGGCAGAAAACCTCCTCTGCCTGAAAGTCTTAAGCTTAACTTGCGGGCACGTAAACGCTCCCTTGAAGACCAAGAGGACTTGATGTGAGAAATTGATGTGAGTTGGAGTACAAGTGACCTATAAAAAATTTGTTACTGTTGTGAAACTTCTGGTAGCATAAAAATACCCAGTAACAATATTGTGACAGGATTTCAACAATATGATTTATTGTAAATAGTGGAAATTAGATCTACTATGGTATGCAACTTGTTCCATCTTCTTTGCTCCTTTATGAGGTTGGACATTAAATTACATACACGGCGGTAGATTTCATCTGCTGCTTTAGGATTTGAAAGCAGCGTAATCATAGAGAATTTGGTATGAAGGGAAAAGGGGAGGCTGAAACAGTATGTATATTGACTCTTTAGTTCTTGTTGTTTGTTTGGCCTTGACAATTAGGGTAGAATGATAATAACAAGCAAGCTTTATTTTATTTTTTACTTTTTTTGGCCTTCTGATTCATCCCCTTTGAGGTATTTTTTCTTTTCTTTTTTCTTTGGGGTTAAAAAGCCTGTGTGGGGTTAGTCAAAGACTACCTGTTTATCTATTTAGAAAAGAAATACTAAAATGGGGGTGG
The DNA here is from genome assembly GCA_019321725.1 of Paulownia fortunei. NCBI lineage: Eukaryota > Viridiplantae > Streptophyta > Magnoliopsida > Lamiales > Paulowniaceae > Paulownia > Paulownia fortunei. Next base: position 2,967,613 of record CM033121.1, read on the forward strand.
ATTAGAAATTGAAGCACGTTGACGTAAGAACATTCAACAAATTGATGTCTTGATAAGTATGAAGGCATCAAATGTGCATAGTTGACGCTGAGTTTTTAGAGGTATGATCCTCAATATTTAGATTATCTTTCCTTGCCCTGATTGATACATATAGTGGACTTGGACCACTTCAACAGTGAATTTTCTCTGCAAATCTGAACAAAGCTGGTTTTTGGCTTTTACTTTGAAGGCTTCACATGAGAATTCAAGAACTATAAGACATCAACATGTTGCAGCCGGCATAGTTGATTAAGGTGATTTGTGGAACTATTCCCCTTGATTGCTAACCAAATACGCAACATATACATGAATAAGAGAGGAAATTCCTAATGGATGGCTATTTTGATAGTGAAATGTGACTATAGATCCATTTGTATCTTAGGATTGTGAATTTCATTTTCTTTTTATTTTTTATTTTTTATTTGGCAGGGCTTTAACCTGGGTTAGAGGAGCCCTTCCAGAAATTCTCGACGGTCTGAGACAAGCCAAGGCCAAATAGGGGGTTTGGAAATAATTTCAACCAGCAACAGGGGATTGTGAAAACTCTTGAAAAATCTAGTGCAATACTTTTAGGTCGTCCAAGACCATTCTATTATGAGGAATGTGTGTTGTAAAATACTAATGCTCTATAATTTAATGGTAAATGATGGATCACATGTGCTACTAATTTAGTAATATAGTTTGGTAATAAGAATTTAGTTATACTCTAATGACTCTAGTCCACAATAATGCTAAAATTGGATCGTCTTTCAATTGAAAATTGATGTGATTGTTGAAAGGAATAAAATATGCAAAATCAAATGAAATCCCCTAATTACTAAATAGATATTGAGTCCTAATATATCTTCTCAATTTCACGAGTATTTCTTGTGGCACTCCATGACCAAAAAGACCAAAAACACTTATACATATTTAATCCCACTTGCCAAATACAAGAAACAAACACAAAAAAGTCAGACAAGGGTGAATCTGATTCTGTCTGAAAAAAGTAAAGAGGTGTGACTATATTACTATATTGGCATACTACTACTTATAGATTCCACATAGTAAGTTGTGAAAAAGCCTATCCATATTTTAAAGCTCACAAATCAGAAAATGGGCTACCCTTTTTCACACTTAGATCTAAAATGCCCCAACTTTGTGGGTTAAATCTGATCTCCTTCTTTGACTTTGTCATCACAATTTTTGCAAGTTTTATTTCATATTACCTCTTCTCTCTTGATGTATTATATTATTGAGCTTTTAGGATAATATAAAGAATTTTTTGAATTCTTCAAACTTTGGACATTTCTATAGTACATTATGTACCCAAATTTGTCCTAAAAAAGTATGCTATGCAAACATTTTGCAGTTAAAGGGATTTCTTTTGACTTTAAAAATGTCAACCTTTGGAAACCAAGTTGAAGAGTACAATGACTTGAAAATGTCAAAAAAAAATAAAAATTTAACTTTTATTCACGATCTTTAAAAATTGTCAACTTTATTGAAAAAAAATCAATTCACGATACTTTATATATGTGTGTGTATATATATATATATATGTGCATTGTTTTTTGTTTATGATTACATTCCATTTTCGATTCTAATTATTAATGAGGTAACAATAATGTTTTTTAGAACTTTAAAGAGATTCTTATTAATTTAAGTTGTAATAAAAAGTGAATTTATATTAATTTTCTCAACATATATATATATTTATTTATTTTATTTTATTTTTTTGCTTTTTTTGGGTAATTTAGATCTTTCTTGGTTGGCCCAAGCAAAAACAGTTTTTGCGTTGCACATTAATCTCACACGCGCCAGAGTAAGAAAATGAACTGCCAAAAACCAAGACAATAACATTTCGTGATTCGGATACGACATAAAAGAATCCAACCAATGAGCGGAAGCGACGGCAGCTCCGGGCGCTCCGCCGGCGGAGACGTACAGCCACCCCGTCGGCGGTGGAGAGGGAGAAGAAGAAAGAGAAGGCGCGGGTGAGCCGGACGTCTCTAATTCTGTGGCACGCGCACCAAAACGATGCCGCTGCGGTGAGAAAGCTCCTGGAGGAGGATCGCTCGCTGGTGCATGCTAGGGACTATGATTATCGGACTCCGCTCCACGTGGCGGCAATCCACGGCTGGATCGACGTCGCCAAGTGTCTTCTGGAGTACGAAGCTGACGTCAACGCTCAAGATCGATGGAAAAACACCGTAAGTTTTTATCCTCATTCACACACATGTGTATTCATTTTGCATAGATGGACTTCTATGTGTGTGAACAGTCGCTTAGTTCATGTGTGGGTGTAGGTAGTGATTTTGTTTTGTTTTTTTGTTTTTTTATGTGTTTTTATTTGTAATTCTGTTGGTTTGATGATTAATGCTGAGTTAATTAATACTCTCTTTTATCGAGAATTTTGTAAAATTGTGATTTTGTTTAGTGCAATACTGTGTATTTTAGCTGTGAAACAGTAGAGAATTGCTTGAGCGTGTCTCTTAAAGTTCGCAAATTTTAGAATTACCCGTCTTTTCATGCTTCCTGTCGTTAAGTTGATAGTGTGGTTTGAGAAAGGTTTGACCTTTGTTGATGATTGTTCACAATGACGATGAGCATAGGATGTGCATGTTCTTTGTTTGAACGATTGAAAAGCTTCTTCTACAATGGGTAGGTTACATCGTTAATTTGTCAAAAGGCTATCCTGAAAAACTAGTATGTCACCTGCATTCCTGGTTGTCTGTGTAACATACCATGATCACAAGTTCGCATGTTATACATGGACAACCTTCTGCAAGCATGTTATTGACATTACCATTATCTGGCATACCTTAGGACAACTTAAGAGCTAGATGTGGTCTACCTGCCTAAATTTTGGAGTTAGATTGGCAAAGTTTCTAAAATGGTGGTGATAAGGGATGAGGCAATGAAGTTCTTCGAATTTTTAAACCTAAAATAGGTGTGGCACTAGATGATCATCCAGATTTGATAGTAATAATACTTGATATGTGTGGTATGCCTAAATATGAAGTAAAATATTTATAGGGCTGTCAATTAAGTCAATCTCATAGAATTTACTAATAATTGAACTTGGACAAGTTTTTCGTCCTTAAAGTTCAATTTTTTTTTTTTAAAAAAATGCAAGCTCCAATTGGAGCTGGCTCGAGTGTAATTTACTGTTTTGATACAGCAATAGATAAAAAATTAGTCTAGATTATCACCTCTCCAATAAAAGAGAATCAATTATATACAGAGTAATTTAAAATAGTACAATAAAACTTTATTCCATACCACAATTAGTGTTTAACAAATTGGTTTTTGCTAACACTTATAAATTTGATCTGAATACGAATAATTAGGAATAACTATATATCAAGTCATGTAGGTATGACAAAGATATAAACAGGAAATTTCAGGTGAAAAGTTTAAATGCATTTGTAAGATATTTTTCTCTATATATTTAGAAGGACTATAAGATATTTTGGGAGTAAAAAGGTCTTTTAGATACTGTCAAATGAATCAAAAAATTTCACATTGTCTATTGGTACACACATCAATGTTTTCGTGAAATATCTAGATATCACTTGTTTTCTTTCTTGAATATTTTCTGATACAATATAGATGCATGATAATTTTCTGATCAACATTTCGTTTTTTGACATTCCTCATATTTTAATTTTAGTTTAGTACTGTCATTGGCCGCATCTCTAAATTGTATATCATATCAAGATGGAAATGGAATTTGTTTTATAAAAATTGCATTGGAACGAAGTATTACTCATAATTGAAACAAGTTATTAGCCATAAATATTATCTCAACCATGAACCATGTACTGGACTAAAGAAAAAGGAACTACTATATAAAGTTTGGGAAGTGAACAAAACAAGGGAGTTCTTTGAAATGCATGATGTGATTTTTATTGTTTACTAATTATGCTTTTACACTATACTGAATATGAGTTCTATATTATGGCAAATTTAAAAGCTCGAGTGCACCTTTAGTTCAGTAAGCTTGGATAGGATATTCATAGTGTCGTTTGATATTTTGGTTTATTTTTCTATACTTCCAATTCATATTTGATTTGAAATTTGTCGTTCCAGTTCTCAGTGCAGTGTTCCAATGTCTAAACGCTTATGCACTCTCTCTCTCTCTCTTTTCTTTTGTTGATTTCTTTTTATGGCATGAACTTATTATGTGATGGAGACTCCATCTAGTTTCTGTATATAGATTTCTGTTTAGTTGCTATTCTATCTGAATTTTGCATTTGTGATAACAGCCTCTAGCTGATGCCGAAGGAGCAAAAAGATCTCAGATGATTGAATTATTAAAGACATATGGTGGGCTGTCATATGTAAGTGTCATTCTTCTTTGCTGCATTCTTCCTTATGTGTTATCTATTCCCCTCCCTGCCTCCCTCCCCCCCCCCTCTCTCTCTCTCCCCAGTTTGTTAGTGTAACTATAAGTTTATCTCTTCATTCTTGAAGAGTTTGTATAATAAAAGCCCACATTTTGCAACCCTTGGAAGGTATAATGAGATTCATGAGATGGCTGAGTTAGTTAACTTATAAAATATATCATTATATCTCTTCTTATTTTGTGGAATCCATTTTATAGTTTCTTGGCTTGCTTTTTATTTGGGGCATATTGCAGGGCCAGAATGGAAGTCATTTTGAACCAAGGCCTGTTCCACCCCCTCTACCAAATAAGTGCGACTGGGAGATTGACCCTGGTGAGCTGGACTTCTCAAGCTCGACTCTGATAGGGAAGGTCTGAGTTCATTTGCAGAATACTACTGACTATTTCCCACCTTAAATAACAAGCTTATAATTTAGTCACCTCTTAGTTTCTAAGAAAGCCTAATAAGATAATCTGATCATTTTTATTGCAAACACTCAACAGCTTAATGTGAACAATCTGTCCAAATATAAAGTCAGCAACTTCTTTTCCAATCACGATCTAAATGGCTATGGTCTTGTTTCCAATTTTCACCAAGTAGATAATTTTTATTAAGGCATTATGTTTACAGTTGAAAAGCACATAAATCCAACCTGAACTTGAGGATATAGACATATTTATTTACTTATGGTATCTACATCAGGGGTTGCCTTCCTGGGATTTCAAAATGTTTCTGGTTTTATGCACAGTTGATTGCTAATTTTACTATAAAACCTTCCACCTTGCCCACCCCACCCCACCCCACTGCCCAGCCCATTGTCCTTCCCTATGCCTTTCTCCTTTATCTTCTGGAGGTGGAGTGTAAGGGCAGCAGTGGGTGAGGTTGAAACAGAGGGTGTAATATGATTGTGAGTTGAAATCTATTTATGTGCTTATTTTTATTTTCTACGACATTTCTTTTCTTGTTGACATGTATCAAAGGTTGTTCATCATTTCTCTATCACTTCAGCTACGTGTAACATTCGAAATTTTATTTGCAAAAGCTCATTGTTGCTGATGTCAGCTGATATTGGTAGGGGTCTTTTGGTGAGATACTAAAAGCTTGTTGGCGGGGAACACCTGTCGCTATCAAACGCATCCTTCCAAACCTTTCGGATGATAAATTAGTGATGTATGTTTCTCAACTTTGCTGAATCATGATGACATTCTTACAATGCCCAGCTTCCCATTTCTTCCTCCTAGTAGTGGAATATCTGATGCTACATTTGATTAGTGTGTGTTGTTATGCCATTTGCTGATTCCTGGATGGGGCTTGTGTCAAAACTTAATGATAAAAGCTTGCAATCATACAATAGTGGCCTTTGGCATGTATTCATATGCAAAAACCTATTTTAGAAGATTTGCAATTTCTTTTAGTTTGACAATTCAATTTTTATTAATTTAAAGCTTCTGAGATGATACCCCAGTATCTGTTATAGCTATTTACTTCTGCATTTTTCCTCATGACGAAAGGTAAATTACCTTAACTCTTGCTCATAATTCAGTCAGGACTTCAGGCATGAGGTCAATTTGCTAGTGAAGCTTCGTCATCCAAATATTGTCCAATTTCTAGGAGCTGTAACTGAAAAGAAGCCCTTAATGTTAATTACAGAGTACTTGAGAGGGGTGAGTGAATTTGTTTTCTATCCTCCTTGGAAATATATCTTTTTGAATTTTGGAAAATGATACGACCTTGGGTTCCCATCTTATACTCCTCTATAGGGTGATCTACATCAGCATCTGAAGGAAAAAGGGGCTCTCAACCCATCAACTGCAATCAATTTTGCACTAGATATTGCCAGGTAAAGTTGGAGTTAATTTATCATCTTTGTTGCTGTTCAGTGAAGAACTCCTGTGTATAGCATCCATTTATCAATCACTTTCACTATTACTAATGAAAGCCTTATGTCAGATTCTCATCCTTCAAAATTTGTTGCATGAGAGTATTTCTTCAAATGCTTATGCTTCATTGGAATTGAAGTCAAACTTTTCTTTTCCTTTTTTTTTCAATATTTGTTTGTGATGATCAAATGTATGTGGTTTTTACATCTTACAAGTCATATTCATGCTGTATCATAATTAGATCTCCGGATAAGCATGCTAATAAAAATTTGGAATTGCTACGTATATTTTAATCTATATCTTGTTATGCAGCATATATAATTTGTAGTATGCTAATCTGATTCTCATAATTTTGTTTTGACAGAGGCATGGCTTATCTCCACAGTGAGCCAAATGTCATAATACACAGAGATCTTAAGCCAAGGTTGGTTGCTTTTTGTGCTACTAAAAGGGCATGTAAATCAGTTTCCTAATAACCATTACATTCTGCTTTCTGTCATTGTATCTCTCAAAATACAATGTTGACAATTCATGCGGATCGTTATCTATATCTCTGTATGATGAACTTCTGGGAGAATCCCTTTTTCCCCCTTGCCTTCCAAAGTAATGCATGGTATATTTCAGGAATGTTCTTCTTGTCAACACAAGTGCAGACCATTTAAAAGTAGGAGATTTTGGGTTAAGCAAGCTCATCAGGGTACAACATTCTCATGATGTCTACAAAATGACTGGGGAGACTGGAAGCTGTGAGTAACTATTTAAGAACAGTTTTATGCATAGCTGGAAATTTAAATTGATGCTTAATACTATACCTTTTGTGTGATTTCAAAAGACCGTTATATGGCACCTGAAGTCTTCAGGCACCGGAAATATGATAAGAAGGTCGATGTTTTCTCTTTTGCAATGATATTATACGAGGTATTTTTTTTATTTTTCTCATGACATCGAATATATTGAACTTGATCAAGATATAACATAAACTGACTGTGAACTGTTGCAGATGCTTGAAGGTGACCTCCCGATGTCTCATTATGAACCATATGAAGCTGCCAAATATGTGGCAGAAGGACACAGACCAATGTTTAGGGCGAAAGGTTTCATTCCTGAATTGAGAGAGTAAGTAGCTATGGAAATCTTATACTATATGATATAGCAATATTCCATGTAGATTGAGGGTGGATGAAAGAAAAAGAAATAGACACCAGGTTATGGCTAATGGAATCACTCTTAAATGGCTAAAATGTCAAAGGAATTCTTTTATTGGGTTCCACAGTGCCTCAATACACATGCAATTCAATTTAATAGAAAAGAAATTCGATGAGATCACTTCAAAAAGGATAAATGAGAATCCCAAAATTGAAAATCCCCTTTCTGTTATTTTAATTGATTGTAAAAATTATGAATATACAAAATTATTCAGCTTAAGTAATTAACATCAAAATGCTTCTACTGTGCTCTTTCAAAAGTCACATTTTGATCTCCATATTTGGATAGGTCATAACAAATGTTTGACCATAGAAAATTGGACCTCAGATTGAAATGCTTTTCCGTGAATTTATTGATAAAACTTCTTTTTCAAATGAAAAATGCTTATGTTGAACACATTTAGCCTATTTGTTTACCTAGATGTATTGGTCAAGCATGCTTTCCGTGAATTTATTGGATGACTCGTGTGCTTAGTGGCTTTTACACTGTGGGAACTGGAAGACTGTTAACCTACTTATAATGGTGGTTTTTGAGTGTTCGATTGCTCTAAGACATAAATTTTCTTTCCTGTATCTGCACAAACTCCAAATAATTTTGACATCACATTTGCTGTAATCACTGCAGACGACACAAGCATTTGATTTTTTTTTCTTTTATATCCTAATAACTGCTCAACTGAAATTTTTCTTTAGGTTAACTGAGCAGTGCTGGGCGGCTGACATGAATCAGAGACCTTCTTTCTTGGATATTTTGAGGAGACTCGAAAAAATCAAGGAAATGCTACCATCTGATCATCACTGGCACATCTTTGCATCATAATCCAAAACCTGAGGAGGACAAGGTATCAAGATCATTCGCTTTAAGTCATCTAACTTCTCCTTTCTTAGCGAAATTTGTGGGATTGAGATGGACTGTAAATAGACTCTACAGGTGGAGGTTGGCAAGACTACTGTTTCCTGTTACCGATTTCATTGTGAACATTAGGATTTAAATCTTGGATGTGGGTTATGTTGTTAGGTTCCTCAATTTCTGTAGTTGTCCCATTAGTAATTTCAGATGTCATATGGACCGTCTTCCAACCTTGATTTATTTGATTTCTACATTGGTTGTAACCTGATTGTAGCTGGAACTCAGCAACAACTTAACAGTAATTTCAGAAAAAGCAAAATTGTAAACTGTATTTAATAATATTACTAATTTTGATCTGCGCCTTTCTCAGATATTGTATGCCATATCTAGGGCAGCTGAAGCCATCATATCTCGTGGTAAATGAAATGAATTCAATTTTGTGCTATGTACATTAAGCAAATTCGTTATGCTGTAAGGTGATAATTTTAGCCTGTTGAAATAATGCATAAATATTATGACCTTCTTTGTCAGTTTTGACCATGTGTGAAGTTGGCCTTTTAATGAATCAATAATTTGATTAGTTTATTTTATTGAGTTTAAAAAATTATTAAGTATATTTAATTTTATAGGGAAAAAATGAATTTCATTTATCTTATGCTAGAGTAATTTATATCATTTGTACAAAAAAGATCGTTTATTCACAATTTAGGTTGCTTCTATTTGGCTCGCCGTTACTATGGGAATTACTTTTGTTTTAAGATGTTTCAATTCGCTGTGATGTCTCTTGCCAACCCATGAATTCAGCAGCATTTTGAATATTTGAAATTTTTTGAATTTTATGCATATTTTCAACTCCTCGAAGCATTTCTTCGATTACTATACCATTTCTCGTCTCTAGTGCCTAATTCAATTTTTTTTCAATAAACTTCATAAAAAAAAATGATAATAATATTTTTTTTCTTTATTGACATTTTAATGTTAGCAAACAAGTATTGCATGCGGTAAATTTTTATAAAGAGAGTTTTTGGTTGAGTTTATATAGTCGAAAAAAAATATTTTAAGGGTCGGATTTTTTTTAATATATTATTAAAATACTTTAATTTAACCATTACAAATATTTAATAATCTACATACACTTACTGTATCTAACAAATTTAAAATTTAGCATTTTATTAACTCCAAAAACTATTTTACCAACTTTACTAAGACTTTCGAAATTAATTTAATTGAACACTCTAAATTTGTTGAACCTTTTGAAGGCAACACAATGTAGTCTATTTCTCAAGTTACTAAATGCATCCAAAACTCTATTCGAATTCATACCAAATGCAAGGATCTTCAACTCACAACATTAAATTTAATATTTTATTATAATTTAACATAAATCATCTCTAATTCACTATACTAAATTTTATATCAAATAAATATTTGTTCTTATTTTTTTTATATTTTAATTATTATCTATTTATTTATTTATTTATAAAATTATTTAATTACTTATATTTTAAAGTTCGCAAGCCGACTTCCAAGCTTTTTATTTTATTTATATATTTAATTATTCTATAATTTTATTAATAACAAAGTAGTAGTAATAATATTAATTCTTCATAATAATAATGATAATGATAATAATATTTTTTATATTATTGTGTACTCCTATAACATAATAAACATAATAACAATTTAAAATTATATTTTGATTTAATAAGAGTGTAATACGATTAACATAATAGAAGTTTTGTATGATAATATTACAATGAGAAAAATAGTAGTGATGCCAAATAATATAATTAATATTATAAGTAACTAAAAATTTATAATTTATGTTCATTCAAGTAACATTAATTTTTTTTTTATAAAGATTAGCTCGAGCTTAAATAGGTTGGATTGTAAATAAATTCGAGTATGATATTTTTGAATTGAATTCCAACTTCGGATTAAATATGCAATTTCGACAGCTTAAATTTTTCAGAAGCAACTTAAACTTGGGCTTAAAATTTTTCCGAAGTCAACTCATTTACACTCACAATCACAACATAATTACTGCGACTCCCTAAACTCCGGTAAAAACATGGAATAAAGGCGCCAAATGACTGTTCTTTTCTTGTCTGATATTTTCTGAGCTGGGATCTCTCCAAAGACCCAAATAATTTTTTTGGCAGATGTCCAAGAACTACGACAACTGGGAGAAATTGGTGGGAGCAGTGCTGTTGAGAGATCAGCTCCGTCGACTTGCTTTGATCAACTCCAGCGACTCCAGCAACATCAACTCCGCATCATCTAGTTTCAATCTGGCTCTGCTTCTCCGTTTTCTAGCTATGACGAGCACGTGATCATCTCTAATGGGGAGACATTATTACCAAGAAATTATCTGGTAAGTTGGGCCTTTAATGGAGGTAAAAGTGGTGTCATCTGCTTATCGAGTATTAATTTTCAATTATACCAGGGTTTTGCGTTGTGAGCTTCAAACTTCGGGCACTCAAAGTTTGATTTTTTTTTTTTTTTCATTTTTTGTAGTTTTAGTTCAAGGTTCTTGAGATGGTTGAGTTTGTTGAACGATGAAATAAATTATCGTGTCTAATTTCTTGGCTTGCTTTCAATTTGGGTATATTGCAGGGCGACTGGGAGGTTGACCTTACTGAGCTGGTCTTCTCAGAATCGACTCCCAAATCCTCCAGGGTGAGCTCGAGGTCTCTAATTCTGTGGCACGCGCACCAAAACGATGCAGCAGCGGTGAGAAAGCTCCTGGAGGAGGATCGGTCGCTGGTGCATGCTAGAGACTATGATAATCGGACTCCGCTCCACGTGGTGGCAATCCACGGCTGGATCTACATCGCCAAATGTCTTCTGGCGTACGGAGCTGACGTAAACGCTCAAGATCGATGGAAAAACACCGTAAGGTTTTATGGTGATTTACACACACATGTATTCATCTTGCATAGACAGACTTTTATGTGTGTGAATGATCATTGAGTTCATCTATGCGTTGATGTAGGTGGTGATTCTGTGTTTATGTTTTTTTATTTGTAATTCTGTTTGATCGTTAATTCTGAGTTGATTAATAGTCTCTTTTATCGAGAATTTTGTCAATCGTGTGTTTGTTTGGTGCAATACTGTGTATTTTATTTGTGCGGATTCATGTTCTCCATACATGATCTGTCGAACAGAAAGTCTTCTCCATGAACTGTGATTTTAGTTTTGCTGAAAATATTACCCCTTCTATTTATTTTAGCAATTCTTTTAATGAATGAAAAATTAAATACAAAATTTTGGGGCCATTCTATACATCAAGAGCCTTTTAGTTTAGTTAAGATAGGAAACTATTCCTTGCTGCCTACCAGTACTACTCAGCATCGAGAAACAGTAGAGATCCTGTCATTAAGTTGATAGTGTGGTTTGAGAAAAGGTTTTACCTTTGTTAACGATTGTTAACAGTGACGGCGAGCATAGGGTGTGCATGTTGTTTGTTTGAGTGATTGAAAAGCTTCTTCAACTATGGATAGATTATGTTGTTAATTTGTCAAGAAGCTATCCTGAAAAACTAATATGTCACCAGCATTCCTGATTGTTTGTGTAACGCGCCATGACCACAAATCCACGTGTTATACATGGACAACCTTCTGCAAGCATTTATTGACCTTCCATTATATCTTAAAACAACTTAAGAGCCAGATGTGTTCTTACCTGCCTAAGTTTTGGAGTGGATTGGCAACATTCCTAAATGCTGGTGATAAGGGAGCAATAATGAAGTTCTTTTGAAGTCTTAAATTTAACATAGGCGTGGCACTAGATGATCATCCAGATTTGGTAATAATACTTGGTAGGTTGTAGTATGCCCAATATATGCATTAAAATATTGATAGGGCTGTCAGTTAAGTCGATCTATTAGAGTCTACTAATGATTGAACCTGGATAAGTTTTTAGTCCTTTAAGTTCAAGGCCATTTTTTCTCGAAAAAAAAAAAAAAAAAAACAAATACACGCTCCAATTGGAGCTGGCTCAAGTGTAATTTTACTCTTTCAATAGCAGCAATACATTAAAAAATTTGTCTAGATTATCACATTGCCAATAAAAGAGAATCAATTATATATAGAGTAATTTTAGAAAAGTACAATGAAACTTTATTCCATGCCACAACTAGTGTTATTGAACTCAATAACAATTTGATTTTTCCTTAGGACAGACTTACACGTATAAATTTGACCTGAATAAGCATAATTAGGAATTCAAAGAATATAAAGAGGAAAGTTCTGATGAAATGTTTAAATGCATTTATCGCATAATTTTCTCTATATATTAGAATAGCTATGAGAATTTTTATTTTTTTTAGGGGGTTTTGGGGGTGGGGGTGGAAGAAGTCTTTGAGATACTGTCAGATGACACAAAAACTGGACATTGTTTAATTGATACCACATCAATGTCTTTGTAAAATATCGAAACAACGCTTGCTTTCTTTCTTGGATACTTTTTAATACAATATAGGTGCATGATAATTTTCTGCTCAACATTTGGTTTTTCATATATTTTAATTTTTGTTCAGTACTATTATTGGCTGCATGTCTCAATTTTATATCATATCAGATGGAAGTGGAAATTTTTTTATTTTAAATTGGAATGAAGTATTACTCATAGTTGAAATAAAATATTAGTCCTAAATATTATCTCAACCATGTATGGACAAAAGAAAAGGAACTATTATATAAAGTTTGGGATGTGAACAAAACAAGGAAGGTCTTCAAAATATATGAAGTGATTTTTAATGATTACTAATTATGCTTATACACTATAATGGATATGAGTTCCATACTGTGACAAATTTAAAAGCTAAATTGCACCTTTAGTTCAGTAAGCTTGGATAGGATGTTCATAGTTTTGTTTGATATTTTGGATTGTTGTTCCTATATTTTCCAAATGCCTATTTGATGTGCAATTTACATCAACAAGTTCCAGTTCTCAGTGCAGTGCTTACAATGCCTACACGCTTATGCACAATGTCTCTCTTTCTTCTTTTGTTGATTTACTTTTTACGACATGAACCATAAATCTGATGGAGACTCCATCTAGTTCACAGACTTCTATTTAGCTGCTCTTCTATCTGAATTTTGCATTTGTGCTTACAGCCTCTAGCTGATGCCGAAGGAGCGAAAAAATATGAGGTGATTGAATTATTAAAGTCATATGGTGGGCTTTCTTATGTAAGTCTCATTCTTCTTTGCTGCATTCTTCCTTATTTTTATGTATTCCTCTCTCTCTCTCTCTCTCTCTCTCCACAGATTGTTAGTTGTAACTATAAGTTTATCCCGTCATTCTTGAAGAGTTTGAATAGTTGGTACTTCTGCGTGACTTATTTCTTTTGACTTTCCTTTTACCTTTTTTATATTGATTTTAACCCTTTTAGCAAAGCTTGCTTTGCATTTGTCAACAATGATTTGGGACTGAAACATTGAAATCATGAATTAATATCTATTGTGCCAAGGCATCATTATCCTTATTGCTATGGGTTGACTAATAAGAACTATTGCCTGGTAAAGATATCAATAATTTTAGTTTAAAAAGGTGTACAATAAAAGCCGACGTTTTGCAACCCTCGGAAGGTGATAATGAGATTCATGAGATGGCTGACTTAGTTGAATGGTAAAATACACCATTATCTCTCATCTTATTTTGTGGAATCCATTTTGTAGTTTCTTGGCGCTTCTTATTTGGGATTATTGCAGGGCCAAAACGGAAGCCATTTTGAACCAAGGCCTGTTCCACCCCCTCTACCAAATAAGCACAACTGGGAGATTGATCCTGCTGAGCTGGACTTCTCAGAATCGACTCTCATATCCAGGGTTTGGGTTCATTTGCAGAATATTAGTCATAATTCCCTATGTTAGATAAAAAAAACTTAATGCCACCTCTTAGTTTCATGGAAAACATAAAATGTTATATTGTAGCAAAAAAATCAAGAGATTGATATTTGCAGTCTGTTCAAATATAGAATCTTATAACCTTTCTCCTATTGCAATCTAAAGGGCTGAAGTCTTGTTTGCAACTTTCACCAAGTAGGACATTTGTTATAACTCATTATGATTACTGTTGAAAAGCACATCAGTGCAACTTGAATTTGAGGTTTTAGTTATTTTACTTTTCTTTTTTGGCGGCTTGTGCATCAGGGGTTGCCTTCCTGGGATTTCAAAATTTATTATTTCATTCTTTTATAGCATAAAATCATCTTTTTCAGCATTGTATGATATCATGTTGTCTTAAACTCGAAGGGTTCTTATTGTTATGGTTGTTGTGTACCCCCTTGGTTCATCCGTCCCTCTGCCTTTTCTCCTTTATCTTCTGGAGCTGGAGTGCAGGGGCAGTTGATGAGATAGAAACCGAGGGTCTAATATGATTCTGAGTTGCTGTCTATTCTGTTTCGTGTCGTTGTGTGCTTGTATTTTCTCTGACATGCCTTTCTATTTGAGACGTATCTAAAGTTGTCATTGTTGCTCTTATCACTTCAGTGTACGTGTAATGTTTGAATTTTTATATGCAAAGCTCATTATTACTGACGACAGTATGCTGATATGCAGGGGTCTTCTGGCGAGATAATAAAAGCTAGTTGGTGGGGAACACCAGTGGCTGTCAAGCGCATTATTCCAAACCTTTCAGATGATAGATTAGTGATGTATATTTCTCAATTTCATTTAATCATCAAAACACTTACAACATCTAGCTTCCCATATCTTCCTTTTAGTAATGGGATAGATCTTTTGATTTTATTACTGTGTATTTTCATGCTATTTTCTGACTTCTGGATGGGTCTTATGCCAAAAAGTAATGGTAGAAGTTTATAATCATACAACAATGGCCTTTTGACATTTCTTAATTGACATGCAAAACCCGGTTTAGAAAGTGTAATTTCTTTTAACTTTATAGTTAAAGTTTTATTAATTTAATTCCTGTGTCACTACATCAGTGTCTGTCATGTCTATTTGCTTTGGCTTTTTCCTCCTGACTTAAGGTAAATTTCCTTGTCTCTTACTCTCAATTCAGTCAGGACTTCAGGCATGAGGTCAATTTGCTACTGAAGCTTCGTCATCCAAATATAGTCGAATTTCTAGGAGCTGTTACTGAAAAGAAGCCCTTCATGTTAATTACAGAGTACTTGAGAGGGGTGAGTGAATGTGTTCTCTATCCTCCTTGGAAGTATATCTTTTGACTTTGCAAAACAGCACAACTTTTGGATCCCATTGTGTATTCTTTACCAGGGAGATCTACATCAGCATCTGAAGGAAAAAAAGGCGCTCAATCCATCAACTGCTATCAATTTTGCACTGGATATTGCCAGGTAAAATTGGAATTAGTAAAATTATATTTGTTTCTCTTCAGTGAAGAACTTCAGACCTTTACAGCATGTTTCTCGTCTTTCACCCTGCATTATTTCTAATGAAAGCCTTATTCCATATAGATGCTCATGCTTCAATTTCTGTCTCATGAGAAAAATATTTGTTCCAAATACATGTGCTCCACAGAGATTGAAGTCGAACTTTTTCCTTTCTTTCCCCTTTTTTTTTTTTTTTTTTGGGGGGGGGGTGTTGGGGGGATGCGATTACGACATAATTAGATTTCTAGACGAGCATGCTTATCAAAATTGGAATGGCTGCCTATTATTTCAAATATGTCATATTATGCAGCAATATGGAATCTGACGTGCTAATCTGATTCTCATAATTTTGTTTGCACAGAGGCATGGCTTATCTCCACCATGAGCCAAATGTCGTAATACACAGAGATCTACAACCAATGTTAGTTGCTTTTGTGCTAGGTAAAACGGCATGTAAATCAGTTTTCTAATAATCATTATGATTCTGCTGCCTGTTGTTTTGCCTCGACCAATACTATCTTGATAATGCATGCAGATCTTTTTCTGTCTCTATGATGAACATTTGGGAGAATATATATATATATATTTTTTTTCCTCCCTTAGACAGGCTAACATATACTACTTTCAGGAATGTTTTTCTTGCCAACACAAATGCAGATCGTTTAAAAGTAGGAGATTTTGGATTGAGCAAGCTCATAAGGGTACAAAATTCTCATGATGTTTACAAGATGACTGGCGAGACTGGAAGCTGTGAGTAACTATTTTAAGAATAGTTTTATGCGCAGATGGGAATTTTTTGATGGTTTGTACTGTACTTTTCCTGTGATCACAAAAGACCGTTATATGGCACCTGAAGTCTTCAAGCACCGGAAATATGATGACAAGGTTGACGTGTTCTCCTTTGCAATGATATTATATCAGGTAATTTTTTATCTTTGTCATGACTCCGACATATTGAACTGTAGTTGAAATATAACACAAAGTGACTGAACTGTTGCAGATGCTTGAAGGTGAGCCACCATTGGCACGTTACAAACCATATGAAGCAGCAAAATATGTGGCAGAAGGACACAGACCAATGTTTACGGCAAAAGGTCTAATTCCTGAGTTGAGAGAGTAAGTATCTGTGGAAATCTTATACCATGTGGACTGAGGAATGGTGAAAGAAAAGAAATTGACGCCCAGTTAATGGCTCATGGAATCAATCTTAAATGGTCATATAGCTATGTCTAACATGTCATAGGAATTTCTTCTAATTGGTTCCATAATACCCGAATATACCAACTATTCTATTGATGGAAAAGAAATTTGATGAGATCACTTAAAAAAGAAAATGAGAATCGTAAAATCGAAAAAATACATTTTTGTCATGTTAGTTGTCTAATTTGTCTGTAAAAACAACCGAGTACACAAAATTTTCACCTTGTCACTACATCCAAATTGCCTGCTGCACCTGTACTCTTTGAAACAGTTACATTTTGATCTTGATAGCTAGATGATCATGGCAAATATTTAACCACATAAAATTGACCTCAGAACGAGATGCCTTCCCTATTTAAATATCTTGCTGGTGCAATTGCTTTTCTCATTTCAACTTTATTAATTATCTCTTTTGGCTTTAGAATTTTGCCCCCTCCCCCCTTTCATTTCAGATGCATCTAAATTCTATGCTGAAACCCATTCATCAGACAAATAACTTACTAAATTCTATGCTTACATGCATTCATCAGATAAATAACTTATTCTATGATTGGGTTCTATTGGTTCCCCAAACAATGTAGTTGCTGAACCTAAAGTTTCGCTGACGTAACCTATTGACCATAATGGCAAATCTAGCGAAAATTCAGACTTCTGACATAATGGCATAGGCGATTGGAGTAGCTTCCTTGCACAGCTTCATTTCTTTTTTTTTTTTTTTTTGGCACTCGAACTGAATGCCAAGAACTCCTGTTTGCATTACTGGGTTAACAATTTAGATGGATATTGTTGGAATAGAGGAAAAACATAAAAGATGATTAAGGACTCTATACATAAGAAAATACTGTACTTGAAAACATATCTCTTTCATCTTACGACATTAATAAGGAATAATGTTTTTACAATGAAATTTTTAGTCAATCCCAGTGGTGAGGATGTCCTGTTTGGATTGTTTGTGATCTTATGAGATCCTCTAGATATTGGGCATCTTCTGTGCATCTACTACTACTACATTTTCTTGTCTACCCTTTTAAATCACCAACACATGTTGAACCCATTTTTCCTATTTGTTCATGTCAATATATTTCTGCTTATTTATTGAATGACACATAAGCTTTGTGGCGATACCGACTTTTAGCCTACATGTAGTAGTGGTTTTGTTGAATGTTCTAGCGAAGACTTTTATTGAATGTTCCATTGTCTAAACGATAAATTTTCTTTCCAGTATCTCACAAAGCTCAAATAGTTTTTACCTTTGCATTCAGCAGACAACATACGCATTTGAAGTTTTACATCCTCGTATCTGTTGAACTGAATATTTTTTTTTTTTTTTTGGTAGTTTAACTGAGCAGTGCTGGGCGGCAGACAGGAATCAGAGGCCCTCTTTCTTGGAGATTTTGAGGAGACTCGAAAAAATCAAGGAAATTCTACCATATGATCGTCGCTGGAACATCTTTGCATCATAAAGTTAACCCTGAGAAGGGCACTGTCAAAATGATGTGGTTCAGGTCAGTGAACCAGTGACCTCTCCTTTGGCGGCTAAACATGTTGCAAGGACTACTAAATTCCATAGTGTCGTTCGGATTTAAACTTCGGATGCGTTTATGTTGTTAGACGACTCCATTTACAATATAAGTTTTAAAAGCTATATGCGAATGATGTAACAAACCTTGATTTGTTATTTTCCCTTTTGGATGTAATATGTTGTAGCCCGAAGTAAATAACAACTTAGAGAAATTTCATGAAGGCAAAATGGTGGTGTCTCTTTGTAAACCAGATCTAATACTATTCCTATCATTTAGGTGTGCCCATGTATGAAGATGGCCTTCTAAAGAACAGAATTTCTCCATTCAATAAAACTCCCTATAACACCACCTGAAGTTTTTATTACAATTCGATTCCCCACATTGAATCAAAAATGTAATTCATCTCTTCCTAGATAATTGTACAGCACTCAGAAAGACTTAAGAAACGATTCAGAACCACTTTAAATAAGCTTCTTCTTCTCAAAGAAAGACTTCAAATGCCATAGCTGCAGTCCTGCCACAGATAGGCAAACAAGAATCGATAGAAAACTAAACCAGAACATTTTGGAGTTAGTAGATCTATTCAGTTGCTGCATCTCTTCTTCCCTGCAATAAGCATCAACCACTAGGTGAAGCATTGGTAATCTAATATTACATCATTCTTCAAGTAAAAAACATGGCAAATCTCTTTAGAGAACTTAAATTAGCTTACCTTTCACGTAGATAATACATCTCATCATGAATGGATTGTACTGTATCAAACATTTTCTTCAGTTCTAATTCCATTAACTGGTGCCAAGGGGGAAACAAAAAGGCAAAGTTAACAATGAAGAGAAAAAGTAGGGATGATCTTATTTGTATATTCTCCAAGCACTCTCAATTTCATGATATCATAGCAACTAAAATACTCTTGAAATACGTAGATATAGTTCAATAGTGTGAATCTAGGAAAGAAGAAACTGCCAAGGCAGCCAGAGTAAAAGATTGTCAACCAATGTCAAGGATTAAAGATATATATATATATATATATAAAGAGGAAAAAAGTCTCACTAGTCATATTGAAGCTAAAATACCGCTAAAATATGGGCAAAAATACATATGGCATTCTGTGAAAGATTTCAAGCAGAAGTAGTTCAAATCACAATGGAAAAAGGAAGACATGCAATTACTGTGCATAAAGCATGATTCAATGAAGCAAAACTTGATCAAAATGTACAAATGAATTAGAAAAGAACCTATCAAAATCCATAAAAATGACTAAAACTAGTTGTAGTCCAAAAACAAGGATCGGGCTTTCCACCTTATTTCAAACTCAGCAACTATTCACCATTGATGTCGCCACTTATTGCCATCATATAACCAACAAAAAACACAATGATCTTTCCCCCGCAATGACCGTCGATGTTAACTGAGAAATTAAGTTTCATAATTTCAATCAATGTTTGAGATTGTTAGGATTAGAATAACTCTATTTGGATTCAGTGGCCATCTTATGGCAAGAAATTGGCTGTGAAGGGATGTCGCACAGACGGTGACTCAGACAAGGTGGTGGGAATGTGAATTAAAATTGGAATCAAATTAAATTGGAACTTGGAAATGCAGTATCAAGGAGAAAGCATTGTTAAAATTGAAAGCAAGAATACTGCATTGCCAAGGGAGATGAAAGCATCATTGCACCAATAGAACCAGTTTGATCATGTCGAATCTGGTGCACCATTTTTATATGGGAAAAGTAAAACCTTTCAGCAAACTAGGGGAAGGGACTTTAAGCATAGAATAAATGGCATTTGAGGTCAACTAACAAAATAGATGAAAATTGCAGAGGACAACTCCCATTTATCATGTAGAACTAATAAGCATTTGCTTACAAAGGAAAATCTTTTCCATTGTGTTTTCTTCACTGTAGTCCAAGCTGCAAACATATTGGTGAGTTCCTATGATTTTTTCCATAATATACAGTCCCTTAAACTGTCAGATTATGCAAAAATGTATCACATTGCTGGGGCTAATTAGATGTTATATATTGTTTACTCATCAATTCAGTTGTAGATATTAAAATGCCTAAATCTATTAAAAACATGCATATAGTGGTTTTCAATGATGATAGTCTTCTTTGCCTATCCATCAAATCAATGAAGATTACGAAGAATACATGTCAAATCAACTCATAGCATTTTCAGTTTTCTGGTATAACTTAATCTACTGAAGTGGGAAATCACATTTAGTCTACCTTTAAAGGGGCAAGCAAACAACTCAACAACTAAAGGGCTCAATCAGCAAAGCACAAAGTGAAATCCATTAGGCAAACACCGTACAGAGAAACTAAAACCATAACTTGGATAGAAACATGACCAAGCTCAATCTAACAAGCTAACTTCATCTTTGGCACATATAACCAAAGAAGCATAATTAAAGCATATGCATATGACCACTTACTTCAACAGAACCTTTTTTGGCAACATTGGTCCAATCCTTGGCAGCAACACCAGACTTCCAATCAAAGTCAATGGTTATACTAGTAGAAGGTTTGTGATCAGCAGCAAAAAAGCAAGCCATGTAGTCACCTGCCTCCACTGCTTGAAATGCAAAATGCCCCTCGGTAACATGGTCTGAATAGTGATAGCTATTTCCATATGCTGATGTCACCTATATGTTTCACATAATTTAGAGAAGATCTACAATAAGAAATGACCACCTAACGCTTAAACACATTTGCTGAGTGAATACAATAAGAAAAAGAGAAAATTTTGAGTTCTTAATCTAATCATAAACCTTTCAACAAACCTTACCATTTAGCAAAATCCATTTAGACAGTAGACAGCATAAAAGGAGAGAACAAAAATTAAAGATTTTTTCTACTAATTCCACTCAACACAAAAGAAATTAATTCCAAAACCAAGTAAATACCACAAAGAAAAAAAATTCAAACTTATTTGAGTTTTTTTATCTTGTCACCAAAACAGAGAATTTCTGAAAGATAACTTAAAAATTGTCGACGTCATTAAGAAAACTGGTCCCAAAAAAGAGGAAAAAAGAAAGCAAAAAAAGAAAAAATCAGATCAATTAAAAAACAAAAAACAAAAAAAAAAGACGCAAGCAAACTTCACAAAGATAAAGAGTCGCACTTCTCAGCAAAACCTTAGTCTCAAATTATAGCTTACAAACTCCTCTAAACCCTTTAGTAATTTGACCAAACATTAAAAAAAAAATGAAAACCCACAAAACAAATATAAACTTTGGAAAAAAAAAAAATATTACCCGAACAGTGATTTTGTGAGATTCAGGTAGAGGGTGTCCCTCATTAGGGTTTACAATTTGGTATTTCCCGACAGTCATTGAATTGCTCTTGATATCCTCCGATATGCATTTGGTGTGACCCGACTCCAGATCGAATCGGATCGATTCAACCCGCGTCCATAACAAGAAAACTGAAATTAAAACAAGGAAAAGACTCTGTCTTTGGATTTGGATATTCATAGTAACGATGAAGAAAACAATAATCGATAATCCCAAAAGGGGCTTCTTTTTTCTACGTTTTCTGGATTGAGGCTCGGCTAAAGATGGGTTTTTTTGTCTGAATTCGGATTATACTTATTATTTTTTCCGAATATTAATAGTATCTCAATTTGGTTTGATGGGAGATGAAATCAGAAAATGCAAGAGTCAAAAGGCTGCATTTGCTGAAATCACTTCTTTCTACTCCGGGGTTTCGTGTATTGGTCTTTTTTCATTGTTCATTTTTCAATTTTTTTGGTTCTTAATTGGGTCATAATTTTGTAAAAAACAGTAGAGTATCCAATGAGGTTATTCCACGTAGGATTTGACCTCTTGGTGAGGTGGGGACTATTGACATTTAATAATAATAATAATGATGATGATGATGATGATAATGATGATGATGATGGCAAAATAGCTCTTCACCCCCAAAAAAAAGCGTTTTGACAAATTGCCCCCAAGAATGGGAAAAAGTAAACTCCAATTTTTCATTATTTCATTGCGGACGACAAACGGTGGGATCAAATTTGAACACGTTGATAGGTTAAATTTTTACATTTATAAATAAATTTAAAGTGAATTTTAAAATTTTATTTTTAAATTCCCCGCCCTTACCTTGCTTTATTTAATTTTTTTATTTGTTTTAAATTTATTAAATATTTATAATATTTTTTAGAAAGTTTTAATGTACTATTTTTAAAAAATATATATTTTTAAAATAATAAAATTGATCTAATGGTCTAACTAATCAAATTTGAATTTGAATTTGAATTTGAATTCTTAAAATTTTAGCACACACTTATGCATCAATAAAAGAGAATGAGGTGATGTTTTAAAAAATTAGCATTTCAAGTATAGTAGTTGTAAAGATACAACTAGGCAATCAAAATTTAAAGTAAGATTTTATAACTTATAGTCACTAATTTGTGCAAAAGTTTTTTAATTTTGAAAAAAAAAATTATAGTTAACTTATCTCCTGATAAACAAGTATATGACGATTGTTTATATTTTGTTCGGGCTAATCTTCTGTTGTTCGAAAATATATTCCAAATCATTTTGTTAAGCATAATTCATTATTTATGAAGATGACTTGGAATATTTTAAATTTTATTCTATTAAACATCTAAGGCAACTAAACCATGTAAATGTTTGCCTTCAAATGAACAAAGACATCTTTTAAAACATTTAAATACATTGGAAATATTGTAAGAAATTGTAAAAATTTCTTCATCTCTTACAATAATTTGAAGCTTGCCTATGAGAAGTTATCTTGTAGTTTAGTTCGTACAAATTTTAGATCATTTTTTCTTATGTACGAATTTGATATATTATAGTAAAGTAAACAAAATATAGGCAAATTGTAATTTAGTTAATCTAAAAATACAAGCACGCAATTTGGGTTTTCTTATTTGAAAAAACAGTAATAATTTTGAGGATACATAATATGTTGGTCATGGATATGTTTCGGTGAAATGTTAATGAAATCATGCAACAATTACTTGCAAGGATTTTAGTAAGTTTTTAAGTTTGAAATAGGTTTTAGGGGCAAAATGAAAATTTAATTAATTTAGAGGACTAAAGCGCTATTTTTTCAACAAGTGCCAGTCGTGTGATAAATTTTCGGTTGAAAGCTCGGCGAAGCTTTATGCAATAAAATAATGAAATAAGGGAGTCTCGTGGATTTCACTATTCATAATCTTGGTAAATAGGTTGAGCAAGATTTCGATTTATTTGAATTCTTTAGAGGGAAATCTTGCACAATTTACTTAATTCTTTTTCTAATTTTACTATATGTCTTTGGTATCCCTATATTTTAGATATTCTTACTTTAAATGTTAAGAACGTTGAAAAATTTAATAGGTATAATATCAAAATGGTTAAAATTAACAGAATTTGAGTTATAGTTGAATTAAAAGTTTAATTCTATTTTTTTAAAATGACACATTTTGTGTTTACGGATATGACAATCGTCTTCTAAGATACAACAACTAACTTCTTATGATAGTAATACTACAAATTACGCACTCGGAACGCACAATTCTTGTAGATTTTTAAATTAGTTAAAGTTAGCCAAAATACCATTAGAATATATAATATGAGAGTTTAATTTAATTACTCATTACTAAAGTGAAATTTTATATATGTAAGACAAAATTGTTCTACTCTTCCAATGTGGGATTTGTGACTTTTCACATTCCCATCATTTCATAATTAATCATTTATTTAAGTGACTTACTTTATCAATTAATTTCTCATTCACTTGAAATTGATTTTGAAAAATCAAATATACTATAGTTATCTACTCATGGCGTACATTATATTTAATCAAATTATATTTATTTTTATAAAATAGAATTCACTTTATTTATTGGTCAAAATTAGGTCAAATTCAATTTTTCAAACTAATTTCCAACAAAGAATCATAATTACAAAATGAAAAAGAAGATTTTATATTTATGAAATTATTTATAAATTATATTATAAAGTAACCAACATAAGATTGGACATCAATGCTTTCTCATATAAAATCTCCTGGACAAACGTCTTTCAGGAGATAAATAAGTCAAAATCCAACTTAATAGTCCCAAAAACCATTGAATAGAAAAATATTTCTCTACTGCAACAACCTAAAAGGATATATTTGTTATTATAGAAATTTTATAGATAGTGAATCGGATGAAGTCTATTTAGTATGTACTAATTTGACAATAATAATTAAATTAAGGATATCAATTAAGGTATTTGTAAATATTCATGTATCAAATTGACATTAATTTTAAAATTCAGGTATCAATTAGAGGATCTGTAAAAACTAGTATATACATTAATAGTAAATCTCCAGTACCAAAATAATTTTTATTCTTAAAAATAGAAAGAGATGAACTAGTAATTATACTAACTAGTGGGGGAGGATGTGTGCTATTTTCACCCAACATTAACATACTTGTGGGCAAAATTGACTTATTAGAAATAGAAATGGAGGAGTTGGTAATTATGAAAATTAGCACAGTAAAGTGGTGTAATTAACACAATTTTTTCATTTTTTAATATTTTTATTCAATAAAAGTTTTAGAAAATTTGCAGATTAATAGTCGTTGAACAAAAGGGAGCTCAATGTAAGTTTTATTTTTTCAAAGGGGCAAGTTGATAATTATGCTAATTACTAATGGAACAAGTGTAATTAACTCATAAAATTGTGTTGTTCTTAGAAGAAGTAGTAGTAGGCATGGGACAGAGGAGGACTAGGGTAAAAATGAATAATAGGGGGCTTCTGATATAAGTGATCTGCTCCACTTCTTTTATATTTGGTTCTTTTTTTTTTTTTTAACTTTCAAAATTGAGTCTAAATCAAGTTTAACCAACTTTACTTTTATGAATTTGGATCCTTGTGATGTATTATTTGTCTTGAGGTAATATTCTTGTTGTAGATTTATCTACTAATAAAATAATTTACTTAATCATTTGCTCATGAAGAAAACATAAAGAAAAAAAAAATAGTGAACAGATATAATATCTCTTAAATTTTAGAAATAAATAGACACAAGTATCTATTTCGTCTTGAACACCCCTGACAATTTAACTTGAAAAATATTTGAAAGACTCATCTTTACTGAATTCCAGGATAGGTTTAATCCAATTATGAAGTTCATTAAATTGTGAAAAATATTGATATTTTTCATTAATTGATAAGATCATAAAGTTCAAAGTTATTCTTTAATTAGGAGACGCATAGATCTTTTATTACATTGTACTTAAGCACTTGAAAATCCACATTCTTGATTGCATCTTTATAATTCTAATTCTCCTCAAAATTTAAAATTTTAAAAAATAATGGTGGTATTTCAAAATCATTATAATAATTTTGCCTTTAGTAATGGTGAAAAACCTGCCCTCTTAATTCTTGAAAGGGGGAGCTTTATAGAGTAAAAAGGATAGAAAAAGAAAAGGGATAGACAGGGAAACTTCATAGACTTGCATGACATCTTTATATTTATTTTTATTTTTTTTTTAAAAGACATCTTTGTATTTGATTCATTTGACTTTGAAAATAAGAATTGGGACAAAAAGAGAAGATCAAATAAAGGTGGTCTATTGCTAAATACATAAAATGCTACTTGCTACCTTTTCTCCTCTCAACCCCACTTGAAAAATAAAAAGTCATGCAAGAAGAAAAACATAGGCAAGAATAGGGACCAAAGATGAATATAAAACAAAAAATTTGATAGAATTTTGTGGATCTACCTTTGGTTGGAGACAATATCAACCCCTTATTAAAGCCAATTTCACATTCTTTAGTGTATGTGACAATAACAACTTGATTATCTCATAGTCAAGGATCATTGCAACGATGTCATAATAAGATAGCAAAACAAGCATATGAGATATAGGAGCTATTTACATGTCAATAATTTATATATTTTTATTTAAAATACATTACGTGATGCTATATATGTGTATGTGACACGTAAAGTTTTTTTTATGTTCTATAATATGCCTAATAACATAATTGTTACATGTATTTTAAGTCAAAACTCATTGTGTTGGTTATTTTCTCGCCACAAATCAATTTTAAGTGGTTTTTGGATGAATTTTGAGCTTGTTAATGGTATTGAGTCAAAGTTCATTTGCCTGTTTAAACTATAGGCTGTGTTTAGGTACTTTTTGGCCAAATTTTATAATTTTCCAAATTTGCTGGTAAAAGTTTTTTTTTTTTTTTTTTCTTGTTTTTTGGTTCGTTTTGGCTTTGTGTTCCTTTAATTGCATTCATGTAAGTCTTGTGATAGAAACTTCTATTGTTATACAATTATGGAATATCACATAGTTTCTCTCTTCATCCTTAAGAGTCTTGAAAGCACAATCTTTAGTGTTTTCTTAATATTATTTACTTCGATTCACAATATGCAATTCTTGGTAATTTTTTTCTGTACTGACATTATTTTGTCAGCAAACACATGTTGCACAAGTTATTAAAAAAAAAAAAAAAAAAGTTATTACCTTGTTTGTATCTTTCAAAGACAACATGAATAGTCAAACTTATTCATGCATAACTTAATATGAAACTATATGTGCCTTTATAGTTCACCAGATTTTGTCCTCAAACTAAAAATAATAGCCTTGCTAGTTGATTCTGTATTTTTCCCAAAAAGTAACCTTAGTTTCTTAGTGTTCTGGTTAAGATGACAATGTCAATTGAACCAAACTAAAACAGACAACTTTAAATGATCTTCTATCTTAAATCTTATCTATTTGTAGTGAAGTTAATGTGACTTGCAAAACTTTTGAAGTATTTGAGATGTTTACAACTTATACACTCTTTTAACGTGGTCTTCTTGCTTTAATTTTATCGAACTACTTATGTACAATTTAGAAACGTTAATGTTACTATAGCTCTTTATGTATTTTAATTGTTGATTTTCTTTTTTTACCACAAAAATGGCTATAAATCACATGCATCATTCAACTTAGATCCACATTTAATTATTAATCATTTTCTTTCAGATTTATTTATCTAAAAGATAAAGGGTTGAACCCGAAGACAGCTATATGGTATGTTGGAAATATATTCTTTTTTTTTTTTTGTTTATATTACAAATGTAGCTCATACCCAAATGTTGCAATGTCCAATGTGTCTTTTTTCTTGTTCTATTTTGTAGAGAAACAACGATACTTTGGCTTTGTATGTATTTATTTCCAAAATCCAATTTTGGATTTTATACTTTTTTAAAATTTAAAATTAGATTTATTAACCTATTTTCAATTAAAATGTTCATTTTATCTTCTTATTTTCTCACAAAAAATTTCATTTCAAATCTATAATTTCAATTTCTAACTCTATAAATAACTCTAATTTGTCACTTATTGTTCATTATTTCAATTATTTTAATTCAAATTATACTAGTGAGACTACTATTACAAACTCTATCTACTTAATATATCCCATTTTATTTAAATATTATAAATAAAATATTATATTTAAATTAATTATTCAAATTTAAACCACCACTATCAATTTAATCTAACTAATATGTAATTATTTTTAAAATACATGAGCCCACTGCCGTTCAAAATATTATAATAAATTATTGTATTCTAATTAAATATTTTAAGTGACCTTACCATATCAACTTTATAAATTATTATATACATAAAATTCTTAAAAAAATACTATAAAACAGACAAATAAATATAATTTAATTTTTATTACGTATTTTCATATTTAAAATTTTCTCAAAATTACTCAATAATATATTTTTATTTTCAAATGTATTCTATTGAATGTTAGTAACTGCATATGCATATGTAATTTTAGATGTAAAAGCACTTCATTATTGCTTTTATTCTTAAATTATTTAAATATTTTGTCCATATCACTGAATGCATGCTAGTATACATTAATCACATGCATCATTCAACTGAGATCCACATTTATTCCATAATTATCCACTTAATTAGAATCTCACTTCACTCCTAGATCCCAAATCATTCTTAAAAGCAATCTTATCTAAACCAAATCAAAGCACTTGCCATTTTAAGGTTAAAACAAATAAGAGACAAGAAATTGACTAATTAATACAGCTCTTGGTTGGTAAACACAATTAATTCCTATTAAACACAGAAAAATTATCCAAAGAAAATGAAGAATAAAACAAACACAAATCTTTGATCTTTAAACAATTTAAAAATAAAAAAAGTAATTCCTCTCTCTCTCTCTCTCTCTCTCTCTCTCTCTAAAAGTTTTCTATCATCATTAGGCCACCAAACAATGAACTCCCATTCTCCATACCCCCAACAAGAACTCAACTGATGAAATGAGGAAGAAAAGAAAGGGCCAAAAAAGAAGAGATTAATACATTTTTTTTTTAATTTCCCCATTCTGCTGAAAACAAAAGAGAAATTTTTGCAGTTCATTTAACAATTTTTGCCACTTTCCTAAAACTAAAATAATCATTCCGTGAAAATTACTCCTCATTTAATTTCGATGCGTTTTCCCTCGTGAAAATCACCGCTCTCTCTCTAGATTCCCCATTTTTATCTCTCCTTGGGATCCCATTTCTTCAATCTT
The DNA here is from genome assembly GCA_019321725.1 of Paulownia fortunei. Classification (NCBI taxonomy): domain Eukaryota; kingdom Viridiplantae; phylum Streptophyta; class Magnoliopsida; order Lamiales; family Paulowniaceae; genus Paulownia; species Paulownia fortunei. Next base: position 2,996,598 of record CM033121.1, read on the forward strand.
TTTTCCAAAAAATTTAAATTATTTTTTTCCAAGTTTTTATCAACTGGGTTTTCCTTCGACCCACCAATGTACTCTAAAGATTGAATCTTTAATCCAACCCACATTCCAAATTGCACATATACTTGAAATATAGCTTCTTTTTTTTTTTGTTTTTGTATAAATATCAATTCTTTTGCATTAAAATTTAGGTTATACTGGTGATATTGTATCGAGATGAAATCTTGGCGGTGGTAATGAGGCTTAAATGGAGGCGGTTAGATCAGAGAGAAGTGTGGAAAAGTTGCCGTCATTGCAGGGGCCGGTGATACAGAGGACAAGATTACAAGTGTGGTTTATTAGGGTTTGTTCTAGTATACTAATATGGACGTGTTTGGTTCAACTCGTGGCAGTTGGGGAGCTCTGGCACCCTCGTTTGCTTACCGGATATCCAGGATCCACAAAAATGTCAGCTCATCAAGAGGGATTGTTGCCTTCTTCGCCTCCGCCTCTCATTCCAGCTAGTGAGTATCCTCTTTTAGCTGTAATTTGTGTTGCAACGGTTTTTGAGTTGATACTTTGTCGATCAGTTTATGCTGTTTTATGAATCTGACTTGCTTTCCTATGGTATGATTGAGAAAATTACAATGTAGAGTGATGTAGGGTGATTATTGCAATTAGAAAAGAAATGAAGTTGTGTGCTGTCAAAAATAAATCATTAGGATGCTATAATCTATGCAGAATCACTGTAAGTGAGTTGCAGTGGTTTATTGAGAAGGTACATTATTGGTTACTTGATGCTATATTATGAATCATGTTTTCTTGATTGTGGTGTTTGTGCTTTAGGCAATCTTGTTCATTTAAGTTGTTTGGGAATATACTTTTCAGAATGTTAAGTGTAATTGATGCAAGTAAAAAAGCAAAACTTTAATATCATGCTGCCTTCGCCTCATTCTTATTTATTCTTCTCTCATATCCATCTGACCCTATTGTGTTGTGGCCCTTCTCTCCCAATTTTTTTTTTGTAAAGAATGGGGCTTAGTTTGTTATCTTGATTAGATTATCAACCTATTAATACTAAGTTCTATGTGGATCTTGAGTTTTTGGTGAGAAAAGGGATAAGTAAAAGGGGAAAGAAGAACATCCTTTCTATTTCTTGTATATGAAATTAAAGAAAAAGTTTTCCTGTTAAACCTTTGGAATTGAGTATCAATTAAACACATCCTCTAAGTTTCTCTTTGATTATCATTTACAAGTTTATGTTTAAAAGCTGCTTTCTCAAGTGAACAAATGGTGTGATCTATCTAAAACTCTTGCACTCTTTTATGGTCTTACTTGGGGGTGAATAGAAGCATTACAAAATTGTCTTTGAAATTTTACAATGTGACCTTGAGATGTCATCCAAATAAAATTTTGGTAGTGACACTTGACTATATACTTCATAATAATTTGCAGGGAATTACACAACCACCGGCTTTCTCAAAGTCACTTGCAATGGCGGCCTGAATCAAATGCGCTCTGCGGTACGAATTAATATTTGTCTTCTCTGTCAAACTAATTATGTTTTACTTTGTCTAATTTTGCACCTTTGGAATTTCAGATTTGTGACATGGTGATGATTGCTCGGCTCTTAAACCTTACTTTGGTTGTTCCTGAACTTGATAAGACATCATTTTGGGCCGATCCTAGGTATTTATCATGAAATGGAGTATTAGTACCCTTTTCATTTATGCATATTCAAATTTAGTTTAATATGCAGCAATTTTGAGGATATTTTCGATGTGGGACATTTCATCAATTCACTAAGAGATGAAGTCCGAATTATCAAGAGGTTACCGAAGAGGTTTGGCCTACGATATGGATATCAACCACTTGTAATGCCTCCTGTTAGCTGGTCGAATGAGCAATACTACTTGCAACAGGTCTGTGTGTTATTTTCACCAAATTTTCTTTGCAGGAATACTGCTAAAAATTTAGCTAATAGAAACCATTTTGCCCAGTGTTGGCATGAAATTTAAGCTACTGAAGGTAATGTAATTGTTATGAAGTGTCTGACGAGATATGCAAACAGAATTTTTTTACTGTTTGTTTTTTGCACTACCCCAACCCCACCCCCCCAAAAAATAAAATAAAATAAAAAATAAAAAATAAAAAAGGAAATATTAAATTACAAAATAAAGTAGAAGAAAATAATTTGAATCTTATGTTTCACTTATTCCAATCCGCAAATTTGTAACTACTATCTTTAAAGGGATATATAACTTTTACACTGCAAAAGAAGATAGAGGACAGAAGAATATAGAAAGGAAAGATGATACATGGCACAAACCCGAAACCCCTCTATAACTTTGGCGCTTGCTGTGTTGTGGTGTACTAAGTGATTCTTTTCTGGTTGGCTTCATCCCTCCAGATTATCACATGGAATTTTCCTCTGTTTGTATTGGTCACCTTGTTGTATTTTCGATCTACTTGGGTTCTGAAACCTGCTGCACATGGCTTGATGATATTATGTCCTTTATATTATAACTGGTCTGCATGCCTTGACAATACCATATTCTGTATAGGATACCTAGTAGTTGAAGACGATAGTTTGATTTCCCCCTTTTTGAACAAGTAATTTCCATGAAAGAAAGTACAAAGTTCTTGTTGTATTGGACAGTGAAAAGGTAGTGAAGTCCAGCTGAAATGTTATTTATTGGAGATACAACAAACATTGCGTAATAACATCTTGCATCAATTAATAGAAGATTAGAATTTTCAGGCAAGCATCATTTGGATTGACCATCCAAGAAACAGTTAAGTCCAGCTGTATTGTTATTTATTTGAAGACTCAACAGTACTGGTTACCCCTTCCTAACAATACTGGTTAGTTAATGGTAGTATCATGTGGTAAGAAACCAGAATTTTGAGGCAAGAATCATTTGAATGCAGCACCATTCATGCTTATTTCTCATGATCTTTCAAGAACCTCTATAGGACCTGGACTTTTCCTAGGTTTCTTGGCTGAAAGAATAAACTTACTAGATCTAGGGGGAAAAAGTATTACACTTTGTCAACTTATTACAACATCAATAGTGGTTATAACGTTCAGATAAACAGATCATTTACAGAAGATGAATATATACTGCACTAGTGGCAAACAAAGAGAATTTGTGGCTTGAGACATAGCTTGTTTATGTAGGTACTGGTGCAACTTAATTCAGTTCTGAAGAAGTAATTTAACAATTATTTTGATTCTAACCTGAAGAGCACAAATTGTGGGAGCAGTTCAAATTATTTGATAACACTAATTGCCGTTAATTTATGATAGGCTTTAATGTGAAGTTCTTTGTTATGCAAACAATTAACATTAATGAAATAGGGTTCATGATTGCTGTATGGAAACTGAGATCGCTTTGAAACCTTAAATAAATTGAATGTATTTTACCACTTGCAGCCTTAGGAGATATAACTTCTGACCAGAGATGCTACTGTTATTAACCTTTTCATTGATTGGAGTTAGTTGCACATTTGTTCAGTTTTAAATCCACCTTGCAGATTCTGCCTCTCTTTGATAAGCACAAGGTGATACACTTCAACAGAACAGATTCACGGCTGGCTAACAATGGGATCTCTCTGGAGCTTCAGAGGCTTAGATGCCGTGTCAATTTTCAGGCACTAAAGTTTACACCTGAGATTGAGGCACTGGGAAACAAGTTGATTCACATTATTCAACAGAAGGGACCCTATTTAACACTGCATTTAAGATATGAGATGGACATGTTGGCTTTCTCGGGCTGCACTCATGGCTGCACTGAAGAGGAAGCTGAGGAGCTCAGACAACTGAGGTAATTGCTTGAAGAAATTCAGTATTAAATGGATGTATTCATGAGAGAATAATAGGTTGGTTTCTTTGTTGTCCATTCCATGATATAAGACAATCCACTTATTAAAGTGTGATCGATATGCACTTGACTTATTTGGTTGAGAAAGGGAACAAGTACATAGATCTATTTAAGAAATTTCCCCTCAGTCCTTTTAATAAAATCATATATTACTATCAAAATATGGACGTGAAACTTCAAAAGTTATCTTTCTCCTAAATGGCCCATATATACTCATTTGTATTTGCAATCTTACACAGTATATTTTTCCTTTTCTATTTTTAACACGAACATCCGGAAAATGTAATGCTATATACATTATTTTCATATTCATACCAGTTCTAACTAGGATGTGTTTCTCAGTCTACTGAGGCTCTTTTGATAACTTGAGGGTAATTTTCTACTTATCTTGAACATGGAAAGATATAGAAAATGAACATATGGGTACTAATTGGCAGGACTATTGTATGATGGTAAACAGTTGTCTGAGTTAAGTTTTCAAAAGCATACTAGTTTGTGAAGTAATTCATAACTACTTGCATGATTAAGACTCCTAGGTTGCTATTTCCATCCTGAAATGGGCTTCCTGCAATATTCTTGTAGTTCTCGATTTTGAAATGTTGACAAGTGTTTATGATTTATCTGAAGCACCCTTCTGGAAGCTTTGTCTAATGATCAGTACTATCACTAAATAATGTCGTTAGGCAATTCAAGAACTGTCTTGTGCAGAGTCCACCCAGGACACTTCTTGCAAACAAGAATAGAGATGGAATGCCGATAGTTTTGGGATGATGACATTGCTTGTGATGCATAAAACTATAATAAAAATTAATGTGAAAAGTTAATAAGAATCTTTTCATAATTTTTTCGGTGTTTTAGGAGTGTGATTTTGTTACTGATCCTTAACAATTTTTTTTTCACTGCTAAAAGTTGGCAGCTTAAATTCTCCAATCTCATTCCCCCTCTTTCATTTAGCAGGCTCATGCCTTGCCTTCTTTCATTCCTTCACTTCAATTTTTGGTTCAGGTATGCATTTCCTTGGTGGAGGGAGAAAGAGATAGTATCTGAAGAGAAGAGATCTCATGGCTTATGTCCTCTTACCCCAGAAGAGACAGCTTTGATTTTGCAAGCATTGGGTTTTGACAAGGAGACACAGATCTATATTGCATCTGGGGAGATCTATGGCAGTGAAAGGAGACTTGCAGCACTAAGAGCTGCCTTTCCAAGGATTGTGAGTCAGTGTCTACTGTGTCTTTATGCCTGTCTATAAGTATCTATTTAAATGTGTGTGTCTGTGCTTAAATTGTTTGGAGGCAATCATTTTGTGGGAATTGCTTATGCTTCTTATCCTTTGGGTTTCTGGTGCCTGTAGAGGCAACAGTGTGCATTATAAGATTTTTAGTGTATAATAGAATATCTAACTATCTGAAAATTATTTTGAGTGTTTCTCGAAATGAGAGAACTACAATCTTAAAGATAATTGTCTTTTTTTTGTTAAAGATTTAAGATCCTGATCCAACATATTCTGCTAATGCTTCTGGTTGGGGATTGTCACATGTCTTGTGGAACAATGAATATCTACAGCATTGAAGATTTACAAGAATTACAATAAATGTATGTGCAGATGGGACATAAGTCTTCTTCTTTCAGCATCTTTGTTTTTGGGATACTAAGGCTAGTGGACAGGACATTTAAATAACAATTGAAGACAAGTTCATGAAACTGACTTTGCATTGGGAATTTTGACAATGTAGATCTCTTGATTGTAGTTTTTGTCTTGTTGCTACTTCGTTATTATTAAGTTGCTGTTTCTCTAAAATTTTACCATCACTGTGAGTTCAGGTGAAAAAGGAAATGCTGCTAGATCCGGAAGATTTGCGGCAGTTCCAGAATCATTCATCTCAAATGGCAGCACTGGATTTTTTGGTTTCTGTTGCCAGTGATATCTTTATTCCCACTTATGATGGGAACATGGCAAGGGTTGTGGAAGGTCATCGTAGGTACCAGGATGAATTTTTTAAGTAGAGGGTACTTTATCTAGGTTAATCTACCAGACAATATCTTAAGATATTTCTGATCTGTTCTTTGCAGGTATCTTGGGTTCAAAAAAACCTTCCAACTGGATCGTAGAAGGCTTATAGAATTGTTGGATTTACATCAGAATGGAACTCTCTCATGGGATGACTTTTCAGTTGCTGTGCGGCTGACTCATGAGAGAAGAATGGGACAGCCAACACGCCGTAGGGTTATTGCAAACAAGCCCAAAGAAGAAGAATATTTCTATGCAAATCCTCAAGAATGCCTGTGTGAAGGCATGGGTTGTGCTGACTTATTGGGCCCTGGAAATTCAACTATAATACAGTGAGACGTGCCCCCAAACCAGGATTTGCTCAGATGTTTGTACGAAGGCCTGAGGGTATGGATAGAGCGGTGGAGTGAAAGAAACAATGCCACTTCAATTAGCAAAGGCTTGGATTTGGCAGAATGCTGCACAGCTCTGTTAAAATAGCCCGATGTCAGACTTAAGTTGTTTGCCTAGGTATGTGAAATGTGATCTTCACACGTTATTAGTTCTGGAAGGAATAGCTGGAAATGTAAAGAAATTACATGAAAATGAGATGTTAAAGCTCGAGCATTAAAATTCCTTCATTCATTTTGTTCATATGCCTTTGTTTTCTTCTGCTGTTGCAGCAGTCCGCTGTACTTTGCATGATACCACAGCTATTTATACGCAAGTTGCCCCATTATTTGTATCGTGGGAAGTAATGTGCAGAACAAAATTATTCATCGGAAAATGTATGTTCATTAATATCCGTTATTTTAGCTCACTGCGGTCAGTTTCTTACATTGCAACACATCTTATTTGCTTGGAAGCAGATGCATCAGGTGGTTGAACTATCATAGCCTGGATCAGATAGGAGTAAAGCATATACATCCTGCTGTGATGTAAGAGGGGAGTGAAGGCAATCTATTGAGGCTGTTTGAAAATTTTAATCATATGCTGACCTTTGAATTCATTTATTTTCTATCATGTTTCCTTACCAATACCAGTATCTCCAGATGAAGCATGTCACAGTGACACGACTTAACAACCACTTACCATGCGAGCTTATTATTGTGGTAAAAGATTACTTTATACAGGCCATGTTTGTTTACTGCCTATTTCTGCAATGCATGAGGGCCGAACGCATGTTCTGGTGTTGAGAAATTATTTGTTTTGGATTAGTCTTGGTTTTTTCAATAATATGGTAATAACTGGAAGAATAACCTCAAATTGCCAGATGTTGAAGAACAGACTCTGAGGTTTTAGACACATGATTTGCTGTCTCAGAATTCTTGCTTTTCTCTTATCCTCTGAAGAAAGGGGATTAGGATGTAATGAATGAATCAGCAGAGAGGTAAAGGAAGTCAGGGCAAAGATTTGAATCCTTAGAGTTGGCCCAATAAGTTTGACAGCTCCATTTTTGCAGTATCCAATTGACTCGTTATCAATTCATATCCTTAATCTAAAGTTTTGACAGCATGTGTTTGGCCAAAAACACTGAAGCAGTCAATACACTGTCATGACAATATTCTGGCATGATCAAAATCCAGAATTAAGCAGTAAAACATCATGAATATCACAGAGAGCAAAGACAACTCTAAATAAGTAGAACAGTGAGAAGGAAAATATCTTGAGCCTGCATTGCAGTGTACATTCTTCAAGTACATGTGTTACCTGTATTACTGAGTGGATGCATTACTGTATGAAGCAAAATTAATCTTAAAATTCCAACTACAACTACAATTGCCACACAAGAAGGAAGCTTAATGGACCAAAACTTGTTGTCCAGATGCAGAAGTCAGAAGTGTCTAAGCTAACAGAATTTTGGCAGTCTGGAATGTGCAAACCCTCATCTCTTCAAATGTTCCTGGAGGCTATCTGGCAATGTCATCTTCTGCATCGCTTGAAAAATCCTTAAGAAAATGGTAGAGTAATATATGGCATGCCCTTTCAAGGACCATCAGATTCACAAGGAAGTTTAGCACTTGGCACTGTTCTATTTAGGCTCCCAGAAGATGATTTCACCTTGCTCTCCAACCAGACCAAGATCTTTCAGCCTTCTTTCTTGGTAATATTCTAGAAAATCTAACTCTGACTCCCTCTCTTTGAAGATATCATCAATTTGCTGCAATACGTTTTTCTCTCCAGTTCTTATCCCAACTGCCATTTCAAGCCTTGGACTGAGATTTCCTTCCTCCTTGAGCTTTTCATCCTACAAGTTTATTTTCTTATGTAGTATTAGTAGAATCACTATTTGGGGGGGGGGGGGGAGGAGCCCTAGATGGTACAAAACCTACAGTTTCATGTTCAGAAAAAGGAAAGCAATCCAAAATGTTTCTCTGCACTACATGAATGCCAACACAAACTATAAAACAAAAAAAGCTGAGAAAAAAAGGGATCCAAAGGCAGTAGCAGGAAAATATTTAGTCAAAAGACACTCATTTAGAAGATAACTAGTAAGTGATAATTCTGATAGCGAGCATCTAATCAAGTTTGCTGGTGCCAATCTCACAAGCAACATATATATTCTTTACCTAAGCTTAACCAATCCCAATATCAATTCCATGTAAAAGGACAAGAAAAAGCCAAGTCCTACTATTTTGGTCTTCTCTTCTGTCCAGGTTAAAACACACTGATGAAAAACTGAATCAATAATTCATTCTAGAACAACATAAACCAAGGATTAGTTACCTCTTCAATGGTGGTATGATAGCTAGATAGTGCAGATTTGCATGCATTACGAACAACTTGACATATGAGTTCCTCATTGGCACGGCTGACAGGCAATTCAAGGAAGCTCCACACGGAGTTTCTGAAAATTGACTCCAGGAGAAAAGCATCATTTCCTCCAAGTGCTACCAGTCGCAGATATGGAAGCATAGCCGTTGGAAGAGGTTGGCCATACTTGATGTCAAAGTAAGCAGTTTCTCCTAAACCATTTAACTCAGCTATATCCAACTTGTCACCAAAAAATTCATCAGATTCTGATATTTCCAGTGTCAAAGTGAATGCATCACGATCTGAACTTGATTCAATGAACCCATAGTCCAGAGCCATATCAGCATTACTTTTATTCAAATCATATTGGATGAAAACCTGCCAAAACAGATCATGTTTCTGCCTCAATAGCCGCAAATCCAAGTACAGAACTTTGAAATTTTCAATTTAAGTCTTCATGCTATCTAGTTGGACCCATAGTTTGCAACTAGATTTTCCTGCCACAGGATTGACAGAAGATTGGTTCAAGCGCAAAAGCCAGAGAAATGACATGACACCCAATTTTGAGTTGTATTGCTTCAGAATTGAATATTTATGTAAGCTTTTCTTTTGGCTATTTGAATAGATCATGTCAATGCAAATGACTAGGCTACTGTGATATGTCAAATTTCTGCATCACAGCAGCAGCTCTTCCATGTTTATAAGTAAGCTAAATTTATTTGTAGTTGATAGCATTTAAATCAGAATGGAAGAAACTCCAGATATAGTAACGAAGTTCACCTGCTCACCAGCCTTGAGAGATAATGGGCTCCTTAATTGAAATAGATAATCCCAGGAGAAAAGACCTGCTGGTCCTCTAACCTCATGAGCATGATCTTCAGTGGTAACTTTGGCACTGTGGTTGATCTGGGGCATACAAAGATCCAAGAAAGTGAATTGACCAAGGATTCATAGATCAAGTTAGGGAAATTAAATTTTTCATGATTTTACCAAAATAATGTAAAATTTCCTGGACCGCTCCTGTCATGGCTAGTCCAATATATATTTCTCACTTCCATGCTATAACTAAAATTAGAAGTCTCTTTGAGCATTCATTTTCAAGCTAGGTCAGCAATACAAAAGCATTTGTTTTCAACCAATGCCTCAATGCAAAATCTCAGTGACGGAATTTCTGCATGTGACGTCAGCTATCATGGTATCAAATACACAAGCCTGATACTAAAATAGCAGAAAAGGCAGCTGAGGTTTGAGTCGAAATTCAGTTATGCTGATATCATAAATGTTACCCTATTAATTTTCCCTAAATAGAAAACTAAGATGTTTAGCCTTTTGAGTTTCTCACTGAACCTTTTGGAGTTAAAGATACTGAATGTAAATCCAAGGACTTAAGATTTTACCAAGTCCGCAAAGGGGATAACAACAAGATTTTGATTAAGTAGACGTGAAAATGCCCTTGATCTGAGTATTCCAAATGCCCAAAAGAAATCATCCAATGTTAAAGGAAAAGGGAAAAGCTGCTTGTTTGGAAGTATGACTTCCTCTTCTACTTTAAGAAACTCATTCTGGACATACTCTTTCACACCCAATGTAGTGCTCAACAGTTGGGTTCCTGCAAAACTTCAGAACAATTAAAAATTCCAATTATCCGTGTCAATTAACAAAGTTTCCAAATGAACAACAACTCATCTTATTCTTGAAGCCCCACACGACATTTATAACTCAAAAATCCAGTTCAACTAAGAAAATTCATAGACTCCAGAATATATCAACAAATGTCCAAACATATGACTAACATGAACACACACTACTCCAACCACTTGGGACAATTACCTTGTGACTGGAAGACTCTAAACACAAACGACGCAACACAAAGATGAGAAAATTCATGCCGTAAAAACAGAACAGTTCTAAATTAAGAAGACAATTAAATTACCACAAAGCTTTTAAGTTTTTATCATCCAAACAGCCGCTTAATCAAGATAAGATACTGACCCTGAATCTCAAGAAGCTCCTCTTCTGACCTGCACTGGAGTAGAACCACAAAACAATACTTATCAAAACAAAACAAAAACAGTAAGATAAATAAAGATGAACAAACACTAATAAAAGGGGGAAAAAATCAATTCCAACAAACAACAGTAAATTTGAGCTAGACCCACCAATATATAGTAGAATTAGTGCCCTCTGGAAGAACATCAACATAATATTTCCACTTAGACTCCTCCCCCTTAAACTTTTCTCTCAGCAAAAACAAAGCAACAGAAATCCAGGGCTTCAATCCAGAGCAAATGCTGCCAATCTCTGAGGACGCAACAGCATCTGGATTAATCCAAAACTTCTTCGGCACCTCCAAAACGACCTCGTTTCTAGCAATGTTCCTCGTTGCAACCAGTCCTAGTCCCTCAGGCACAACCCCTGGCTTCACTGGAGTCTTGGCTGAGACCACTCCTTCATCTTTCAGCCATTGCCAGAATCTCTGAACTGTTTGTGGGATGTTTGGCTCAGTTTCTATTGAGAGAACTGAGTTTAAAGAGAATGATCTTTTCTTGAAGTGATGAAAAGTTGGTTTTGTTTTCAAGAAAGAGAAGTGGTTTTTTGTCGGGGTTTTGAGGATAGAAGAGGGAGTTGAAGGGTAGATTGTAGACAGAGATGCCATCTTCTGTTTTTCTCTTCTTTGCTCTCTTACTCTTGTGTGTATAGTATAGTAATCAGTGTGGGTGGGTGCGTGGGGGAATCGGGGGTCTGCGGGAGTTCTTGACAGTTACGAGATGAGGTTGTTGAAGATGCTGGAGTTATGGATAAACCTTTCTTTTCCTTTTTTTTTTTATTTGTTTTCTTTAGTTTTCATACTCACTTAACTACTTATATATAATGGATTTTGTTTAAAAGTATTACTATTTCAAATTATTTTTGATATTATCATTATCGATCTTTGAAATACTATATAATTTTTTAAAATACATTGATCAAAATCACTCAAAATATGAAATACGAAATGATGAATTCTCATTCTGCATGTTGCAAAACTTTATGGTCATTTGAATGCATTCTAATCAACTAAAAAAAATGCTTGTAAGATTTCTATTTTTGAAAACTTATTTAATTTTCAAACCTTATTACAATAAACGATATGATCCTGTTTCTCAATCAAGCCTTCAAGAATATATTGATTTATGATAAACTATGACTGGACAAGTTTCTCTTGTCCATACTAACTCATACAGTATAATGAAGAATGAATAATACATCATGTTCATGAGAAACAGAAAAAAAAAAAGGAATACACCATGTCCAAACAATAAAGATTGAAGGGGAAAGTTTTAAAATTTAATAATTATATATATATATAATTTATACTAATTTAAAAAAGAGTGATTCTAAACTTATTGGTGCCCTAAATACATGGGAAACAGATAATACAAGAAAAAGAAAGAGTTGGAGAGGCATTGGTAGACTCATTTTCACAGCCTAGTACATGATGAGTATCAAATTGAAAAACATTTTAAGCTTCACTATCATTGCCAATTAAAATTATGTCTTTTCAACTTTTGCTATTGAAAGACAAGTAAAAGAAAAAATAAAATTCTGCAATATCTGCAATTTACTTTTTTCCTAATAAAAATATGAGAATACTGGTAACTTGTATAAAGTATGAAAAAGAAATAACAAATTTGGACTAATAAGTTTGTGTCCATATGGCAATACATGTGAATTTATGAGTATATGGGAAAATATTTTTGAGAGATAATAGTATGGAAATTATTATTTTTAAAAGTAATATTTTGGGAAAAAAAAACTCTACATATAATTGTATGTAATTTGCCTATAACTTTAATTTTTTATTTAAATATATATTGTTAATTATCATCTTAATACTCAAAATAAATTACCAATTTTAAAGTATTTAAAAAATAACATTGTTTCGACTCTTGCTAATCTTGGTGGATTATTATTAATTTAATGATTGTGAACATAATATATCTTTACATAACAATTAGCTATATCAAAGTTATATGAGATTTTTTTTATAATTGATAAATATTATAGTAGTAATACTTATAAAGAATTATTGGATGGTGGATTTTAAACAAGACTTCTATCTTAAAACAAAAAAGTTTTACAAGAAAACTTCGTACATTTTATTAATGAACATATTATAATTCCATATGAAAGGGGACCCTTGTATTCTTCACTAATTCTTTGTACATGTTGAGCACAATTTCCAGATTTACAACTAAATATGCTAGACTATCTCTTAAAAATGGTACGATTTTGATAAAGTGGTACCGTGATAAAACGTTTGAAGTATAATATAAATAATCAGCTGTTCGAATTTTTGGAGCTCATTTGAGGTGAGCAACTGTGCCATATCATGAGTCATTACATTAAATGTTCACTTTAAGTGTGTATAAACTATTGTTACGTTACCATTTACCCAATAGTCAAACAAGAGGGAAGACTATCTACCCCGTGTAGTCAAATGAAGCGTGGACACTTAAATTATAAAAAAAAATAAAGTACGATATTGGATTGTAAGCAATACAAGTATTTTCATAATTAGGATTGTAAGCAATACAAGTATTTTCATAATTTTTGTTAGTACATTTTAGCAATAACATTTCAGAAGATAAATATTTTTAAAAAATCAGTATACAGAAGTAATTAAATTTATGCAAGATTTTTTATAATTAATAAAAACATAAAAAATTTGAAGGATTATGAGGATGACAGAGGCTAAATAATAATTTATAAAAAATCACATATTATTACAAAAAAATATGCCTTTTTGGAGGTTACATTCTAAAGGGAACACTTTATAATTTGCTTACGAAAGAGATACTACATTTTGCTTAGTTGTACAATATTATACTGTTATTTACAAAGTTTTGTACAGTTTGAGCAGTAACAGTGGTAAAAGTTACAATCAACTATGGTAAACTTACCACATCAATGTCATTACTATTTTTATAATTTTATTTGTTAATAAATTTACATTTTTCAAATATTAAATATTTTCGAAAGAAATTTAATATACATTAAGCATTAAAGTTATGCAAGAATTTTTGTAATTAATTAAACTATAAAATTTCTCGAGGATTATTAGGAGGGTCAATGGGAAATAATTATCATAAAAGTGAATATAATTTTAAAAATTCTCTGCCATTTTTCGAAGACTACAGTGTGAACTGAACAAGTTACAATTGCATACTGAAAAAATACTCGTTTCTTCTCAACTAAGTGGGGTGTTATTATCTTGGAGGCTTGGGAGTTTGTTGCTTTCTTATTATGTTGTGGTTCAAAATAGTCTTTCAAACAGTTACTATATTACCTTGGATCAACAGGTTGAATGATATTTCTATTTGAATTGATTATATAATATGAGTTTATTCAGTGCACACGTTGGAATACTAATTATGAATTTTTCATAAAAAAATAAAATAAAATATGTAACATGTAATTGATTTAGCTAGCATTGTAGTTTCAAGTTCTTCCTATATTACTGCATGTAATATTTTTTCATTTGGGCTTGTACTGTTATTTTTGCACTGCAATAATGTTACTATGTATGTTCATAAATAAAGAAACAAATAACGACAAAAGATGATGGGACACACCAAGTTGAGCTTAAAAAGTGCCCTAGATGTGGGCAAAATAATTTAGGGTACCCCACCCCCAACCACCCTTACAAAGAAAAAACAAGATACCATAGTATAAGCTATTAGATATTTAAATTAAATTAAAGTTTCAAACTTTATGGATGCTTTTGAGGCCCATGCAAGGGCACACTTATTCTGACAAGGTGGCTGAATTTTACTCTTAGGCTATTCAACACATGTCAGCCTTGTCAGAGGAAGATACATTTAATATATATCATGTGGTTTATGATGCATTGCATGGGACCTTCCCTAAAGCAAGTGGCCATATATATATATATATATATATATATATATTTGAGTTTTTAAACTTAATCTCACCAACTACCCTTTTGGCGAATTGTATTTTCAAATGATTAAAGGTTATGCACACAATATTCGCTGCTTTTTTCTGTTGCCCTTTTCATGACTCAACAACACTTTTTTTTTTTTTTTGGACTTATAAAAAAAAACATAGTTTTTTTGTACTTCTACTGTGGACTGAGGTAAAAAATGTAAATATTTACATATATATATATATGTAGATCTCTGAGGTTTTATTTTTCATATATGATGACCTAAAATTTGGTATGAATTCAAATATAAACATTCATGTGGAGACAAGTGATCACATTTTTCTATAAACTAAATTTCTGTTTTCTACGTGGGGCCGAGGAGAAAAGGGCCGCGCACGTGAATAAGAAAAGTGAGAAGGTCAATCCATTTCAAATATACAAGGATACACACAAGCGTATCCCCATTTATGATTTATTAGTTAAGGACTTTTCTAATTGCGTGTTTTTTTTCACAGTTATAAATCGCCATAGCGCATTAACTGTATTACGAAAATTATTTCATTTGAACTATGTTTTACTTTTCAAGAAACTTCTTTGATGTTACTTCTACATAATGGAATCTATCTTGTTTTGATTGCGCGTGCTGGTTGACAATGATTTTCATCAATTCTGTTGAATAAACTACATAGCTTGCTGTCGAGAATAATTAATCCTTTGAAATGGGTTGTTGGATGTGATTATGGTGAGTTGACATAGGTTAACTTAAAACTAATTTTCAACATTAAAAAATGATAAGACTAAGAAAAAACCCATGTCTGAAATGATAAAATCTTGCTTTTTAATCCATCTTTGATGGACCTAGATTATAAATGTCATTATTAAGTTAGTTCTGAACCAACAATCTTGACCACTGATTAAGACTTTGGCAGATATCAGCAGGGTCACTGAAAAAGAACTTTTCAACAGAAGTACTATATTTTGGATAAATCCAGGCCTGAAATAGTCATGTTGAAAAATCTTTGCGGTACGGAATAGCGGGACAGGGAAAGGACAATAATTCACAATTTTCATCACTGTCAATGTCTGATTAAATCCAGGCTTTATGAATATCTAAGCTTTTTTTCTTGTCATTTTGTAATGGCTGGATTTCTTTTTGCTGTTATATAATATGCTTGTGAAAAACCTGGACCAAGCTCACACGCTGGTTTTCCAATTTCACTGCATCACTCCTCAGAATGTTCCCAAAGACCACCTGAAAATTGAAATTTCTTCCTTTCCATTCAACTCTGTTATTTTGTTGTGATATGTATACTGCATTGCTTTCTCCTTCATTTGCTCAGTTAATTTTCACTTCCTATCATTGGTAAAAGAAGAATATTATTGTTTGAGCACTGAATATAGCAGGATTAATAGGATTTTGCCTTGATCACAAGCCCAAAAGGAAAGAATGAAGTTTGGTAAAGAATTTGCATCACAGGTGGTGCCAGAATGGCAAGAAGCATATATGAATTATGAGTTCTTGAAAACTCTTTTGAAAGAAATCCAACTCTTCAAGCAAAGAAATAAGCCGGCTGCAGCCAGGTCGAATGGCCTGAGGCGAAACCTCACCCTTTATAGAGCTTTCAGTGGCCTAACACAAAGGGTAAATTCTCCAAGAACCCAAACAGCATCTGATATGGAAAATCAGGTCATTCTTGTGAACAATGTGAGGCGGGACGGGGTCGAAGGTTCCGAGACTATGTTTCTGATGGCAGCAGATGAAGGAGGAGAGTATGAGCTGGTTTATTTCAAAAGGTTGGATGATGAGTTTAATAAGGTATTGAAGTTTTACAAGCTGAAAGTGGAGGAGGTGATGAAGGAGGCTGCTGTGTTGAATAAGCAAATGGAAGCTCTAATTGCTTTTCGAGTTAAGGTGGAGAATCCAAAAGGATGGACAAATAGCGTGGAGGAAACTATTCAGCTTGCTTCAGATGTTGCAGCTTCTAGAGCTGCATTATCTGCTACCACTCCATCTGCAGCAAGAGCAAGCAGTAAGTACATGTTCTTGATGAAAAACTGCACATTGATTTCTTCACAAGAAGTGTCTTTTAATGTCCTTGGTGTTTCTTATATAATATTAATAATTTCATTTACTGAGATGAAAATTTCCTGAAACTAAAGTAACAAATTTTTGTATTTATTGATGCAGGAAGAGTTCCAATGGATTTTATAGATGAAGAAAGTTCGAGCAATCAGGGGCAGTCAGATGAATCAGGTGTTGATAGTGAAGATGGCAGGGAGATGAAACCAGTAAATTTAAAGATTCAAGAATATAAGCAGAATGACATTAGGCCCATAAGACCACCACCTTTAGAGATACTTCAACATGTAAAGTTTAACACCACTCAAGAAACTCCTCGGTCGACAATTAAAGGGTTTCTCAATCTCCCTAACCTAAGAGACTTGAAGTTCAGTAAGGATAATTTGAAGAAAGCAGAAGAACAACTTAAAAAGGCTTTTGTCGAATTCTACCACAAGCTAAGGCTTCTAAAAAGCTACAGGTAAGCAGCCAGATATTCTAGTTTATGAAAGTTTATTCTTCTTAATTGTTTTTCAAGGATGTATTTACCTACTGTCTGTGTAAATGCAACAGTTTCCTCAATATTATGGCATTCTCAAAAATCATGAAGAAATATGATAAGGTATCTGCCCAAACAATCTCTTTAAATGTTAAATTAAAATCAATTGAGAAATTTCTATAATGTGATTATTTCCAAAATTATGTCAGTTAAGCCCCCGCCCCCCTTTTTTGCACTAGAAATCACATGGACGAGCATATCAGTTACATGTCTGGTCTTATCTTATTCCAGATTGCTTCAAGAATTGCGTCAAAATCTTACATGAAAATGGTTGATAATTCCTACCTCGGCAGCTCGGACAAGGTGAGCTTTACATTCAACAAAGAAAATCAAAGCCAATTGATTTATTATGTAGAAAGTGTTGTATAAGTTACTGGAAGCTCAATGTTTATCAAAAGTCTCATATATAATTCATCAGAAAGTTGCAATATTGAGATGAGTTTGCTTGTGTTGCTATAGGTCAGCAAATTGATGGAAAGGGTAGAAGTTACTTTCATCAAGCATTTCTCCAACTCAAATCGCAGTAAAGGGATGAATATCTTAAGGCCAAAGAAGAAAAAGGAAAGGCATAGGGTAACATTCTCTATGGGTAAGATGTTCTACTTTTCTGTGATCCACTCTTATTAAGTGACCTTCATTCTTTAAGAAGCTCTTAATTAATCTTTTTGTACCATATATTTGCAGGATTTCTAGTTGGCTGCACAATTGCTCTTATATTGGCCCTCGTTTTAATAATACGTGCACGCAATCTCCTAGATAAGGCAGGGAGAGTACTGTACATGGAAACTATGTTTCCTCTTTACAGGTATATCCTTGTTCATCTTTCTATGTTCTTGAATCTTGATGTCCAAAATCTATAGTTGAACCAGAACAATGGAAGATATGCATATTAAAACTTAGTTATTTGAAAGATTCAGAATATGCTTTTCATCTTTAAAGCTAACACTTAAGAGTCAAGTTAAATTTCTGTTACAGTTTGTTTGGGTTCATTGTTCTACACATGCTGATGTATGCTGCAAACATACACTTCTGGAGGCGATATCGAGTCAATTATTCATTTATATTTGGTTTCAAAGAAGGAACAGAACTGGGCTACAGAGAGGTTCTGCTCCTTGGTTTCTGTTTAAGTGTGCTAGCTCTAGCAAGTGTACTTGCCAATCTGGATATGGAAATGGATCCAGTGACTCAGGACTATAAAGCCATAACAGAACTCCTTCCTCTTGGATTAGTATTGGTAAAAGATATGCTCACATTAAATTTTAATCTCAGTTCTTAAAAATATAAATCTTCAAGATAT
Organism: Paulownia fortunei; assembly: GCA_019321725.1. Lineage (NCBI taxonomy): Eukaryota > Viridiplantae > Streptophyta > Magnoliopsida > Lamiales > Paulowniaceae > Paulownia > Paulownia fortunei. The sequence goes on from CM033121.1 coordinate 3,015,043, forward strand.
ACTCAATTCGAAGTTACCCTTTTTGGCAGCTCGTAATTGTCATTATGCTCTGCCCTTTAAACATCATATACCGTTCAAGTCGCTTCTTCCTACTTGTCTGCCTATTCCATTGTGTCTTAGCTCCTCTCTATAAGGTAAACAGAGTATCATCATCCTGCTGATGGATTTAGGGAACTAATATATGCTCTTACTTATATTTCTATATCTACTCCATGCAGGTTTCACTACCAGACTTCTTCTTAGCAGACCAGCTTACAAGCCAGGTTCTACATTCACTTTAATCAGCTGTACAGCTTCAGTTTTCTCAATTGCCGTATATTACAGAAAATAACTCTTGCAATCTTCATGTAGGTTCAAGCTCTTAGGAGTCTAGAGTTCTATATTTGCTACTATGGTTGGGGAGACTACAAACTAAGGCAAAACAGTTGCAAGACAACTAATGTTTTCAACACTTTTTCTTTTGTTGTAGCTGCAATACCATACTGGTGGCGCCTCCTTCAGGTGCATAATCAACCATCTGAAAGTAACTTGCTAATGCAACGGCATACATTATGACAAGCAGGACTGACGTAATTTTTTGATTGCTTTAGTGTCTACGGCGCCTGTATGAAGAGAAAGATGTTAGGCAAGGGTACAATGGCTTGAAGTCTTTGTCAACTATCGTGGCAGTTTGTTCCAGAACAGCCTATACCCTCAACAGAGGAGCTAGTTGGAAGTTAGTAGCCTGGACAGCCTCAGTCATTGCGACAATCTTTAGCACATATTGGGACATTGTTATGGACTGGGGGCTTTTCCAGCGCAACTCTAAGAACCGATGGTTGAGAGACAAGCTACTTATCCCACACAAAAGTGTGTACTTTTTAGCCATGGTGAGTTTTAAGAATAGAGACTTTGAGAGATCTAGTTTTTGTGCCAAGTGACTGTTGAGTTGACAGTATTTATTCTTCTATTGCAGGTCTTGAATGTCTTGTTAAGATTAGCCTGGATGCAGACTGTGATGAATATCACAATTTTTTCCTTGCATAGGCAGACAATGATTGCACTTGTAGCTTCTCTAGAGATCATTCGTCGTGGTTTATGGAACTTTTTCAGGTACTTGTGACATTACATGCTAAACCCCTTTTGTTAGAATCTGTTGAATTAATATGTTACTTTGCTGTTTCTGGACATTTCATGACACTACCAAGTAGATTTATGAGCCATCTAATGTGAATATGATTATGTGACAACGTAAAATGCTAATATCACTATATGTAATCTAACTGCACAACCCCACATGGGCAGTATCCTAATAAGTGGCATCTCATGAATCGCTATTTGTTTTGACAGCATCTGGTACAAGTTTACTCAAGGTTGATGCCTCCACTTAAATATAAATTGTCAAACGTAATCTGTTTCTTGGATGTGCAGGCTGGAGAACGAACATCTTAACAATGTTGGCAAATATCGTGCTTTCAAATCAGTGCCATTACCTTTCAATTATGATGAAGATGAGGATAAAGATGAGTAGAATTATTGCTGGACTGTTTTACACGGGAGACGAATAAAACAGGACAATAAAATTATATCAACAGCAGTAGAGGATAAATCTTTCCACCTCCTTATGGTCACATTCTTTGATTGTTTATGCACTTCTAATTGTAACCTGCCAACAGTCACATATTGTAAAGTCCTTTTTGCATAATGTTTGATTGATTCAGCCATACCCAAATTCTTAATTCACAAAATAGAACTTGGAAATATGATACTTGATGACCAACCAATTCTGGTAACATTTATCCAACAGTGTAAATAAACTAGATAACGACGAAGAATAGCATAAAGTCGCAGATCACCCATTCAATTTCTTGGTTGATTTGTGCTTCTCTCAGAGCAATTCTCAGCTCACATATAGTTTCTTGCATCATACACACTTCAACACATAGCATGCTGTAAGCAAGATACAACTATGAAATAGTCATCGCCGCCTCAAAATCTTGCGCATTGACACGACTATACTGCAAGAATCTATTCTACAATGTCTGCAGGTCAATGAAAATGCATCAAAGTCCACACACCCAGAGATAGAAGCACAAAACAGGCACCAACACCTTCATACAGATGTGTAAGCGTCAAATAACACACACAAATAAAGCTCAACACTACATGAAATAAAGAAGAATGTTAGATATGTGCAACGCAAACACCATCTTTTGATAACTGGCCTGCTCAAAATTCAACTTTGCAGACTCTTCTTTCCTTCTTGTTTAACAAAGACCCTGAGATTTCTTACGAGCAGAAAACTGACCAATTCAAGGAAACAAAAACAAAGAAAAATTTGCACTGAGAAAAATATTTTGAACAAATAAAGTAGTTTATTCTGGATTCTGATAAGTATATCATTATCTTGCAGCAGAAGCAATCTGTGTATGCTATCTGCTTTTCGGATGACAAAAGCATAAATCCCTTGTTGTCAAAAGTTGCCTTTTCATATTCATTTTAAGGGCATAGCAGATATAATTTTCGCTCTTTCTCCAAGTAAACCTTGTTACCAGAAAACTCCTACAAAAGGACTCTAGGAGTAATCTAGAGTCCTTCCTGAGTGTGTGTAGCATATTGGTATTATGCAATTTCAACTTTCTTTTAAGTGCTACAACCTTTAGTCTCTGAAACAACAACAAATAAACCTTCAACTTTTACCTCTTCTACATTCTAACAAAGGCTAAAAGAAAATCAAATTTTTGAGCTCTCAAAATTATGCATTTCTAGTTGATAAAGATTGAAGCAGTCTCTCAAGAAATTTCATCATAAAGGTTCAAAGAGATAACAAGTTTAACAACGAACATATTCGCCTTTTTATGAAATTCATACCCGTCAATAGAAAATATTTAATTGGTCCATAACCACTAGGGTGGTTGCAACAGAAGGCAATAAGTTAAAGATTCCGTGAATAACCTATCAGGCCTTATCAAACCCATCAACAGAAGCTTAACATAAGGAGAACATAAAATACATGATTGAAGTCAACAACTTTGAGGAAAGTCCATAGTAAGGACCTCAACTGAAGAAGCTCTTTTTGGAAAACATAAAAGTTGTCTTGTTCACATGCATATCATGGACATACGCGCATACACATGCACACATTCATTTTACTGGGTGGTGGATACGAGGTGGGTGGGAGGATTTATTATGGCATTAACAGCCGAAACTTGAACAGAGACTCCAAAAGGAGACCCTGTCAGAAACTATAGCAAGAATCAGATTCAAATAAACAAGCTCCAAAAAATGCCAAATGTCTGCCAACCAGAATCTACATAACAAGTATTGACAAGAGTGGTAATATGTTGAACTCAATTCAGTGCCAAAGTGTTGAAGCTTCTACTAGATATGATTTAAAACCAAATGGCATTCTTCATTATCTCATTGGAAGGTGCATCTATCTCATGGAAATAAATACTTTGTATTCTTCATTTATCTCCAACAAAGCCACCCACAGACTTGTAAATCAAATATTCTGAGCTTGCAACCAAATACCAGTAATGTAATCAACATGCAGGCCTGGCTAAAAATATATGAATTTCCAAGTAAAATAACTATGTTGCTTAATCACATTTTCCTCTTTTATCTAACCAGAGTGTTGCACATTTTCACCTCACATCCAAAGAAAAAAATAAAAAATTATCAAACCATTGAGGCAGCATAATGCAAGACATAAAAAGCATATAGACATAGTTTCCTCATTCCCCAAAATAAGTTGATTTCACAAGTTAAGATCAGCAATATGCATTGAAAGAATTTCCTTTTAATATTCAATACAATTATTCAAAACATACTAATTTGTGTCTGAAACTCTTTAAGTTTTGAGTTAAATTACCTCAGAGAAAATTATCCTAAATCCTCACATGTCCAATCAGCAATAAGAACAGTTAAACGAAAAAAGCTCAACAATCAAAGCCCTACCAAAATAAGACTATTTCTTTTGATCAGAACCACCCAAAGTTTCCTCCTTTTCCTTCTTTCCTGATTCTTCGCCTCCTCCTCCTTGGTTATTCAACCTTTCTTTCTCTTCCTCCAATTGCTTCGCAGCCTCCTCCTCAGCAGCTTTCTCTGCCTGCAAAAGGGGAGCATAATAATCAGAATGCGCCTCCATACACTTCTTAAGAGCTGCAGTTGCCTGAAAACACTTCTCCACAATATCCTCTTTGTTCTTCTCTCCTTCCTCCACACACTTCTCCCATTCTACAAATGTGTCTTTACATCCACCCCCTTTCATAAACAAGCAAAATCCACATTCACCCTCCTCTTCTTCTCCTTCCTCATCACCGTCTCCGTCTTTGATCGATTTTTCCAAATCTTCTTCAGAAAGGGTCTCCTGAATCGGCGATCTGAATTCTTCTGAATCTTTTGCCAAAAAGGTCTCCTTTTCTGCTGGATTTTCTTGAACTCCTGCAGTCTTTGTATCTGTTGGCGGCTCTCGAATTGGGGTTTTTGATTCTTGGCTTTTGGGCTGCTGGGCTGGTTTGGGTTGATGGGGTTGCGGGGAATTTGAAGAAGACATGGTTCCGGGGCTTGCGGTGGCGGTGGGGGAGGAGCTGGAGTTTGGTTGTGAAGGCGTGGACAAAATGTCTCCCATGGCTGCTGGTCTTAAAACCTCTATTCTTAAACCCCCTTTCTTTCTCCAAATTAGAATATTTTATACATTTTTTTTTCTTTTTTACGTTATTTGCTTTTTCAGGGTCAACAGAATTTTTTTTTTGGACTGTAAATATTCAGCATATCTTGGTATAAACAAGCCAATTTCGCAATGGGTAGGGTAGGTGTGGAGGGTTCGATTCGCCTTATATCTGTTTTGATTGGGCAAGTTTTAATAATATAAATAAATTTAAATTAAATTTTAAATTTTTAATTTTTAATTTCGAGACGGTCCAATTTTGACCCATTTATATAAATTTTTTAGATTTTTTTAAGATAATAATATTATTTTTAAAAAATATAATTTTTAATATTTTTTAAATTATAAAACAGTCCAACGGTTCTACTCATTAAATTTAAATTTGGGTTGAATTTGAGTTTTTAAAAATATTAACCATTAGATGTCGACGCCAAACAAATTTGATCAAAACCCGACGTATTGTTATTCCTATCAATTTCAATTTAAAATTGATAAATTCAACTGAAATTATTTTTTTAATTTTTTTCAGAAAATAATATACATTCTTTAAATAATGTTCCCATAAAAAAAGAAGTACTTTAAAGGTAGAAAGAATTGACAGCTTAAATTCAAGTTCAAGTACCAAACTTGCGTGAATTGATTTCAACCTTCTCATTGCGTGAATTGATTTTTGGCTCAGCTAATTCAATTGTAATAGTACTATAAAACGAGAATTGTGTTTAACATTTTTTTTTATTCTATAGAATTTTTTGTATGTTATGTTCTTGTAGAATATGCAATGAAATAATTAATATTATTATTATTTTTTCACAAAATTTACGGTAGAAATTCTGCCAAAAATCTTTGAATAGAAAAAGTATGAGGTACGGCTAAATAAAATTGAATCATACGGAAATAAAATTACAACTTATTTATAGGTCATTTTTTTTTATGTTTATATAGTTTTGTATCACTTTCGGAATTAGGTTAATTAAATGTTCACAGTGGGTTCAATAATGGTATTACGTGTCGATCGAAATTCCAAATTGCCACTTAAATTTTGAATTTCTTGAGTATCCAAAATGAAATCCAACTTTTAGTTTAATTTTTGTTGAGTTTCCATCAAAATTTTGTAATTTTCCAAAATTCTATTGAAATTTCAAAATTTTCTGAAATTTTGAGTGATATTAAAATATTTTATATTTTAAATAATAATAACTCATAATAAATTAATAATAAAAATATTACTTTTAATTAATAACTTAATAATGAAATGATATTGAAAATCTTGTACAAAATATTTTTCAAAATATAGACTTACAAATAATTTAAGTTAGAGGGTAATTTTAAATTATTATTTTTTTAAAACAATAAATATTTATTTATGATACTATTAATCTATTGAAGCTCTACAATGTGCGACCGTAAGTGTATTACCTTCATATTTTTGTTGATTTGCAATACAATCAACATTTAATTCATGCACTAAGTATTGTTAATTAATTAGTAATTTGTATTTACAATATGAAAATAGAGTTAGGAGAGATACCAACAATAGTAATTTTGATGATCATAGGAACTATATATAGTTTTGAATGATGGATTTTATGAATATTTATGTGCTTTGTTTATGATGTTTAATCGTTATTTCACCATTAAATCATAATTACTATTATTTTTTTAAATTGCGGGCAACAGATGCATAACCATATCATATGATCAAACTCAACATACTTTTATGTACAAATATTTTAGTTTAAATTCTGCATAATTCTGTTAACTAAAATATCCCAAAATTTCATTAAAATTTCAACTGGTTCTATAAATTTCTATATTTTTTTTAAATCAAATCGATTTTTTTTAATATCTTCAAAATTTAAACCAAAATCTCTATAAATTCACAATTCTAAAATATACATGGAAATTGATACTTAATATCTTGAGTTTCACTTAAAGGGTCACCGGACCCGCGACATTACAACCATTAATATGTGGAGTTCAAATCCCAAAACCAACCAAAAATTACAGGTACACAACATATATAGCTTGTCACACAAATTGTCCAAACATGAATTATCAATTAAAAAATGATGTTTTTCACAAGTGACAAAAGCACAAAGGTAATTTGTTTTACAGACTTGTTCAGGTAGATTGTATTGTACAACTCTCCCAGAAGAACTCAATCAAAAACAGGCTAAAGGGCAATCATCGAAGCTATTGTGGAAAAATATTGAGGTTCCAAGTCATACAACTGATCTCACACATTTTGCAGTACAGCAGTAGCCAGAGTGCTGATGCATGAGTAATAGACGAGAATCTGAGAATCTTGATACTAGTCTTCCTTGTCGATATCATCGTCATCTTCATCGTCATAGTAAGTAAAAGGAAGTGGCACTGACTTGAATGCTCGGTACCTCCCAACATTGTTCAAGTGCTCATTCTCCAACCTGATAAAAAGTCATCAAGTTTCTCATAAACATATATACTTGAATTTGTCACAAGATTTTCGATTCAGCACTAATCACTGTATACTTCCTGCTAATGCCAATGATCTAACATTTACTTTTAACCCAAACTCAGACACATAAATCAAAAAGGTCTTTGTGTTACTATATTTCAGGCGAATGAGAGAATCGTCCATGACATAAATTGAATGATGATTACATGAAAAAGAAACTTGAAGCAGTTAGCGAAGTTTTTGTGCGCATGGCAACTTGAGAGTCGTCCATGACATAAATTTAATGCTGGCAAAGCTCTTCCATTAAGGCACATCCATGCTCCTCAAGGGAGCATCCATATAGGGCAGAATGATATTAAACCAACTAAATAGCTTTTGAAGTAACAGAGCCTCATATATGAAAGCTAAACTACCTGAAGAAGTTCCATAAGCCACGCCGAAGGATTTCTAGGCATGAAAATATTGTTGATATTGTCTTCCCCTGTAATGAATGTACATCAAATGTCAAGACAAGTTGTAGCCAAGCAAATCTGAGAAGAATATCCAAAACCTGCAATAAAATCCAAAAAAGGTAATTGAGAAGGATAGATAACACAATATAGAACTGCTAAGACCTCAGATTCAATAAATTTTCTGTTACCATAGCCGCAAAGTACACATTTTTGTGCGAAACGAGAAGCTTCTCTCTCAAAAACAGGTTTTTCGACTTTCTTTGCAGAAGTCCCCAGTCAACAACAATATCCCAATATGTATTCGCTATAGTAGCAATAGCTGAGCTCACCAAAGCTAACACTTTCCAGGCTGTCTCCTTTCTCAGTTCAAAAGCTGTTCTAATGACAACAGCAACAATTGTCCAGAAATATCTCAAACCATTATATCCATGAGCAAAGTCTCTCTCTTCAAACAACCGACGAACACACTACAACAATTGATGAATTATGTCTCAGTGCTTCTCACATGTGCATGTAGGAATAAAAAGAACATGCTTTGGAATGGGCCCGGAGAGCTTTAATTTTACAGAACATAAAAAACATGAATTACCAGATTAACTTTAACAAAGAACAGGTCATTAAAGGACAAAAGAAGGTATTGAAAATTAGTAGTCACACATGACTCTGACATACAAAAAGCACAAAGGATATAATGAACTACATATATATGAATTTTAGAGGTGAACAAACATAAATGAGCTCTTTGAACTTGAAAAATGCTGTGAATGTTCACGGCGAATTATCAGCATTCTAGAGTGCAAACATTGAGCTTAATCAGAAGCATGGAAGAGGAAGATAAACACCGTTTAATCCATTGTCATGCATCCTATCACAGCATTTAGAAGGAAAATAAACTAATCTTAAAAAAGAAAAATCTGGAAAAAGAAAAGGAACAATGGTGAACCTGGAGAAAGCGAACCAGTACGGTATAACTGCAACGATAAAATAGAAAATATTATACACGTCATGACTGTTGCATCTTTTCAATCTTCGAGATAATTTTCCCCCACCGTAGAAGCAAATGTAATATTCAAAGCTCCTTATAGCCTGTACCTGCAGTCAAACAGACAACAAACTACTTGTAAACATACCTATGGAGTGGCAATCATGACCCAAAACAAATATCAGTATAACATGAAACCTGGCTAGTGAATTGGTCTGCCAAGAAAAAGTCGGGGAGTGTAACCTACAGAAAATAGATTACTATATCAGGAACTAACTCATTTATATAAATTTGTTCTATGCTATTGAGATTGCAACTGTCCACGTTAAGTTTACCTTATAAAGTGGAGCACAAATACAACGAAACACGCACTTAATAAGGAAGAAACGACTTGATCGATAGATGATATTGAAGGGGCAAAATGTAATAGCAACAACAACCTACATGAAAGCAGATAATTAGGAAAGACATGGAGTAGATGACACAGCAAACGATTGGTAGTTTTCATATCTCACAATGACTAAGCCCAAAGGGAGAAGTTCAATATAATTTTCATAATGCTGACTTTTTGAGTCCATCTTTACGTGCAAGTGTACTAGGAAAGTGGCAAGAGCAATCACTGCAAGACCATTGCTGAGGAGAAAGACTTCTCGGTAGCCTAACTCAGTTCCCTGTTTGAATCCAAATATGAACGGATAGTTGATTTTGTAACGCCTCCAAAAATATACGTTTGCAGCATACACAAGCATGTGAAGGACTATATATGTATAGAAGCTGCAAGAAGTTTAAATTTGATTTCAGTATAATATCAGGGTAGAAAAAGGTGAACTGCAAGTAGTTTACATTTAGTTTCAGCAGAATTATAGAGTAGACAAAAGCAAATTCAATGAATTCCTTTTTGGTGGTGTATGTTTGTATGAAAAGGAGTTGAAACCAGTCTCCTTTACCTGTAGAGTGGGAAGATAATATCCATGTATAAGGTTGCACTCTTTTTATGCATTAACTTTCTGTCTTCAATAAGTAGAACAACAGCAACTAATAGAGCGATTGAACAACCGGAAAAGAAACCTGGTACCACAAATGATTTAGAAGATAAATAGAGAAGTTTTCAGTTTTGGAAGCATTGAACATCATTGAGATGCATAACACATCTAGCTTCCAGCTACAGACGGAATAATTCCTAAGATAAAAGCGAAATGTAATTGGCCATGTCACGTACCTGAGAAAAATGTTATGCGATGCTTTTCTCTCTTCTGTTTTGACCTCAGTAGTTTCATGCCTTCCCGACGGTTGGAATTCAAAAAGTTTTTGATGAAGACCACCTCTACCCTTTCCATGAGACTAGTGACCTGTGATCACAGGAAGAAAACTTTAGACCATCATCAATGATTGTTTAAGAAAGCAGCATAAGAGACTGGAAATTAATGATATCTACATATATATATATATATATGTGTGTGTGTGTGTGTGTGTGTGTGTGTGTATTCTCTAATTAGTTTCCCAAGTCAAAAAGAGAGAGACTTTTCTAGGTATATGACCAGAGGGTGTGCGTGGGAGATGCATATATTAGTATCAACAACAAATTTTATGTTTTTGATAAAGAAAATGTCAAGGTTCAACATTTTCGAAAGTTATTTAAACAATCACAGTATCTCACATGGTCACTCGCATAGTTTCAGGCAGTTTCAAACATTTTCTTGGAGTTATTGTTCAAAGAGTCTGTGAAGAAGGGTATTTAGGTTCTTCCATAGTGCTGTGATATTCAGCCTTATGGAGATGTGTACCTGCATATTTTTATCATAACAAAATATAATCTTACAACTTGTCACAAAAACTGCCGGAGTTCCAAACAAGATGGTACGCTGAGTTGAATCTCAGCTGTATCTGAGCAATAATATTTCAATGTCAAAGTTCTCATCCATGCAGGTGAACAAGTGAATGGACCTGATCAACAGCAGAACTGCTAGAATTAATTAACCAAGTTTAGTCCTTGTAATATGCTTATGAATCCTTAGGATCACCATATCCCACTCCATACTGAAATTACATATCAGTTGCTGTCACTGCTGTGTGCTCAAAGGTACCAATGATATGACATTTATCAAATCTCTGAAGCTGGCCTAAATAATCTAAAGACCATATACTATCAACACTGTGAAAGGTTAACCAAAAAGCAAAGTAGCACTTTTAGATAGTTTCAATATACCCTTGTTGTCTTGGACAAAAACCAGAAGTCTGGTAGGTGCTGATACGAATAATTGTTTACAACACAGATAAGTTGACAAGGCAAATGTAAGGAAAATTCTTTTGTTATATAATTAAGGATGAAAAGGATATAGTGCATGCTTATATAACTATTGATTTACACCATATAGAGGTAACAGATATGCTTATCTAACATCGAGATTAGAAACATTAAAATATCCTCCGACTCTACCATCTTATCATACCTTCTGTCAAAATTGAAGAATAAGCAAAAATCAGACATACCTCATCGGAGCTTCCAATAGAAGAGTTATCCACATTTTTCATGTATGATCTTGCGACGCTCCTTGATGTTATCTGCATTCAAGCTATAAGTAATAAAACACTTACAGATACTCAGGCCCCAGAGAGGCATGAAAATTTTGTTTTTCTCTTCCGTTTTGAAGACAAGAATGCACCACCAAAAAGCAGTTAGATCAACAGTATGATACCTTTTCATATTTCTTCAGGATCTTCGAAAAGGCTGAGAGATTCATGAAGCTGTTTGTTCATTTTACAAATGATATTACTAACAGAAGCAGAAGATTTCCTGAGAAACAATAGTGTGTTTGCACATTGTCATCTACCTGTAATGCTTTAGAAGGCAAAGCTTCTGATAGAACTCAACAAACGCAACCTTCAATATTTCTTCAACATCTTTCAGTTCTTCTTTGTTGTAACTCAAACCCTTTTCTCTAGAGTCTTTGAAAACTCCTTTAATAGTTGATATTGGACTATCAAATGTATTCGAAATCTTTACACGATCAAGGATTTCTAAATGAGTTGTTTCGAATTCTTTGGTATTTTCCCCATCTCTTGAAGTATCAACAGAATTTTCAATGGGAGGACTATCATATTTAACATGACCATCAGAGTGCTGCGCTTGACAGCTCAAGTCCTCTTCTGTATCAAATCAGAATACTCTATTAATAAATATTTTCAAGTTATTGAACTGAAAATGAACAAATTATATAGTGACGGTACAGTTGAAAGATCAGAACTGCATCACCACTAGAAGAGCCAGGTTCCAGCTGACTTCTGTAACTCATTTGAACACCAAGTTCCCTATCCATTTGCCTGATTCCTGCACAAATAAACTGAAATGCATTAACAAGAGAATGATATTACCATAAAGAACAGACTTATCAAATCAACACACTGAGTGAAGCTGGCTTAGGTTGAATAAAACTGTTGGCTTCTGTAAAGAGGTATCGGAATGCTTGTGAATAACATGTCAATAACGTTTCCATGTCTCAGATGCTTGTCAATTGGTTGTCCAGAACAAAAATTCTGTTCTTGCAAAATCCTTCCAGAATTAGAAACCTTACTTAATGAACTGTTTAGAAGGTAGATACAAATGGTAGTATGCTTTTCAGAAGGAAGACACTGTCATGCCAATATCATCTATCTTCAAATCTATGTGATTGAGATGTTAACAGATGTTATATGAACTTACCTGAATCATCTGTGGCCCATTTTATACCACCAATTTTTCTTATACAGCAGCAAGTTGCAGTAAATGAGTATATGATTTAACATTAGCAAGTAATATACTAAGAATTAGGAGGAGAGATACTCAAAATGATGAACTCTTTGTTGTTTGTATCACCCACCAACAGTCTCCGCTCTGTCTGGGGGTATAATCTTTGAGGGTGCCAAATTGCTGATATCTGTGGAAATACATTTCAGAGAACTGGATCCATCTAAATCTGGATTTATCACCTTGATTCGCAATGCAATCAAAGCCTCCATTTGTTTTTTCAACAAAGCGGCTTCCCTAATCACTTCTTCCACCTTGTCTTTATAAAAGTTATTTGTCTTGTTGAGCTCATCATCAAGTTTTTTGAAAAAAAATCTCTCATTCTCTTCTCCTTCTTCTGGGGACAAGAGCATCTTGGTATTGTACAACTTTCTAGAGTTCTCTTGTTGCACCGTGTGAACAGCTATTACTTGGTTCTCAATATCCTCCTGGTTCTCGAGATTTCTACCATGTAGAGTTGAAGCACCGAAGTCCCTGAACAGTGATAATCTCTTCTGAGAAGCTCTCACTGGATTTGGCTTGTTTTGTTTGAAATTGCAAATCTCTTGTAATATTCGTTTGAGTCCATTATAGTCAACATAGGCCTCAGTCCACTCAGGCACCTTTTGTTTCTTAAAATCTTTCCCAAATTTCATATTTGCATTTCTCTTCAAGATGTACTTTCAATCAGTTTCTACACTTCCACGACTTTGCCGCTGATTGAACTGCTTCTGCTAGAATCAAAGATAAGCTTGCTAGTGAACAAATGAATTGCTTGCTTGCACATCATCAAGGAACTTGGAACCACAGAAAAGTATGAAGTGAAATGTAAAACAGATTCTTTTATATGACGCATATATAACCTAGTAACTTTAGAATAATCTACAAGAAAAGGTAATTTAGTCAGTACAAAGAGATAAGTCTCTTCGAAACAAGTACATGTCAAACACATGTATTCAAGCTCATGAACATGACCGAATAGTCCATTGAATAAATTTGGACCAGTGAGGATTAATATTAAGTGAAAGATCCGAAAGACACATATAATTTGCGAATTGTTCAAAGAGCATCCTGCTGCAACAAACTCCCCCTCTGCGGCAGAGGCCTAAATGACACTTTTAATTGAAATTCGTTGAATTAATTTCTCTGTTATGACAAAGCATAAGAAAGGCGGAGAAGGCATGTATGTCAGCTAGAAAGTGATCACATCTCAAACAGAAGACAACTATGCCTTATTATCCAATCTATTTACATCTAGTCACCGAAACTTGGAACATGCCGTTCATCTGCACATAAACGCTCTAAGATACAGCAATGCAAAGGTCTTCAGGTATTAAATTTGACCTCATTTCAATTTCTAGAGTGTATCCTCATTTTGGCCTTTCCTCCAAGGATTCATCAAGTTTGCATCCAATGCAAGAGAAATAAACGTCGAAGCCATTAAACAATTTCTAAAATTTCAAGTTCATATGTCATCAATCATAAAATTTTATTAGATGGGTTGAACACTCTCAAAAATCTAATAGCTACAACTCGAGCTAATATACTAATGATAGTCTCACAAATAAAACAATTCTCGCAATAGTCCAATTTCACTTAAACCAGGAAAGCTCCACTGTTTTCCTCTCAGTCTTTCGTGAGTAAATACACAAAAAAAAAAAAAAAAAAAAAAGGAGAGAGAGAGATATATAAAACAATAAGCTACTAAAAACCGTTTCTCTCTGATGAACACCATTGTTAGTTTCCAGATTTAAGAAGCCATATTAGCCGGAAAAAAAAAAAAAAGAAAAACACACTCATAGTAAAATACTGTAGCTGCATGCAACTGACATTGCATAATATACACAACAAACCACAAAGAAAATCAGTTAAACAAAGATTATCGCCAACTGCAGCGCATAAAACATTAAAATCCATTAGATAACAATCACCATTGCAACTCAAAAAAAAATCCACTCAAATTCAAACAATCACATTTCTCCACCATAAAACACACATCAAAATGGAACAGGACTTGAATATCATAAAATGAACAACAAAAATAATGAAAATTAATTACCTTAGAATTGATCGGGCGATGGATAGACGCTTGAGAGCTGAAAAGGGTTTCAGAAAACGTGAAATTAGTATGAAAAAATGTTGTTGTTATTCCCCGGAAAACACTGCATGCCGCTACGCAGTTTCAGTTAGAAAGAAAGATTGGCTGCGGAAAGGACCACCCAAGTGCCGAAGTGGGTGCTACGTGGAAGAGTATTAGGACTTTCTGGAAATTTTATAGTGGGCTTTGCTGAAATTGCATGGCTTGCTAGAGGTGGATTAGAGAGCATGCAATAAATGCTTATGTGATGATTCGGATATCAGATTTAGTAGGGTACATTGTGGCCCATCATTTACCAACACGTGTCATGTAATCGTCGCTCGGCGCAGCTGCTATTTGACTCCTCGAAACATAAATCTCATTCTTAAAAAAAAAAAATTTGGACTTTTTATTTGAATGAATTTTAATAAAATAAATATTAGTAAAATTGAACAATATGATATAATTTTTATATAATTTTTTTAAAGAAATAATTTTATCTAGTAACAAATTTTTAGGATCAATATTAAGTTGAATTTTGAATAATTCCAGTCTTACAAATAATATAATTTTGTCAATAAATTATATTTAAATGTGACATTATATTAATCAAGTTCAATGAAAATAATTGAATTAAATAACATGATTTATTTTTCATTTACGAGTTACTTGATTCATTTTTAAATCTTAATTATAATTGTACACTTTTTTTTCTAATTCTTTTCTTTTCCAATTCTTTCTTTATTAGAAAATATATTCTCCAACTAGGAGTGTGAGAAAAAAATTCCTCTTTCGTTAAGTAATTTTTTTTTATATATATCGAACGAGTCTAATTCAGAATATAATCTATTGGATTTGCATAGGACTAGCAAAATGAAAATTTTCAAAATAAAAAATAGAACTCATCTACAATCTAATCCCCCTAATTCCATGTCTATCACGAGTAAAAATATACTTAAAATTCTTCAAAATTGAGTAATGTTTATTTTTATTTTTTTTAAAATATTTTTATTTTCGATTTAGTATTTTCATAATTGAATCAGTGATCGAATCGATTTTGCCAACGATTGAATTAATCAATCGATTTAATGAAAATTATTTATATTTATTATTATATTATGTAAAATAACAATATAATAAACTAAATATTATTTAATATATTTTAAAAAATAATAATCAGCTAGAAAAAATATCTAACAAAGCTCAATTTCAATTAATCACATACATATAACAAAATACCAAGTTCCAAGTTTTAAACTTCCTCCAAAAAAATAAAAAAATAAAAAATTTATTTAACCAATTTTTGATCAATTTTAACCCGTTGAACCACAAAAATGATTATTTAAGACTAATAAGACCTATCGGTCCGATCCAGCTCCGAAAATACAACTAAATTTATTCTTGTAAAATAAAACCAAACATATATTTCGTACTCCCATATATTTCCTTCCTAATATATAACATCACCCAAAACACTTCCCCAAAATATCGAAAACAATTGCAAATTGCAAATTTTACAACTTACTTCCCAACTTACTCCTATAAGCGGCGCCAATTGCCAATTCCTTAAAAGAGATGAGCCAACATTATGAGCGACTGGCAGACTGGTAGCAAGTGAAAAAGGGTAGCTGGTTTATAATACTTGCAAATTCGGTTATGGCAAGTGCAGAATCAGCTCAGCAGGAAAATTCTCAGGATCAACGAAATATAGCTTTAGAAATCAGTAACCAATGCCAAAAAATTTACCATAAGCATTATTCAACAGGGAACCTGAACCTAATTAAAAACTTCAAAGATGTCTACTACTGCAGTAGAATCCGCAGGGAGGCATTATGTGCCCCAATTGATAAAAAGGAACAACAAATTAAACGAGATATTCTCAATGCTTCCACTTTTCTGCATTACTAAAACCTGCTTACTAGGTCCACTTAGATCATGCAGCAAAGAATCCGCAGATCAGGAGCACAAGAATAGGTTTTAACCATTCTCTTCAGGATTTTGCTTGATCCCACTGCAACAGAAGAAGTGTGGCAGCTTGACCCGACCGCAGACCCTGCCAAGATACGAAAGGATTGTATAACATTTGCCAAATTTTAGTGTTAAAATTGCTTACAGGAAGTAATTAATATATAGAGGATTATTGCCAGGGTTTTGTGATATCTAGCACACAGCTGAATCCATGTTTAAATGCAAGGTCTCTTTTCAGGTAACTGGATTCAGCTGCAAGAATCCATGTTTAATGCACACACTACGCTTTAAAAATCCAGCAGGACAATTTACAATCAGAAGCACACACAAGCTTTTCTGTTAGTTTAAGACCCTATCATACTTAATTCGACATTGAATTGTTGTATCGTTCAGAATGGGACAAGGCCTTGTTGAGTTGTATCGTAAGTTGCACACTGTAAAACCAAGAATATAGACACATTTTATAAATTCAGAAAGCACACCTCTCTTCTCACAAAATATGAATATAGGGCAATCATTTTATTGTTTAAGGATTTAGTTATCACATAGTGAATTCAAATATGGTTCATAAACTTTAAAATATACTGAAATTGAATTCCATAAACAAAAACTTCTCAGATATCCATACAACCACTGTACTGAAAAGAAACACCATACTTGCAACGGATGATTACAGGGACAGGTTTCAAAGCCTTTGGTCCATTTCTAATACCTTTCTTGTGTGGAGTAACCTGCAAGAAGCATTTCACTTTTAGTACTCAAATATTGTAGAATTTGTCCATTAACATGTCGAGTAACTGCTTGTTAAAGCCATTTGAGCCAGAAATACATACACATGCAAAAGCGTCGGATAAACCAAATATAATGGCCAAAACAAAAAAGACAATTAATAAACCAGTTCGATAGGCCCTAAAAGGTAACAAAAGATGAAGTCATGCGTTAATATTCACATGTGCTAGCCGAATGTCTTGCAAAAAGAATGAAAAGATTTAGGTAAAGTGAAATTTAAAACAAGTGCTTGAAAAGTTCCTCATTACGAACTCTCAGTAGTCAGAATAGAACCAGACTAGATCAGAAGGGCACAAACTGGAAACGGATTAAAAGCTTTAAAAGCTTCCTAACTGGCGAAAGGGAAGAAAACTGACATTTCAACAAGACAACTGGTATTTCAACCACTGCATTATGCTCGATAGTTTTGGCTATCACTATTCTAGAATTATGACATTACAATATTCCAGTTCTGCAAAGATGGCCTTTGTTGCTATCTCACATGCTAAAGAGGCACAAAATAAGGAGAGAAAAGAAAACAAAAATTCTACATTGGACTAATTCCAAAACCACTTATAATACAGACTTCGAATCAAAGCCATCAGGTCACATAATGCTCGAAGAACACTATTATCCAAAATTTTCCACTAAAATAAGCTTTTAGTAATGGACAAAATTCACCATGGGCGCAAATACCCAGAACTTCAGATCCCACAGCTGAAGACACATTTAACCAGAAACCCCTAGCCAAATCCACTGAACTGCACAAAAAATGACCTGGCCACAAACAAACTTTCACAGAAGCTGCTACATCTTACTCGGACCAAACGAAGCAGTAACTCAGATTGATACTGTAGTTCTTTTTAGTAATTTTCTCTTCCAAATTCAAATTCCAAGGTAAGTGAGAGAAGAGAAACAAAAGAAAACTAAAAAAGCGACAGTCATATGCTGCGAAAAACCACTAACTAGGCAGTAGTAAACTACCAATAAGAAGATTTATTAAAAAAAAAATCACCAATAGTTAGTAACATTGAAAATGCAAAAATCAACAGCTTCATTTTCCCTAAATCCACCGAAAGATATCCGAAGCTATAGAAAATCTATTCAATCAAGCGGCCATCCAATGACACCCATTAATGAACATATTCTTCTAAACCCTTAAACCCTAAAACCTTATGAAGAAACGAAAAACAGGAAAACAGAAACAAAACACCGAAAAATATTAGACGACAGCAAACCAGGAATGAACTAAAAATCTTAACATCAATTTGAAAGATAAAATCTTCAGCAAAAAGTAATAAATAGAAAAAAGAAATTCACCTTCTTTTTGGGGACAGCCATGAGCTCCATAGCTCCACCGAAGAATGGTGAATTCGGAAATTCAGCTCCCGTGTTGTTGTAGTCATGATTTTCCGGCAAAACCAACGGCGGCAATGTGGTGTTGATCTGTTCGTTGATGGCGATTTCCAACGGTGCTGGTTGAGCCAACGCGTGGGCCAGCAGCCGGATGCCTCCTACGGCGCACTCCGCTTTCCTCCCAGCGCTTCTTAGCATCGAGACCCGTAACGCCATATCGGTTCCGCGCACGTTAAGTATTCAACGTGTGAAATTCAGTCGGCGATTGCCAGAGAAAGAGGGGGTATACGCGAGTGAGGTAGATGTAAAACGGCGACGTCCCTTATTTCTTTCTAGTTTCTACTGTTAAGAGAAAAACTTCAAAAAAAATTAAGAGGGAAAATGCATTTTTTATTTATTGGCATAATTTTTTCTTTTTATTTTCCATTTCCTTCCGATGTAAAATGAGCCAAAAAAAATAAAAATTGAAGTGAATAATGAAGACTTGTTTTTTTTTTCCTCATTATGAAGATTGAATTTTGTTTAATTAATTTTTGTTTTTAAATGTACAATATTATTTCAATTGAACAAAAGCAAAAGTAAGTCAATTTTCAAATTTAGACAAGAAATAAACTACTCAATATGTGTTTATGTTGGTATATACTAAATAATAATGCCAAAAGAATGTGAACATAATATGGAAAAATAGGCATTCGGTTGAATGTGGAATCCGTATGAAAATGAAAATTCATATACAATTTTTTTGTGATACAAAAACATAAGAATTAGAAGTGTTATCATTCGAGTTGATTTTTCATGAATTTAAATCTTTAGAGTGCAATTCCATGTAACCAGATTTAGTAAAAAAAACAATACAAATATTTAAGAACAATCAATTTTTAAATATGTATGACTCTTCATGAAAAAAAAATATATTTCTAAAATCAAATAAGAGTATTTTTTTAAAAAAAAAATCTAATGAGAGAGTATTTTCTTTTTTTCTTTTTCTTCATTTGAATAACGAGGATACCGACTCATTTTCAACTTCCCTTTCCCTTTCGAATGGTGCAATGTTGTATATATTTTTTCACTTTTGTATTGACATTAGCCTAACCCATTTTTACTTAATTTCTAATTTACTAAATGAACTTTAGTATTAAAATTAAAATAAAATTACTAGTTTTAAACTAGTTGATTGCTTTAATTACATCAAAATTTGCAAAATTAAATTGGATTTAATTTTGAGTGTTATGTGCTCCAATTTTCCTCTTGTTCTCCATCACCTTGTGTATTTCATTGAGTGCACCAGGGACGATTGAAGTACAAAATCAGTGCCTCATATGACAATTAGGTCGTCAAAAATCTTAGGCGACCATTATGATATAACTTTTTCCTATATCAATAATTTGATTAAACAAGGCAGAAAAAACCTCATATTCAATAGTATGACAATTTACTTTTGTTTCCAAAAACTTGGTCAAAAATCGTCTATAATAGAATATTATATTTTATGAATTGAATGTAATACATCTTATTCATTATTAATAATTAGATTATAAAAAGTCATCTTTGACCTAAATATTTTAAATGTATTGAATAATTGAATGAATCGAAAATATTACACCCGAACCCATCCGAGAATTTCACTAACAAGGATGGCCTACTAATTTGAGACCGTCTTGGATTTATGTCATCCTATCCAAAATATTCAACCAGTCATTTAAAAAGTTTAAATTTTTGGTCATAGGACAAGGAAAAACTGATGAATATAAATGCTAGTCAACTGCTTAATCCGATTATAACTGCCCTTTTTACTCTATAATCTATACTAAATCAAGAATATTCAATCAGGGCAGAAAACCAAATACTATGGAGAAAACTGAGGACAAGACAGGTCTCCATGATACCACACACAAATTCCTGTCTATTTATTCTATTACAAATCGTGCAAATCACAACATCAATGGCAGTTCCCATCAGGCAGGATACAATATTCTGAAGGTTGTCTCAATGAGAAGCCATTCATGATTGAAAGGAAATTGCGAAAAAATGGAAACCAGAGAGGATATTTCAGACCAAACTTTTCATTTTCCTGATGAAATACTGCTTGAAATTCTTGTTAGACTCCCGCGAAATCAATCTTCAGATTCAGATGTGTTTCCAAGAACTGGCTCTCTTTAATTTCTGACGCTTCATTTTTTCCCTGTTACGTTTCGCGGTCTAAGGACTCGCCTCCGTTCACACTCATTTTCCAGTGTGATAACAACTGTGGAATGCATGGTTTTGTTTCCAATGGGAATACCTTAAAGAATTTCAGTTCTCCATTCCCCTCTGATCAAATTCCAGGCCTAAAAGTCGAAGCAACGAGCAATGACTTGATTCTGTATCGATCAAATTGTCATGAATCGGTGTATTTTGTGGCCAATCCCTTCACAAGACAGTGTGTCCCACTTCCAATGCATAGCGGAAGAAGAAGTTATGGCTCCACAGGATTGATCTCCTGTGTCAGAAATGGGATCACAAGCTACAACGTGGTACGGCTAATTAAACATTGTGACAGCAGTAGATTCTCTAATGCACAACACTCTCTGAATCTTGAGACATTTTCTTCTGAAAAAGGAGAGTGGAGGAATTTGAAGCCGAAAAATTGCATGTTTAACGTCGAATTTGATGCAAGGCCATGCATTGTATTCAAAGGGGTTCTTCATTGGATTTGCAATAGAATGACAACCCTTTTGGCCTATGATCCTTGCAGCAGTCCTGATCAATGCCGGTTCATCAGCATACCAAACGAGACCTACAATATGAATGGAATGAACGCAGTTTTGGGAGCATCGGGTGAAAATTTATACTATTTTGAGATGAGTAGAATCTCTATCCAGGAATCTAAGTTGCCTGGATGGAAATTGTGGGTGCTGAAAGACCATGAAAGGGGGGAATGGAGTTTGGATCAGGAAGGGAAAGAGAGAAAGATTGAGTCGCTTGGTGTTCTTTGCAATGTGCTTTCAACGTATAGTCCTCTCCTTCCAGTGGCATTTCATCCATGGAATAAAGACATATTGTATTTCCGGTATGAGGGCTATCTCTTGACTTTTAATGTTAAGACAGGATGGTTTGAAGATAAGTTTTCGACATTTTCTTCCGAGAGCATGGTTTCAACATGGGAAATCTTTCCTCTGTTGATGCCATTAAGTCCAACTCAAATTCCTCATTGCAGAGGTGAAGGCTGATACAGAATAAAGAAACAGCTGAGCCTGAAAAATGAATTTGTTTTTCTGTCATTTGGTATGTTAATGTTGTTATTACAACTTGGCAAGACATGCTCTACAGTCCACACAGAATTATTTACTCATAATAAGGGCTCTATGGAAAATGAGCCATGATTCAAGCTTGAGTTCATCTATTCTCATTCTATAACATTTTTGTATCATTTTTCCTTTCCTCTATAAGCCCATCTTTTTTTTGTAAATTTCAAAACCCTCATGTATAACTCCAAACACAATCAAATGGACTTAATACTCAAATTGTGTTTATTGTATCCTGAAGTAAAAAAAGACATGAATATGAGCTACTGCCTTTTCACTGTACTATTTAATAGTCTGTTCACTGTGGGAAAAAGAGATGAACTTATTACATGAATATTGAAGCACAAACCTGCCCTTCTCCATTTCACTTTTCTTGCATGCAATGGTCTGTGCTAGTACAATCTGGGCAGTGCTACCTTACTTGAGAGGCAAGAACACTGTCCTTTTTCTTTTCATTTTAGTAAAATGATTCTTTAGGAGACATTCCCCAAATTTATGTCCAATCACAATTTACTTTTGTTGAACTTTACTTGTGTAGCCTGTACTTTATGCATCTTTACACTGTTTTCTGAAGTGAAAATATGAAATACTCACAGATCATGCTACTTTATCTCATAAGGAGGGTATATTTACTTAAACAATATTCCTTCCTTTCATAACAAATTGGTAATTATCAGTCAAATATCGGATATTGTTGCAGATTTTGTGGTTAAATTATCTATTTTTTACTGCTCAAGGTGGCAGCTTTATCTTAAGTCATCTGGTCTTTAACTTGCCTCAGTTGAAGATCCAACTTGTTTTCTTTTTTCCCAACAAACTTTATTGTGGACTAGTTCTGCATAAAAAAAGAAAAAAAAAAATCTTTATTTGCCAATTGTGTACACCTACCCCAAATCCCCAATATATTAAATACAATATAAAATATACTTGGCTAACTCCCAAAAAAGTATTAAAAAAAAAACGGGACATGAAATACTATCTAATTAATTACTAATTAAATAATTTTGGGAGGCACATAATTATATTTAAGAACATATTAGTTTCTTTTTTTATTAACACTTGTGTCTTTCCTCACTTAAATTCGAATCCTGACATTTCCTTCTTTTTAAAAAAAAAAATAACATTTTTTTTTTTTATTTCACCTCTCATTTCTATTTGCATAATGTCAAGTAGCTAGTATGACCTTAAAAAAAAAAAAAAAAATTAGCTAGTAATTTCGCCAAAAAAAAAAAAGCACCATTCAAGAACATTGCACAAATACACATGAAAAGTAGACTTGAAGATACATGTACAAGTGTTAAGATTCCATTGGTATTATGACCTACAAAGTACAAACTGAGATTTCATTCCACCTCTCTCTTCCCACTCCAATTCTCTCCAGCCATGGAAGTCACAGCAGCAACCAACGGTCTCCACAGACCAACAAATTTAACCACCTTAAACTCAAATTGGCCCCAAATAAAACCTCAATTCTTCAATTTTACTTCCTCTAGCACTCTCCTCAACCCCAAACACAAAAGAATTGCCCTGTTTCTCACCCACTGCTCCACGAAGCCAAACACCAACAAAGAGACAACAGATGAAAATTACTTGAGTGTTGAGTCACTTCCAAATTCTACAATCCAACCACAAGCCACACCCACTTCAAGTCAAGCACTTTCTTCAAGTTCATCATTCTCAAGGGGTTTAATCTTTGATTTGGGCCCCAAGAATTCTTGGGACAGCCTTGAAATTGGTTCACCTGTGGTGAAAAGGTACCTCGGTGATGAGGAAGAGAGGTGGTACATGTGGTATCATGGGAGGTCTAGTGAAAATCCAGATTTTGATTCAATTGGATTGGCAGTTTCAAGCAATGGGATCCACTGGGAAAGGGGTGGAGGAGCTATTAGATCAAATGCAGATGTGGGATTGGTTATGAGTAGTAGTAAAGATTGGTGGGCATTTGATACTCATAGCATTAGGCCTTGTGAGGTTGTAATAATGTCCAGCACTAAAGTTAGAGCTAATAGTGCTGTTTACTGGCTTTATTACACTGGGTTTTGTTCTGAAAAGATTGAGTGTTTGGATAATTCTTTGAACTTTAATTTCAAGAATCCTGAAAGGGTGCAATTAGGTGCTGATAATGTTGATCAGAATGGCGGTGATGGCAGGATTCTTAAGTCATTGCCTGGTTTAGCTATGAGTCAAGACGGTAGGCATTGGGCTAGAATTGAGGGGGAGCATCATAGTGGAGCATTGCTCGATGTAGGATCGGATGGCGAGTGGGATTCTTTGTTTATTGCCTCTCCACAAGTTGTTTTCCATGGGACTGGTGATCTTAGAATGTACTATCACTCATTTGATGTCGAAAACGGGCACTTTGGCGTTGGCATTGCACGGTCAAGAGACGGGATGAGGTGGGTGAAGCTAGGGAAGATACTAGGCGGGGGCGCCAATGGGGATTTCGATGAGTGTGGGATAGTTAATGCTCGTGTTTTGAGGAACAGGAAAGATGGGAAGTACTTGATGGTTTATGAAGGTGTTGGTGCAAATGGGAAAAGGAGCATTGGAATGGCAGTGTCTTCGGATGGATTGAAGCATTGGAAGAGGCTGCAAGATAGCCCTGTTTTCGAGCAATCACAGGATGGTGGATGGGATTGTGAAGGGGTGGGATTCCCATGCTTAGTTCAAATGGATGGAGACACAAAGGAATGGAGATTGTACTACAGAGGGATTGGGAAAGAGGGGAGAACTGGGATTGGATTGGCAGTGTCTCAAGGAAGTGAAGAGTACAATTTTCAGAGATGGACTGGATTTCTTTTGTGAGGAATTTTGTGTAATCCTAGAATATATGTCACTTTTTCTTTGTTGTAATTTATGATCATAGGAGTAAGGAAACCTCTTCTGGTTCTTTTGACTGCATTCCTACTGATATGAATCTCATGCTTGATTTTTGTGAGTATTTCTTTCATGTTCTTTTCTTTGTTGGGTGCTGGTTAATTACAAAAACTTATCCTAAAATTTAGCCTATTTACAAAAATTATCTTTTTAAATTTATAAATTATAATACTCTTTTGATATTTATTTTTATTTTACATATTGCATCTATTGGGTATTTGTAAAATACAGTTAAATTTCAATGGGGTATTTGTAATTTATAAATTAGATGAATATTTTTTGTAAATTAGACAAACTTGTGAGATAGTTTTTGTAACCCTTTCACATATTAACTACAGCTCGCTCACTTGGTGGAAGCATTGGATTTCAGAGTATTTGCTCTTAAAAACTTGATCGGCTGATGAACCGAACCAAACAACTAATTTGAGTGGGAGCAACTAAATACTTTAGGTTCCAATGCCTATATCACTAGCACTTCAAATACTTTGGATGTTGTCTTTACTGGAAAATAAGTGAAGATGAAAAAAAAAACAAAAAAAAAACACATGGTTTACTATTTTACTTCTTATGCATCTTTTATAGAGTGTGGACAACTCCATCCTTGATTGACTGTATGCATGTATGGAATTCTAGTAAAGATACTAGTTCACTTCTTTTTCTTTCTTTCTTTTTTTTTTTAATCACACCACCCTCTCTTAATTAGAGTATTTACCAACTTCTTCCCTCCAAAAAATGAAAATTACAATGAACTTGGCAATATATGAAATAATGGTATTGAATGAGTTTGATCATCAGTTTTGTTTAAAGATATTGTACTGTATTTTTACTTATGTCTAGTAATTTAGTTTTTAATAGGGGTGTGTGTGTAATATTAGAATTTTATACAGGGCAATTTGTAATGTAATCTATTTTGAAGGATGGTATATATATATATATATATAGGTAAACCATACATACATATATATACATATATATATATATGTATGTATGGTTTACCTACATATTTTGTTTAATTCATGCTTAACAATTCAAATCTGTACACAAGGTTGTGTCTGTATGCTGCAGGGGTGTGTCTGCAATGTTATCATATTAGACAGGGGGTATTTGTAATATTTAGAAATTATGTGGAGGTAAAAATTAATCATTTACATGACATATGCATTTTTTAATAAATGAGTTGACCACTTGTCCCATATATAGGAAACGTGTAAGGCATATCTATTTGACATGATGAAATTGGGGTGAATTCGGTATTATCAAATTGAAATTTTCATATAGAATATCGAATTGAATTTAATTATTGTTGATTTTTTTTTTGTATCGCTATTGGATATCTCGATAATTGAATTTTTTTAAAAATAAAAATTATTTAAAATTTTAAATATTAAAAATATAATTATATTTTTCAGTTTTTATTTTATTTTTATTTTTTGGTGAGTGAAAAAATTAAAAAAAGATGTAAAATTAGATTATAGATATAATATATAAAAATAATAATTTTGTATTCGGTATAGTTCCCATAAATTGAAACTAAAAGTCAAAAATCCCGAATAGTAAATTTTCATAAAACAAAGCTGAATAGATTTTTTTAATTCGATTTTGATACGTACTAATTTTTTTATTTTGGTTCAATTTGGTCGATTTATCAACTGTGAACACAAATGGTTAAGAAATTTTCTAGCTAAGGTTTATAATGTTGTTTTGTATTTATGAGGTAAGGAAATTGTTATGTTTATAGGTTGTGAGGGAGTAAATGTTATATGTCATAAATACGCCAAACAGTATCGTAATTGCAAGGGGTACATTTTTATGGATTTCATTATTTAGTTTGAATATATGACTACATTATTAGAATTTCTTGTCTTTTACTTGACAATATTAAAATTATGCGGTAATTTGTACATGTTACAATGATAAACTATGTATATAGTTACGGTTTTATACAATGAAGTGAATATTAAAATTTAAGAATTTTTATGCTCCACTGCATCTCTTCATAATAGCATATAACATGGTGATATACCAAGTAATGAAATTATATTTTTACCTTTAGAATATGGTCAAAATATCAAAAATATCCAAAAATTCGTATATTTTTTTATTTGGAACCTGATCTGACTCGATCATGAGTTTTGATCTGGCCGAATTCTCCATTGTTGATAAAACTGACTAATGGGCCGTGTTAGTTGACCAAATTATGACATTCGAACCATAATTTGTACGGCCTATGAGAACCGATTAATATAAATACTTGGTGCACAGTTCTCATAACATAATTTTTACATATTTTACTCATTTTGCATCCAACTTACCTTCGATATCAAGATTTGAACTAATTTAAGTATTGAAGGGTGTTAAATAGGGGTCACTCCAATGATCCTAACATGCATTATCGTTTCAAATTACCATAAACTCAATACCCAAACTCGAATCATCTTAACCCAAGTTTAAATACATTGATTTATCCCAAATCACATTAATATTGAAAAGCAATATCTAAGCATACCAAAAAAATAGGAAATTATTATCAAAGTCATGTCTCAAACCAAAAAAAAAAAAAAGGAAAAAGGAAAATTTTCTATTACAGGCACATACCCCTGTTGGGGCCACTTCTATAGGTCCCTCGGTAATTTACAAAATACCCTTCGGATTTTGGTACATTAGAGTTAAACCCCTTCCCTATGCAAGTGTATTTATGTCAATAAATATATATAACAATCTACACTTGGAAAAATGGGAAGATCGCACAAAATTTGGTGGTGACTTCAACATTTTTCGTTACTTATACTAACAGAAGGGGTAATTATAATGTCAATATAATTTACAAGGAGGTCAATGTAATTCTTATTTCCGGACCGGAGGAGTTGGTAATTGTAATACTCGAGCCTCGCGCTACTCACCTAATCAATATAGTTCATGCATTTCATGCTACGTATGTGTTATTTGTATTTTTAATTGATATTTCATAATACACTATATTTTATATGATATTTTTAATAATTAAATTTTTAAAGTTGTCACCGATATTGGTTTCCAAATTTTTTAACCTAATTGGTTGAGTTGGTACTAAGATACGAGAATTTATGTGTCAACTATCAGATACAATTACGATACACGTAAGTGAAATGTGGCATCGTTGTGTTTATCGGTATATGATAAACTATGCAAAAAAATTAATTAGGGAGAAAATAGTGATACTAATGGTAATAATAATAATAATAAAAATAAAGACATTGTCATATTAATTAAGAGGGTATAAATTTTTACTAAAAAATAAATTTGGGGGTTTATAAATAAATACCAAAAATATTATGTATTAATTATATATATATAATATATATATATATAGATGTATGAAATATATATAGATATAAGTATATGTGTGTAGTATAATAAAGTAATATCATAATATATATATATATATTATATATATATATATATATATATATATATTATATTAGAATATTAGTTTCTATATACATATATGTATACACGTGTATAGTGTATAGTAATAGTTATAATATATTACACATATATTATATTATATTAAGGATAAGTATACATATGTTATAATATTATATTAGGTTTTCTTAATAGCTAAGTAATAGTTAAGATATTAAATCAAGATATTATACATATGTTATAATATATTATACTAGGTTATAATATATTATATTATATTAAGGATAAGTATACATATGTTATAATATTATATTAGATTTTCTTAATAGATAAGTAATAGTTAAGATATTAAAACACCACACACACGTTCACCGCAGCAAAGGAAAGGAAAAGAGAAGAAAAAAAAAAGAAGAAAGAAAAAGAAAAAAAAAAAGAGAAAGAAATAACAAATTTCAACTGTAGAAATTTGAGAAAATTTTGGGTAAGTCCCTTCTTATTTTTGTATAAAAATATATATTTATGCAATTATTTTTAATTTGAAAGAAAGTTTTTGATCTAAATTAACTAGTTATCTTCTTGTAAGACAATAATTAATATACACATTTAATTCAAAATTAATTACAAAGATTTGATTTTATCATCCTGTATTAATTGGATGAAAGAGCTAATTTAGTTGAAGGATTTGTTACGAGAAATATAACACATCAATTAGATAATATTAAAATGAATTCGAGATGAGAAATTAAGGTATTTAAAAGGTTCAAATTGGTGTGAGTATAAATTTGAAGGTTTGATTGCTATTTAATTAAATTTAAGATTTAAGACACCTTGTGAGATTTAATATAGAAACCCACTGATTAAGAATGAAAATTAATACGTTATACTTTTACAGGCAGCCTTATATCTAAGGTTAGAGAGGAGAATTTTGTTAACCTTCAGTAGGATATCAAATGTGAAAGGTAAGTGAAAATCCATTTGCAACTACAATGCATGGGCATAATATTTCTTGACTTATTTATATTAAATGTGATTCTTGTGTCTTGATGAGTATTATAAATATCTTATAGTGCATACGTTGTTTGGATGACAAGACATGTGATTCTGTCATTGAACATGCCATTCATCAATATTTACACGTGCATGCATAACACGTGCTCACAGTTGAGGTTTTGCATGCATAACATTATTTAAAAAAAAAATATTTTGGTTGGCCACTACTAGTGTACCGAGGCCCATGTGTGGCTTATTTATATGATATTTGGGGCACCGCGAGTATTACTTTTCGGAGGATCATAGAGGTTGACAGGGGTGTGCCTCTGGTGGTCACGAGAGGGTGGATCACTTAACTATGCCCTTATTGACGCCGCTAGTGGGAATACTTCTGGAGGGTCACAGGGGAAGACAAGGGGTGGACTTTTGGTGATCCCAGGAGATGGCCCCTGGACTGTGTCGATCTGTTTATGGCCATGTGATTATTGATATTGTTGAGAGCTCTATCTGGTATATAGTAAGTGGGCCAAGGGCCCAGTGATGGAAAATGATTTTGATGCATGAGTTCGCATTCTTGTCATGATCATATAAAATGTATTACATTTACGTTAGATTATCCCTTCAGCATGCATGATTTTCATTTACTGAGCATTAACTCACGTAGTTCATGTATTGTAGTTCATACTTGAAGCCATGGACTTACTGAATGAGCGGCTGGAGCTCCTATAGGTTTTGCGGATCAGTATACATGGATGACGACCTGTTGGGCTGGTTGTTAACTTATTTAACTTTGGAGTTTATTGTATTAGGTTTTGAGATTTGTAGTGTGTGTTACTTTTAAAACTTTTCTGTACATGAGTATGTAAATGTTATGGTTGTTATGGGTTCTCTGCAGGTATATATATATTAGTTTGTGAGTGAGAAAAATAATTTATTATTTATTATATTATTATAGGAAAAAAAAATTATACATGCATACAGGATTTATCATGTCAAAATTATTATATATATATAAATATAAATATATATGTGTGTGTAGTATTGGGGGTGTTACAGTAATTATCTTAATTAAAGTGTAATTATGCTAGATGACGTGTCGAAAGACCTATAGAAGGTACGTCAATACCAATTTGGTGTCGAAGATCTATCGTAGGTATGTCAATACCAATACGGTGTCCGATTATGATATCCAATATATATTCGGCAAGACAACGATCATTTTTTCGAAGTGTTATTATATTATACCCTAACACTTTTGAATAAAGCCATTGCACCAGCCCAATCAATTTGTCCCCAGCTCATGCCATGGCTAAACCTTTTATTGGTTTAGTTGGGCTGAGAAAAATTAATAGAAGGCCCAAACACCTGGTCTTTTAGAGGAGTCAACTTAAAATGGTATAAGATAGATGTTTGATTTTGAATTGACATTTGGTTGCGTTGAGAACAAAAGGATTTTTTTATGGATTTATGCTAACTTATATGTTTGAATTTTTTATTTTGGTGAAAAACAAAGAAAAAAAATATAAAAAAATTAATGCACAAAGTATTATCAATTGAACAGAAAAAAATATTTTCCTTACATATTGTAAATTCCACTTAAAAATAATACAAATTTGAGTTTTATTTTTCACAAACTTTAAGGTCAAAACATAATCTAACAGCCCGAGCGAATGAGAATTAAGAAAAAATACAATCAAGACAAAAAAAAAGTTAGTTGTGGAAAGACACTCCTAACTACAATTCTAAGATCATCAAATATTGGGTCTGATAATGATATATATATATATATATATATATATATATATATATATATGTGTGTGTGTGTGTGTGTGTGTGTGTGAAAATTGAAATTAGAATTGGGCAACTACGAAAGTTTTCTTGAAATAGACTCTAAAAAATTAGTTGTCGTTGGATAACCAATCAACAATTTAACAATGCAAATTAAATACAAACTCAATTAATTATTTTTTTTTTTTAAAAAGCAATCGTTCAGATGAGCAATTACTTTTCCATGAATTTGATTTATGTGTACGTGTTAGTTTTAACTCCTACCAAATAAATGTAAGCAAAAGAAACACATACAAAACTAAAATGAGAAATATTGTGATGATTGTGGATGTCAATGGCATGCAGCTATAGATAAGTTGGGACAAGTCCATAAATAACGATGGAGTAGTCTATAAACAACGTAGGACAGCCTTAGGACAAGGGTTATTAATTGTTGGCCAGCTATAGACTTAGTTTTGTTATATCATAAATTCAATATATGGACTCTATTCCCTAAAAAATCGGCAAATTGTTCAAGCAATTAATTCTGAAAAGTTTTTTTTTTTTAATGTTTTTCTCAAAGGAGATTTTTCCTTGGATGTTAGGATTCTTTCACTGTTAGGATCAAGGGCAATTAATTCTCAAAAGAAATTTTTTAACTTTTTTATACTATTAAGATCTATCCCTTATTACTAAATTTTACCACTAAATCAAAAACTATCCAGAGCACCAGCATGAAAGACTAGAATGCATGACCTCATGCTACAATCACCCACAGTACCAACCTGAGAGATTCGAGTCCATGACCTCACTCTAGTTTAGAGACTCGAATTTATGATCTTGATATCAATTGTTCGAATCGAACGCTTATCATTAAACCAGAAAAATTATAGTTGTTAGCAGATATACAACTTTATTTTTTTATATTATTGGCAACAAAAAAGTACTATACATAGTACTATGTGACTGTTGGCATGAGATGGCTGCATCCCGATAAGCGTCATTGATCGAATATGTTATTTACGTTCTTCTAATTCAAATGATAGTGCTAACAATAAATGTTAATATTCACCAACCAAAGATATTAGTTATGATTACTTGTGAGCAGTATTTTCATAATCGGACCAATATCAAATCGATCTTACTGCGAGTCAGCAGTTCAATCGGTTCAACTGTCGATTCAACTAGTCTAATAAAAATTAATTATATTTTTTATTATATTATATAAAATAGTAATGTAATAGACTAATTGTTATGTATAAGGTAAAAAAAATTAATAATAAACTAAAAAATATATTTAACTAAACCTAAAATTCTAATAATTACATATATATATAACCAAATTTCAAGTTTAAACTCTTTAAAAAAGAATAAAAAATAAAAAAATTGACCAATTAAATAATTTTTTGAGCGGTTTGACCAAATTTTTATTTTTTTGAACCCAAAATGAACTAGGTCAATTACCGATTTACAGTGGAATCGGTTGAATAGATCGATCCAATTTGATTTTTACAACATTACTTGTGAAATCCATCTTATAAACATATTTTTCTAACAAAAATGTGTTTGAATGTGGGTTTCTCCCATAAAATCCTCATAAATATATTTTCCTACTTTTCAAAAATGTATTACACATTTTTACGAAAAAAAAAATGATACATCAAATTATAATCATTATATTTTTTTCCTCATCTACATACTATGCTAAAAAAAAAAAATCCATATTCAAATGCATTTTAAAAAAAATATGTTATATCAATTATAATCATTATATGTTTATTCATCATCTACATATTAGTCTAAAAAAATATATCAATATTCAAACACTTTTTAAAAGAAAAAAAATATATTGTTTGCAAAATTAACAAACAAGAAAAATAGTACAAATAAAATTTTATTAAATTGAATGAATAAAATGAGTATAATCTCTATGGATCATTTGATTCTTCTCTTCAAATACAAGAATTTTTTAAAATTTGAACTTTTAGAGGTGGAATTGATAATTTGATCTCCTTCGAAATTGATTTCGTCTTTTAAACAACGTTAATTCAAAGATCTATCACTTTGATGTCGAATCAAACGTTAGAACTTTAAGAACGTTGACTTTGAAATTTGATAACTTGTTGATGAAATTGACCATTTGATCTCCTCTAATGTTGATTTAA
Source organism: Paulownia fortunei (assembly GCA_019321725.1). NCBI lineage: Eukaryota > Viridiplantae > Streptophyta > Magnoliopsida > Lamiales > Paulowniaceae > Paulownia > Paulownia fortunei. The sequence goes on from CM033121.1 coordinate 3,047,982, forward strand.
TTTTCAATAACGTTAATTCGAGATTTTAATAACTTAATCTCGAATTAAATGCTATTATTTGGATGGACTCCACGATAAACACCTTGATTTTTATCTTGAATACTATAAATATTATTGAATTTGATTACCTTAAGTTGAAAGAATTTCTCTAACACTTTCCTGGGAGGATCCACGATGGTCTGTGTTGAGCTTTTCAATATTCTTAAGTAACTTTTTCAATTGTGTGGCAAATTTTGAGTAGTTAATTTTAATTTTTTCATGACCACATTTGTTCGCCAAAATCAGATTCAACCCATCGCCCTCACAGAGAAAACTAGGAATTATTTTTGCTCCTCACATGAAATAAAGAAAATCGCGGTAGGTATGAGGAAAAATTGAATCCAATAAAAAATAGATCAATATTAAAAAGGAGCTAATTTTTGAATTTTTATTTCAACTGCCACCAAATAAAAGCTGCCAAGGACATCTAAGAAATATGTATTTAGTAGTTTTAGCTTCGAATTAATTTAAAAATATTATAGAAATGTTTTTTAAACCGTTGAATTTTTAAGAACAATATTGCTAAGGATCATTTAAAGGGAAAATTGATGCCTTCTTGGCCCACCATATTGTGGAATATCATTTATAATTATAATACATACATGTACCTATGTACATGTGAATTCGTGAAAACAGAAAACAAACACGTACTACACACATATAACACACAAATATATATGTATTTATTTGTACGTTCGTTGATATTTTTAAATCCACAGATGCTCTTATTTAAACAATTTTTACATCTGATGATCAGAATTGGGCCCAAGCATGTTTCCATCTTCTACACCATCAACATCGGTTTTAATGTGGCTCATTTTCTCTATCAACATCGGCTTTTTTCCATTCTATCAGTCTTGTATTTTAGATATATTTTGTTGTATACTGCAAGCAGTTCTATGATTACTCCTTCTGTCGACAACATATTTAATCATTTTAACTTATCAATATCAAATCATTTAAGCTTCACCAGAGATTTGTACAATTTGTTTTTCCCTTAATGCTACAAAAATATCTCAGCAAACCCCTACAAATAATTGTACCTTTTTACATTCCAATTCAACCGTAGTGTCACTGTCACACTATAAATCACTACTTCCATCTTATGACAGAAAAAATTGAGAAGGGGTCCTGTTTGTTGTGGAACAATTCATGTGGCCGTCAGTCACCATTTCATGTGATCTTGCACAGATATGGTCTCATTTGTCGTTTTGGTGGAGCTACCAATTCCATCTACTCCACATATACTATCGCTTAATGACATCAAATTTTCAACACTTTTTGTTAGTTATAATAGTACTAAAAAGGTTTTTGACAAAAATAAAAAAATAAAAAAAAATCAGAAAAATATTACAACATGTATTAAGATTAGCACGGTGTTATACACCACACGTCGAATTTAATAGATTTTATAAGTGTGCTGCACTTCTGTAAAAGAACATTTACATTGTGTGCTTTTGATATGTGCTTTTGATATAGTTCGTGTTAGAAATTTTACTTGAACTCCGTGAGAGGTCTGGTTTGACGGATATAAGCTTAGATCAACTTGCATTCAATACACGTTAGACTTGTTGAGGTGACATTTAATTAAAATTTTCTAATATTTAAGTCAGATTGAATTGAAAAAATGATAAAGAATTAAAATACTAAGAATATAAGTAAAAGATTAAAAATCACATTACCATTCTACTGTAACAGTTGAAATTATTTATTAGCGTCGATCACGAATAAAGCACGTGAGTTTTGGACATATAGCAATATTTCAACTATTTATTATCAGGTATGTGTCTCACAATTAGTGGTGATTGATCGAGTCGATCCGTATTTCAAGATCGGGTTTGATCCTAACCTTATTAGCAAATACGCATATTTTATCTTGTTAAGTAAATAAAATTTAATATGAAGAGTAAAGTGGTAAAACATGTCCGTTATATATCAGTCTTTTTTTTTTTTCCCTCCTTCAAAACATACACTATTATTTTTTTAAGTTTTAAATTGTTGGGAGCAATTTAAAGGGATAAAAGTTGATTCAAATTCAATAATTCTTAGGCAATAAAGGCAACCATTACGCACGCGAAGATCATATAAAAACTTGACATTTGCATCTCTTGTTTATTCTTATTTATTTAAATAATCCTTAAAAAATTAAAATCATAATTAGACAAGTGTGCCTGTAACTATCTTTTGGAAATGAAGAAGTGATGTGAAAGGATTAGCCTAAACTTTAAGAATGCATGGCAAACCACCAATTTTTAACCTGACATTTAAGCAAGCTTTAACCTTGTATACGATCTTACGACTTTGAAGAATTTGTGTTTTGGTAAATAGTTGCCTATGCTTGATCAATTCGATCCTCTTTATGATCCCAAGCTACCAATTTTCCCAAAGTTAGGACAATTTTATTGACTTTTTTTAGGAGTTGTCTTGCACTCATAAGTATTCTCTATTTACTAGGCGTGTCAGTTTTAAGTATAGTATCATTTTGTGTAAAGATTTGTCAAGCTATTTCTAAAAGTATTAAATATTTAACTATTATTTATGATAATTATGAATAAAATTAAATAACTTTTTTGTATTCTATTAAAATAATTTTAAAATTAAATTATGTTATTTTAGAGTTAGCTTAGTCTAGCTTAGTTATTTTATAATAGTGTATTCAAATAAAATCTAGCTTAGTTATTTTATAATAGTGTATTCAAATAAAATCTTAAACTTTAGAGGGATAAAATGAAAAAATAAAATATTTTCTTGATTGAGAAGGGCAGAACATATATTCTCATAATTTAAGGAGACAAAGTGATCCCATTCATATAGTTGAAGCAGCAACTGTTATTCACCCTAAAGTTGAACCTCCACGTCTTGTAATTTCAATTAACACTCAAAATCAAACTTAAATTATGAGGAAGATAAGAACATCAAGTAAGAGATAAAAAAGAAAAAAAATTTAGACACACACGTGAGCACAAAGATTTATGTGGTTTATCTAAGCAAGGACTACGTCCACAGACACTGACAAATAATCGAGGGTCAGTTCTTCACTATTAACAAAATTCGATTTACAAATTGTCAGTTGTTGTTGTTGTTTTTTTTTTTTTTTAATTAAACACCCTATTAAGGATGGGGTTTAAGACAATGATACCCAACCCATAGATATTTAAAATCAAGAATGCATATTTTTTTACAAAAGAAAGTAAAAGTAAAATAATGAGGATTACTCTTTTACAAACTCTATATAAGTTAATTGTATGTGATATTAGACTTTTACAAAACTCAACAACAGATAAACAAGATTGAAACATGTTTATCCGAATGAGGGAATTAAGTTCTAGTTGATTAACTCTAAAAGGGAAGTATGAATCCCCAACCTATATTGATTTGGGAAATTAATGTACCTAAATTCGAGTTTAGAAGAACTCGATCTTAAATACTTTGAGTTTGGAATACCTGCACATTAAGCTAATTAGAATGACCCCAATTAAAATTTTCGATACTTAAAGTTATTTTAACTCCTGAAATTGTTATATATATGAATTGGATACGGAAGTGAATATGAGAAGATAAGTTACCTTACGATAATTAAACAATAAATTATTTGTAGTGGGTGGTTTATGTATTTCGTACATCATCAAATACAAATATCGAAATTCTATTGAGCCAACGATCTAGTTAAGTATTTAGATCGACAATTTTGATTTCAAATCGATCTAATTTGAACCCTGACTCAATTGTTACATCCTATACAAAACAAAAGAGAGTCAGTTGTCAAAACCTAAGCCGTAAACCAAATGGTGTTTTTACATAATTCCCAAAATACCTTAGGTAACCGGATGCGAAAACCGTATACCCTAAAAGCAAACCCCCTACCAACTAAACCAAAGGGGCACTAGAACTGATGGATTATAAATCTCAACAGAGAGAGTGAGAGCAGCGATATATCTATCCTAAACTAGAAAAGATTTTCTTAGGCAAGTGTAGCCAATGTGTATACATATATATATAATACTGAACTTAATATTAATCTAATGCATGTACTTTCGCAGTACTCCACTAAATTCAAATTGTACAACAGGGATAAACAGTTGTACGGGCCTGGTTTCCAGCTTTCCCAACAGTGCATATTTCCACTGTATTAAGCCAAACAAGATAAATAAAGTAGCACACCAGTTCAGTACCTGAAAAGACTTTTGGTTACAGTACAGGGTATGTTATATGTAGTTAAAATTATTCGGGTTTCATTTTCAAACGTGTTTTCATTTTTTTAGTATTTTTAGAATTAAATAAAAATATTTTTATTATATTTTTGTATAAAGGTAAATACATTTAGATTAATTATGCTTATCTAAGTTTGAAAATAAAAATATATGTATTTTATTGTATTTTATTGTGTTTTTAAAATATTAATAAATTTAAAAAATAAAAATGAATTGTATTTTTTCACAAAAATAGATAAAACAAATACATCTTTAAAATTTTAAATAGTGAAAAATAAAAAATTCCCTTGGAAAATGAAAACAGACAGACCCCAAAGAAACTGTCTCTATTTCTCAAGATGTATTATTATCTTCAATATTCCAGCCAGCCCTCCTTTCATCTTCATCCTTTTCTGGGAAAAAATTTGTTTTCAGAGTAAGCTTGGTTTCTGGCGTGTAGAATACACAAAAAAAGAAAAAATAAATGGTTGGAAAATATTGGTTCAGGTGCTGAGAATCAGTGTAAAATCATGAGACGAGGTTGATGATAATGGAGTGGATTGCAGTAGAAGAGTTTAACTACTAATCATCAGGCGCAGGTACGTATCCATGTGCGTAACCCAAAACATGCGGATACGTACCTGCAGCTGATGATGTTTCCTTAAATTCATGTCCCAAGTTGCCGGGGGTGGGGGGTGTCCATGTCACAGTTATATAGGAAATAAATGTGTTTTGGCCCATGTACGGTTGAGAAAGAGAAGTCCATGAACACTTGTGTAATTTCAAATTTTAATTAATTGCGTAATTTATTTTAGATTAACTTGGTTTTATCCTCGTATTTATATGCTTCCCAAACTTAGTCGAAACAAATGGTTCTGAACTTTTGTGGCAAAACTGGTCACATGATGTAATGTAAGTGGGTTCTGGAGGCATGAATTCTTGAAGAAAAAGTTTTGAGGACCCTCTGTGAAGCAAGATGAATTGGTCCCTCCGAATTAAGCCTTATTGGCATAAGGTCTTCGATGGATAAAATGTTTGATGATAAATTAAGCCTAATCTTTAGCAAAAATCATCTACAAGGACAAATGATTGGCATCATTAGAATCGACAATCATTTTACACAGTTTCTGTAAGAAAGAAACTAGTACTCTTTTTTTTTTTTTTTTTTAATGTTTTTTTATTGTAAAACATGTCTTCTGCTACTTTTTTTTCCTATATATGTATATATATATATTTATATATATATAGATACACACACACACACACACACACACACATAAAAAGATAGAGGTTTCTATAAAACCCTCTTCTAGACATAGACGATTTAAAAAGAAAAAAATTGTGAGATATTTGTGAGAGTGTCATTGAAGCCAATACTACCTACTCCTAATTAATCTTGGACAACTCAGTACTCATTGACAAGTTCGCGTGGTGCTTAGTACTACTGTTGGTTTTCATTTGCATATAATGCTTAGCAAAGAAAGAATAAGAATCCGATCTGTGATGTAAGAAAGTTCTAAAATTAGCATAAATCTGACCAAGTAAAAATAGCCATAATTCATTCCTCATTAAGCTATATTAACATGCTCTGATACCATGCATGGCAAAAACGTATTTTTATTCCCATAAGTTGGCCTATTTTTAAATTTCATCTGTATTTATTCTTTTTTGTAATTATAGTCCATCGTCTATTGATTTAGTGGCAATTTCAGTTTAGTTTGACTATTCATCAATTGGTTGGAAAGCTCTTTTAATAACTTTTGGGATTTTTGGGGATAAATTGAATAAAACCCCCATATATCCTGTCAAAGTTGTTAAAAAATTTTGTGTATTAAAAAAAATAGTTAAAAAGTCCACCTCAATGGTGCTCCAGCAGCAGTGGTTGAAGTTGGCTTTTTGCTATATTTTTAACACATAGATATTTTTTTCAAATTCTGCAAAAATATATACGAATTTATGCAATTTACCCTCCAAAAGAATTCACAAAAAAATTAAATTTGCGGCCATTTTCAAGCCAATATTTGAAATTTCCAGCCAAGTTTCAGAACCTTTGTCAAAATTAAACTAAAATAGCTACTCGGACTAAAACTGCAATAAATAAAGGATGAAACTTTACAATCAGCCAACTTATATAACCAAAAATGCATTTTTACATTTGCAAGTGATCATATTGTGATTCTTTTTTCAATTTTCTGAAAATAAATTTAAAAGAATGCATATGCGAATAGTATACTAAAATAAGGATCTGCACCCAATACGGATATATAAATATATATATATATATATATATATATATATATATACCCATCAATGTTTTTACAGTCTACTACATATTTTTACTGGTCTTACAAAAGTAATACTATTACTGAAAACCCTGACCAGTACTATGCCGTATCTAATGCTGAAACGTTGATTTCCGTTTGTATGCATGAAAGCAAACCATGAGTTGAGAAATAGTAGTGTATAGGGTACATTTATTAGACTTCATTTTTTTATTTTTTTATCTGTAGTAGATTGGATTGGCCAAAAAATTGTAGAAAGATTGCAGTTTTCTGTGATGAAAAATTTGGGGGATCTTTTCTTATTTGTTCTTCAAAAAGGAGAAATGAATTCTTGGTTTTTTTTTTCCTAATCTCTTTAAACTTGAATATACATCTCAGGAATTAATGGCTTTGAAATATTGATATCATGAATTAGCTTCATCTTTTTGTCAACTTGAACAGACTATGAAAACTTTATTAGAAATTGAACAACATCGAAAAACTATTGCTGCCAAGGACAAACGCATGGATGGCTGGCAAGGGCACTTGTCCCCCTTAACTCTATAAAAAATTTAAATTAGAATAAATATTATATGTAAAATTATTAAATTTTAAAATTTTATCTTCAAAATTTTTTTTAAAAAATCTAATTTTCTATTATTCTTGAAAGTGTAAAAAAAAAAAATCAATCTGGCTTCCGAACCTGAATTTTCTAGCTCCATCCTGACTATTTGTTGTATTTGAAACTTGTTATCTTCTTCCATCAAAACCATGAAGCAAATGTTGTTGCAGACAATCTTGAAAAGTCGGGAGTTCATTGATATTCTTATATTGTTACTACTTTTTATTTATTTATTATATATTTATTTTTTGGTAGCCCACTTTATTTTTAGTCTTGGCACTGGATGCTTTTGTCCATTCCTCTTGTTAAGTCTTTCTATATTAAAATAAAGCTGTCTCTGCTCTTTTTTCTATAAAAAAAAAAAAGGGGGTGCTGATGTCTTATTTGATTGATCTAGACGTACAATGGACCACGAATCTGGCAAAAATTAATGAGGGCACAAATCTAAAAGGTGATGGTCTGACAAAAGATACATATTACTGTTAACCAATACCACTAAACATTATGAGACATAATACCATAATTATTGTTACATTTGATGCACTAAGAAACAATATACTAGGTACTTAACAGAAACCTACTCAAACTTTGTTAATCACTTGGAATATCTCAGTACGCAACAAATTTCCAATGTCTGAAATTCCATGGCGCCCATTGGACAAGCACGTATCATATAAGTCATTAGATTACACATAATGCAGCACGTGTTTTTCCTTAGAACAACGGCGAATCCATTGGCGAATTCACCACGTTTAGAATATTAGTCCAGTAATTAATCTTGTTATCTTCTAAAAAGACAACGTTATCAGCAGGTCCAGTGGCAGTGGCGCAAGCAATAGTACTAGGTGGGAGATCTGTGTAGCCCTCCAAGAAGCTTGGAAACCTTAACGAATCAGCAACATAGGTAGAACCAGTAGGGTCTGTAATATCATGAAGCTGCACTGAATTCTCCATTATGCCCTCGACCTGTTCATCTTGATAGTTGTCAATAGTTTTGGCAATGGTGCATGCACCAGGGTTTCCAACGTAATTGATGTCTGTCACAAATGCATTATCATGGATTAATCCAACGTTGGGGATGGTGAGAGTGTTGTTTGAGAAGTTTAGTATGGATGTTGGGGACTCGAGGCTTCCGTTGGAGGCGAAAAAGCTGTTAACTATCGTGGTTGTAATGTCATTTCTAGGCTTTGTCCACGTCCCTAGCCATACTTTTAGTATGTCTAAACAGGGTGGCCGTGGTGGTGGTGGTGGTGGTGGTGGTGGTGGCGGCGGTGGTGGAGCTGCGGCTGAGGCTTTGTTGATTAACTGAGAGTGGTAAGAGTTGGACACCAGCTTGGATTCACGGACAATCCTGGCTTCGGCTTCAAGCCGAGCGCTCTCCCATTGCGCCATGTGGCTAAGGTTGGCGATGTCCTTGGGCTGGCCGCAGCCAAGGGCATGGCTCTTGGGTTTATGAGTCGTTGGATCGATTCCCATCTTAGCCAATCTCTTCTTTAAATGGGTGTTCCAATAATTCTTGATCTCATTATCAGTCCTCTTTGGCAAGTGATTTGCAATGGCTGACCATCTATAAAATAAGGAACGAATCAAATAATTTAGGAGTTTAAGGTAAGATTAATACTTGCAAAACAATTATATATATACCCCAAAATTGAGGGTTACCCTTAGAAAAGACATCTCATAAATACTAATCCATTCGATGATGATTCCACTAATGGTATATATGTTGATGGTGACATGGGCAAGCTGAAAATTGTTGTACCATGGCAATTTAATTCTCACATGGAATGCCTTTCACATGGTACATTACATAACTAAGCAGTGGTTGGGATTAATTTGTTGTACGTTTGGTCCCAACCAGCCCTAATTCACTAGTTACAACTGTTTTTTGTCTTCCAACTTAATCACATTATTTGGATTCCGTTCACCACATTTTGGTGTAAAATGCACCTCAGCTAAGATAGAAAAGAAAAAAAAGTTTTAAAATCAGTTTTTTCAGCTAGGATTATTACATGAAGTGAACCTGATGAATGCAGCAAAATAATCAGATTATTTATGCTTGATTAACTTAATTAAGCACCTGTTTCCAAGAAGGGCATGAAGCTGAATGATGGTCTGCTCTTCTTGTAAGCTGAACTTTCCCCTCTTAATGTCTGGCCTCAAATAATTTGTCCACCTTAATCTGCAGCTTTTCCCACATCTCTGAAGCCCTACACCCCAAACCCATGATCAAAATAAGCTCAGTTTCAGACAAACATAAACTTTAGTTCCATATACTGATAATAATCATTAAGGTTGCATGCCATAATATAACATTGTAACAGATTATTAATAGTTACCAGCTTTAGAAGGGAGGGCTCTCCAGCTTCCATGGCCATGTTCTTGTATATAAGCCAATAGCTTTTGGTCTTCCTCAGGTGTCCATGGCCCTTTCTTCAAGCCCACCTTATCACAGCAAGGGGACCTGCCCATTTTCACTCTACCTACAAATGATCTAAGCTAGCTAGCTAGCTCACAGATTACAAAAAGCAGGTGGGGTGGGGTGGGGTGGGGTTGCTAGAGAGCTAAATGTTGTGTGTAGAAAGTGTATGCGGTCCTAGAATATATATAAGGATCAACAATTTAATGCAGAGAAATGCTTTGCATATAGGATTTGGTAATGATGTAGTTATTACAAATAGTTTTAATTTACTTACCAAAAAACAAAGGGCTGAGCAAATAATGAAGCCTAGCTCAGACACGGCAAAAATTAGAGCTCAAGATTCTGAGTTCTTGTGTTTAATCCTACCAGATGTAATCTATTTTTATACTAATTGATTGTTGATATTATTATTCGTAGATTAATGATTAGTTATTAGTTGGTATGTCGTGTAATAATGTATTGATCTTTTTACTCAAAAAAATATTAATAAAATTGAAACTTGTAATTTTTCTAGTATTAAATATTTGTACGAAAGTACTTACATTACCCAGTCTACCTTTGTTTTTCTTTTGCCATTCAAAGTACTGATAATGGCAAAGAAATCTTTTTTTTTTTTTTTGTTCGAAGTGACTGGGGTTTAGGAACTTTATCTTGATATTTTCAGTTCAAATTTGGCCCGTGTGCTTGTCCAGGAAAAGGTAAAAGAATATATTACTGGTGGTAACTTAAAATTTTAGGACCATTTCTTGGCTTGGAATGAAATGAATTTTGGGACCAGTTATTCTTAAAGTCCTTTTGGGATAGTTATATTTTTTATTACTGTATGTTTATGATGATTTTAGGACAATATCATTTACTTCGAATGGAATGAGTTTTGGGACCAGCTCCTTATGGGGAAGCTATAATTACTCAGTACCACAGCAATTTGCCATAGAATCAATTGTCTGACCATATAGCTGTTGCTTAAGTCTGCCAATAGACTAAGGAGCTATTTTGAGTGATTAATTACAAAAATTGGGACAAAATATTTACTTTGAGTATCTATAAACTACAACCACACTACTATTTATCTAATGATTGAATAAGGAGGGAAGACCATTTACCCTTAAAATTAGTCGAGTCAAACGTGGAAACTTGAGTTAATAAAAAAAAACATACCAACTTTTTTTTTCTCTCTATTTTGGTAATTGGCCTCATAAACATATGTGAATGGTCAATCTAATATTAATTCACGACCCATTTTGGTCATTTTGTATACTTTATAGAATGATGTTTCATTTTATATTTCTCATTTATAAATTCATACTAAGTTTATATTTACAAAAATGAGCAAATGTAATGGAATTAAAGAATATACATTTCGCGTGCATTGTAGTGCACTAATATAAAATAAAAACTTATTTACAATAAAAAAATTGATCTCCCATTTTGATCTAATATTTAGAAAATATATAATATAGATAAACCTTGACGAGCCATTTTCAAAATGTTTATATTAGATGGCTTTAAACTCTAAATTTGTAAAAATATAGATAAAATCATATATTTGATCTAATATATAGATAAACCTTGACGAGCCATTTTCAAAATATTTATACTAGATGGCTTTAATCTCTAAATATGTAAAAATATAGATAAGATCATATATTTGAATATTTGATAGGCATTCAGTATTTTCTAACTATACATAATAGATGTGTAGATTTGTTTCCTTTAACAATAAAATAGTTTTTTATATTTTTGTAACCAATTCGAAGAATATCCACCACAAAATTAATATTAGGATGAATGATTCATAGCAAATACTAAATTGATAATAATTTCATCGAAGTAAAGATTTAATATATTAATGATAATATGTGGATTGGCAATATTAAAGTCGCCAATTATATATATATATATTATATAAAGTGACAATAATTTTTATTTTTATGATAATGATGATTTTAAAAAACAAAAAGATTTATGTATAAATTGGTACTATTAATAATTAATGATATAAGAATTATGAATAAATTATGATTAATGATAATTTGTTATACATGTTCAATAACAATATTAATAATATGTCATATACACCAACAAAGATAACTTAGAAAGTATGTTCGTCCTGTTAAGTTTGTAAAAATTACAATTGCCACTTAAGAACGACAACTTAACATTATCAGACTATTTATCATTAATATTATTACTATTATTTTATTTTATTTATTACTCTTAACATTGATACCCAAAAATTACATCAATTATTACTAAGAAAGTAGACCCCTTCTATTTATTGTTCCACTGCATTGCAGTAAATTAGATAATTACATGTGTTCAAATTAGATTGCATGAATTCTTGTTGAACAGTGAAACAGTACAAAATAATCCTGAATCCGAAATAGTAGAAACATTTACTTATAAAGTGATATTGAACATTTACTTACAGAAATTTTTTTTTTTATATCGATGGTCTGTCCTACACTGCATGGCATGTATATATATACAATATACAAATATGTATATATTGAAATTTCAAAAAAATTAAGATTTATGATTCGATTTTCAGATAAATTTATGATATTTTTATAACTATCATGAAGTAATCAAAATCACTTATAAATAAATGGGTAAATTTTGTTTTACCCCATTGTACTAATACATTTGTATCAAATACCCTCTTATACCACCAAAACCTTCAAACACCCCATTCAATATAGATTTTTGTTAGCAAATTGAAATCTTGTAATTGCTATAACAAAAATACCCATTTAATGTTCATTTTCATTTTAATCCAAATTCAATTTTTCATACACTAATTCTTTTAGTATTTATATGTCAAAATCCTCTTGGAAGGAAATGTGTTGCTTCATATATTTTAAATTATTTATTTTATTAATAACTGTTTGTTTTATTTTTATAGGTAAAATTTTTTTACTCTTTTTTTTGAAAATTTTTAAGAATTTAAGTAAGCTTTTTTAAAAAAATAAATATTTAGACCATATAGAATCCTTTAATAGGTTATAGGATGCTTTTATTTTAGATAATTGAGGATATGAACTATCAATCAATTTGTGTCACTTTAAGTGGGATGCTTTTTTATAATTTATTGTATTAATTAATTTTCTGCTATCAACCAAAAAAAATAAAAGATAATAATATTATAAAAATATTATTATTTTAACTACAAATTTCTTCCAAAATTTTGGCATAAAACTATTTAAAGAAAATTAAACGTATAACAAAATCAAATCTACATTACATAATAACAAAATGGCATTTTTCTCATAAAACTTCTAAACTTTTAATTTACTAACAAAAATTTAAATTGAGGGGGGTATTTAAAAATTTTGATTGTACAATAGTATTTGATACAAATGCAATTAGTAAGGAGGTAAAATGAATTTTATCCAAAATAAATTAAGTGATGATAGTACAAATAAATAAATAAATACAAAATTATTATAAATTACAATTTTGAAATAGTAAAATGTTTCGGCATTGATGTTTACTGTATCATCATGAATCCAAACCCTTTATATATTTATATATATATTATGTACGGATTTCTGGCACAGATCTTACTTTTAAAAAGCGTAGAAGACGCTGTACCTTGTACGAAAAAAAAAAAAAAAAGTAAAAAGAAACTGCACCACCATCATGACTCTTGAGCATCGTCAACCCGATAGTTACTTGTCATCTTCAATTATAATTTTATTTTAACACAAATTTTGTATTGAAATAATGTACTTTTTATATTAAATTTTAATTTAAAAATAATATTTCTTGTTATTTTATTTTATCAAATATCTATTTATAATATTATTAATATATTAATACAATTACATATTCAATTTATATTTTACGTTTAGTTAATTAAAAAAGTATATTTAATTAATATAATATAATTATATACGATAGAAAATTAAATAATATACATAAACATACTAAATAATTAATAAAAAACTAAAATAAAAAAATAAATTTTTTTATTAAATTGAATAAAATATAAAAGTAAATATTATAATTAATAGTACAACTTAAATAAATCTAATAAATTTGGATAATATTTTTAAGATATTAGAGGATCCGAAAGTGATATACCCAATTATTAAAAAAATTATGTAATTCTTGTTATTCTCTGTAATATATTTAATTGTCTTATTTTGAATTTTTTATTTTTTATGACATATTATTAGGAATGTCATTTTAGATTATATGAATGTTTAACATAAATAATAATAATAGTATAAATAAAATAATTAATTTATACTAAATATTTATGTACATATAAGATAAAAAAGAGGTATTTTTTGTCAAAAATATATAATTGGGGTAAAATATAATTTTATAAACACAAAAAATACAATAAAATTTATTTAAATTAAAAAAAAGACAACAAAAATAGAGATAGCACAGAACAGTGTTGCACCAATTCTGATGCAACACTGTTCATTACTTCAGGATAGCGCAAGGGATAGCACTCCATTGGAGAAGAAAAAAAATTGTTTTGGCACCCAACCCTAATTTAGTGTAGGATTGAGTTTGGCTTGTGATTTTTTCGGTTAAATTATGATTTTTTCGATTATGGGTTTGAGTCACCTGAAATTGGTGAACTAGTTAGTATCGTTCTTTATAAAACAAAAAACATATAATATATAACTACTAATATGGTATAAAAAGTTATCCGTTAGATGATTAATTTTAGAAATTAATCTCAATTGAGTCTTTTATATGAACCAAGGGAGTTGATATTGATATCCCTTTTACTCTTTTTTCATTTTTTTTGTGTGGTTAAAGTCATATGTGATTAGACGAGATAAGGTGCATACCCTTCTATTATTGTGGATTTTCCACTTTATATAGTAGCATATATCGAAAGTTTAATTATAATTTACCAAGTGTAGCCTTCAACGCCTTGAGACTAGAGGACCTTAGTTTAATGGTCAAGAGTCAATGGATTATTTCTTTATATTTTCATTACCATAAGTCTCCAAATAAATAGCTCTATATGGAAAATAGTTTTAAATCAATTGTAAAATTTGACAGGAAAAGAATCATACGTTATAAAGAGGTAGAAACTATACTTAAATAGTCTTCTCTTTTTTTTTTTTTCTTGTGTTAGCTAGGGAGAAACGATGATCGTAATTACTTAACCTATATTGGTGTTTCCATGAGAAAACCGCTAAAAAAAAATATTTTTCTAACTACAAATGATACAATGCTGATATTTTTTATTTTTGAATGATTTTTTTCCCCATTTTCTCACTAAAATTCTGAATCCAAACATAAATTTAAGTAAATTAAGATTTTGATACGGATGAGCTAAGCTACGTACGTTATGCTTAAAATTTTAATCATTAAATTCTTTTGTATTTACAAAAATAAACAAGTACTTGAGTTCTATGTTTTAGATTTACATATTATCAAACATACGTTAGTAGTCTTATATACCTTAGATATTTTTCCTTTTATGTAAATTTAGTTTTTTTTGTTGTCAGTGTTATTGTTGAGTTATATTGATGATATTAAGTTGTAAGAGTTTTTCTTGTACAATAATTGGTTAGGTGGTCATTTGTTTATGAGAGTATGGCCCAAATAATAAATACTGCTGTCAAACTAAATTACAGAACGTCCCAAAGTTTCTTGATTTGTCACTCTTAAAACACCAGCACAAAAGCCCAAACAATTTAAGCTATATTTTAAAGATTAAGATAAATATTTTAAATATTTTATGTTTCAACAACCAAAAAATGTGAAAAATGAGTTTGTTTTCATATCATATATTGAGTCTGTTTCCAAAAATTCAATACTAATTTCAACTTTATTTCAAAAGTTATACCCTTTAGTAGAAAACCTAAACTCCATTTTCAGAAAACTTATGTGTTCCTTTTTCACAAAAAAAATAAAATAAAATAAAATAAAATTTCTATCACGAATTGAAAAAAATAATTTTTTCGTAGGTCAAACCAACATGTTAACTTAATTAGTCTAACTTTGTAACTACTAATCCAAACATGTTTTTTTTTTTTTTAATTTTGATATAAAAAAGTCGAAGGGAATTTATTTGAGAAATTTGATTTCTTTTGAGAAAGTATTCAAAATTTTTGATTTCTTTCAAAATAATTCGACTAATTAATGATTTGAAATTCATAAATTTAAAAGATTCAAAAGTTATGTAGCGGAAATAAAGGATTTTAGATAATTTTGGATCAACTTCATCACTTAAAAAACAGCCAAAAGAATTTTCACAGGATTCCAAATATATAACGACTCAACACTATCCATATAAAAGTTCAATAAATTTGTAATTCAGAGATATTAATTTCTTACATCCACACACGTTGTAGTTGATTTAGAATTCATTTTTTCTGTATGTAAATTTTTGGGCAACAACTTATTTATCTTTGATAGATGTGACATATTTATGTTAAAATAACAGAAGGGACAACTAGAGTTCCATATAAATTGAAGAATGAGATGAAAAGTATGTTTATAGCCACATGAACAAATTAAAAATGGTAGTTATGAATGCCATGAATATG